>JAVKLA010000027.1:25933421-25950809 GCA_034782735.1 Sagittarius serpentarius | reverse complement strand
CTGAACTGAAAACACAGCACTGTACCAGCTACTAGGAAGACAATTAACTCTATCCCAGCCGAAACCAGGACAGGGAGGAAAAGGAATATTTTACTTCTGTAACATTTGTATGATTCCAAAGACATTACCAGAGGTCATTCAAGTTTCCTAGTATTTCTGTTATGATCAGACAGTGCTGAATTAGATTAAATACGTTTAGGAACAAATTCATATCAAGGTTTTTATTTATTTTCACACAGTCTGAAGAAACCTCTCCCAGATTACTGTTTGCAAGAAGCAAATCTACTGAAATCATATGCAGGTGAGTCCTGCATATGATGACAGGATTTGCTTTCTGCTCTGACGCTATATGAAGGGGATTAGGGTGATATTGCTGCTACAGCTAGGATTTCCAAAATGTCATTTTATCATAAAGGAAACTTCTTTCAATGCACTGCAACACTTCCAGGACAGGCAATTCCTCTCTCCTATCCCTGTTTCCAATTGTATGGAAGGAGAATACCACTCTCTGCCAGTGGCACAAGTTTCTGTTTTCAGTGTCTTCGTGTACTAACGGTCCAAACTCAGGAAGAAAATTGACATTTCACTGGTAGTTTTAGCAGTTATTTGATTTGGCAGTTAGTCCTCAGCTGCTTACAGGCCAGATGTGATCTCACCAGTGTAATTTTATAGCACTATCACTGTTAAACTAAACAAATTTCATTTGGATATACCTTGGTAGAAATCAAATGTGAAACATGATTACTTGCAGAGGCATATCATGTTATATTCATCCATGTTACAGTTCAAGAGAATTATATCACTGCTGAGCTGTGCTCAAGGGGGCAAAATTCAATTGCAAAGAGATCAGATTCACAGACTGCTCTGATTCCACCTGTCCTTAAAGTTTATGAATCTATGAATGGATGGGCACAGACTGATTAGAGCCTTTCTTAATATTCACAACACAACATTAGATATCATAGCAACCAAATCTCTGTTAAACCTGGTAGTATGTTGTTTTATAACCACATTCTAAACCCTTTGCAGCTTTTGTGTTAACTGGGAAAAAGTGATTTAGAAGTGTCAGCAATAAACTTTCTCTGCATCTTTGTTTTATGGCAGTGGGCATGTGGTGTTTAGAAGCATACAATGCATGTGTGTTAGGCATTAAAATATGGTAACATAAAATGGGTTTATACTGCTCTGAACATGTGTTCTTCACTAACATCGTCTCCAATGCTGGGTGATAATAGCTAGGGGAGAAAAATGCCCTTTGTCCCAGAAATGGTGCTGGTTTCAAGCTAATGTAAGTATTTAAAATGGTAAGCTAGAGTTACAGAGCTTGTACAGATGTACTGTACAATCATTAAGAGTCAAGAAAATCTGCATTTCCATCAGAGATTTGACTCTGTGGGTCAGATCTACTTCTCTTCCAGTTGATGAGTGTAGAGAGAACAACTGAATTGTCTAAAACTTTTGAATTATATGATCAAACATATCACTTTTTACTACAGTTTTTCTTGGTAAATATTTCATATGGAACAGTAGCATGGTTTTTTAAGGCTGTGTCCTGAGACTTCCATGCACCTTCAGTAACACTTTAATGTCTAATTAGAGCCAGGATTTTATTTGGCCAGGATATTACATATTTAAGTCATAATGTTATAGAAATCATGGAATCATGGAAAAGTCTAGACTGGAAGGGACCCCTGAAGATCATCTAGTTGAACCTTCTGTTGAAGGCCTGGCCTCAAATGCAGTTACCCAGGGCCCTGTCAAATGGAGTCTTGAAAATATCCAGTGAGGGAGATGTTATCACTTCTTTGGGAAACCTGTTTCAATGTTTACTTGTTCTCATGCTGAAAAGGTTTTTTTAAAATATCCAGACAGAATTTCCTCTGAAACAACTTGTGCCTGTTGCCTACCATTCTGCCAACGTGTGTCCTTGTGAAGAGAGTACATCAGTCTTCTCTATAACTAACTATAAAGTGCTGAAAGACTCTAATTAGATTCCCCTTGAGACATCTCTTCTCTATGCCAAACAAACCAAATTTCTTCCACCTTTCTTCATATATCAGGATCTCCAACCCGCTTCATAATCTTGGTGACCCTCTGCTGGACCCTATCCAACTTTTCAGTCTCTCTCTTCAACTGTGTAATCAAAACTACACACAAAATTCCAGATGTAGCCTAACATTTTTAATTAAATTGAAATAACCACATCCTTTGATCTGCAGTTTAGTCCCTCTTGCTGATGCAGCCCTGGGCATGGTTTACCTTCCCTGTGCAAGTTCTCTTATGTCCTCATAGAGCTTCGATTAAATGACACCTGTGGAGCCCAAGATGGATCTTTGGACATACTGTAGTGTACAATTCCATAGGTACATGGGATTTGTGTGAATTTGGGCTCAGGAATTAAATGGAGCCTCTATATCAAGCTGATACATCTTACAGCTTGCTGACTAACTCGCGGCACCATTTCCTTATCTCCCCATTAGTGACAAAGTGTTAGCTCTTCCAATAGCATTTGAAAAACATTAGCTTGACCATCATGTAGAAAAAAAGAGAGAATTAAGAACTTACAAATGTCTCTGCACATATGTGTCTGCCTGGTATTTGTGAACAACCAAAATCACCTGATAGTTCTGATTTGAATTATTTAGCTTGCGTATTTGTAGGAGAATTTTGTGTTCAACCACAGAGGAAAATCAGAATGGAAAACAATTCACTGAATCAGTTCAAATAATGAACACTTTCAAGAAAATACTGACCTGCTTAGAACTGTACTGAGAGCAGAAATAGTGATTAAGTATATTGAGTAAATTATTCACTTAAAGCTATTTACTCAGCTCTAAAAGTCTAATTTTCAAAAGCCATGAGGGCTCTGAAAAACATAAATCTATTCTCTTTCTGTTAGACGTGGCACTCAGAGTAAATCCCCAACACAATACAATTTGCTTTCCTGGAGAGGGAAAGTGACTGAAACAAGCTGAAATATGAATTTACATTGCACAAGCTATACTGTCCTATAGTTCCATGTGGGTGCTCATGGCAAGAGCAAGGTATCCATACTCTGATATTTCCAGGGTGAATCTAGCTAATTCTCCAGTTGTAGGTCAAAAATGTGCCCACAGACAAGTAGTGTCTTGTCGATAATGTACCATCTCATTCACTACCATCTTGTGATACATGCAAATCCTGTATCCTCTTCTCAGGAGGAAACCTGACTTTATGGATTGTTGTCGTATATGGATTGCTTTGATTCTTCTTTGAACTGGAAGGTATCTGGGAACTTCCTGTCCTTTGTTTTTACTGTGGTACCTACTCATCAGGCCTTCATCATTTTTAAGAGCGGCATTCCACCATGCTGCTTGGGGTATGCTCCCCTTAAGCTCTTAAGGAATTGGAAAGCCTCAGGTAATGCCTTTCATCTAAAACATTTACAGAGGATTCATCTACCATTGAGAAGTAATAATCCTCACCATCTCAAAGCTTCCAAAAATTCAATAGCAGGCAGTCATAGTCGCCCTTTTCCTAATGCACAGCTGCTCAGCACACCTGTTACAATACGGCTGGCTTTCCTGGGAAATGTGAAGGAATTAGTACTCAAAAATCTACCCAGTCCGCCAAGAGTAAGAAGCAGGATATAAAAATGTTAAGTCTTATGAAGAAATGCCAAACTCATGATGTTCAAGCAAATGTTAACCACAATGCTTTCCTGCCATCTGTATGGTAAAAGACTTTGTGTATTAATGTAAACAAACATTTTTGCACAACATCTGTACTATGACCTCTATAGTATTTTCAAGGAAAGAAAAAGAAACTATTGATTTTTTCCCCTTGATATGTTGTAACAACACATTTTTTACATATTGAATATACCTCCAGTGTGAAAGGAGATGAGTTATTTTTTTTACTAAAAGACCCTCAGAGAAGAAATCAATACACTGAGCTCATAATCTAAAGTGTTAATGACATTCAAGACACTAAGTAGTAACAGATGCACCTTAAAGAACTAATCGCTCACATCAGTCATATTAACTTTGTTGTTATATTTGCCAAAGAGCGAGCTTGCTAGAAGGGAAGGCAGGTAAAATCAAGGAGAAGATAAAGCTGAGCCTGTGAAGAAGGATCTTACATGGCTCTAGAACCTCTGAAACAACCCCAGTCTTTTTTCCCTTGCCCAGCATATGCATTTTTCCCTTAATTCCCAGCTCCTTGTTCAGTCAAGTCCAGAACATTTTTCCTATGTCTCATGTAATAGGTCTTTCTCCTGTATCTCTGGCCTCTCATGCCCCACTTGTATTCTTGCAACTGGAGCTTCTTCTCTTTGTCCAGTTTCAATATACACCATGTGTCCTGCTCTTACCGTCTTCTTTTTTTCCAGTGAGTCTCAGTTACCTCTCAAAAGCCCCAGTCTTTCTTCAGCCTCCAAGACTACCTGCCTGTCTTCGATTAGGCTTCTTGCTCTGCACTGGAACTATGAGTCTCACTCTCCTTTCCACTGTGCAGGAGCTGGGCACCCGGAGGACCTGGGTGCAAGGTCCCAGGGGCAGGGGAGGGAAGGTGGATTCATATTGTTCCTCTGGTGGGGGGCTGGGGAAGTCTTTGTCTTTCTCTGTACATTTTTACTAGCAGCAGATTTGGCCCTCAGTATTAGGCTAACTTGCATAGTAACTTTGTTTCACCAGGAAAAACTCAACATTTGAAGGACTAATTGTATTAATTCATCTTTGACATAATCTGTCGCTGTAAGTGTTATTTGTGAAAACCATAAATGTGCAGTGTTTCTCTTACGTACTCTAAGAACTTGGATATTTTGGAGAACGTTGTTGTGAAAACACCTCTAGGGACCATGAATATGCTGTGCCCTTTTAGAGCAGGTTCCTGTGTCTGCATGAGCTTGTGGAAATGCCAGCATTAACATCTCTATACATCAGAGTTTGTCCATTTGGAAGATCAATATAATAAGAAATACCTCCCATGTGGGTGGTGAGACCGAGTTCACGCTTGTAAAATAAATTGTGTTAAAAAATAATAAAAATAACTGCAAAAGCAAACCAAACTCTATATAACGAATTTCCTCTGTGATTCCTCTGCATTTAGAAATAAATCACCATTATTATCTGTGTTTTTGTTAAAGAAAAGCTTAGGCACAGGGAAGATATCTGATATGTCATAAACCTAGAATCAAGAATTGAACTGTGAGATCAAAGTCCAACCCACAAACTAGTAAAAATTTTGTTCTTATACAGCTTTGTTTTACTGTTTTATACCAGCCATCGTCAATCATAATTAAAGCAGAATCATGGCCAAAGCAACAACTGCTGAGCTCCTGCTGTCTCCATTAGGGTGGTGGTAGTGCTGGGGAGGTAAATATGTTAACTATATGAAATCCTAATGCTTGTTCCATTTTCAATTGCCAGTGCAGTCATACTCCTATGAATTTAAAAATGGAATCCAATCTGACTTTATCAAAAATAGTGGCAAACTATCTAAAGCCCTTAAGGAGAAAGATCAACTTTTTCTTGTTTTTTTTTCCTGTGACAAAATGCTAAGGGGAAAGATCAGCATTTTCTTGTTTTATCTCTGAAAAAATGTTTAAAAATCACTATAGCACAGCATTTCTGCATAAGTAACCAGATGAATTCTGATTTCTCACCATGTTCTCATGCTGATGCTATTTTTTACCTCTGAATTCTTCTTAGTACTTCTAAGGTGGATTCACCCATGTTACAGATACCATTGTGCAGGTAATTATCATGACTCAAAATTGAATGTAATTATTTGCTTTTCCTTCCAGGCATATATATTAAATGTAACAGTTTCAGTATACACCAGGTGATAATTAGTCTGATGTTTCCAAGAGATAAGACTGCATATTTTTAAGTATTCAAATGATAATATGGTTATCTTAATTTCCATTGTATTAAAATTTTAGTGAATGTTAAGAACATTGAGAATAGTAAAAGAACTTTTGTAGCACAGAAAGTAGGAACCACATGTTAGCAGACTACAGTATGCGAAAAGTTTCCTTGTAGCAACCCAAGAATTCATATAACACTAATGTGAATAAAAGTGAGTAGATTTTAAATCGTCATTTTCTGGTAATTGTATTTCAGTGCCCTGCTAGATGAAATTGTAAAGAATTATACAAAAGAAAACTGAAGAATAATTTTGGAGGATAAGATTGGGGGTTGGTAGCACTTGATACGGTGTGGTGTAATTCCCTTTCATGACTCACAGCAATAGTCAAAGATGTAACGAGGAACAGTTCCTTCTTCATGATTTCTTTCTCCTACTTGCCAAAGAAAGATTTTCCTGCAAGCATTTACTGTTTTTTAGCTCATTTCATCTACAAACATTTTAGGGCATTTTATTATTCTTCAATATAAAACATTAGCCTTGCATATCAAATTTCTGCTATTTTTAAAAAACTTCACCATAAGTTGAACGATCTGCAAACTGCAAAACAATTAAAAAACTTGATATGTTATTTTGGTGGCAAATTTATGAGAAGCACAGTGGGAGTTAGCGAGTAAAATGTCAAATATATTATTTTTCAGCTTAACACTGATGAGAGACACATTTCCTAAATATTCTCTTTACTCATCACTATAAACCATCAGCTTCCAGGTTTCTCTCTGAATGCAATGAAAATGAGATCAAGCCTTGCAGAGAGACTGTGTGGTGTTTTCCTCTTAGTGGGCATGGTACTACGCCAGAACGCTTGTGATAAGCCTGAGATTGCTTCTTTTAATGCTGAGTCGGTTGTGTCTGTGGTACATCCAAGGTGATGTAAATCAAATGTACCTATCAAAGCATAAGATCTTGTCACAATTTTAAAGACAGAGTGATAATCATGAAAATAAAGCTCTTTACCAAAAGTGTCACAGGGATCTATTGTCCCTGAAATTTGCTTAATTTGCAGATCAAACATTACAGAGAAATAGAATCATAGAATCATGAAATCGCAGGACAGTTCAGTTTGAAGGGAGCTCTGGAGGTCATTTAGTCCAACCTCCCTCTCAAAGCAGGGATAGTTTTTGTCAGATCTGTTCAAGGTCATGCTCAGATGACTTTGGAAACCTCCAGGGAAGGAGACTCCAAAGCCTCCTTGGGCAAACTGTTCCTTTATTTGATCACCTTCATGTCAAGAGCTTTTTCCTTGTATCCAACTGGAATTTGTTGCTAATTTTACCTGTTACCTCTTGTCCTATTGCTGTGTAACCCTGAAAGTGTCTGGCTCCATTGTCTACAAACTCTCTCTAAGTAGAGGAAGACTGAAAGTAGGTTTCTCCTCAGATTTCTTTTCTGCAGGCTAAATAAACCTGGTTCACTTGGTCTCACCAAAGTTCCAGCTCCCTGCTGATCATAATAGTCCTCCATTGAATTCTCTCCTGTTTATTGATATTGATTCTTACACTAGAGGACAAAATTAAATGCTTTCTTCCAATGTGGCCCCTCAAGGACTGAGCTTGGTCACTTTCCTTGATCCGATGGCTATGATTTTGTTAATGTAGCCCAGTATACAGTTAGCATAATCAGTACAAACATGCATTTCTGACTCATGCTCAGTAGTAAACTGAGGCTAGGTCCACCAGGACCCTCATGTCCATTTCTGTTGAGCTTTTTTCCAGTTAGTCACTTCCACAGAATGCCAAAGTCACTCTCACCTCAGTGTCTCATGCTATGCTTCCCAGGACTTCTAGATCTTGAGATAGCCAACTCACAGGCTGGTTCATTTCTGCCTCTCAAAGAACTCACATAAAATGTCATTACCACTTTATTCCATTTGTGTTTGGAAGATACATTTCTGAAAAACAGGAAGGAGATAAAGAAGTGAAATATATATGGAACATATAAAACATGTAACAGCAAGTCATTATTACTTTGTGAAGAATGCTTTTATGTGTTTTGGAAGGACATTGCCAAGTAATTTTCCCAAATATACTTCATGTTTTATTGTTATTTTAGGCAACATAAAAAATTAACATACAGCCACACAAAAGCTCTTAGAGTCTAAATTGCAAGCATTAAGCTGCAAATGATAAATGAAAGAACTTTCCTTTCCTTTAAATTGCCTGTAATATTCTCTTAAAACCTGAACTTCACTGTCAGCTCAAGTCTCTCTTTGTCCTTAGTGAGCCTCATCTGTAGGTTTGTTTGTTGGGTTTTTTTTCCCACATGGTAAATTTTTGTTATCTAATTTCTAATAAATCTTCTTTTATAGCACTCACTATCCAATACCAGCAACTTTTACAGCCTTTTATTTTAACGCTTAGTTATTTTACAGTCCATTGTCCAATTGACCTCTAAGGGGTCCATAATATCCTGTTTCGTGAACTGCTACTTCGTTCAGTCTTTTGCAACTGTAAAATCAATATATGGTTACGGCAGTCAATTTTCTGAAGAATGTGCATACAGTGGTGTTGCCCACCCCCCTGAAACTTTGTCAATTAGAGCAACTGTGTTAGAGATCTCACTTTCTCTTTTTCCCCCCTTATCACAGAATACCTAAAGCGCAGCCATAAATGAGTACACTGCTGTGATAAACTGCATACTGACTTACTTGCTTGTGATTTCCCGGCTTTCCATTCAATGTGTTAAGATATTGACATATTTTTATTCCAGAAGATTGATGTTTGCTTCTTAAACTGTTGTTCAAGGCCAAGAGGCCTTGAGGAGGAGTACTATCATATACATTTATTGACTCATAATAATTACATTTCTTCAGTTTTCTAAACTCCCTTCAAATGGTCAATTCTGAGATGAACTGACTCTCTTAATTAGCGTGACTTTAGCCTTACATGGACAAAAGAGAGTAAACAAGCATGCCTGAGCACTGAAACCTGCATGTCTCACATTGTTTAGCTTCTCAGGGTGCTCATTGGATGTGTTTTAGACCGCTCTCACTAACTTTTTCTAAAATAAGTCCCAGGAACAGGTAATTGATTCCTGAAACATGGCACAAGGACGAAACTGCACCAAGCCTGGGACTTCTTGCTGTACACAGTCCTCCAGCACAATCTCAGCAAGGTTTGTATCTTCACGCACCTTGACAGACCTCCAAGCTATGCTCTAAGTTATGCATTTTGTACCTTCAGTTTCATATTGTCAGATCAATACTCAGGTGGGTTGCAACACAGCTGTAAGGCGTTTTGAACTAAAAATCCCTTGAAATATTAATTATGTCTTAGAGTTACAGGGTATTCCCTGGAGAGGATGCCCAGAGCCACATGCTCGGGGAGCAATGCAGTGGGCATGACTAGTATGTTATGGTGGGGGTTAGCCCCTGGCAGCATGGACGTCAGACAGTCTGTGCCATATGACTTGTGGCCAAAATCTCTTCTTTTTTTTGTCTCATGCTCTAGATGCGCAAATAAGTACATGCTTAGGGTTCGTAGATGACTTTCACAGTCTTACATATCGCAAAATCACTAGTGAATCACAAAGATCTAATTTCACCAGCATAGTTTATTACATCCATAGGATGTAATAGGATGCTTATAGGAAAGGATTCTTTGCAAGCCAGAGTTTACGGTGAATCACCTACTGAAGCCACATTTTTCTTCAGTTGCAGAGATAAATTCATTGTACGTAACCTGAATTAAAAATATATTTCAGCATGTCTTTTCATTGCAAACTTTAGCACGTTACTGTATTATACAGTTGTTGCCTATTTCCAGATCTTAACTTCCAAGTCCTTTTCCCTTTGTCGCCTTTTCTTTCAGTAAGACAAGTAGAATGGAAGCATATAGTACTAGATATTCTTCATGACATGGAGCACCATTGACCCTTCAAATTTCAGCAGTTTTGCAGAGATACTTTTCAGTGGTCTTATCTCTGAATTTGGGGGCATAATGCAACGCCTTAATGGAACGTAACTAGCAAACACTGTGGAGGTTTTTTTTTTGGTGTTTTGTTTTTGATTTGTTTTGTTTTTATTTTTTTTAAGTTCAGAACTAGATATCACAAGATTTCATGCCTCTGGCATAATACACACTTACTGAACACAGCTGGAAGTCATTCTCTTTTTTCATTTTCCTAAAGTCTTCTAAAACCTCTTTCACCTATAGGTACTGAATCAATCATATTAATAATCAATTTTCTGTACTTATTAATATACCATACTTGTCTAATATTAACTTGTCCAGTACAAAATCATTAATATCCAGCATAATTTGTTCTTTTTCCTTGGTGACTCAGTAGACCTTCTCATTCTCTTGAACTCTGTCAGTTACAAAGTTTGTCACTAACTGTCTTTTAACCATGCACTGTTTTTTACTTTCTTTTCTTGACTTCTTGTCTTACTTTTACTACTCTTACAGCTGACTGTTTAGCGTTATTTTGTATATTATTTCATAGCTAATCTGAGCTGATTATTTTTGTTAAGAATAACATTACCAGTTTCCCTGATGATCTAACGGAGCACTCTTTTGCTTTCTTCTAGGATGCAATGTATCTCTTTAAGAACAGATAATTTTAAACAATCTAATTCTTTTTTACTGGGTATCTCCGTACATCACATATTCAGCAGCTACATATTCAGAAGCTGTGAATTGCTTCCTGCTTGAAGTTTTTTTCATAAACACCTCTAAGTTTTTATTATTAACACTCTCAAGAATGTTACTTAACAAATCTAAGCCTTTCTTGGGTTTTAGAGTCACAGATTTCACTCTGGTTACATAGAAACAAGGAAAAAAATCAAGAGAACTAGGAGTACGTTGTAAATATAACATCAACAGACAGAATTATGTACACTAAATAAGTCGTAGACTAGTATGTAACCAAATTACCGTAATTTACAAATGCTCCTAAAAATTACTAATTTAACAGTTAAAAAGCATGTTTAGAAAGAGGAGACACTATTTTTCCAGTCATAGCTTAGGTACACAGTACATTTATTATATTCAATTCAGTTTCTTAAAGAAATATTTACTTTATAGTTTCACCAGAGATGTAGTACTGTTAAAGATTAATGCTTTTGGTGTTAGTGTTGGGTAAGATTAATGCATGGATTGTGCTAAAACCCTGAGACTTGTAATAAACACTTGAAGGGAAAACATCACCACTTACTTGTTTATAAATGATTTGAAATTATCTGTGGGTAAAAAAGTAATTGCTGATATTACTTCATTAGTATAAATCATTGGATCATAGAACTGAGGTTGGAATGGGCCTCAGCAAGTCAGGCGCCCTGCTCAAAACAGGACTAATGAAGCTATGTTAGACTGATCAGGGCTATATCCAGGACCATATGATCCTGAATTATTCATAAGTTCTCTACATTAAATTATTGTACAATTATGTCCCTTTTCTGTCCAAGAGTCAGATATTCACCTGTTTGTTATAGAAATTAATACACTTTTAGGTAGGCCTTTTGAAAGTGTATTAGCTTTATCTTGTAAACTGTACAAAGTCTTAGCATAAACAAAACCATAATGATAGAACTGGAGGTTACTTAATGTTAACAGACCAGAAGTAGGCTTGGAATTTGGACGCTGTAGCATTTACCTACCACCAGCGATAGCTCTTGCACTGCTACTCTGAAGCATTAGAAGCTTTTCTGCAGTGTGTCATTCCTGAAAATATGAGATTATGCAAAAACATATTTCATTTATTTTTTCTTTTGGTTGCGCAATATATGCCACTGTCAAAATCCTACTGAGCAATTTGAAAATAAATTCATATAGTTTTAATATATCTTGTGATTTTGCATACTTTTTTTTTTGAGGCTTAATTAATGACTTAAATGCCTGGCATTGACAAATGAAGAACTACCACAAGCAACAAAGGAATAGTGCATGCTTACTCTCATTTGGTATTAAAATATTAAATAGATTTTCATTTTTTTCTTTCACTAAGGAAAATTACAAGAAAAACATACTTAGCAGGGCGACCTGTAAGGTAAATTAAAAGCTATTAAACATTAATTTTTCAGGCCAAAACTTTTCTGTAACCTCTTAGTAACTGCAAATTTTAAAACTTTATTTTTGTTTGGACAAGTCTTTGAACTTTCTGGTACCATCTGAAAAGACATTTTTTGTCATGAATTTTCCAGTTAAATTCAATTATTAGAGTAAGTAAGTAAGCTTCCACAACAGTAACTGAAGTTATTGAAATTTACTCTTCCCATATTAAAGACCAAGTCAGGATCAGATCATTCCTTAATATATGGCTTAAATCAAAACCAGAATCACTCTGACAGTCAACAGTCTCTGAGAAGCAAGGATGGCTCTTCTATTCTGAGCTAATAGCTATTTGAAAATAATTTTTTTCATTATCAAGGAACGTGTGTTCAGGTGATATGTAAGCTCAGTAACAAAATACTGTGCAAGTTGGGAGAAAAAAGGTAAAACAAGTAAGTTGTCCCTTGAGCACATTCATATTTCAAATGTGTCTGTACAATTTTTTTAGTAAGAGTCAATAAAATTATCTGACCTTCTAAAACAATGAATTTTGCCTTGGTTGTAGTCCGTATACTCATATCTAATATTTCTTTACAGCTTTATGCAATGCTATTTCAAACCCATGGAGATATTTCAATAGATGACAATGGGAAGTCATTCAGCCTCATGTGGAAAATAATACACTGTTTATTTTTAATTACTTAATCAGATATATTGCCATTAGCATGGACAAAACCTCTGAAATTGGATTCTGCTTTTTAATGTTTTATGGTCTACTTAAATGAATAACATGTTTAATAACTAGGAGACTGTCCACTAGGCCAAATCCATATAACACTGAAATCTAAGGGAATTAATCATTATCTTAAACCAAGAAGTCACAGCATGAAGATCTATCAAAGAATGCTGAAAAACAGTATTACATAATGCCACCTTGTGGATGCTTCATAGACCTCTTGGGGAGGGGACAGAGTAAGAGTTAGACAAAACAGCTTCCAGGTGGTTAGTTTGCAGACCCTTTGAAGGTTTCCAAAGAAGGTAAGTAGTAAATTTAAATAAATTTAAGCTTGATTTTCCCCAGGACAGACCTCTCAAATACTTCATCAACACTTTGGAGATTTTGAAAATAGAGAAATTGAGACTAAAACCTTTTCAGTGTGTTAATAGTCTTAAAAAAACTTACAGTGTGATTCAGTGTTTTGGTGTGACTGCTTAATAATAACATTAAAAACCACCCTTGAAAACATTAATATATGAAAATTTGAGGTTGTCTAAGTTTGCTGCAAAGGGTCTGCCAAAAGCTGCCATTACAACACTTTTTGAAAGAAAGTGCAGGGAAGTCCTTGAGTTACTTCTACATCGAGCAAGACTTTCACTTGCAAAGGACAGAGAGGACACAATTTCAGAAGATAGCATGAAAATAGTCTTTGAGTGCTTATGAAACATACAAACTAAAACATTGTCTTTCAGATTTACTATTGAAAAAAATGTTATTTGAAATTTGTTTAAGCATTTTCTGCTTGCACACAGAAAAAATATCATTTTAACAAATGTCATGTTTTGAACTAAAAAGATGCTTTCAAAGATTATGACTAAATACTTTAATCTATATTTTCTAAATGAAATATTGTATTTTTTCCAACAAATTATTTTTGTTTTGAAATGTAATTAATGAATTTAAATTGGATTCACCAAAACACCCAAGTAAAATAAAGAGAAAACTTAAAGTGAAATACATGTTTTAAAATTACCAAGATAAAGTATTTTAACTGACATAATCAAAAGGATATTTTCATCTGATTTTCCAGTTTGAAAAACTTGTTGCTATTTGGATTTTTAATTTTTTTTCTATTCAGGAAGATAATTTCTCACTGACATACTCTGTGGCAACACTGTCAAGGTTGCTGGTCTGTTTAAGGAGTCTAGACTCATGCACTGCCTTGTGAACATGAAATTCATAAAGAAGCCTCTAGGCTGACTAGTACAAAACTACTCTCCTCTCTATTGCCTTCTGGAAGCAGATTTTGGAGCATTTCTACCCAGGTTTTCTTGCTAAGGGAGTGATCTGATTTAGCTGAGACTGATGTCTGCATATGAACCTACTTGCACAGTGTGTAGATGACAGGGAGCTGTAAACAAGAGTCATAAATTCTGTTTTTTATCCATGACGTCCTTTTGACTTTTAACAGCTAAATAGCATAAACAGAGGAAGTAGATGGCCTGACTTGCTTTAAGCAAGTCTGAAAATGAACAGAAGTTAATTTCATGGAAAACTAAGGGTAGCGACAATGTCAGTAACATTTTTAAACTAAGGATTTGTTGAGTGTTTCCCAAAGCACAATTAACTATCAAGTATGAAAATCCGTGGTCAGCTCACAAGCAAAAATAAATGCTATGAGTTACAGTGCATTTGAAAAGTATACATGAAGTCAGGTGTATAAGGTACTTTATAGGAATTAAGAAAGCATAAATTTGTTTGTGAATGTACTATAAATTCATGAGGTGCTTTGGAGAAGTAGTTTATAATCTCAACAACTCAGTTTTCATGTCTTTAAAATGATATTGGCCAAAGTGTAATGTGTTTTGACATCTGTGGATGAAAAGCATTATTTCAGTAACAAATAAATGATAGGTAGTACCTAGGTATTGCAATCTTTTTCTCAGGGGTGTTGTGAATTGATCCAAATCCACACACAGATCAAAAAAAGAGAATCTTGGTTTCACAGTAGACAGATGGAAAAAAATACTGTGATAGGTATATACACGGCCTTACAGATGTTGTAGAAAAGATGGTCCTATAAACTACTTAACTTTTCTGAATTATTTTTAGCAGGATGGAACTTTATATTAGTATCCAGGTCATGAGTATTTGAGATTTCCGTACTATATTTTGTTATGTAGCATATGGTTAAGTAGGAACCCAGGAAATACCACACACACGTTTCATAGAATCATACAATCATAAAATCTTAGAAGCACAGAATGGTTTGGGTTGGAAGGGACTTTAAAGATCACCTAGTTCCAACCCCCCCGCCATGGGCAGGGACACCTTCCACTAGACCAGGTTGCTCAAAGCCCCATCCAACCTGGCCTTGAACACCTCCAGGGATGGGGCATGAAGGTTATGGGCAAAATAATATGAAGAAAATAGCAAAAGTTTCCAGTGAAAGTTCATAGAAGTCATGTGAAGCCAATGTAAATCAAAGCCCAATAAATGTCCTAAAGAACCCAAAAGGTTTTCCTCAAACAATGACAATTCAGCATAATTACCGTTACCACTAAAGAACTGAGTATATTTGGCAGGTCATAAAAATGAAATTAGGAAGGACAACAGAAAACCTGGACAATATTTAACTGCTAACATTTAGACAAATAATGCAAGTAGTAAATATATTTCTGTTGAATTTACAGTCACATGGTCTTGTCAGTGTAGAATTTTAGCAGACAAGTCATGAGCAGCAGCAAGTTGGTCTGGTGGAAACTACTCGGTGCTGCTTTCCTTTCAGGACCCCCTGTTCCTGCCATCTGCAGCTCTTTACCTCTCCTAGTCCTGAAGCAGTAGTGAGGAGGCAAGTCACTGTAAGGAAACAAGTCTTTGGAGCACATTTCTGTAAAGATGCAGGCCATGAATGCCGGATGCATTTGGGGAAGTGGAAATGAGAAAGCAAGACAGTGGCAATAAACAGGCATGACAACTAGCTGACTAAGCCTCAAAACATCAGGGGAAAAACAAAACGAGCATGGAGATGAACAGTGCTGGAGATGAACTTCTGTCTCTTCTGAGAAAAGGAAGGCTTGGGAGAAGGGAGAAAAACTGTAGCATAAAACCAGAAACTCGGTAGCCAGAGAAGCACTTCAGATTATTTAATGTCATGTCGTAACAGAACTGGATAGTGTCCTTTGAAAACATTCTTGTAACATCGGTTCCACTGATAGGTTTTACAAAGACATCTTCAATTCTTGCTACTTGCTGGTCAAACAGTTCCCTCCCCTGCAGTATTAACAGTGTAAGACACTGCTATTCAAGAAATATTCCTATACGTAACAAGTATACTTTGATGTGTATCATTCTGTTGAACCTTCTGAATGTATACAGAGGTGCCTACATGACATCTAAGTTTTAAAATGTTAGCTATTATCACAATGCCATAAATCTGTTAAAAAACATGAAAAACAAAGATTTTCTCCTACTTCTTAAAGAAATAAAAGGCAGACTCCCAAAGCAGTCTATCAACCAGTAGTATTTTGCCAAGAATCACGTCGAAAGTAGAGACTGCATTGAATATGGTTTATGGGAAGCCACTGCTTCTGTGAACTTGCCCTGTATGATTTCTGATGTTAGCTTTCAGAACACTGAAATAATTTCAAAAAACTATGTTTTTCTCCCCAAGAAGCTGTCCTTTTCAGTCTGAAAATATTTTGGAAGTAAAATAACAAAAGCAAGTATTTCGTGGTGATGAGAGTTTTTGAAAAAAGATGTATTTTCTGAAAAACATGTTATACTTACAGAGCATAAACAAGCATGTAAGAGGGCACATTTCTTTATGAATGAAAAATACACCGTTTCTACTCAAAGTCACAAGGATGACTACTATGCTAATTTATTCTTTGTATCTTTCAACACAAGTTTCTTTTCTGAGAATCCTATATAATGAAAATTATATTAAGGGTTGTGTTTTTTTTTCCCCAATTAGTAATTGTCTTATTGAGCTGAATGGGTTCTGCCACAAAGCAAGCGTTTCACACAAAACGCCAGGCAACAATTAGCTGGTGACAGCTTCTTGGTCAGAACTAACTTGGGCTGGATTGCAACTTGCTATGTGCAGGCTGGCCAAGCAGCCCCTGTAAACCAGGTCCATTTTAAATGTCCTCTCATGCCCCCTGACAAAGTAATTAAAGGAAAATATTGGAAGCAAAGAATGCCCCATTTTCCAAACATTTTGCAGAAAAAACATTGCGCTTTCTTGGTGTAGAGGATACTTTGAGGTCCCTGAATGTAACTTAAAGCACTTTACAACGCCTCGGTTTCTTTGCTACTGGAAAATGGATGTTGTATAAGGTGAGGCGTTGGGCCAGAGCTTAATCCTGAAAAATTACAGTGAACGTCTGAAGGGGACGGTGGAAAACGGGCAAAAAGAACACTATACTGTCACCACTGCGAATGAGCAAAGCTTGTCTTGCTCTCTGCTCTCCAAAACGGCGACCTACCCGACCTGCTTGCAGCCTGTGCCCAGTCCAGGGTTGCACTTCTCGGGATGGTGAAGCGTGCGGAGGGGGCAGCTGCACAAGGGCGGGGGGGAAAGGGACGAGAAGGCAGGGAGAAAGGCCGGCGGCAGGGAGAGGCCAGAAAGCGCCGACGTGGGGCACGGGGGAGACGGACGCGGTGGGAGAAGGATGCGGGCACGGCGAGCGATGGGAGGGACGGGCCGGGACAGGCGGAGAGAGGAGGAGCCGCGGTGCCAGGGACCGGCTGCCCCGCGGCGGCAGAGCGGAG
>JAVKLA010000027.1:25920909-25933374 GCA_034782735.1 Sagittarius serpentarius | reverse complement strand
GCTTCTAGCAACTTTTAAAGAAGCCGCCCCTGTGGCCCCCCCACTACCAAAACCTTGCCACGTAAACCCATTACAGGAGCTCACACAGACTACAGCCATAGCTAAACTGCTGCCATATCAGCCCTGATTTTCTGATGTTCTCCAAGATCTCCACCACCACCTGTCTTGACAACCCAATCTAGGTCTTTGTCCTTACAGTTAGACTGGTTTTCCTGACATATACTTTGTTTCCTGCTTTAGCGGCTTTTTTCCTGTTGCTCATGGATAAAGAGAAAAGACTATTACCTTTGCAACAATCTTCTCCTGTTGCCCCTTTTTCAAACTTTTCTGAGGTATCACGTCTTTTAAATGTCTCCTCTTATTTATTGTTCTTCCAAGTCACTTCTTGATTTTCAACCTTCCTGAAATTGAATTTCTACATAAATAAGGTCTTACCCGGGTTGTCCATAACAGGGGACCAACCCACCTGTCTTTCTGTGAATTCACATGAAGTACTGGATATGAGCAGTCAAAATCAATTGTTGACTTAGCTTTTGCTGGACAAATGAAAAGAAAAAAGAAATTTCATAACAAACAAAAGAGGAACTCTCAGACTATCACCTTATAGAATTGGTATGTTCTAGGAGGTCAATTGATAAATAGGGAATTTGGTAGCAGAAGAACAGATATAAGGTATAAAAGACTTATTTTTATAGAGGAAAGGCAAAAAAACATATGGAAAAAAATATATGGGAGCTCTCCAAAGCAACAATAAAAGAGACTTCTCTCCTCTTCCATTCACCCAAAGTGTTGATGTTTTTTTCATTAAGTAGAAAAATTGTAAAGTAGAAGTATTTATAAAACTTAATGCCTGGAAGAATCAACAATACGATACAAGACTTCAGAAGGATTAGCTGCTGTATAAGACAGAGGAATCTAAAAATTATTTAAAATATAAATTCTTTCCTATCCTCTACTACATTTTATACAAGCCTCTAAAATATTAATATTACTATTAAAATGAAAAAATTAATTACATCATTAAGTAAGACTGTGGTATTAAATAAAACACATTGCTCCTCCATTGGCTTTGTCATCCCCAGAGTTCACTTCCACGGCTTTCCAAAGCTTTCCTTCTCTGTAGCAAAAGCAAACTAAGTTGGAAGGTCTGAAAAGTTTTCAAACGTGAATGATTCTGCTGTCTCTGATGTAGCAAATACTCTCTTTTTTTGGCAGTTGATAGCTTCAAGTTCTGACAACTTAGTCTGAAGGGGAAAAAAAAGATTGGTTGAATGCAAGAAGGCATGTAATATTTGCCCCCTTTTTCTCGTCATCATAATTGTATAGTGACTTCTTTTTACTAAAAGAAGTTCCAGCTTTCTTCCTTTCTATCTGAAAGAGTTAATACCTGTAGTAAAGGAAATTATCTTAAACAGGGAGATTCCCAGGGTTTGTGATCTGCATTTGTTCTTGAACTTTATCAATTCCTTTTACAGAAACAATTTTTCACCCGCTTTTCCTATCATGCAGGCTATGAGAGCATAACAATTATTTCATTTTTGTTGTAGATTTTTTTATGACACTGGCATATGAACATATAGTAAAAATCTGTATCTGTGTTTTTGGTAACAAAAGTAAAGAGGTAAAAAGATCTAAGACCAAAATAGCCCTAATATAATTATGCTCAAGTTTAAAGAAAGAAAAACTTAGATTGGGCCATAAATATTATGTAAGTAGGATATGAGAATAAAATCAGACCAGAACCATGTTCAATACACTTGAAAAAACAATAATCTTAGGACAAAGGCAATATTAAGAACAAAACAGTGCTAAAGCAATAATTTTCTGCTTTTTTATGGGTAAAATATAAGACTATGAATTCCCTGGGAACTCTTACAGTTTGTGATGAAGTGTTATTTCCCAAGGCAAGAAGCTCTTGCTTTAGCTCATTAGCATAGGTAAGGCAATATGTATCATATCATATTTATCAAAACTAAATTAATATTTTATCTATTAAAATGATCTTAAAATATACTTTGTTCACAGCTAAAAATATCCATTTTTCTATATCTTTTAGAAATCTACTTGAAACAAACTGCAGTGTATGATGATTTGCCATGAAAAGTCTATGCATTCAATATCTAATTTCTATTCCCTCAGGCTTGAGGAACAGAAGGAAACAGTTCCTAAAATGCTTGTGAAAATAATGGAAACAGCAATGCCCACCTCATTTCTGTTTGATCTTAATATCTAAAGATGGCTAATTCATATGCAAACAATACACAAAGGGAAATTTTTCTTCAGAGGACTCTCTAAATACCATGTTATGAAACTTTGATGATTTGTGAAGCTTGTATTCACTGACTTCTGTTTTCTGAGTAAAAGAACTTCCTATCTGTCTCATCTAAAGGGAAACAGAGGTCTAAGAGGTACCAATCTGGCCCAAAATCACTAAAGCAGCCATACAAATTTATTTAGTTTTGTTACTGACATTGTCTAGACTCCTTGCAACTTAAAAGTCATCTTCTGAGGTGCCAAGTGGGAACTCTTGCAGCATATGCTGATTCTCTGAGGAGTTTTATTAGTTCTGCAATTGACTGCATTGGTTTCCCGAGAACAGAAAAGTATTATCATATACTTGCAGATGGCATTCAGAAACTCTATACAGCCCCTATTTTGATAGTATTAGAAGCTATTCCAGAGTATCACAAGAGACAGAATGACTCTCAGAGGTCTCCTCTGCACAGACCTAAGTCCCTTCAAGAAATAAAGCTTACTCACTGATACATGTTTAACAGTTAAATGTAGTTGAGGGAGGTTGTACACTTTTATATGCTTGCCTACATTCTCTTAAAACAGATCACGTGAACTAACACGATGGGCAGTTGATTCGAGTGCCACTGAAGTATCAGATGTGTGGTAAAAATAGGCATTGCAGGGCAGCTGGAATGAAAGTGCTGTAAAAGTGACCAAACCAAGAGAATAGCATTTGTCTTAAATTATTTTGTTTAATTTTTGTATTTTTTTTAGGATAAGAATAAGAGAATTATTTCTGACAAAAAACAAGGTCCTAGGTACATATTGCATTCTCTGGACAAAATCTTGTAATAATAGGAATGGTAAAACCCCAACCAATATTATATCTCTTAGGTCTGAAATACACTTCCTGCTCATTATTCACAGAGACCAGACTGGCTTTATTAAAACCCAAAACTCAGCCAGTGTCTGCAGATGACTTACTTAATTTTCTTTGCTCTGAAATATAGAAGTCGTGCATTAATACTAACAGTGAATATCATGTAAACTCCTTTTGACTGAGATTTAATGTTTTCAGGTCTGAAGGCATATAATAATATTAAATAATTTTTTTTTTAAATTACTCAAATGAATATTTTTAGAATTATATATATGGTTTATATAGTTTTCTGACAACATCTATTTGAGGCCTGAAGGCCCTATTCTCATGAGCTGCTTAACATTTTTAAAATCCTACTTTGCTCTAAAGTTTGGCTTGAGATAAGGCTGGCTGTTCTCACCTCTTTGTGTAATCACATAAGTGAGGTTTACCCTGGCAGGGAACAGCGGTCTGCGTGTCTGTATGACCGTATGGGAGGACGCAATACTTGTTCCTTCAGATAGATGGTGCATTGTTGAGCCTCCTTAAGCTCATTTCCAAAGGAACACTGGGGACCGACCTCTCTAGACCAGTGCGTGGGTGACTACGGGTCATGCAAATGAAAATGAACGATATAGTATTGCTTGTGACATTTCAGGTTTTGTCAGAAAAAAACCCAGACATGTGAGATGAGCCCTACTTCCTGTGTAGTTTTAACCCAAAACTGCTCAGTTAATTTCCTACCTGTATAATCTCTGAAAAGAAAAACATGGAGGCCTCCAGTGACAGGGTGGACTCAGTCCCGTCCATCGTCCGTCCCTGCCGGGCTGGTGGTTGGACCTGGCATACAGCAGCACCACGGAGCATCTCGCCTCTCTGCAGTGTTATTTGGTGACCCCACATCTACAGCCTCCTCCCTTCACATGGATAAACTGCTGACTAGTTTCATGGATCCTTGCCACCACTTCCTTGACTGCCGGTTATACACAGGAATATGTTAGACTTAAGTGTAGTTTAAGAAAATGAGGGAATATAATTAAAACATTGTGCTACTTTCTGGTGTAGGGGAATTCACGTGTGTAACAAGCCTTAAAGAACTGAGGGTTTGAGTATGAGACAGATAGCAGAAAAGTCCTGGGAAACTGGCTGGACAGAAGACTGGGAGTTTCCTGTATGATTATGGTAATTAACAGGGGACAGACTTTATTGACAGCTCTTATCTTACCCAGACATCCTCCTTCGTACACTATACCTCCATCAGGCAGATTTCAGACTACAAATTTTCTGAATATCCCTTGACTCAGATTGCTTTCTAGTAAACCGCAAACTAAATTAGAAGAAGCAGCTAGCTTTGTAATGGAATATCAATGAAATAGTTTGTCTGTAGCGTTCCCCTCCTATTCCCCTGCCAAAAGCAACCTATTTCTTTTTTCCTTTTGACAGGAGGAGGGAATTAGTTTACAGTTTCTGTCTCATGTTGCCCAAGAAGCAAAGGTCATAAAGGTACTTCCACTGTAAAGGTATCATTTAGCCTGTCTGATGACAGCATAAATATCCATTCTATGGATGTGGGACTGTACTAACAATTATTTTACATTATATGAAAACTGTGACATAAACTTGTTGATTGTAGTGGGTAGGATGCTGGCCAGTTCTTTTTTTGGCAATAAGATGGTGGGACAGAGTGAAAGCACAGAGGGTCAAATAAGAAAAAGTGTTGGTCCCAAAAACACAGGAGCAGCTTACTTGTTCCAGTACTGTGGTTGTATTGAATTGAAATAATGACAAACAGGAACAACTCATTGGTGTTCAGGAAAAAAACTTTTAAATTTTGGGGTGCGTGTGAAATTTTTTGAGGGGTGTGTGTATTCACACATTGACAAAACTCTGTAGCCCAAATTTTTTGTGTGCTTGTGTTGAGTAACTCAGTAATACCTTAGAGAAGACTTTCAAAACCGTATAATACTTTGTTGTTTCCTCTTCAGCAAGTCTATTATGGACAATCACATGTCCACTGAAGAATCGCTGCATGAAATTTAAAGTGTAAGTTCAATCATTAAAGTGTGAAATAGATATTATAAACCTACTTTTTATGCAATTCTCAATGCAACTCTTTTATGGAATTGCTACAGACATATTTATAATTACTAGGCCATACAACTACAATCTGTTTTATTCATTTAGCACAGATAAGTGAAAAAAAGCTGGAGAGACTTTTTCTTTGTTAAATCTCTAGATTTAACTCTCTTTTCAGTTCATCCTTCTCTCTCCCTATAGGTATTTAAAGAACCCTAGGAAACCTCAAATCATTACAAAAGTTTGTAAACCTCACAGATCACAATTTAAAATAATTTCCAACATGGCTCAGTAAACCTATTCCTGAAGCCCAGGCAGAAACAAAATTGAACATTTGGGTTTCTTCACAACAGAGACAATTGTCTGTATGCAGCTTTTCAGAGCAGTTGTGCATAAAGCTATTCACACCTGCAACTCAAGGAATAAGTTCATTACCTCAACTTTGTCTAACAAACTAAATTCTCTCAGGCATAGTGTAGCCATCTGGAATTATTCTCAATGTGAAATTTGCTTATGGGAATTAAATTAGTACCTTTTTCTATGATTTCACCAGCTTGCAACAGGAAACTGGCAATTTTTCTTTATCATGGGCTTGATAAGAGCCATTTCCATTTTGATATCACAGGATTTACAGAGACAAATACTGGATTATAGTTTTAGCAGGCTTTTATGTAGCTCTTTACTTATGTCTAATGTTTCAACCAATTCCCAGGTGCTTGAAATTTGACAAATCTGTGTGTCAACAGAAGAAGATTGCCTTTGTGTCACCTTTGTGACTCTGTAGCAAAAGTAAAGAGACCTTTTCACGACAGTGTTTAGCTATGGCTTGGCTTATGAATCCATATTTTGGCAATAGATAAATGTTATTCAACTATAACCAGAGCTCCCAGTGATGTCTTTTGTTCGTGATAATTCGCTAGCCATACCCATGAAGAAGTTTGAATTCATGGAAGGTTTAGGAAGAAGTAGCCACTGGATCAAGGAAGTTTTCTTAGCTCTCAAATCCTGCCACTGCTGAAGATTAAGGAGTTTGGAGGATTTAAAGCAGGGGCATATAGAGTGAAAAGTTTTCTCTTTGCTAGCACCCTCTTGAAACCTGCCAGACTACTAAGGCTGAAAAAGATGAGCAGAGACCATGAAAGCTGGAGCAAGTCCTTCAGAGTGGCCCTGAGCTTTTGGGGTTATACTGTAGATTTCTCTCAATTCTAAACAATTTTTATGTTGCATGGATCATTCAGGCATAACTGGGGGGAAAAAAAAGAAAGAAAGAAAAAAAAAGAAAAAAACCCACCTGAAGTCTACATAACAGAAGGAAAAGGAGAGTGAAAAAGAAACTACTCTGTCTTTTTTGTTTGTCTGCCATTTTGGCTGTAGGAATGACTTTGGTTGCAAGGAGAGTAAGCCCAATTGTCTTTTTCAGAAACTTTCTGTATATTCTCATTCACTGAAATTTAATAAGCAATTCTATTCCCAGGAAGACTGGAAAAAGAATTCTTTAAAGACAAATTGGACTACTGCTCTGCCAGATTTCACCTCAGATTTAGGAGGGGAGGTCAAGGGGACATGGGTCTGAGAACTAACAGATCTCCCAGGAGCTGCTCTGCATATTTCTGCAGGGGGAGTAGTCTGAAGGCAAGTCAGAGATACTTCTCATCTTGAAATTTCCCCCAGATCATCTGGCAGGGTTCTGTATTGGGTTTATCATTACATTTCTCAATATAGGAAAATCCGATTGGATTATGAGATCATTACTCTATGAATTAAAAGTACAGGATTCCCAAATGCAGAGGAAGTTACAGATTGCTTGACCATTTTTGCTCTTAGTGAAAATATTTACTGTCTGCGTCAGTTTATTTAGGCAGCCAGATTTGCAGTTGGTTTTACTTGGAGAGCAAAGGTTAGCAGGATTTATATATAAAAATATTTAAAATAATATTATATTGTGTAAGGCTTCCTTCTACAGACTTCAGTCTTGTACTAAATTGTTTTATTTCACATGTTCTTTATATACATAATTTTGATACCATTAGGCTTAAATGTAAAATATATCTCAAAATACTTTATTATTTTTATTAATAATGACCTATACCTAAAACATCTACAAAATATAAATTTACATTTGTTCTCTGGCTCTGGTCTCCAAGGCAATTTAATTTTCTTGATTTCCCCCCCCCTTTTTTTTTTTAAATTATCTATTAACACAACGCATTTCCCATCAAGGTGTTGGTTATTGCCAAGTATTTTCTGTAATACCAAGGTCCACAATATTAAAAGCCACTATCAATGAGGATTCAATTATTTTCGAAATGAAAATATCATTTTACACATTTGGAAGACTAAACAGAAGGAAGCACTGCATTGTACCTTGTTTGCAACATAATTTTAAAACTTTTTTTGTTTTTTCTTCTGAGCAGTGACTGCATGAAGGCCAACATATTCTACAAGTCATTGGAAGGTTCTCTAAAGACAATTTTGCAGTCTTAATGAGTTCACAAGAGACCAAAGAGAAAATGGGGCATCTCATTTTAGGGCAACAGTGATTTAGAGCAGTCATTATAAAGCTGCCCAACACAGAATCATCTTTCATATAAGGCTACTGTATTTTGGGCTAAAATATATTTAGGCTCTTACTATTGAAGCCGCCTTCTGTCAGTGTTTTACCCTGTGAAAATAGGAAGAAGGAAAAAAAATCTGTGAATACCTGCATATCTTGACTATTGTTTAGAAAAATCTTTGTTATCCTAGAGAATTCTGAACAGTTGAGTTTCCTGTTTGAAGGGGAATTTGTATTTCTGAAATTTGATAAGCTCTGGATTAATTAAAAAAACCTGTGCATTTCCAATATATTTGTATATTATTAGAGTATATATTACATAAACTCAGCAACGATTCTCCAAGTCTTTCCTAACAAGTCAGCATTCAGACACTGAGGTATTTATTTATTCAAGGAAGAGGTCTCCCAACCAGACCTTTTGTTTCCAGGGGTACCCCAAGAATGGCAACTTCTTTAAAGCAAAGACAGCCAAGAAGGCTTCATTGTATGCAAGACCTTTGTCACAAATGTCAGTAGTTAGCACCAAGAAAAATTCTCCTACAGAACTGTTACTACTGCATCTTTTTCATTACTGTTGCAGGACTTTGCGTGCCTGTAGAAGCACAATATGTAGGGACTTCATCCTGCTGTCTGATGCGTGTAGAGCTCTTTGTAGGGGGACATCAGCCCTCAAAAGCTATACAGAGCCAGTGCTCCCTCATGCGTGGTTTTGGAAACCGTGACCCCCTTCCCAGCCAAGGCAATAGCAGGGCAGTGACCAGTCTGAAGGCAGAAATCCCATTCATGAGATAATGAAGCTGCTCACCACAGGCGTGGGTAGGACATATTTTGCCCTTTACTTTTCATGCAAAAATGGCATAAACACCTCCTTTTTTTTTTTTTTGTAGCCTAACTGGATTTTAAGATGGGATCTGAGGACAGTTGCAGGCTGTGGTCTGGCTGAGTGACATCATTGTATTGTATTCTCCGTATGAAGGAGCTTTTGCAAAATTTCTAGCCAATACACTTACCAGTTCTGCTAGGTCTGGATACCTGCAATGCCTCAGCTCCTGACAACCCCACAGTTTTCCTTCCTGAGCCAGGTGACACTGCTGGCAGAGGGAACAGACCTGTCACAATGATGAACAGCATCCTTTTACTTGCCACAGCAGTCACGGCCGGTGCACAGCCAGCAGGCACCAAAGGTCTTCCTCAGGAAAATGTGAATCACTGGAGCAGACCAGCACAGGCGCTGCTCCCCACCTCACTTGTAGAGGGGTGTGAGTTCACACCACGGCTTTGGGCGGGCTGGCTGCACTTACGCTAATGGTAATTACAGAGCAGTAGGCTGGTGACAGAGGGCAAAAAGACTGATACAACAAATGGAGAACTGTAAGAAAGAAATTTATAAAAACTGTCAACAAGGAGGTGGCTGGGAAGGAAAAGCAAAAATGTAGAAGGTCTAACTTTTGGTATCTTACATTTATAAAAACCCAGTTTGTTCTTAGGATGGAATCACATTGCACAGATGTGAGGCAGAAGTTCTCTCCGGCCCCCCTCTGCAACATTTTTTGTGTTGATTATCTCGGTCTGACTTACTGGGTCCTGCTGCAATTTCATATTTCTTCTGAAAATAATAAACCACGCTATGAGAGCTCTTAAAACCTTGAGGAGGAGATGAAGTTAGAATTTGATAGGGTAGAAGGTCAGGCTAACAGAGGTTGCAAGTGTTGCAGCTGACCTGTTTGAAAAGCTGATTGAAAAAGATCAATTTAAAAGTGACATTTTGTGATGGGAGACAGCTTGCGAAGCCCTAGCACCAGAAAGGAGAAGACACAGATGTGGAGGGTCAGGGGTTTGGTTGTGAGGCCACTGAGGAAACCGAAATCTTGGAAATCAAAATGAAGAAAATGATGAGGTGAAGAGCTCTGAAGAGGTGGGATGCTGTAGAGGGGAAAAAGAAACATATATAAACAGATTGCAGAGAGATTGCCCGCCTAACTAACACTTGTCCATTGATGCCTGATATATTGCACTTATGAAGACACACGTTAAAAAAGATCGGCAATAAATTTCCTATCAAATTTGAAAATAAATTCTTCCTCAAGCCACAACATGGTTTGCATTGCTAGATTAGGAGCTAAAGGCAAGACCCTTAATTGTTATTTCTTATTTTGGTGTAATATGAGGAACAAGTGCTGCAACAGTTTACCTCCACTGAACAACTGGGGAAACCAAGGATCAGGGCAAGGGTGTTCCTATTGTTTGTACTGTTTGTACTTTGTGTTTTAAGACTATGTTCCCTGTACTCCTGCATCATAATTCAATCAAGCTTTGCACGTTTGCTACTGATTGGGAGACAGCAATGCCCTGGCATTTCATTGGCAGACTAGTTAGATGGGGAGAAATAAAATTTTATTTCAGCTGAAGGCATAACTCTTCCCTGCATTCCCCTATCACCGCCTCTTTAAATTCCTTGATGTTTATTAATGTTCTCTGCTTTGAAGTAAGCTATTTGAAAATATACTAAATAATATATTGCTTTTTTTATATGGAGTAATTTACATTCATGATTTCCAGCAGAGCTGTAATGCCACGGTATTTTTCAAAAATGCAGAGATACAAGATTCTAAGGTATTTGCAGAGGTGATCTGAAGTAGGGTATGCTGTCCCTCAGTTTTTCTGCTTAATGCAGGTACTCAGAAAGGCGAGCTTTCTCAATAGGAGGTATGACAGAAGTCCTAGGGATTTAAATGTGGCTTAAGACTCTAAAGGAAAACTATGATACAATAGTCAGGGAATGCTTTATCCAAACCAAAACAAAATTTCATGTGCATATCAGAAGTACCAAGCAAATAAGCAAGAAATAAAAATTTACTCATAACAACACAGAAAAGTGCACATGCCAGAGATTCAAATAAATGCAATTCCACATCTGAAGAGCCATGTCTCTTTTGACAGTTCAGTTAACATTAAGCAACACAGATACAATTTATGACAATTATACAGCCCAGCAATATGAATAAGACTATCAACATGAGAAATGTTGATAAGTGTTTGCAAGGTCCAGACCAAATGTAATCCTCTGAATTCTGTTCCGTAAGTTTTTAAGCACTTAGTACCCCAGATCAATAGACACGAGATACTTTGCAGTATGCCCAATTTTTCCTTTCTGTGAGACTTAGTTGTCTTCCTCTGCATCTGCTATTGCACAGGGGCAGCAAAAGAGAAAAGACACAACTAATACTGTGCTGTATATGTGGTCAGACCTTACATCTTTCTGTTCTGTATCAAGTTAAATTCCCCATGAGAATGATCACCGAATTGACAGCCATTAAGTGCTATACCTTCCCAAGACATACTGAATCTTTACTATCCTAATAAATTTTAAGATGTCATTTTTTAATTTCTGTTCTTGCCTTCCATTGGCTTCTGTACTTATTTAGATTCAGAAACTAAAATTTTTTTTCTTCCAATAAAATTTCAGGAATTTGAAAAATTACTTCTGGGCTTGCCCAGCTATTTTCTGCCTCTCTTTTGCTGAGTATCTGGATATCTACATCACAGCTAAAATGTGCCAGGATGCACAAACTACACAGTTCTTCATCTTCCACACTTACAGCAGCAATCTGTCAGGAATGTACTGCAAACAACAGTAATATTGTGACCCTAACAAACAGTGTCAGAGAAAAATGTGCCCTTTCACACCTTCTCTACCTTTTCTTTTCTACCTTTATCGCCTAACTGGGAAGTAAGGCAAGTCTCTAAGCCGTAAAAGAATGCAAATTTAAGTATTTCCAGTGTCATTGACTCAGCGGGGGAAGGTCCCTAGAATTGTTTATATAAACAAACAGAACCATTTTAATATACTTCTTCTTTAAGAAATCTGGTGAGTAATACAAATGTTGACACTATATATGGGTCATTGTAATGTTCTTTCTGTCTTTTTTCCTGCATTTCTGTCCATTCTGTATTTCGTATGCCTAACCATGAAAAATCATTTCTAAATTTGTTTGATCTGTATTAAGACTTTGTAAGGTCATGCTTGATTTAACACAATTTATTGTGACTCTTCCTGCTGAGTGTAATCATAGCAAGATGCAGATTTCTTTCTGCTGGTGGTAAAATTCAGCACAACCAGATTTGTCCCAGGCTCTGCACATCTGCTTTGCTAATCTATACTCTGTAGAATGACAAATATAAGTCATGACAGTCCTACCTTTTGCTAGCTCCAGTGAATATACGTGATACACCTGAAGTGCTGCATGACAGACAAAAGTCAAAGGAGTTTTTAAAGCCTAAGACAGTATCAGTTTTCTAATTATTTGTATGCTAATGATTGCTAGCTTCAGAATACTTGAAAGGAGTTGGTGAGATTTACCCAGGTCCCCACAGGGTCCTCACGCTGGCTGTGTTGTGCTCCTCTGGCAGCCCTAACAGCCAGAAAGGCTGTTAAGTTGGGCTGGTCGTGATTTGGTGGGAGACGTATTGGCCCTTGGAGCTAAAGCTTCTCTATAACACTTTGTAAACACACAGGACTTTGTTTAAATTTTGATACTGGTCAGACTAACCTGGAACCAGCTGGGGGAATCACCCAGCAACAGGGTATTCAGGTCAGAATGGGCCTTGTCCACCACTTGATCCAAATAGGCCACATTTCAGTTTTCTCAATGGATTTGTTTCACGTTGTAATGGGTTTACGTGGCAAGGTTTTGGTAGCGGGGGGGCCACAGGGGTGGCTTCTTTAAAAGTTGCTAGAAGC
>JAVKLA010000027.1:25906119-25920809 GCA_034782735.1 Sagittarius serpentarius | reverse complement strand
CTGTTTAATTAAGGAGGGGGAGTGAGAGAGCGGCTTTGGTGGGTACCTGGTGTCCAGCCAGGGTCAACCCGTCACACATGTCTAGTAAACCTCCTAGTTGTAACGTTCAGAGCTATAGAGATCTCCATGCTTCAGCTTCAGATTGAATGAACTATTAAGTAGGGGTAACTTAGCTGTGCTTTGTCACTTGAACTGTGAAGCATATCTGAGCTGGGAGCCAAAAAAATATTTTTCACCCAAATATACAAAACTCTTCAGAAAATCCAATTTATTTTTCTTTCTTTCTTTTTTCCTTTCATATTTTCTTGCTCATTTACCTCATTATTATTGTTTATGAGATTTGCATGTTCATTTGACAAGGTCAGTTTTACCATGATGCCAATCACTGAGATTGTAAATTTTATTAAAAACTAGAAGATTTGTGATGTGGGATCCTTCTTAAGAATGATTTTAGAGTAAGAATCTGTCCCATTTCTTCAACAGAAGATTACTGCTGAAGATAACAAGGGTAGAAGAATTATTGCTGAAGCCTTTTTATAGTTTGGAATGTCTGTTATTGCTGTTCTGTATCACTCTAAAATATGCAGCAGTACCAGCTATATAAAGCTGAATTATTTAGTCTAATTTATGAAATCTCTGCACAATTTATACTGTTAACGAACACTGACGACAACTTACACATCCTTCTTGATTCTGTCTACCTCTTTATTAATCCTCTTTAGATCCTCAATAGGTCTTACGGGCCTGAGGGTTTGTCAGATTAAAGATTAGTGGCTGTTTTATCTACAGGTTTTCTGCCAATGAATAATTAAAAACAATACGCTCACATGAATGCAGCTTTCAATTATTCCTTCATGCACACTAATCTTTCTTCTGTTTACCCCATGCAATTTGCTTCTATTGGTTTTCTGTGTAAGCCTGAGGGTACTAAGTAACAATTTGTGGGTTTTTTTTCTTGTATTACCATCATCCATTAATTATCTACACACTTGCTGTTACACACAGTGTCCTCTCTTCCTACATGCACACAGAGACACATGCTAAACTTCTTAAAACATCTTGTTTCAGCATTTTAATGACAGATGCCTTTCATGTAACATCCTATGATAAGTATCTTCCTTACAGCTATAAAACTGTTGGGTTTTTTGTTCAAAATTCTTGTATAGCACCTGCAGTGTAGAATAGGTTTCTTTTAAGTATTCCTCCTTTCAGTATAAAAGTAAATGAAACTAAAATACCAGCCTTGGAAACATATCCACAAAAATGTAAAGCAGTGTCTCTAATATATGTCTGTGAACAGGCAAGGGAAAATGCTGAGAGTACTTTGTGGGCCAAGTGAAAAATGGCAAATGGCAAAAGAAAAATCTTGATTAATCCATCCTTTATATATATATATATATATATATATATATAAAGCTAAAAATGATACGGGAATTTTCCATCCAATATTGCCTCAGGAGACTGTACACTTTCCACAGAGTTTAAATTATCTAAGGCACTTCATGATTTTGCCCAAATTATTCTCTGTTGAAAAACTAATATATTGTATTGGAGGATGTTTAGACTCAAACAAAACCATTTCCTTTTCTTAAACAAAATCACAACATCCCCTCTGAGTTCAAACAAAATTTCTTCTCAGCTGAACTGCAGGTCACTTGTGGTTTGGGTGGCTCATCTTCCCGCTGCAGGTCTGGCCACAGCCTTTGCCAGGTGGGTCCCTCTTCCCTTGTACTTGACTGATGTGATGCATCACGGGTCATGAGTTTGGCTGAGAAGCCTGGCCCAGGGGCAGCGTTGCATACTGTAGACTTCATGGGAGAACAAATGTTGGGGAAACCGTTTACTGGAGAAGAAGAATTTAATGATAAGTGAAGCTAAAACTATTTTTGCTCAAGTTTAAGCAGCCAACTGAACAACCAAAATGGTCATTTCAGTTCAGAAACAGCTGTCGTGAAAGACTTAGCTTTTCTTGGAAGCAATGAAATGAAATGTTTCAGAGAATAATTTTTGGGAAACTTCCATGTTTTCCATCATTATTTGGAATGAAAACAAATGTCAGAATTTCTATGCAGTAAGGATTCTCATTTTCTGTATTCCCTGATGTTAATTCTTCCAGGTATTTCAAAAAAATGTTCAAAAAGGAAAATATAAAATAAATTCTATTTCAAAAACAAAGGATTTTTGTTACTTTTAACATGAAAATTGTTTTTACTTCCAAATAAAATATTTTGTTGCAGTTTTTAAGAAGAAACAAGTATCAGGACGTAGGTATATGCAAATGCACATATGTACATGCAAATGTAAAGTAAATGTGAATGTAGAAAATGAACATGTATAGGTATAACATATATATAACAGCCAGGTGTGGAATAGTTCTGTGGATAGCATTTGAACCAACTAGAACAGGGGGTGGGGGAAGGGAACCAAACCCATACAATAACCTTAAGGTAGACAGGTTCCTTTTTTTTTTTTAATATATCCACAATATTATATTCATCATTATATTCACCATCATACTCACAGTATTATATTCATGTATTACAAATTTACTGTTAACATTATTGATGTTAAGACAAGAAAAAACCACATTTTTTTAATCCAACTTATGTTAAAACTTTGCTTAAATTCTTCTGAAAGAAAATGCTGTCATAATTAGTGGTAGTCAAACCTTATATTGTCTAAGATTTAGTTCCATTTGACTAACCATCTAAACTACTTTGTTCTTACCTGAAATTCTTATGCAAAAGTCAAGAAGAAAGTCTAGCAAGAAATTTTTATGGTATGTCTTTTTTTTTCTTTTTTTCCCTGAGAGATAATGAAGGATTCTTAATTTTGGCTCTTTTAGAAATAACAAAATAATATTTCATCTGTGATAAAACCAAACCAAAACACACACCAAAAAAAAAAAAGAAAAAGAAACCATAGCTGAAGTTTCATGTCTCGCTCGTATTTGGGGGTGTGTGTCTGAGTGTTCAGTTTTATTTGTTTGTTTGTTTATTTGTTTGTTTTTCAGTTAACCATATTGTTGTGAATTTGAAAAAGCTTTGAAGTTTGTTTCAAGTTTATGTTTTGGGTACTGCTTTGAATAATTTTTATTCTCTCTGCAAACAGTCATTTTGCCGTTAGAAAATACTGTAGAAGCTGTAAGACATTTTACTTCAATTCTTAGTACCAAGATTTGGAAAAAGGCTTCCTTATTTTAACACTGAAATAAATGCTTTGGTCTTGTGACAGTAATAACTGTGTTTATGAATTCACACGGAATAGCAGCATAGTGAACTCTCACCAGCTTAAGTGTATGAGCTATGGGACTCACACAGTTAATTGTACGAGTTTGTAATATTTGGACAGTAGATTTTACATCTAAAGTCTACAAAATTCCTTGCTCTCAAGTTGTACAAAGAAGAAATAAATTTCATCCATCTCACAGCTGAACAAAACTGTGCCCACCCTTCCTAGGAGGTCCCCAATGAAACCATGGGAGTAAGGATGCCGAGAGTGAATTTGGTTTGAACTAGGTAAAAAAAATCTCTTCCTTCACACACGTCCCTAGAGATGACATGGGAAAAGAAATACAGAGCTGGACAATCTTTTCAGAGAGATCCCTTCTTGTGAATGGTATTTCTGTAACTATCTTTCATAACTCTGTTTCCTTGACATTTTGGAATTTGGGGAGTAACCACCAGCTTCCTTGCTGCTGGCCTGACAAATTACGAATCCCAAGAAGCCAATAAAATGTGAGTTAGGCCACATAATCTCACCCATATTTGAGCGATACAAATCCTTCCTATCTAGATCAAACTTAGCTCCATGAAAGATTTGTATCTGTCAATTCTACAATAAGGAAGAATCTTTTATTTTTTAGATTATTGAAAGCTGGTGGAGGGCTGGGACCTCCTGATAACAATATACAAGGACCAAACCTTGGCTGGTTTGAGTTGGCATAGTTCTGTGGGGAGTACCATACGTCAGCACAGACTTGCCCTGGTGCTCTTACTCAAGCAGTGTGTCCAGTGCGAGCCTGTGGTCCTGCCCTGATAAATCTGACAATGCAGCATGGCCTGAAATTAATTGGAAAATAAACCCACTGTAATTTCTTAGTTTTGAAGTGGAGAGAAAATGAAATGGAAGTACAGACAGCAGCTTACTAGTGATCAGGAGCATTGGACATTGGGAAATTTCTTGAAGCTAGCAATAGTTTCACAGTATGGTAGTGATCGGTGTTGTTGCTTGCTAATGTTTTGCTGTTTTGTATTAAAACAGACTCAATTTTTACAGTAGCAATGAGCTATATTTCTACAAAACAATTTTTTTGCTAAAGCTGTGAGATATGACTGAAGGAAATATCTAATTTTTCACTGCCACAAGAAACAGAAGAATACTTGTTTTGCTCTGCACTGATGTTTTAAGGCACCAAAAAAAAGGTATGTATTTGAAGAATAGGTTTGTTCTGAATGAAATTCAAAAGGCAATTTGTATGACTTGCATGACTATCTAAGAAAAATGAATGATTTATTATAGACAGAAAGAGAGAAACTGGCAAAGTCTGATATACCAATAGATATCAGTGGTGTGAAGGTATCTTCACAGAATCATAGAATGGCTTGGGTTGGAAGGACCTTTGAAAAACATCTAGTCCAACCCCCCTGGCGTAGACAGGGACATCTTTCATTAGATCAGGTTGCTCAAAGTCCCATCCAACCTGACCGTGAACAGTTACAATGATGGGGCATCCACAGTTTCTCTGGGTAACCTGTTCCAGCGTCTCAACACCCTCATCGTAAAAAAAATTCATCCTTATGTCCCATCTAAATTTACTCTCTTTCAGTTTAAAACCATTATGCCTTATCCTGTCACTACAGGCCTTGGTAAAAAGTCTTTCCTTGTCTTTCTATAACCCCCCTTTATACATTTAAAGACCACAATAAGGTCTCCCCAAGCCTCCTCTTCTCCAGGCTGAACAACCATAACTCTCTCAGCCTTTCCTCATAGGAGAGGTGTTCCAGCCCTCTGATCATTTTTTTGGTTCTTCTCTGGACCCGCTGTAACACGTCCATGTCTTTCTTGTACTGTGGGCCCCAGAGCTGGATGCAGTACTCCAGGTGGAGTCTCACGAGAGTGGAGTAGAAGGGCAGAATCACCTCCGCCGACCTGCTGGCCGCACTTCTTTTTATGCAGCCCAGGATACGGTTGGCTTTCTGGGATGCGAGCACCCATTGCTGGCTCATATCCAATTTGTCATCCACCAATATCTCCAGGTTCTTCTCTGCAGAGCTGCTCTCAATCCATTCATCCCCAGTCTGTATTGATACTGGGGATTGCCCCAGCCCCCATGCAGGACCTTGCACTTGGCCTTGTTGAACTTCATGAAGTTCACAAGGGCTTGCTCCTCAAGCCTGTCGTGAATCAACTGCACCATTCAGCTTGGTGTTGTCTGCAAACTTGCTGAGGGTGCACTCGATCCCACTGTCTATGTCATCGATGAAGATATTAAACACTACTGGTCCCAGTAAGGACCCTTGAAGGACACCACTCATTACTGGTTTCTGCTTGGACATTGAGCTGCTGAGTATAACTCTGGATGCGGCCACCCAGCCAGTTCCTTATCCATCTAACTGTCCATCTGTCAAGTCCACCTCTCTCCAGCTTAGTGGTCAGAATGCTGTGGAGGACTGTACCAGAAGTCTAAGTATATGACATTTGTAGCTCTTGCCTTGTCCACTGATGCAGTTACTCCATTGTAGAAGGCCAGTAGCTTAGTCAGGCACAATTTGCCCATGGTGAAGCCATGTTGTTTATCTCTAATCACCTCTCTGTCTTCCATATGTTTAGATACGTCTTCCAGCAGGATCTGCTCCATGATCTTACTGGGCATGGAAGTGAGGCTGACTGGTCAGTAGTTCCCACTGTCCTCCTTTTTGCCCTTTTGTCCCATTCTGTGATCACCTCGACTACTAACTGAGGAAGTATTACATGTCTCGTTATATTGCTTGCATAAGATGAAATGGAGAGAATAGTTAACAGCTGAACTGAAAACATTTTGTTCCATGTTATCTGACACTTTTATATCCACTGAAGAAGAGGTATTGACAGTGTAACTCCTAAACACTGCAAGGGACACTTTCTGCAATAAGGGAAAAACGATATTAGACCCCCTCCTGGCAGAGGCAGAGGAAGAGATCAGAGAGCTGAAAAGTTATTAAGTTTGAATGATCATGACTTGCTCACATTTCACATCTAGGGAGAGAGAAAATACACATATTTATTCTTTGCATGAACTTGCTCGCACACCTGCACATATTTGCTGTTTAAAAGTACTGGTTTCACAAGGCCAAGAACAATTATGAGAAAGAACAGGGACATAAAAAGACTGCAGTAAATGTCCGACAGTGGTTTACTAGGTGTTTCAACCTGAGTCCTGAAATGGAGAAAAAAATGCTACATTGGGTAGAAAATATCATTCTTTTGACAGGAAGCTAAAGTAGCTGTAGTAAGAACTAAACTAGACAACAAATGTTGTTATGGATAATATGAGACATTTTTTAATGTATATCCTAAAGATTATACTTGTTCAGTATAAATTGCAAATGATAGAAACATTAGGGTGCTCAGTATAATTATAGTGTTTTCACATGTGTATCTGATACCTCAACCTATCCAGAAATGGTGAGCTCACATAATTTGCAGTTCATTTGGCATATGAATGATCTCAGGGTGGGTGTTATACGCTTCGTATATAGCTCACATCAGTAAGGAAGATGCTTAGCTTAGGTGCAGCTGGGGCAAGTTTCCCTGAATATTACATCCATGTACTTATAACAGCAGGTCTGTTCAGAAACACAGTTTTGTTTTGTGTTTTTATACATAATTCTTGGTTACATGTGCTAGTTTAAGAAAGAGAACACTAAGGGTGGCTTAGAGTCTGCAAATACCTGTTTAAGGAAGAAGTATTTGAGAACTGAAAGTTCTACAGTCATTCAGAAAAAATACAAGTTCTGGTGGCTGGAAGGTGAAGAAAGATAAATGCAGAAACAAGGCACCTGCTCTTGTTTTGTTTGTTTGTTTTGTTTAACAGCATAATTAACCACCGGAACAGCTTTCTGAAGAGATACAGTGGGTGATCAAGTAGTGAAAACTTTTAAACAAGACTCAGTGCTTTTCAAAAGTGCATCTTGTATGAAGTTAAAATTAATTCAATTATGTGGTATGGTGTACATTATACAGGAAGTCAAAACAACAGTTCTTTCTTACTTTATCATATCTGAATCTGTCCTGCCTTACACGTTCAAGAGCAAACCCTTTCACCTTCAGCTTAGTATATTCTATTTCTTCATTGTCTTAAATTGGGTATTACAAAATAAAACCAGCAAAACCCACAAATGATCTGAAAAAGGGGTGGCTTGTCATTTGTTAAGAGATGTAATCTGAGAACACAGCTTTATAGCACCCTTTGTTTCATTTTATGATTTCAAACAGTAATGCAACATTTTTTGTAAAACAGAAGGTATGATGCAGAACAGTTTCTGGTTAATCTAAAATACATCATATGCATTATTCCATTTCATTCATTTAGGCTGCTGTATTTTATACGTCGGTATATACTGTTATGTTATTTTTGCTGCAATTTACTCTGAAAATACAATTTGAAAATTAAGAATATGTGAGTCTGCAGGGATTCATATTAAACTCCCACATAGCCAAACACACATCCATCTCTGACACACCTCCATTTGTTATCCTAGGTTTGCCCATGCTCAAAATTGAACAGCAGTCCATAACAGGTCATGGAATCAGATGAAACATGGAGTTGAATACGGTTTTATGAGTACTGCAGATGCAGAATATAATAGAGGTCAATGATTCTGCTAAGGTTAAAGCCTGCTATCCCAGCCTTTTCTCTTTTTAATCCATAGAATATGCTTCCCTAAGAAATACAGACTGTAGGCTTTCTTGGGCATATCTCATCTCTGTATTTGCAGACAGTCAATAATGCAACCTACCATGGGCTGCATGCTGGCACCCCTTCTAGAAGGAACCATCTGTAAACAAAGCCCAGACTTCAGATTTTCCAGGTATCTGTTATCATATTTGCTGTTCTTCTCCAAAGTACCCTCTGTCTAACGGACTCATAGCACCTTGAATTCAGCTGCAGACTTGGTAAATATCTATCTTTATAGATTCTATCTCAATCAGATGTAGAAAGATTTTTGTATCATCTGGCTTGTCTATACCCAGAAGGACCTGTTAGCTTGCTGTGACACCCTTGTTTAAAGGTCTATCGCAGACAGAATGTCTGGTCTTGCAGAGCTAACATAATTTTTATTACATTACATTTAAGCAGATTTTCTCTGTACAGGAACTAAATACGTCCATGAATTCCCACTGAAGAATATCTTTCTTTACACAGGAAGCAGAGGCATGTGTCTATTCCTTAGAAAGGACAGATGCTTTACCATTTAAAACTGTTTGGATAGTGAGGGACTGAGATTTTTTAGTTCTGTTCATATGTGGAAAAAACACACTCATCAGAGATAACAGCCACTGTGTAGGTCTCCGTAGCTTTGTTACTCCTAAACAGTGTGGTTTGTATCAAAAGCCAAATAAAGCATGATGCGAGCAGGAGTAAAACCACAGTTTCTCACCTTTCCCGCAATCGTCCCCAGAGACACAGAGCCCTGAGCTTACAGGAGTCACAGTGGTATCTAGGGACAGGGAAAAGCTACGGTAGATTTTTGCTTTTCCCAATATTTTTGCTTTATATTGCTGTCTTTTCAGCAACATTAAATGACACATCAAGGCCATTTTAAAGCATAGGTACTCACAGTAAGAATTTGGAATGGCATCTTAAAATGACTATAATAATAGCCAATTGCTATAGTGAAGCAGGTTTATGCATGGCTTACTCTTTATATTTGTGTAGTATACTTGCATACAAAAAGTTGATATGTGTTATGTGACCACGCTGCGCTTGAGGCTCCCCCAGGAGTTAAGTTTCTAACACATGATGAAATTACAATGAACCAATGACGCATTGTCTAGGCAAGCTCTCTTCATGAAAACAATGCTTCAAATACCATTATCATCTCAGCAGCAGGTCACAAGAGGCCTATTATTGTTTCTTAGGATTTTAATTTTTAGGCAGTTAAAGAAAGAAATTTCAGTAGAGATTTTTTGTTTGTTTGTTTTCTGTTGGGCTTTTGTCTTTCAGTGTGAAAAATAAGTTCTTCTCATTTGATTTGCTTAAATCATTTAAAAAAACAAAAAGGAAATAATATGTTTTTTCAAGGAAAATAACTTTGTCTTTTCTTTGGAAATTATTCACGTTCTTTTTTTCATCATGCTCTAATTAACCTCCTTTAAGATTGTGGAGTTGGTCAACAGTGTATCTATGGTAACCAAATTACTTGAAGGAGCTGTATGTTAAAAGAAAGAAAAATGAATATGAACTGCCCATTTTCAGAAGTGTTCCTCTTAACAGATGTGAAGCAAGTCCTCAGAGAAATCTAGTTTCTGTTCCTTTTATTGCAGCTCAGTCTACTCACCTTGCTACCCCATAGTTCTCTTTTCTTGTCTAACCTGACATCATTCCAGTCTCCCCTAAAATCACTCAATCAGCTCATGAAGCCGCAAGCAGAAGTAATAAAGAATGTAATAAAGGGTGTGGTAAAACCTGTGGGGAAGTGTGGGACAGGAGCCTTAAACAAAAGAAGCAACACACAGTAAAAAAGAAATTAAATGAACGGAACAAAGGAGAAATGGTACTGAGCAGAGGAGGCAAGGAAGTAGGTGGTTGCCTCTATTTCTGCCAGTAAATTAAGACTGAACTGCAGAAAGACGTGCTTGGGGGTTAGAGGCTATAATTTCAGTGCCTGGTCAATACCAGTGCGCAAAACCACTGGAGAATAAATTCATGAGTATGGCACCTCCTGGTTCTGATCTCTTCCAACTCAAAATAAACTCAAGTGTTATCATACAAGAAGCTCTTTAACCTCAGTTGATGGTGCTTCATGTGGAGCTGCAGCAGGGCTGAGCCCTTTGAAAATCTCCTGTCTGGAGAGCCATTGACAGAGCCCCTTTTTTTTCCACTCCATTCTGAGGCAGTGGTGTGGGGAGGGAATTGCAGGGAAGTACAGTGAAATGGAGAGTGACTTTTTATTATTGCTGGTCTTGCCATGCTGTGTACAAATGGGCAGATGAAGAAAAAGAGGGGTATTTGGCTGTGTTACTCTCAAACCAGTGCAAAATTTCACTGTGTTAAAATCTTGAGAAAAAAACCCCTCTTTCTAAATTTTGTTATTAATATTAATAATTTGCTATTAGAAAAATATCCTTTATGTACAGTTATTTCTAGGTCATTTTTCTGATTCAGAAGCAAAACATGCCTGCTTAATACCATCTTTAAATAAATTCAGCATTGGCCATTTTTATTTGAGAAGCCTTGCTAAGCATGATTTTATGGTGGCATTATACGACAATGATAAGAAATGAGCACTCAAATGCAGTAAAAAAGTAGAACAAATATCCCAAGAGTTTTCTGAGGGTGGCAGAGAGGTATAGCTGTCCTGCCATGTACTATACATGGGCAATGACAATGGCCAAAGGCAGAAAAAATCTTGCAGAAATACTCCAACTAAAAAAAGCCTTCAAGAATAAGCATCCATATATGTGTCCCTTGATGGCTAGAATGAAATTCATCCAAGATGAGGTAGGTGAAAAGGAGGTTATATTATCACTGCTGTGGGAAATAAACAGCTTGAGTAAATCTTTTTTAATAATATATTTTAATATTTCCTGGCAGAAGGATAAAGCAGCACACAGAACATCAAAAATTCTTGTGCAACAGGACTCTCCTGATGCTCAGGTGAGGTTAAGAAATTTGAACACCATGGGGAGTTATGGCTACTCGGCTTGTTGCTTCTATCAAACTGTATTGCATGGCCATTAGAGGAACAGTCTCTTAAAGTTGCCTGTGAGAGAGCTACACATAAAACCCATTAGTGTCTACCAAGATCTGAGTATGTACTCTACAGTGTATTAAAAGTGTTCCACTAAACGGCCACGAATCCACACTGTCTCCACAGGACCGAACATATGAAGTCAATACAATACTATGAAAGCAATAATAGTTTAAATCAAGGTGTATTGGTTCAGTATACATTCCACTTACTTATTTGCACAGCTGATTATAATATAGTCTGTCTTATTTGAGCCAAATCTATAAAATACGTATAGTAGGAAAGGTGTTATACTGTAGCCTGGTATTCAATGCACAGATCTTGCTCTTACAGCTGTTCCTAAACAAGATCGTTCAGACACACTGCACCTCACTGTGCCTTTACTCCTTTTGCCCCACAGTCAGATTTTGCTCATGGCAGCCCTTCCAAACAGGTCCAGTACTACAGAGAAATAACTGAAAATCATTTTCACAAAAAAAAAAAAAATATCCATCATGGAAATCTTCTTCCTTTATAATGCAAAATTAGTTTTTGAAGAGAACAAAATATTGGCATGTATGATCGTTTGGTATAAGCCAGCTGCCTTGAGTGAAGCAAATTAAGTTACAAACTGTTCTTTTGGATTTCTTTAATATACTTACAATGGGGTTGCAGTCAAAGTGCTACCACTACAGTTTTAGTGTTACCCTTAAAATGGGTAATGCTATCCTCTTATCACTATCTTCCAAGACAAATACTGATTTAAAACAAATGTTATGTTGAATGATTGGAATTACAGATAATGAAGAGTAGCATAGTTACATTATTATCCGATACCAATAACAAATACCACAGGGCTTCATCTTTCATTTACCGCAATTTTATGTCAGAATAACTTAATTGAAGGACAAGCAAGACGTCTGGAGAGTGCTGTTTTTAAGGGTAAATACTTTACTAAAACGTTATTAAAACTAATGGCAGACATGCTGCATTGGTTTAGCTCCAATAAGGTGCTGCCAAAGTCCCAGAAGTGTTCAGGGTCAGACATTTGTGATTAAAATGCTTATTCAGGTTCATCCTGATGCACAAAAATCAGTGAGGACCCAAAGAAGATACTTTTAAAGGCAGATCCCACTGCAAGCTGCAGGGCTCAGAAAGCCCTGCCCACACACACATATTGCAAAATGCTACAGGGTGTCTCTTGGGAAATGAATAATTAAAATGGAAAACTTTTCTAAGTTCACCACATCAAGAGACAAAATTGTTAAATAACTATATATTTTTTCAGTTCTTCAGAAGAAAAGGACTGGTAATACAGCTTATTCTTGAGACTAATCGGCTGTTGATGGCAGGGTAGTTAATATATCTTCATATACAGTAAATGACAGTATATAATTAACAGCTTTATCCTGAAGCAAATAAAACATTCAGTATGGCAATTCCATTATTTCACTGTCTATAATTAGTGGCCATTGCGGTTACTATTTAAAAAAAAAATAAATCAGCATTTACCAACAATTACTTTACCACAGTATCTATGATACTGCCGTTATTTCCTATTCTAAGAGCTGAGAATCATTAAAGTATCTCAAATATCATGATTTAGTAAATGTTTCCAATGACTGACTTTCTGATAGCAATCACTGTAATTGTCCCTTCTTCCTAAAAATTTGAATAGCTATTAGAATCAACAATTTAGACCATATAACAAATAGGGGGTAGCAAAATAAGTAAGTTTAATCTTTTCCAGCTTGTAATGCAAAGGCAAATAAGCTGCTAAACATGGCTCTTGGGAGGCAGTCCTTTCTGAAAGCTCCCTGCTGAATCTGTGCAGCTGACTGACTCTGGGCTTGGACTACACTTAGGAGTTAATCACCACAAGCTGCCAACGCCCTTTTTTTTTTTTTTTAGCCAGAACCACCACTTTGCTCCCGAACCTCAAAAAAGTCACTTCTATCAACTCTGACGAAGGTCTAGAAATAGATACTCAAATCAGTCTTTCAGAAAACTTATTCCATATAATCATTTTCTTCAAATAATCTTCCTCTTTTCACTCTTCCTTGTGCATCTGAGTGACAGAGGATGAAGAGACCTGACATTAGATAATGATTCTCAGAAAAAGTAAAATCTCTTGAAAGGAATTAAAATAAGGCTGAAATGAAACAGAACTTGAGATCTCTGTGAAATGCAGTTTCTGAATGGGCTAGTTAAACTTTGAAAGACAGGCATTAATCACCGCTAAAGGGTCTTTATAATCTCAATAGTCCATCTCTTAGAGAAGTGTTTCTCGACCTTTTTAAATTCAAGGGCCACTTAACCTTTCTGCAAAAAGTCTGAGCATTGGTTTTTAGAATGTTGACACAGCTTGATACATTCATTTACAACCAGTTAAACCCTGTTCATTTATTATTTTCATTTTTATCATTTACCTTCCCTGTTTGCTAGCCTGTTTGGTTTGCTAGTTTTATGAATTGTCTATAATTTTTTTTTAATCTTTGGCAATTGTTTTGTAGGTCATCTTTTACTAACACCAAAGGATCTAGAGAATATAGCCAATTCCCAATTAAGAAAGGAAATAGTTTTGTTTAAGTCTATTTTTGAATTTCAGGCAACAAATTAAAATACTTTGCAGAAAAAACTCAACACTTTCTATAGAAAAGGATTTTTTGCTTGGCTTTCCAAATGGATAAAAAATAACCACATTTTGCAAGTTCCACAGTATACTGGAGAAAAAAAGAAACTAATGTTAATTTTTCTTTCTTTTTCTTTTTCTTTTTTATTACAGTAGATTGTCTATAAATGATTTTATAAAATTTAATCTCTGAGCAGATTAGTTAGCCAAGCTGGAGTTCCAGATATTTTCTGATCTTAAAATTTCTTGTCTAAATCAGCTCTATTACCTGTATACAGCACTGTAGCTTGTTGTCTAACTATGCAGGAGGAGGTATTCAATCATATAACAACTGCTGGTACCATCAAGCTTTTCAAAAACAAGAAGCCAGAAGGCAAGGAAAACTGTGAAAGGGGGGCGGCAATCCATTAAGTTGTTAAGAATAATAGTTCAAAAGAAGACTGATGACTATTGGCAAAAGTTGTGATCATTATCTTTCTATACCTTTCTATAATTATTGCCTTCTAGCTATGTTTCAAATACCTTACTTTAGACTGTTGTGGTGAGTTGACCTTGGCTGGCTGCCAGGTGCCCACCAAGCCACTCTATTGCTCCCCGGGGAGAAAATGTGACAAAAAGCTCCTGGGTCAAGATAACAACAGGGGGATTGCTCACCAGTTACTGTCATGAGCAAAACAGACTTGACCTGGGAAAATTAATTTAATTTATTGTCAATTAATGAGAGAGTTGGATAATGAGAATTCAACCACCTTACCTCCACCTCTTCCTTCTTCCCAGGCTAAACATCACTCCCAACTCTTCTACCTCCTACCCCTGAGCAGTGTAGGGGGACAGGGAATGGGAGTTATGGTCAGTTCATAACTCCTTCTCCCTGCTTCTCCTTCCTCCTCTCACTCTTCTCCTGCTCCAGCATGGAGTCCCTCCCACAAGATACTTCTGCAATGTGGGTCCTTCCCACGGGGTGCAGTCCCTCAGGCACAGACGGCTCCAGCGTGGGTCCCCCGCGGGGTCACAAGCCCTGACAGCAAACCTGCTCCAGCCTGGGCCCCTCTCTCCACGGGGCCACAGGTCCTGCCAGGAGCCTGCTCCAGTGCGGGCTTCCCACGGGGTCACAGCCTCCTTCG
>JAVKLA010000027.1:25879184-25906019 GCA_034782735.1 Sagittarius serpentarius | reverse complement strand
CGGCGCCTGGAGCACCTCCTCCCCCTCCTTCTGCACTGACCTGGGGGTCTGCAGAGATGTTTCTCTCACATGTTCTCGGTCCTCCGTCTGCTGTTGCCCAGCAGTTTTTACCCTTTCTTGAATCTGTTATCGCAAAGGCACAACCACTGTCACTGATTGACTCAGCCTTGGCCAGCAGCGGGTCCGTCTTGGAGTTGGCTGGCAATGACTGTTGGACACGAGGGCAGCTTCTCACAGAAGCAACCCCTGCAGCCCCCCCCGCAAACCCGCTACCAAAACCTTGCCATGTAAACCCAGTACAACTCTTATCAGGTCTTTTCAGAGAAAGACACAGAAACACAAGCTTCAGAAGTTGAGAGGAAAATATATCTGTGCCCCATAAAACTTCCAGCAACTTGGTAAGAAAGCAAGTTACACATGTAAACAGCACCTGTGTAAACACCGGTGTGTTAGTAATATCCATTAATGTATCATATCATAGGACACAAGCAAGATTAGGGCCCCATTGAGCAAAATACATAGAGATGTTGCTGCCTTAACAGAGATTCAGTTCTAACCTGATACAACAGAAAAATATTTTGCTAGAAGAGGAGCATTATTACCATGATTTTGCACAGGGAATTAAGGAGCTTTCCCAGCATTTTGGCAGATTCATAAAGCTACTACTTATTGAATGGGGGGAAGAGCGTATGTCCCATGACTGGGGCAGTGTTCCCAGAGGAGATGAGGGATGCTGGATCCCTGCCTGTTTGCAGGTGACCAAAGCACCTATGTTAGGTGACAAACCCATTCTCTGAGACAACTGGCACATCCCATAAAGCCAAACGCTTCCTCCCAAAAGAGGATGGCATACGTAGACCAATCTGGAGGCTATTCTGTCCCCCAGACCATGGTCCCTCATTGTGTGGGACCCTACTAGCTGGTCTGGGCCAAAATGCTAGCAAAGTGTACACCAGCACTTGAAGAGTAACAGTAATGCTCAAGCCCATGTCCTTGTCCTGCGTAGTTTGCCAGGATGGATGTAACCACAAAATCTGTGGCAGACCTTGGGAATGAAGAAAGTCTCCTAAGATCTCTACACCCACATTTACCTGTGAGCAGGTAGTGGTGACTGTCGTCCACATCTATCACATGGTCCTATTGCCAGTGAAGTTCAGTTCCACTGGTGATGATATACAGACTGATGAGTTCATCCCCAAAATTGTTACTGGACTGTGTCGAGCTCACCCCAAACCCTCACCCCAAACTGAGAGTTTCAACAATCTCTTTGTGCAGCAAAACCATGAAAGAGAGGAAAGGATTAGTTTCGTTCTAAACAATACTAAAAACATAAAATATAGGAAATATCACAAGGATTTCAGGAAATCACCATAGTTTCAGATAACTGTGTCAAACAGTGTATCGAGGTATTCCAATCACTTTTCCCCAGAATCAGAAGGCAAGTTTGTCAAGTGTCCCATTTCACAAATCTCATGGGAAAATTAACTGCAAGATGAAATGATCTGTTCAAAGCCATTATTTTGCACTTAATCCCTAGAAATCATTTGGGGGCTGAGAATAATGATTACCAAGCCCTCTGGCATGTGGCCACAATCCATGAAAATATAACATAACTCTGGAGAAGGAGTGTCTTCCCCTCATTATCCAACTTCAGAGTTGTTAAAACCCTTTTGAAATCCCCCTCCCAGAGCACAAACCATTTGCAGAAGGGACCTTCCAGACACAGAAATTCATTTTGCAGACCTGAAAAGAAATGACACCCCTATGTGTCTGATGTCTGTGTTTCATATTTATATCCGCAAAGAAAAAGAATTGCTTCTGGCAGGGTTTCCTGACAAATAACAGATACATTATTTGATAGCTGACATCCAAGCCCAGGTTTTGGTGGGTAATTGAAGGATTGATTGTCCTAGAGAATAAGTAATTTTTGTCACCTTTAGATGGTTCAATGCAACTCACTTTACAACTTTTGCATCCCTAATTGTGGCAGGTTTCATCGCGATGTGTATTTGTCAAATAATTCAAAATGAAGTTGGTGTGGGATTTTTCTCCCTAGCGTCTTGAAGCAGAAAGCTAGACTTAAAAATAATTTAGGACAGAGTGATATATGTTCAGGCTACATCCAGTGAAAGCTAATGAAGAATTAAATATTCTGGGACTGATCCCTATCTTATTAAATCAGTGTGTGTTTTTATAGATTGAAGTCAATTAAACTGACAAGTCAAAACAGTGAAAGTTTGTTTTAAATATAAAACAGGAGCAAAGTTATTTATAGTAAGAACAAGAGGGAAGTATAGTTGATTAAAAAAAATCTAGTTTTCTTCCTGGTTCTTTGATCCACTGATTGCCTTCCAGACAGATCTGACATGCTTTTTGATTAACATTTCATAAAAGTGCATAATTTTATCGAGTATGATGAAAACTTCATCCCGCAAATACAAATTTTTGCTGGATGTCAAAACCAGGCATTTACAAATAAATATGATTTTTTAAACGCTGTAATGCTCTGTCTACCAAAACACTGAAAATTTTAATTCCTTGCTAACATAAAAATCAAACCTGAGCCAATCTCTAAAATTCACTGTAATTTACTAATAGGAAAAACTGTGTCTTAAGGTAAAACAGCACAAAGACTGAAACAATTCAACTGGAGTGCACCGGATGGCAATATTAATACTAAAGTTGCTTTTGGAGCCATAAAATACTTCTCCCATTAAGGAAAGGTAAGCCCTACTCCCCAAAATGTAATTTATTAGCACACTTGGATTTGCTTTCTACTGAGTTTGCCACCGAGGACAACTACTATTACCAATAACTTGCAGGCTATGGAGGTCTCCCTTAATCACTGACCTAATGAATGTTTGTTACTTTTTTTTATTTGCACTTGTGATGGCATAGCTCTCACAGAAGTGAACAAGGGTGCCCTGTCATAAAAGGGTCTTTATCAGAGATCAGCGCTGGCAGGCAGGATTCCCAACCCACCTTGTGACCGAATGAAGGGAGCAGCAGTTCCCCTCTTTCTGACCCAAGGGCTTAATGGGAATGACAGAGATGTCTGCCTCTTGACGCCTGTTCTGAGAGTGTGGCAGTGTTCATTGCACTGCGATGTAGGACTCCTTGCCATCTAGCATGGGCACAAAACTTCTTCCCACAGGAGCGTAGCAGAGCTGGCACCAGTTCCCAGGGTGCTGTATCTTCAGGGAAGAAAATGTTACTGCTCTTAACACCGTGCCCTGGAAGAACAAGGAAACCTTAACTCACTAAATTTTTCCATCTTTAGAAATGCTTTTTAACATCCCTTAAAGCAAACAACTTAAATATTGAAATACAGATTCATAAACTTTTTTTACCCTTCCTCCCAAGATACCTACAGACTATTTCTGGCACTCTTTCCACAGTGGCTTTCACTAAAAGCACATAAAACAATGCTACACATTGGAGAGTCACATTACCTTTATTTTCACACTCAGGCACCTTTAGTTGTTTTGTTTACACAGGTAGAACCATGCCTAAGTGTTCACTTTGTGGGGAAGGCATTACAGCCATTCACCAGAGCACCCACCCGTGTCTCATGACTGAGTGGTCTGCAGACTCCACAAGTTAATAAATGCGGGTTTAGCAAATCCAACTTGCAGGCAAGGTGTGTGGAGCACAGACAGTGAATCACAAAGAAATGCTGGCCTGCTTGGTGCAGTAAAGGCGGTAAAGACAGTCTTTCCTGAGAGGCCTGGAGCTGAACTGTAGCTGTCTGGTGCGGGGGTAATGTCAAAAACATAGGTGTCTCCTGAAGGACTTGGATACAACTGAAAGAGGCTTTTCAAGATCTTGAATTTAGACACATTATTCATGTGACAGTTAGATGATTAAATCCTACTTATGTATAACATTTGAGATGGTGCTTTCTATTACATACTAGCAATTCCTTTCTTATGGGAAAACAGACTTAAATAGAAAATTTACATAGGAATAATATATTCAAGTGAAGCATGACTTGAGTTCATGTGCCTATGGGACAATTTGGCTGTGATTCTCAAATCTCATTCTCTCTATATGAAAGCAATCTAACTGAACAAAAGTTGATTTAAGGGTATTTTTTATACATGACAAATACATCAAATTCACTGGTTTCACATTAAATATGAATTATCTGGAAAGTCCTACTTATTCATTCAAGTTGCCATTGTTAATGAGTGAGTTTATTATATTCTTGCTGGGTCGCTTATGTAGTTCTTTCCATGGTTTATTGTCTATGTTGATGGAAGAACAGAAAACATTGTTAGCATGGGATTTATTACTGGTAACTAGCTTTGAAGGCATGACATATTTTAAAATGGTCTTATTTTACTTCATAGATAAAACAGCTTTATTTTGTAGAGGGAGGGTTTGAGCAGAATTTTAAATATGGAACATTATGTTGTCTATTTCAGCATTTGCTGAAGCAAAGCTTCTGCATTTTGGTCTACATAAGGCTAAGTTGGGAGTGGTATTATAACCTGATGTCCTTATGAAAGTTAAATCAATTTCTTTTTTTTTCCTAGGGCTATCATGTCAAATAGTATCTATAACCACACACACAAAAACTTTCTTTAATATAAATGTTGGCTTATGCTATTAATATTTCATAAGACCTACATACAGTAACAGGTAAAAATGTTAAAATAATGCTCCAAGAGAAGTGATAGGTTGAGCTGTAAAGAGTAAAGTAAAGTAAAGAGGATGTAAATATATATGAGAAAAAAACCTTGCCTTTCTGAGGTCACCAAGATTTCTGTCAGGCAAACAGATTGAAAAGTACATTTCAAGGTGATTCACCTGGGAATCAGTCATTGCCATAGTACAGTCTACCTAATAGACACAGTTCATTGATAGAGCTTTATCCCTCTGAAGTTTTCCCAGACCATTTCAAGGTTAAAATGCTCTCTATTATTTATGAAACACTGGAAGAACAGTGATAAGGAGCATAGATATCAAGCAAGGCCTATCAATAATGTTTTTTTTCCAGCTAAGCATACAGTGTTCATTTGGGGTGGGGGCTTCAATCAAAACCTGAATCAGACGCTGTTAGTTTCAACCAGGACACTCAACTGATTTGAATGGACTTTTGAGATCTTCTGAAGTGCTTTACCCTTTTCATGTTCAGTTTCTGGAGTTCATCCTTGTTGTGTGCACATTTGTATTGGGATAATGCCATTTTTCATCTTTCTCTACCTGCCAAAGCACAAATGGAAGATCAATCACCAATCTACATGTCAGGAGATGTCACCTGTTTCTTGCCTTTATTGTCCCCCTTTTTCTCCTGCCCTATATTTTTGTTTCAATCAGATCACATCTAGGGCCCAATGGGTAATTATCTTATTAGAATCTCAGTGTTATTGGCAGTAAAGTAAAATGCAGCACAGAGTAGGAAAAAGACCTGCAATCAATTTTACTCACTCTTCACTTTATTTTATTTTCATCTTCAAAATTCCAATTACAGGAGTGACTAAAAACCATAGAAAGGGATATTGCCTTTGAAACAAATTGTAACCACTTCCTTCAACATTAAAATATCTCAAGAAAATGTCTTTTTCAGTAGTGATCCACTGAGAGAGACCTACACCTGATGTGATGGGTTTAGGTTACACCAAGAATGTTATTGTTGCTTTAAATAGAAACAGAAGGTTGTTGTGTTCCATCCCAGGAAATCTACAGACAACATATTTTTAAACAATATAGTCCATTTTTTAGCAAGTCTGTAGAGTACACAGCTTATTCAGAAAAAAAATACATTGATTATCCTAAAATTCTAATTATTTATACATTTTTGCATTCTAAATCTAAACATTAAGGCTAATTCTTTGGTTGGTTATAGCAAAATATTAGAGGACTGGCTATACAAAGAAATAGGCTAGCCCACGTCAGAAATGAAGATGATAGCATTCAATTCTTTCGGAACTTGACATGGTGACTATATAGATGATTTCCAGTTCTCTGTTCCACCTATGCCTCAACATAACTTCTTTCTTTAAAATGAAGACTATTATAGAGCAAAGATGATGCTTTGGTTCCACTATGATTGATTCATTTTGCCACTGATTTCAATGGGTTTGAAAGAATACTTTCTCTGTGATTGCCAGGCTGGAATGTTCTTTCCTCCAGTTCCAATCTAGCTTTTGATACCGGATTAATCTGGTAAAAGTTTCACTCCTCTGAATATAACTGGAGATTTGCAGCTCATTTCAGTATGGACAGAATTTTGCTAGCCTGGTTTCCCTCAAAGTTGGATGTTACTGTGTGTGATTTATAAAAACATCATTTTCTGGAAATTGTCTTTCATAAATTTAAACCTAAAAACAGATGTGTCCGAAAGTTCTCCTAAAGTTGAACTGAGATGACTTAAAAAAAACCTTGGATGACTTATAGCAATCCCACACACTAATAGGATACAGGATACTTGACCTCTGTTTGGATTTGTCTGCTGGCATATTGAATTCATAATCACTCTTCCCTGGACTTGGAAAGGGAGCTTCCTTCTTCGAAGTGTTACAGGCTGATGATATCAACAGATGCAGAAGAAATGCCAAGGCTGCAAGAAATCAAAGGGGCTTTAGCATGTTAAGATCCAGCTTTAGAAGAGCACTTAAACAGGGAGTAAATCCTGGCTATATGTTGAGTGTCTAAATTTTAAATATTCTTACTTTAAAATGGATTTTATATATGACATTACCATATAGAAATTTTTAGATTCCTCGGAAGAGTATCTAACATTCACATACAAATAAAAATATTAAGGCAGCTGTGGTGACTGGTTTCTAAGTAATATAATGCTTTTTATTTTAATATTAGTTTAAAATATTTTAAAGTCTGCTGAAACCTAAGTTCATTACAGAAGGCTTTTTCATTTCCTTAATGGTTGTACATTTAGATTTAATCAGTAGAAGAAACTTCCAGAGTAGTATCCAAAAGTCATCTGATATTTGCATAGTGTATCCGGAAAAATACCGCTGTTTCTATTGTTACCTTTTAAATTACAGTTTTTGGCATCAAATGCATTAATCCTGTATATGCTATCAAAGAAAGAGCTATAGTTTCTAGAGAGTTAAAACTTGAAAACAATAAATCTATTTAAGAACTTGAAGCTTCTGGAATTCTCATCAAGGCTACTTCCTGTACAATAAATAGTAAAACATAAGTAATACCAAGTGGAAATAACGAGATTAAAAAAAATCGGCTGAACTGAAAAATGCTACATCCTTCAAGTAAATAGTTATCAGAGAACCGTGGAAAAGGAGGCTTTATGATCTGAGAGATGTTCATACCATGAAGGTGTTTTGTAGATTCGTTAAAGTAGAAACTTTTAACCTTTACATACACACTGCACAAGAAACAGTTTAAATTGAGAGTAGTAGGTAATTTAACTTAACTGCACATTTGTAAGTCACTGAGTCCAGTCCAGATGAGGGATAATAAGCAGAATTCATTCATTCATTCATCCCCTAGTCATTCATCTGTTTCCACCATCATAAGATACCTCAAATATACCAGCACGGGTCCAGGACACAATATTACACTACAGATCCCTGTTCAGCCTTAGACCTAAAACATTACAAATACTTACTTCTCAGCATCTCATGTGATGACATTAAAAAACCAGGTTATGAAGGTCCAAGTCCCCAAGAACTTAGAAAGTATACCAGAGACCACAGTATAAATTGTACAAAATGCTGCAAAGACAGGTGACTAAATGTAACAACAGAAATAGCAGCTGCCATTTCCTAGTCCCTCTTGCTTCCTGTAATTTCTTATTTTAATCAAAAGGCAGACTGAGAATTTATCACTAAAGCCAGGAGTTCAGAGCCACCATCTGCTTACTGACCCATATATGCATGTTCTTGTTTTCAATGAAAATATTTACATCTGTGTTCACCCTTCTTTAGTATTTATAAAGGTGGTATGAACAATGAACACAAGTTTCTGAGGAGAACACAGTTCACCCAGTCCTCATTCACACTAAATCTTGCAAGCACCTAAAGCTGCCAAGCTTCTATAATTACAGGTCCAAAAGTTTGTGCATCTGGGCTCTTGCACATGTGTAGGAGTGCACCAGCTGTTCCCTCCCTTTACATAATTTTCTCCTTTTCATTTTATCTTGCGAAATAAGGTTTCCTAAGGCAGCTGATAACATAATTGGCATCAGACCAGGAAGAATTTTATCACCTAGCTTGGAACTGAGTCTCCCAAATACATGTAGAGGTATGCCAAGAACCGTAAAAAACAGGATTTGTCCTCTGATCCTTCTGATTGCTTAGTAAGGCAGGAAGAGGGCAAGAACAAGGGAAGAGAGAGATAGAAATCAAATTCAATATGGAGTGGTTTAAATTGTTGTTACGGGTTTGGCGGATGATTAAAGATGAGGCAGGAGCACAGTTAAAAGCACCTGACATACAGTGGGATCAGAGCTGTGAAGCTGGAGAGGATAATGATGGATATTGGGACAGTCACAAAGTCAGAGGAGAAGCCAGAAAACTCAGCGGATACACTAAGCCTGGGAATAGTCTCTTCTAGAGGCTTGTTGTTTGGTAAAGGCTGAGAAACAGGACAAGTAGCAAGTAAAACAATATTGAGTCTTGCATTGGTATTCATGTGCTCCATTATGGCCTCAAGTTGCTGCAGTGACCCACCACTACCTCAACATTTGGAAAAATTACTTGTTTTATTGCCCTTCCCCCAAATACTTCAAGGAACATATTTTTTCCTTGGCATTACTTGGGAATTCATTCTCTTTTTCAATAGTAACTAACTAGCAAGGCAGAGCACAGGTAGGATAAATCCAGGTAGCCCCACAACAGACCGCCGCGTATCTGTCACAGCGCCGAGTGCACCAAGAAGCTCCACAGGTCGTGCCCCCGCTCCCCGGGTTTCGGCTGGGGCTGCTGGAGGTGAGCGCTGGGAGAGCGCAGCCAAGGAGCCCTGCAAAGAGGGGCTACGAGGAGCCTCGCCTGGGGCTCACCCAGTCACCCTCAGCCCTTTGGCTCGAGAGCCCATCTCAGCTCAGGCCCTGCCCCAGCTCAGGCCCTGCCCCAGCTCCTCGCCTGAGCCACCATGCAGGTGAGCCTGTGCCCTGACCCGGCCCTCTTGGCCCCGGCTTGACCCCGCTGGCTGCTCTTGCTGCCTTTTCCTCGGACGTGGCTGGCCACAGCAAATTTGTCTGGGGATGCCTGATCTCTCGGCTGACCCTCACTGGATCTGCTCTGCTCTCCTGGTTTGAGCACAGCGGGACTGGGCCCGTGATGGTGAGGGCACTGCCCTGCCAGCCCTGGTGTCACCCTCAGCTCCCAGCTCCCTTCCTTCAGCAGAGCAGCCCACTCTTGCTACTTCCTGACGGGATCAACCAGCTTGATGAAAGCATGCAAATGTGCCCCCTGAAAGTTAACAACAGCCAGAGAATTAATGCAGACATATAGATGCGTCAATGTGGTATATGGGCACTTTTTTTGACAACGCGTGCTGATTTGTTCTGATACAGTGGAGGTATAATTTAAATGTAGCTTTAAACACAGTGTAAGTAGAATACTCAGGATGTACGTAATGTACTTTCAAGATACTATATTACAGTATAACATAAATTCAAGACATTTGTAATACCTTACAGATGTTAAGTATGTAGTTACATAATAATAGTAATAGCAATAATAATAACAAACATAATGATAACCACAGTGATGATAACATTGGTACTTAATATTTATAGAGCATTCTGCAGAGAAGCCAACTGGATAATGTTTTGCTTGGCATTATACAAACACAAGAAACAATGACTCCTTGCCATAGTTTGTGGTGTAAAATACCGGATAAACTTGTGGGTCTCTAAGGTGACAGCGAAGATGTGGTAATAGTAGCAATATATTGTGAGGTTTGTGCCAGAGGTTTACTAGCAAACTGGAACTGGTAATGAAATTGATAGGTAATAAACCTTGGCAGTTATATTAACTTTTAAAAAGCCCTTTATAATATCTGCCTAATTAAGCTCCAAGCCCCCAAGTAAAGGTGTTATTTCAACAGTTTAAAAAGTAAGTAAAGCAAAACCCTCAGTGGGACAGACTCACTAAAACACACAAAGTCAGGGTCTGCATAACTTATAGGCTTCTGCTTTCCAGAAGTAACTTGTGCAGCTATTAGTTTTTTCACTTGTGTGTTTATCATAGGGAGTTTCTATTAGTTTAGTTAAGAACCATCCTAAAAGAAATCAAATCAGAGGAATATGTTCAGATATTTGTCTGTGTGTCACTTACATGGTATGCCCTTTCTCTAAGATAGGCCATAAAGAGAATGGTCTTCCATAGCAGCCTGTTGAGCTCACTGTTTAGGGAAAAGCAAGTATGAAGAGGAAAGTTTTGTAATGTGTTCTCAGTGTCATTGAATCTGGATTTCTGTTGGACTGAGGACAGAAAGACTCAAGATAATGTTGCCTGCCTCACCATGAGGCACAAATTTCATGGGGACATTCTTACTTTTGTTCCGGACAGTCTTGACTGACAGCCCAGAGCAGGTCCAAAGCAAGAAAGACTTCACAAAGCAGAGCTGATTCCTCTGATTGCACTGGGAAATGATCTGGTAGCCTATGTAAACCTTTGGGCATAGGGACCGTGTGCCCTATACTGCTGCTACTAAGCAGGAAGCCATAGTCTCTTCTAGAAGAAAATTTTGAGTGATTTTCGATGGGAGAGCTTTCTTGCTACAGTAATTAGGGCAGTAAGTGGCAAAGCAGTAATTGTGAAAGATTCACAGTGGTAAAATAACAGTGCCCAAATCCATAGCTTCCTAGAAAAGGAAGCAAAAGCATAGAGCTTTTTTTCCCTCTAGTTAAAATCAATAGCAGAGCCTCTGCCTCTCCAGAATTGTATTGCTGACTGTTCACTACAAATTTTGCTGTTCTCAGTATGGACATAGGTTGCCTCTGCCTGTTACATAGTTGACTTTCCCTGTTCCACCAGCATCGATTAATTCTTATTACACCATAATAGTAACTGTTCCTAAATCCAAAATTTTATTCTTCGGTAAGTAGTTTGAAAAATGTACAGCATTTCAATACACAGTCATTGCATTGTATGGGAAATATTGGCATAGAATACTCTCCAGTCTTGACAGAACAAATAAATATATTTTCATCTTTCCTCATATAAACATGCATGTATTTGCCCTATTACCTTCTCATATTTATCCATCACTCCTAGTCTTTCATATCTGCCCATTTCAGTAGCGTTGCAACCCTATTTTGGTCAAGATTTTCTCTGAATTGTCCTTTTGTTTATTATTATGCTTGAGCTAGCTTGTCAGGTAAAACCTTTATTGTCCACATACTTTCACATACTTCCTACAACTGGTAGGCTGTGTAAGAGATGAATATGTAAACATCTTCATTTATTTGTTTGCTTTATTTCCAAAATAAACCATGAAACTGTTCAACACAATCTACCCTGCTCTTAGTTGAGTAACCATTTAAGCACACTAAAATCAATGTCCATCCTCCCACATACCACTACTTTTATTACGCCTCATCTGAATTTGGTTTGTAAGCAATTAAAAAAAAAAATTACAATTTTTCCTTCTCCTGCTTTCAGACACTCAAACATATCTAGGGATGACTTAAACTTTGAATCAAAATGAAAGAATTACTAGGCCACAGTAACGCTGTGCAACAGGAAATTATAAATAACATATGCAGGTGAAATTGTAGACAAAAATGTAAGGAGGCAGAATGCAAGTATTCAGGCAAACTGGAAAGTGTCCAGGACACTACAGCCAACAGGCAAACTACTGGAAACCTTACATAAGAGATAAAGCACAGGAGTAATTAAGCCTAGTATTCCTATCATGTTTCCATCCTCAAAACATGAAGTCAATGAACTAGTCATTATTACTTTTCCACAACTGTTCAACACAATGATTTAACAACCTGATCTATAACATCATGTCAAAAAAATTCTTTGCTCCCCCCCACTGTCCTCAAAAATTGGCTAAAGGCTGAATCAAGGGAAGGAAACCTTTGCCACAAAGTTTGCTAGATTTTACTTAAAACTTCTTGGAAACCAGAGTTCTTCTCTTTCAGTAATCTGAAATTTTAGACACAAATAATGTGCTTCAGTATGAAAAAACAGAAATCTCAAATCTTCAGACAAACTTACCTCCCCCCCCAAACCAAAAAATGTTTATTTCAAAATTATGACATAGAAAGTTTTTTTAGACCTGAAATTCCATCTAAGAGCCCAAGTTCCAAAGTTCCTGGTTCAGTTTCTTTTCTCCAGGATTTCTGAGATGTAGGAATGGACAAATTTTGCTTGTTCCAGATAAGAACAAAGTCCAGATGTCAAAAAAATTTCACTGGTGCTGTTAGTAACTGTGCTACAACTCAACTCAGCTTCAACTCCCTGCACCAGCTGGCTCTGACTGTGGGGTAGCACTTGGGCACAAGTGACTCTCTTCCACTTCTTTTATTCCCAATTTCCTCATCAGCAGACGTAGCTGGCTTACCCTGGATTTAGAAGCCAGATCATGAGTCAGCATGCAGGAAGTGTAAGCAATCAGGCCTATGGTCACACTTGGAGGCTAAAATAAAAGTATAAAATGCTCAGAGTTTCAAGGATTCAGAAGTTTCCGGGTCCATGCTGAGAAAGTTAGAAAGACATCTTTCCAGGTCGAGCCCTGGGCCCTGGGGAGAGAATTTGCTGCACTGGACCCATAAACCTACTGGGCTACTCAGAGCTGGATGCTCTTGAGCCATGTCTCAGGGCTTTCCCTCCACAGAAAAGCTGGACTGGACATTTGAAGATTTTTGAAAGATTGCCATTCTCTGACAGTAAATTAGTCTCAGGAAAATTCTGACCAACTCTAATTTTACCTGAAAACCTTTTGTTTCCATCAATACTTAACTCACAATATCACAAAACCGGATTCTTTATTGAATGCCTCATTTTAAAATGTCTTGTCTACCTTCTGCAGCAGACACTATTTAAGGAGGAGTTTGTAAAATGTATTATGCATGTATGCATCTTTCTTAGCTGTACAAATTGATCTCTAGAGTTTACCATAAAATGCTCAAATGCAAAGGACTAAAAACATGAAAGAGTAGATGAAGAATTAGTAATATGCTTCATTAATATAATGAGATAGTAAAGGAATAACATTATTTTGTATTAGTTGGTTAATATTAACACAGTTCTTTGAATATAGAACATGTTCCATATAAGGATTAAATTATTATTAATATTAGGCTGTTGAATCTCTCTGGGTTATACTGCTCTTGCTTGCTTACTATGGAGACGAATACATGCCTAAGAGGATGAGCACTAGATCAATCAAATCAAATCAAATCAAATCAAATCAGACTACACCTTAATGAGCATTGCTGAATATATTTTGCAGACAGCAATGTTTGTGCACCTGCTGCTCTAATATTCACTGAAACATCTCCTTCTGATTTTAAATATTTTTTACTTTTTTTAGTACGAATTAATCAACACTGAGCCCATTACATTTGTCTGTATACTGATGCTATGCTACTATGCTGGTCGCACTTCTATCTATTTGCACCCAATTTTGCATTCTGTACCAACAACTTATTATTATACCAAGTGGTGGTTGTGTTGGAAATCGCAAGGTCTTCATTCTAGCAGTGATTATACATGTGTTAAGAATGAATACTTAAATTTTGTACTGATGTCCTGATTATATAGACTATGATTGGCCTACTTGATATGAGCATCAGATGAAAATAACGTCTGCCCTTTTATGACAACTCAAAGTATTTACAAATACTGACCACCGAGTTAAATTTCATATAGTATATAAGGTTTAAATGAATATATACAGTATGCGTATCAGTGTAATGCTGATAATGCAGTATAATTACATTTGGAAGGTGACTTGACTAGAGCCTTACAGTATCAAGTAAGGTTCCTTTCATAAAGCACGTGGCTAATCAAAAAATCACAAGTGATTTCACAGCAACAGATACAGAGAAGGGGAAAAAAAGGCAGAAAAAAGAGTCAAAAGAAGCTCTTTTGAAAGAACTGAGAGAGAACTCATGTGAAAGAATTTTGAGGTTAACGTTGACCATTTTATAGTGTTTGATTTCCTCAAGTGCAGTGTAAAGCATTTTCCCATGCCTCATGTAAATAAGAAGAGGACTGTATCAAAGTAACCTGACTTCATCATTATGTTTTTCTCCTAACCAAAACAGCTCACAGGGCCACAGATTTTGACTAGCCATTCAGTTTGAAAGAAATAAGTGTATATCCCTGTTCCTTTAAATCGGGACTTCTTCGTACAGAGTTCAGAGTGCTGAAGTCATTTCTCCTCTGTTTGGTCTCATTGCATATTATCAGAGCAGAAAGTGATCTTTAGCTGGATGAACTATTGGAAAAACTCAGTTTTGCTGCACTCCCAGTAATGAATCACATAGTAACTCAGAAAGAAGTTGAACATCCTGGTTATTGTTAAGCAAAAATATTTAGCAATAATATTTAGAGCTGCAGTTTGACAGGAAAGCTGACAGGAGTCCAGTTGCTAAGGAAAAACCACCCCAAACCAAAAATGTATCTCTACTTATTTCCTGCCAGTGACAGACAGGATTGACACATTTGGTCTTAACATCTGAATGAAATACTAGCAGTTCCTCAGCAACTAATGCCATGGAAATAGATTCAGATGCCCTGTGGGTAAGAGTCTACAGCCCAGGATAATTGAGTTACTTTTACAGAGCATAGACTTTTGTAAATAAGCCTAATTTTTAAATGAATTTGGAGATAAGTATCAGACTAATGTCTTAGAAGATTTTTTTTTTAAGCTCTTGCTAATGCTGCTTTGAGCTTGCTTACGCGGGACCAGCATTGAGGGACGCATATTTGTTGCACGTGTCCATGAAGTCTTTGGCCTGCCTGCCAGCCTGCCAAGGACTGGCAGAAAGCAGTGCTCTCTGTAATGGCTGCTGTTATGCAGTGGCCTCACTATAGTCTGACTTGGAAGAACTATTCTGTAATTAGTATAAATAAGATTTTTTTGTTGATGTCAGTGTACTCGGAGAAACATGCACTCTATTCCTATCACTCATAAACTAATTCATACATATCATATGTATCATGGTATTATTTTATACAGATTTATTGAATTCTTTTTTGGACTGAGGATCACAGAACCCTCTGTTGGTTTTCTGAGGGTATTTTATAGCAGCGGAAGCCAAATTCTTTGCTCTCATTTCCAGATATCTTTAAGTATATGGAGCTGTATTTGTATGCTATGATCACTGAAGTATCAGTGAAACTTAAACATTAAAAAAAGAGTTCTTTTGCAGCTGGAACTACAAATTATTTTTCCATTCAGCTTTAAAATAAGTAGGATTCATGCTAAAATTAACTTCATTGTAAAACCAGACTGAAATTCACCAACGTCCTTCTCCAATGGTTAGAAGAAACCGAGGCAACTGACGTGTTCAGACTCAGCACCTTATTTTTAGACAGTTAAATTAAGGAGAGTTTAATCCCTCCCTCAGTCCCTATCTGAGTGTCTGATTAAAAACAAAAGATCTACAGGACATGACAAACTTGACTTCAACCTGTTCCTATCTACCAAAATCGAAGAATCCTTCTTGTCCTGAACCTTATCTCCTCCGGGCTCAGAGACAAAGAGGTGGCCTCAGGTGACCTACCAATAGCTAGAGAAACTTCAGTAATGTTGCATATACATTTTATTTATTGAAAGGAGAGAATATTAGCATTTGGTACTAATACTCTATTTAGGAGGATTGCAGCTGAGAGAATGTTGTAATGAGATAGGCATTTTACACGAGAAATTGGTACTACTTTCCTAAAATGCACCAGTGGTCTCCAAGTTATATTTGTGCTTGAGAGATAAGCCAAATGCCATTACTCTGTCCTGCAGTAGTCTGTATTTTTAGAAAAGATGAAATAACCAACACTTGCATTTTTTACATCTGTGATATGAACCAATAACCCCATGAAATTGGATGAGCACTAACCTTCTGTGAAAAATGATTAGCCCTATGTTCTAAGATAAAAATAATAAAATATGAAAAATTTTTGAAGGACAAGAATTGCTTCTCCTGAGCTGAGAATTAGATTTCTTTGTGGAATTGTTTAGAAGATTAAATATTTTTTCCAGAAAAGTATGGAGTAGCAAGTAACACTATTTATTAAGATTTAATGAAATACATGGAGAAGCTTGATGATACATTTCTCAAAAACAATGTGGTAGCTGAGATTTCTGTTCATGCCTTTCATCTTGATCTGCAAAACCAATGTGAATGCATGCAAGGCAGAATCTGCCAGTGCTGCTATCAGGGAGACATTAAGCATGAAAGGAGTTGTACTGAACTTGATGCTTTAGCAGGCATATGAGTTAGTTCATTTCAAGTCTTGTCGAACCTCACATAAAAACCTTGCTTTTAATATATTTTTCAATTATACTCCAGGCATAATGGATTTTTATTCTTTTTAACCCAGAGAACAATATTTTGTACAGACTGCATTTGAATTTTCTAAGTAGAAGCTTGAAACATATCCTTAAATTCATATTCATATTTATATATTTCCATGATTTTTACTTTTTTAATAGCACATTTTCCTGGTTTTGTCATGTGTAATTCAAAAACGCAAAGACAGAAACTTCAGTGTCTTGATTCTACTAACTTAGTTGGACTTAAATGTACCTCCTTAAAGAAACCGAAGAACATAGTTACAGAGAAAATTATTAGAAAGAGACAAGGTAACAGTTTCAAAAATAGCTACATGGTTTTGAAGGTGAAATTCCATTTCAGAAATGATGCGGGAATTTAGGGTTTTTTACAGTTGATTGAACATCAACATAATTTTAACAATTAAGTGCTTACATCACTTTTGACAGTTTTACATATGCTTTAGAAGAAAAAATAAATTACAGGAAAAGAAAGACTCATTGATCTATTTTTCATAAAGTATTTGCTAGATTGACTATCTGCAAACAGAAGCCTGTTGAGTAACTTACAGGTTATTAATATTTTGGAAAATATATATATTAAGGATGAGGTAAGAAGAAACAGTAGTCAACTATCATATAAACTGCAGAAAATTTAAATCTTGTAGGTAGAAATGATGTGCTAAGGGCAAAGAGAAGACTGGAAGTCCCTCCAGAAACCAGTAGTGCCACAAACTGGGAGAGCAACCCTGGCAGCCTTTTGGGAGAGTGTCAGACTTCCCTCGGAGCTTTGCAGGTGGTGGGTGCCTCTGTGTCCTGGAACAGACCCAAGGCAGATGGGTCTACTGCCTGGTAGAGTCTCAGAGCTTTTCCCCATCTCACCTCTATGAGGGGAGGATGCTCTATACATCTCTTGCTTTGAGACAAGGTGAAACAGCCTAATAGTATTAATCTCATACAGATCTTTATGGATGCGTGTGTCTGCATCTGTCCCAAATCCAAGACACTCCAGCATTATCTCCCTCTTTCCTTCAGCTGCACTGAATTCTTGTCTTTACCTGAATACTTCTCTGATAAGTAAATTTATTTTTTCCATATAGCCAATATTACTGGTACCATGACACTGGAGAGAATACTTGGAAACACCGGTAAGATTAAATGCTAATTATAGAAGTTGGGGTGAAAAAAAAAAAGGCTGCCATCCATCTACAAAACATAAAATTGTCTGAGAATGGCAAAATGGGAATGCCTTGATAACAACCATCCATTAGGAACTTATTCCGATATTTCTAATAGGGCTTTGTTTGCTCTTGAGCTTCAATTCTCTCAGGCTAGAAATAGGATGGTGAATGGGTTGCTGTGCTCCAGACTGAAAGAGGTGATAGATGTTTTTGTTCACACAGAGGGTACAGATACAGGGAATGGGACGAAGTTCTTACACAGCTACATGAGGTTCACTTTTATATAGGGTCCAATGATTTTGTTTAATGACTGGTATCCTTTCATTCGCAAATTCAGTCAGGTATTTAACCCTGAATAAGTCTGGACAGGGAACCTCTAAATGACCTTAAGGTAACAGAGGGAAACTAATTATACATATTTTAATACTACCAATAAAGACATAATTTCTCATGTTATACTTCACAGCCTGCTTTGATTTGCTGTATGGACTTTCTGACTGTATAACCTGTACAATTTGTCCATTTACTAAACCTATAACTGTATCAGATAGTGAAGAACTACACAGACACACCCAAGCCAACCACATCAGAGTTAGCCTGGATTCCAGACGAGAACAGTCTCAGCTTTGCTGAACTCTGTCCATGACCATATACTCTGTTCCTTTCATTAACTTCAGTGGTGTAGTACACTAACGAAGCTGGACAGTTTCTGATCTCATAATATGTGTGAACACTCAAAGCTAGTTGAACGTGATGGAACATTGACTTGGCCAGATCTTTGAACTGGATATGCCTAGAACTGGCCCTTTATGTGAGCTCCTCTAGACAAGCTGTAATAATGGCTGTTAAACTGGAAAAGGCGGGTTTCATTGGAGTATAAACTTTAAAGGAGAGGATATTTAGAATGACTATGTTTGCATAGCAGTAAAAAGTGTATAAACAGTTCTTCCTTGAAAGAATGTCCTTGCATATGGTCTTGGTTTGAACTAGCTTAGAGACATTTTGGGCTGCAGCAAACTTTGCTTATTTCTCTGTGGTCCTCTGCCACCTCTGTGGTCTGGCTGCCTGATCCTTGTTCTTTCTGCCATTTCTCTTCCCCTCTATTTGAGCTGAAGGTTCTCAGGCCCTTGCTGTGATCACCCCCTTGTTTTCTTTTCCCCTCTGTATCCTGCAGCCTAGAAACCTCTCCCTCAGACATGCTTGCCATCAGCCTCCTCTTCCTCTTTGTCTTTACAGAAAGGCAGACATCAGGAGAGATGAAACATGAACATTCACAACATGGAAGTTTACAAATAGTGTGGACACTCCATGATGGCACAGCCTGTCCCCTACAGACTTGCCATTGATTTCATGAACTTGCCAGATGTTCACTGCCAAGATCATTTCCTCACTGTGAAGAGGGAGAACAGGACTCTTGTTAGAGGAGAAAATGTGGAAACCACTCTAACGCATCTGCTTTACCAGTTTACATACGGAAATTTTTTCTTTGGTACAGAATAACTGAGATGATCACATGGTGTACATGATAAAGATGGAAGAATATTAGAAAAACAAACATGAGAGTATGTCTGTATATTCTAGAAAAGAGATAAACTTTACTGGAATACTCTATTTCATTCACTGGATGATAGAGTATACAGATCCATCAACACATTTTGGAAATTAAGCCAAATATTTTTTGTTTACATTAATAGTCTGAAAGAATCTGTTAACCAACAATACTTGTGATTTTACCATTCTACTTGACATAATGATTATGAGAAGACAACATATGTCATTTGATGAGGATCATCTTTTGTGATTCAGAAGAGAATGTTAAAATGTATTTATATAATTTGATTAGGAGTAAGAACAAAATGAAACAAATAATATTGCAGTCATTAATCAGAATGAAGTCCTTGCTGTGCTAGGCACATTCCAGGCTGGCATGGGAGACATTATTACTTTACCACAGAGGTAAATTCACCTCTGCCTAGAAAGTTACAGGTCTATATATCATCTAAAGCCCACATAAATCCACCAGTTTTATGTGGAGTTTCCAAATACGGTAACATCTTTTTCCATAAAGAAAACAAGATTACACAGGAGAAAATTTACTTCTGGCTTTTTTTTCAAGCTGAATTTCACTTTTATCACCTACAAGACTTAGAACAAGTTTATGTACTTAAGTGCCATTTAAGAAGTTCAATGTGGCAATAATAATTGAAATTTTATCACCTTATCTATACTCAGGTTCTCAAGATGAACACAAGTCATTTTTCTGAAAATTTGATAGCTTGCTCCAAAATAAATGTGAGGAACCATTTATGGGCTGGGATATATCTAAATCCTGGTGTTTGAATGAGTACACTGTGCTAGTTAAAAAGCAAAACAGTTTGAAGAAACAGCAAATACCTCAGCTTCCAACACAAACAGAATAAGAGGTCTGTAAACCATCTCATTTTAGATGTTTTCCTGCCATAAAAAGAATATAATCTTCTACCTTTAGGCTGTAAAATCAGTCATTCTGGATCCAGTACCTTCATAAAATTCATGACTTGAAAAATGGAGGACAGAATTAGTAGTTGGAGGGTTTCTTGCAATGCAACATCATAATATAACTCTTTCTCTTCGAGTCTAATAGCTGTGCCACAAAGCAAAGTAAGATACATAGAAATGACTGAAAGCCATGGTTAAATTAATATTTTTATCTCCATGCATATGTAACTTGCATTTAGATATGTAACATGAAAAAGAATGAGTATAAAAATGGGTAACTTTCAGACATTACCTATGACAAATCTGAAGATGTACAAGTATCCTCAGTTCAGCTGCTTTCAAATTAGTGGTAAAAAGGAAATGTTCCTGGAACAAGTACTGTCTTCCCTGGACTTTGGGAAAACTCATGTTTGGGGCTAAGTGTAGGTAGAGAATTTCCACATCTGTTCAAGAGGAATGTTGGTTTTTACAACATCCTGCTCTAAGAGACGAAAGTGGGAGCTGTTTGAAGGTTTTCAGAGCTGTGAAATGTTCAAAGTTTAACCTGAGATCGGCAAACTAGCAGAGTGAAAATGAGGTGAGCAAAGAGAAATGAGGAATATAGTTTCCATGTGACTTAGCAATTTGTCACTTCTGTCTCAATGCCTTTTATGATTCATGGCTAGAGAATACAAGATAGCACTGCATATAGTAAAATCTTACAAACAGAACTTTTGGGGTGGATAAGCTACAAGCTATGCAAATTTTCCAATTTGTAACTTTGCACTTGTTTTCTGTGCATGCAGAACACATACTTTTCAAATGTTTTATACATAGACACTTCCTGTTTGAATTCTCCTTTTATTTTTGTATTTTTATCTTTATTATTTGTTTCTGCCATAAGCCTAAATTTTCATAGCTTCAAGGGACTCTTAAACATCTAAAATGATCTAAAATAATTTTGTATTAAACACTAACAACTCATTAACATTTTGAAATCTTGGTATCTTCCAGAAGGAGAATGTTCCGAGTCTCTCTGAGAAGATGAGAGTGCAGATTCTAATGACATAAAAAGTCCTGACTTTTTCCCTGCAGCTCTGGAAGAGATAAGATATTAAAGCCAGCACAGCTTCATTTAAACGGAAACATTATTTAAAAGGAAATTGCTACGCCTTTTAAAAGATACGACACTGCAGTAGAGCCCAGTGAATAGCGATTGTCATAAAATTTTGTAATTGTGATTTACTTTCAGAATGGGTGGCAAATAATGTTGCAGGATTTATATTTGACTCATTTTGGGAAATCTTTCTGATATGTTAGTCCAGATACAATAAATTTGCTCTCTTGTGATATTCAATCAGATAGATTAACCTAGGAGTCATCTGTGATGATAAAGCATTTATCATAACATCCTCTGGAAGATGAGTATGGAATACTGTTAATCACATGGCCAAAAATCATAGATTAAGGAATATAAACACCACAATTTAAAATTTAAAAGTAATCATATTTTTTTTTTTAAGAGTACATTGGTGCTGCCTTTATTGTTATTCCAGGTTCTTAAATCTTATGTTTTCAAGCTTTTCTCTGCAACTTTGATGACTAGCAAGTTTTTAGCGTACCTGTTTCACTGTTTGGTAAGACTTGCATCCAGGAATGGAAGTTGTGAGGAGAGCTGAGGTTCTCTTGCAGAGTACTGATTTGCGTAGGAGTGATTTTAGAAAAGCAGGAAATATGACAACATAAAATAATGAATTCTCAAAGTTACAGATGTCCCACATTTTCAGAATGCAACATGTGATTATTTCCAGAGCACTAAATAAGCTACTATGCTGTATGGACAGAAGTTCAAAAATACTAGCAACAACACTTCAACTATTTTTTTTTTAACAAATATAGTTTATTCTGAAATACCCACAAGAAACTAGAACATAAAAAATGTTAAGACATGAACATCAAACTAGTTTCCCATAGCACATCAGAGAAGTTGCTAGCAGCGCATCATAATTAAATATTGGCCTTTGGCATTGATATTGCATGTCATAACCAGACTTCATAAAATGAGATAAAACTTTTTTATAAAAAATGTAGATATGCTTTAAAAGAAGGAGCAAATAATGATCAGTTACCACTAAGCTGTTGTGGTTCCTGGAAGACAAATTTGTTGCAGTAAACACAAAAGCCATTAAAAAGCCGTACTGGATCAGACAGCCACTGGTGTTCAAAGTCTCAGGGATTCAGTAAGCATCAGAACAAAAATTCTATTTATCAGTTTCAGGTTGCTTTCTTATACCTTTGCCATACATCTAAGAAACAAAACAGTATAGCAACTTTTCTTGATATTGCAACATACCCTATACTTCAAGTTGACTCAGCACAACTATGTACTATATATGGTACGTGTGTTATGTAAAATATAATTTCATGAGATTTGAAGTGACACGGTAGATTAATAAAAACATTTTTGCAAAGTATTTTAATGTTATTTTTTTTCCAAATTCATGACTTACGAACTTGCAAAAGTACTGCAATGTTATTTTGTCAGTAGAGTTTAAAGGATGCACACATTTAGTGGCACACCTTTAGACAGAGATATAAGCAAGTGAACAACATTCACATAAATAATCTTTTTTCTTTCCCTTTGCCCTCACGCGGTTTCCTCAGACAAAGCAATTTTCAGGATATGCTTGGGATCCACTTTTCCCATCTCTTGTTAACTGTGAGTTTGACTGTACAATGAAGTTCCTGCTGTGGAAGGCAGCATGTGAAGGCTCTCCTCACATGCAATAAGGGTACGGCTACAGAGTCGGGGCAGACACTCACAGAGTTCAGCCACCCTCATGCATCCCAAGCAAGGCACCAGCCAGGTCTGGCTCCCAAGTTGTGCAATCCTGTCAGTGTGGGGCTGTGCTCTGACTATGCCCCTGGGAGTATGGACTTACTTTTGTGCTAATTCAGCTCCTCAGCTTCCGTATAGGTTGGCATCCCCTGCTCTGGTAGGTCTGAAGCCCTGTGGGAGCCCTGAAGGTGCTCACGGCCAGAGCTAGGACATTATTCATAAAACAGTATTTGGCCGTCCCAGTCCAGTCTCCTTAAGCCTTCTTTATAGGTAGTGGAGACTGGTAGGCTTTTTGAGGGAATCACGCAAAACAGGAATATAATTTAGATTTTCTAAATTACATCCTGGACACTCGACCCTGCTGCACAGTAACTTGCTTCCTGTGCAGTAGTTTTTCATGTAGGTAAGCCACAGTCAGAGCCTCAGTCAGTTCAAGATGTGCTCTCGGTACTGGTCTAACAAAGCTGTCTTGTTTTTAACAAGCCTAAAGATACTGTGAAAGCCCTTACACATTAAACACAGCAGTTGTCAGCTTTTAAATATCTAAGAAAATAACTTTGCGGCAGGCAGCAGGGCTCACAGAGGGAACCGGCATGTTGCCTTCCACAGGAAGGGTCGGTAGCTCTCCCTCCCCTTCAGCGAGGCTCAAGTTCCAGTGCTTCCACGGTTCAGCTTTGTCTCATCTGAAACAAAGCATTTTCTTCTTGGTGACTGAACTTGCTGATTGCCAACGCATCTTTCACCCTGCAGGTGATACTATGTTGGTGTACTATAGTACATAACGGTCTATGGGCAGACACGAGCTTGCTCTGAGCTGACCAGAAATCCTGTGACCAACATTAGCAGAAATGCCATTTTGAGTTAGTGGGATTGAACCTTCTGCACCCATGGCACAATTAATTCACAACTCAGACCACCTTCCCAGAGAAAAACAAGAGTTGACACTGTTAGCTCTCTTTTCCATGTGGGAATGATTTAGAATTACTGAAGTTAAAAATAATGTCCTGAATTGCACACAGCAACCTGCTGATCGTGCAAATTACAGAGCACTGATGCATATGAGCGCTCTGTGACACACAACTTATCAAACAAAGAACCACATTCTGCATTAGCTCCATGATTAATTGGACTAAACCTCCAGAGAGGTTTCCAACACGCATCACCTGCCACATGGGATGGTTTAACTTGAAGAGATATCTTGAAGGTAGGTTGTAAATGTGATAATTTATTGAAATGAGGCTGAAAGCCAAAGAAGTACAAATAAAATATGATAACAGTACTATGACCTTGTATTTTAGTGACTGACAAATTTTAATTGTTGAATTTACGACCATTTACATGACTCAGGCTGCTACAGTGACACTAAGAGTTACTATATGCTTTAGCCAGAATCTGCATTGGAATAACCTTACAGGTAAACTAAGGCAAAATTAATTCTCCTTGCTGCATCTTTGGGAATTTTGTGATGCCTATTTGTCTTTTACACTGACATTGAAATAGATGTAGTTGTCATTAATTACATCAATATATCTGTGCAGAGGATAAAGTAAAAACAAAATTTGTAGAATTTTGTGCAAGTGAAAATCAGATTTATGCCAAAGTAAAGCAGCTGTGTAAGTGCTTACCCATCCCCTCAGCTGCTTTGCTGAGGGCTTCAGAAAGTCTTGTGTTGCTCATAGATTGCTCTGGAGTTGCTCACCCCTGCCATGAATTTCATTCATAGCAAATAAGCATTCAGTTTTGTGTTTCTTACATTGTAAACGAAAGGCTGACTCCCGAAATCCTCCCACAGCACCAACCTTCAGGTAAGCATGATACATTTTAAAAAAAATTTAATAGAATTTTAACTCTGAGGAATTTGCAGTCTAATTTGGACTGTTAGAGAAACTTAAAAAAAAAAAAGCACAAAAAGTGGCATGGAGGTTGGTAGGAGACTTGGGACTGAAAGCCAAATAAAACAAATAATTTTAGAAAACTGGACTGGACGTCAAACAAACAGCTATGGTCCAGTCCAAGGCTGCTTTGGGCTTCTCTTAAAGTGAACTGACACTATGAACTCAAGATGTGAAAGAAATATTCAAAGGAGGATTTAAAAAAGAAATATCTAGGCAGAAAGATTAATTGATGAAAAATGAAATACTCAAGCTAAGCAGTCTGCATGGACTGACACTTCGAAAGATGAAACAGAAAGAAAAAGGACCATTTTAAATATTATATTGATTGACGAGGCCCTGAATAATCTCCCTCCCAACAATGGAAGTCTTTCTATTCATTTCAGTGCACTGGACTTAAAAAAAATATGAGAGAAGCGGAGAGATCTCTGTAATGGAAGAGCAGTACTTAAAGTAGTTATAAGCACTTTTGGTGCAGTTTGGTCTTAGCACACTGAATAGACAAGCCATTTCGGACTTTTTACCCAATAATTAATGCCTCCATTTATAAAGTGTCAATTAACAACTCACTTGCAAAAATCTGTTCATCTGTTTAGGAGTATTTTGCCAAAAGCACACATGGACAAATTAGCTTCTTATAGATATGTGAATGGATGTTACTGTCTGAAGTCAGAGGACTAGAATAATAAAGAAAAATGAACTAAAGATGCCAAGTTATATATTTCAGATATGAAGCACTGTAGGAAATAATAAGAAAAAATGATTTATCCTATGCTGAGAACATCAGACACATACTGTAACTTTCATGATTACATTTCATTTTTCTGGTGAGTTTCAGGGACAAGGGAGTAAGTGCATTGACTGACTTACTGAATGTTTTGTTTTCCTGGGTATATTTCAGAGACAAAACAAACTGCCTGACATCTAACAAATGTCATGTATGTTGATAATTGCTGCCTTTAATACATCAAAGTACATTTCCTTTTTAAAAAAGCTTGGATAATTGTAATACAGCGGCAAATAAGATTAAGCTGAACATTAAAAAAATTTTTTTACTTCTTAAGCAAGAGAAAAATCACTTTATCTCTTGAGAAAAAAGTAATTAATGTATTCAGTGTTTATCCCAAGACACATGAAAGGGAATATACGGAACTACTATTATTCTAGTAACAATTGCTGTATTAATGTCCCTCTAAATAACTTGAGACTCATGTAATTACCTCGTCAGTGTTTGTACCTCTCATATACATTTTTATAGTTTAAGATACTTGTGAAAGACTTTAACAATAGTGTTATGAACAGAAGGAAAGAGAGGAGATGGTGAGATTACATGAGATCACCAATTTCAGTGACCAAGGACAGCCTGCCATTGCTGTCTTTTTGTGATAATTCTAAATAATTAGTGTTTTCTTTTATAAATTGTATCATCCAGCTGTCTAAAATAATCTCATATAAAATAGGAAGATACAGTAAGCTTATATTTATTCAATTTGTTCTTTGGTTCTTTAGCATAATACAGGACAAAGAGTATCTTGCAACTGAAAATTATCTGTTTTCAGCAAACCTCTTTTAATCTCATTTGGAAATATCTAGTCTGGTGAATATTAACATGAGAACATGTTTTAAAATGTACATCTCAAAGTCTGTGAGTGGAGATAAAGAAAGTAATACTGGTTCTGTAAGAGTCATAAAAGCTCAGGTTTGTAATTTTGCACATTTCCTTATCTAAAACCAGGATTGTTTATAGTTGTGCTATTTCTGACAGATATTTTTGCCCCTGTTCATAAAGATATCTGTATTGGGTCTGGCTGAGATGGAATTCTCCCCATAGCATCCTTTGTAGTGCTGTGCCCTGTATTGCTAGCTAGGAAAGTGTTGATAACAGACCAGTGTTTTGGCTACTGCTGAGCAGGGCTCGCACAGCATCTAGGCTGTCCCTCCAGCATTTCCCCCCACCCCTCAATGGCAGGCTGGGGCTGGGCAAGACCTTGGGAGGGGACATAGCCAGAACAGCTGACCC
>JAVKLA010000027.1:25855841-25871769 GCA_034782735.1 Sagittarius serpentarius | reverse complement strand
AAAGCCACCTGGTTAGTCAACACCAGAGGATCTGTCAATCGGGCCGGCTCTGCCCAATCAGAACTTTTACGTACTCTTGAAGGAGATAAAGTCCCCGTAGTGCACATTAATAATATGTTAGGGAAAACAGTCTGGGTTACTCCTGCCTCGGGTAAAGGCAAACCCATTCGTTGGATTGTTTTTACTCAAGGACCTGGTGGATGATGTGAAAGGATGGGGAAGTCCAATGTGTGCCTCAAGGGGATTTGATTTTAGGTGAGAACAGCCAATGAATTAAATTGTATGATGTTAGTTGCTGCATAACCCTGCCACTATATGTTATTATTTAACACTACTATAATTGTTATGTGATATATCAATGGTATTACAGTAGAAATCACTTAGATATAGCAAGAATGAACCTTGATGGAACTGAGCTATTGCAGTAGTGATGGAACCAGAACTGACTTCAGCATGCAACAATCCAACACTGCACACCATCCTCCTGCTGTGCCCAGTGTCACCCACCGCACCGCACTGAAGCCCAATCCTGCTCTGCCTACTGAGTGGACTTCACACCATCCCTCCTGCCCAGAAAGACTGGTATGACTCTACAAACATTTTATAAAGATGGCCCATAGACTAAAGGAATGACATCTCTGTGTGTATGTGTGTGTATGTATATATGTATGTATATGTGTATGTGTATATATATATCTTAAAGGACAGAAAAGTTGATGGTGATTTATTAGGATATATTAGAAAGTATGGGACCTGAGCATGATGTAAATAATCTCAACAAAAATCAAAATATGAACAGCCTGTAGACTCAGTTATGCTTTTCTTATGGGTGAATCGGAACATGCAGAGGAACATTGCTGGACAAATTTGCAAAATCATTATAGTAAGAAACACAATTTCTTCATAAATACAGAACTTTTCTTTTACTCTGAGAATACTCAGGTGGGAGAGAGCAATAGAGGTAGTTCACCTGATTTATATCATTGAGATGAGGTAAATCCATAAATTCAGGGTCCATCACTAAAAGTAATTGCTTACCTACAGTTACTACATTAGAGGCTATCATTTCAATATAGTCTTCAATTTTAATATTTTATATTGTCAATAGAGGGTTCTGTGCTGAATCACATCACTCATTTATTGGCATCTCAGTGGCTGTTGCACACAAACTTGTTGAAAACTGCCTTTAACTGGAAACACCACTAAATTACAGTTGTGTGTTTATTGTGACCATATTGTCTTTGACACTTTCACATATAGTGAAAAAGGGAAAAAAACACTTAAAGAACTGAAAATTATTCCCATTGCTTCCACCTTTAAAGGCAGAAACACTTGCTGAAATATATATGAAGCATGTGTTATTGTTCAGAGGCCCAAATAAAGGTTCAACACCCAGATGTTTAAGGCACCAGACAGTTACAGGAAAGACGCCTGTTCCGAAAGTAGTCTAGCCATTTGAATCCATGTTGCCTAATATTTTGTCAAAAACTTATGGTGCCATCCTTTCTTCTGCAGCTGCTTTTTATGGAAGACAAAAGAAACACATTTCATGTGCAAGAATTCTTGACTGTCCCCTGATATTTTAGCACTGGGGAGAGTTGGTTAAAATGACAAACACCTATTTAAAATCTTTACCACTGTCATACTGAACTTTGGAATAAAATTGCAACAGCTGATATAAGGAAACAACTCCCATCGGATTCCCAAGGCTTTGCATATCCATGGCAGTATTGCAGTGATGTGGGATAGATCACTGGATTCACAGATGCAGCTTTCTTTTTCTAGATCTATGAGATATTCCTGTAGGTAAAAAAGATGGTAGACTGATGAAGTTCAGCTGCCTCTTATTACATATTCTAGGCTTTGACTGTTACGACATCACCTTTGATGTGTGTTTATTTTCAATAAAAGAGAAAAATAAAGTTACTTTTAGTATCATGTTTTATTCAATTTCTATCAGATTTACTCTTTAATGACACTCATAAAAACCTGCAGAAATTAAAACACTATTGAAGATAAATAAATGCAAATACTTAAAAGAAAGCTAACACTTAGAGGCAATGCAGATTTATTCAATATTGCTAAAATCAGGGCTATAGGAATTTAACTAGATTTTTCACTCTCACTAGAGTATGATTTACACTCTTTAATTAATATTCCTCCTACCATGACTTTATTATAGAGGAAAACTCAAAGGAACCTCAGAAGAGCTCTCAGAAAAATAATGATGCCAGCTGTCAATTACTGCTTTAGAGTGAAATATCTTTAATTTTTCCTTTTATTCATTAATTGGTCTTTGCATAGGCAGAAGTATTGTGTACTTGGACTACCTTTACAAAGGCAGCCGTTGCCATTCAGTTAAGTGAACACCATATACAACTGCAAAAGTCTAATTTTCAGGTATCTCAGAAGTTTTTTAACCACCAGTCCTCGAGATATTTGCTGAGGCAGGTGTCTCTGACAGTAACTATAACTCTGATGCACAGACAAGGGTAGTGCTAGACATCAAAATACCACACCCATGATTCTTCTTTATCTTTCTGAGCAAGAGAAATCTTCAGAAGAAAATATTGAAATAAAAAAAGAACCTAACTGATTTAGAGGAATGAGAAAAAGACCAACTATCTTTGAATTAATTTGTGTTATATTTCTGTTTCACAAACAAACACCCAAGTTCGTACTTCTGTATAAGGACTCTACTTTTCAGTCTGCCCTGGGGAATTTGTGGAGCTGTCCTCTGAAGCTCTAACACTAAGCGATCTGTTCAGACTAACTCTGCTGCTATCATCCTCTGAAAAGAGGACAAGCTCCGTAGTAGCCCATCACACCTGAACTTGGTGAGATACCAAATACCCAAACTAGAACAGCAAGACCCACCAGGCACAGGAGACAGCTGCTGACTTAGTACAAACCAGCACAACCCTATTGATTCTGAAGGAGCCACATTCTCTTATTCTATCATCTCAATAATATGCCAGAATGTGTTAAATACTTCCAGTCTTCAGAAAGAGCTAGCTGTGATAACAAAAGTCTTTGGTAATATAAAATAAATCATAAAGTCAGTTTATTACCTGTCTCATTTTCTCTGGAGAATGATTCTTCCAGACAACATTAACTATATCTCTTGACCACTCCAAAGCCCATAGAAGTCTCTAGAAAAATAGTTCTTTAATGTATCTCATTCTCAATTTATACACAAAAAATAAAGATGAATGCCTGCTGTCTCTTTTCCCTGAAGTATTGAATACGGCAGGATAGAAAACAAGATTTCCATCTTATGATAAATGTCAGAGTTCTGGCACTTGTTTTCAGTTCCTGATGTGAACAAAACAGGCTTTCAAGAGGTTTGGTGAAGAAAAGGGAGAGAGAGCCAGTTTCAGAGGAGCTGATACTCACAGCACGCGTGAAGATTTGATTCTAATCCGTGCCTGGGGGAGCACAGACTTAATGCCTTAATTTCTGTGTCCTAAGTGAAAGCACTTAGCAACAACTTTCTCTGGGGCAATTTGTCTGTGGACCTTTGCTCACAAAATCTATCCTGGGTCTAAGAAATATTTTTAGGCAAACTTTAGTTGACATAAGGATAACTTTGTGAAATGTGTTAGTGTGAAGGAATCTTTTTTTTGACTACAAATTTTAAATAAAAGGTATTTCACCTCAGCCACCAATGATGAACCCTAACAGTTGTACAGCCCCAGACCTTGCCTAGTCCCAGCCTGGCACAGGCAGCTTCAGGGGTAGGTGATGGCACCAGGGACCTGAAGCAGTATTCCCCAGAGGATGGGGGACCCCACTTCCCAGCCCCACTTGGAATAGCACCTATGCCTTCTGCCAGATTGTGATCAGGCTTACAACCTGCAATTATTAATGACTAAAAGAACGGGAACAGGCTAAATGCTACCTCCATGAGGTATTCAGGCTGTCCACCCAAGACCTACTATGGTTTTTCTCTGTGTAGAGCCATGAAAGGTGCTCGTATGGAGGTCTGGAACTGAGATGAAGCTATAGAAAATCAAGGGTCATTTCTTTTCTCTCACCAAAATCTCTGTGTTTCTCTCAAATTCATCAAATTAACAAGTGCGGCAGGTCTTGCCTTTCTTATCACTCAATGCTAGTCCTTTTTTTTTTTCCTTTTCCTCATTGTATGTTTTCTTAATTGTTATTCCAAGTGAGACATGAAGATTTCACCTATTTTGGTTAAAAAGGAGAAAAAGAAAATTGTAAATAGACATTTTAGAGTAGGATATAATTTTCAAATAAACCGTAAGTATGGTTTCAGCAAATGGCACTGTAACAAGCAGCAATATTTCTTTAAAACTTCATTTCGCTTTATCTGCTGTTTTTAGACAAACATGATACTGAAATTTTAACTGACAATTTGGGGCTACTAAGTAGTGTGAGAAAATAGGAGAGACAATGATTCCTTAACCTTTTCAGAAGTTAGAAATAAGACACACTTGATCATATATAAAGTAGTCAGCCCAAGAGAAAAATAAGGAAGGTGGAGTTGTTCTCCACCTCATAATATTGCCATCTTATAATATTGTGCCACTTAGATAAAGGAATCATCTGGATGTAGCTTTGTTTAGTTCCCAGTTAGGTGGATTTCTAACAAGGCTGCTAACAAAAATGGTCAAGATCACTTAGTTTTTTGATTTAATCTGTAGAGAGCAAATGTAACTCACATAGGCCAAACCTTCAGTCTAGGCTGAACCTTCAGTCTCAGCCAAATCAAAGTTCCGGATAAAATTTTGTTTTATTTACACAACATTGTCTTGAACAATTTAGTGAAATCAAAAGAAACCTGATAAGTAATTTTGTTTCACTGAATTACACACATCTGTGACAAAAATTTCAGACAAAAAAGCTTTGAGAAACCTGGCAACAAGCTCTCTGTAACAGATAATACTAACAGTGAGCTCTCGGCTTATTTTACAGAGTCCTGAGGGAGGATTTGAGAATCAAACTTATTCTGGGTTTCTCCAAAATTTAAAGTGGTTTTCAGTTTTCAAGTGATTAAAAATTTTTCAGTAAAAACACCCAGTTGTCAATAGGTATTACATATTTTCCCTACAAACCATTAGACATGTAAAACTTTTAAAAGAAATTATCAGTCTGACTATATCAGTTAAAGAGAATCTCCCATGGATATTTAAACTTCAGTTATTTACGGGCAAAAACCCCCCAAATACAAACCCCTCTAAACCTATAAAGATTGATTATGAAAAAATCAAGACCCAGACTACTGGTGATATTTCAGTCTTTGGCTTAGAATTTGCAGGAGGCTTCAAGGACACATTTACTGACCCTTGTGGATCTCACTGAGAGGGCAAGAACAGGGCTTTAATGACAAAATTTAAGTGACACTTGTTTTCTTAAAACAAATTTACTCCTAGGTGTCCTCCACTGGAACAAAGCAACATTTTGATCAGCAGAGAGTAACATAAGCTCTGTGGAAAAGAAAATATTTTAACTTTGCACATGGGAACTGATTAGTTGATTTACTGAGCCTTTCTTTCTGTAAATTGACAATATGAGTTTAATGCCAGCATATGAAGCTACCTTGGCAGACTGTGACAAACACCAGACACATCTTTGTTGGATCTTTGTTTTTGCTTGAATCTTGAAAGAAGAAAGTTGCTGTGCAACCTGATTCTTCTGAATTTTCCAAAAGGACCAACAACATCCATTTGTCATCCCTCAGTCACAGGTTCCCAACAAATTCCTAGAGCCATTGGGAATAAAAGGTTTCCTTTAGCACCTCTTGTGGACAGGTCAGAGTGCGAAGGAAGGAAACAACATTGAGCACTTATTTGGTCCTGGAGGGAGGATTAATCGCATTAGAGAAGGAGAACTGAAAACTAACTCACCAAAAAGGAGAGCACATCTCTTTGCTTCTGCCGCTGCTACTTTACAAGTTGACCTCCACCCCAGCTTTTTTCACAGCAGCAGGTTTGACAGATGAGCGATAATGAGAGTCCGGATAGTGCACAGAACAGACTGCTGCTCGAGCAGCACAAAAGCTAGTCATCACGTAACACTTGCCAGGCAACTCTCAAAGGATATTACACTTCCAGTCCTTTGATAATTTTTTTTTTTAAACAGAGCAAGCAGAGTAAAGCTGGGACAATTTCAAAAGCATAAACTGTGGTCTGCTACACTCTTCCCTTTTTCCTCACTCCCCTTTCCTCACTATTGCTCTTTGCGAGACAGACTGCACATATTAAACTTTGATAAATGACAAATAAATCTTGCTGTTCACAGAATGACTGTGGAGTTAAGTTCACTTCCACAGCAATATCAAACTGTCTGTCAGATAATTTATCAACAACAAATTCATAAGGCATTTTTTACAACTGCATACATATGCACACACCAGCACATTAAAGACTCGTACACCTAATTAGATGAAAGATATTACTGTAATGTGTCTCTTGTTTATTATCTCATGCTTTAGAGAGTTGACCCTTTTGTCAACTTCCCAGTATTTAGAGATCCACACCAGACTTTCACATCTTGGAGAGGACATATTCATGCTGTGCATGACTGCCTTGCTTTCTCTGGCAGACTGAACGTGTTCACTTATCTTTTCCAAAGGGTGGCATCATTATCTTTTCCAAAGGGTGGCATCATTTTAGTGCTTGATTCATTTTATTTAGTAGTTTACATTTTGAAGCAGTCTGCAAACTTTAATCCTCACAGTGTCCTCATGAGAACTGAGAGGAAACCTTATTTCTGTTTTTCAGATAGGGAAACAGAGCTTTCACATATACGCCAATCAAGTTGCAGTGGCTCAGTATATTACTGCCCATTGGCTGATTTCTGGTAATAATGTGAGCCCCATTGAGCCCCTCTTATAATTACTTAAATCTCAGTAAAAGAGATCTAGATCAAAGTATTGTTACTTTAGATATGACACAAGCTAAAAGTACAGTACCTGCACGCAGTTGCAGAGATTCAGCTGTCATTATGTCATTGCGTGTGTGCACATCCACAGAACGAAGTATGTGGACAGTTTTCAACAACAGCAGTATCCAACCATTTGGCTCAGCTCACTGCTGGGAAAAGCCTAACCTAAACTGCTGGTCTTTGCACTGAAACTGCTGAACACCTGCATATTTCATGTCAGTTTTGGTGCATGTGAGCTCTGAAGAGAGATGGCAACAAAATTCTGTAGGTTTGTAGTGTCTTAAGCCACTGCAGCAATTTGAGCCTTGTCTCATAGTGACACCGTGATCCAGCGTTTCCCAAACCCATAAAATTAATTATTACTGAAGACAGAATCAGAGCTAACCAGTCTGGATTTAATATTTCATTGCAAAAAAAAAATCATCAGGTTGATTCTATACAATTCAGGACTTTACAAAGAGACAAAGTGCACGTTTTCTAGTGTCTTCCAGTAAATGAGTAAAACTTTCAAGAAGTATAACTGAGCTTCCTTCTTTACCAATTTTTCCTGTGGAGAGGAAAATAAATCCTCTCCATGAAATTATTTTATAATTTACACAGTTACTTTAAAGCTATTTTAAAAGGCTGGTACAGTTTTATTTCTGGAAGTGACAACAAAGATACAAGTTTGGCCTTCTACATAGTGATTTGTTACATGAAGAAAAGAAAGTGACATTCTGCTTTACAGAATTTTTATCAAAATATTATTTTATATTGAGGCCTTTCCAGCCTGTGGGCCTATCCATATGGAATTTTCATGTTAAGGCATTGCATATCATTGTATATCTTATACTGTGTATATCATTGTATATGATATATATAAAAACAATAGAGAGTGATTAAATAAGGCAATGTAGTATAATGACTGTATCTTACAAATATATGTTTAAACAAGAAAGTAAGTACCATGAATTCTTGGAATAAGTGAAAAGGGGGTGAGGGAAAGTGCCATGACTGCATCTACAAGTATATTTATCAGAATATTGAGGACAGAATGAGATTTAAATTCTGACTTGCACAGAAATACGAAATTAACTGATCCATATTCACTAATGTGCAAAACACATCTAGAGGATAGAATGCACTGCATATGTTTTACAGTATAATAAATAAAGTCATAGAGGAGCCAGGCATTGCTTCACCATAAAAGACGTTGAGAGTGGATGTCATAAGGCATTTGTAGAACACCATGTAAGAGGCAGAACATTTTTATAAAACTGAAAATTAAATGCTATCTAAAAGGACAGGACAGCCCTACAGCAAATTGACCCTTAGACAACTGCAACCAAAACATTACAGTTGATGAAATCAAGCCAACGTTAGAGGCAGCGAAGAAGACAGTCATAGAACCAACCAGAACCATGCCTAGGGTTTTTTTTCTGTTGTTTCCTTTTTGTCAAGGTTACTTTCAAGGAAATAAAATCATACGTGCTGCATACAGTATATACAGGCAAAGGATAGATTTTAATTTTAGGAAGAAGAAGCAGGTGTAAATGAAAGAGTAAATAAAAAAGACACACTTCTGAAAGCAATTCTTTTCTTTATGTAACAAAGGAGTAGGAGAAAGTGACAAATAAAATTGCACTAGGACTCAAATAAAATTGTTAGTAGGGTTTAAAATAGTGAGGATGTTGGTTTTGTGGGTTTTTTTGTGGTGGTGGTTTTTTTCTTTGTCCAGCATAAGAAAGCTAAAAGATAAGATAAAATCTGAATTTAGAGAAGATAGTTTGTATGAGACTTATCCAATATTTTTCTATATAAAATTATTGGATTTTTTTCTAGATCAGGAATTGAAATAGATGTGATATATTTGGATTTCATGAAGATGCTTTGAATAAGTCCATATTAGAAATTATTGTTTCATATAGACAAGATGAGTTTTTGCTTAAGAACTGCATAATATGAAATAACCTATTTATTAGTCTTAAAGAATGACCTGTACACAAAGGAGTAGGAATTACTACAGGATTAACATAATATGAGAGAATATAAGGATGTCATAGAAGAAGGAAAGAAGATTCTTCAAGACTGAAGTAATAGAGATAAAAAAACCCCTGATAACAAAATTTGCAAATGCTTGCATTTAGGAATTAAGAATTTTTGTTAAAAGCAGAATCCGTCTGTTGGAAGAGGCAAAAGAGGAAATCCTGTCATATTTGTCACTATCATATATCTGCAAAAAAAACCCCCAGGTGTGACTGTGAATGAATGAAACTCACAGGTAAGGTATTTGTAGTAGACAGAGTGAAGTTTTAATACCATTTGAGAGAACACTGAGATCATTCAGAATTCTGAATATTAACTTTGGTTTTCCATGAAGAGAATCTTTGTTGTTTCATTCATTAAACTTGCTAAAGGGTCAAAAATTTTTATTATGCTAGTAGGTAGATTGCGGAGCCAATTATATAAGAGAACACTAAATATATTTATATATGTATGAGTTCAAATAAACATATGTTTGCTTTCCCTGTAAAGCACGGTGGGTGGATGTGAGTCAACTTCAGTCGGATGATCTGGTCAACTTTAATTCCCCCTCTGTTTACTAACACAGATTTCAAGTTTCTGACTGCATATTGCTCTTTCCACAGAACTCCTGCTTCATTCAGGGTACACGATGAATAGTGGTACTGAATGAGCAATTACAGTATTTAAAAATTGTTTTTATCCTCAGTCAGGGTGTATTACCATGTATTATTTAGAGCTCACCATTCAAACTTCTGCACTAAATACAGAGCTATTCAATTCCACCTGGGCTTCTCTACTGCATATTCATTCAAAGGAATATTCCACAAAGATCAATAAATTTATCTTTTATAAGACCCTATCAATGGATTTCATGTATTTCAGAGGCTGAGTTGCAGGAAAATAAGAAACACCCATCAGGTACTTGAGAAAATGCTTGAGTTTAGCATCCAGAGCTCAGAATACTACTATAACCACAAAACTTCCTGCTTTGTGGATTACACACGACCCAGTTTTCTAACAAAAAAAGCAACATTCCTTTGTCTAATAACCTTAGCTATTATAAAGTTATGATTCATTCCATACCACAGTCTCCATTCTTCCTGAATGAGGCACAACAACTGTGAAAGATTGCTATGTGATTTTGTGATAAAGAACTACAATACATGCACAGAAGAAGGCTGTACAAAAAAATTGAACAAGCAATCTTGTTCCACCATTTTCTAACTTGAGTGTTTCCCATAGAAATGTAGAATTCGTAACATATATGTATAATATATCTGAATCTTAGCTGGTGTTCAGGTAAGCATTTTTGCTTTCCTTGAAGTGGAAGGAAATTTTCCTTCCAGAATTGTTTGATATTAGCATTATATTTGGAATTCTTTTATTAGTTGGTTATAGGTGGCTACATTCCAGCATGAGAAAGCATTTGAATTTTAAGAAAGGAATGGGCAACACATCACATACAAGATGCATTAATAGTAATTTGTCATTATTTAACACTCAAAGTCCATATTAATCCTCAGAGGTCAAAACTCATTTCCATGGGGAAACTAGCTGAGGCCTGAGTACTAAGGATCACTGAGCTTCAGAGCTACGTAGTGTTATTAGTAAAGATACCAAATTCAGATACAATATTTTTTCCAGATATGTCAAATTAACATTCAGCATGAACGACGGATAAACGGGACTGATTGATGTTTTGTATTGAAACTGTTTCTCTGTGTATAATTGTTTTTTGACTAAACAAGGTTTTTTTGTGAAGTATATAGTTTTCATAGAAAGTGTGAGGATTTTTTTTTTTTCTGGTAAATGCAAATGAATATATCAAATATTCAGGTTTGGATGCCAAGATACAATGCATCAATTAAGTAAGTCTTAGTTTCAGTTTTCAGTCACAGTTCAGAGTTCAATCAGAAAATTCTGGTATTTTCTATTGATGAAGAGAGAAAAGCATAATAATGCTTTTATACAAAAGGTGAGAGACAAAACCTTATTAAATGGAAGCCACTGATGGGTATTAGTGCTTTTTTGTGGGGTATTCACAACCCCGTAAGAGTTTGCATCAGATGAGTAATTTACAGAAACATTGTCTCTGTCCAGTGAGAAATGTCTTAGTTGGTGTGTATTAGCACAGTTAAGAAAAGGCATCCATCCACATGTTCATTACTTTCACTGGAATTGTCTGTGAGTGATTCCCTAGCTGCCTAGATTTGTTTCATCACTATATAGTTCAAATGCCCTACGGATGTCTGAAAACAGCAGGATAGATGTAGAACAGAGTTTATCATGTAGAAAAAGGAAGCTATTTTGACATGCCTGCGTTCAAAGAGGGCATCCTTCTGGTGAGAAAAAGCACTTGTTCAGGTAGAATGAATTAGCTGGCTATTACAAGCACACTAGCCCTAGGAATTTGTCTGGGGACAATCACAGCAATAAATGTGGATTTAACTGATGCTGTGCTTTTTGAACTGTGTTAAACTCCTCATACAGGAGAACACAGAAGAAGGAGACATTTCTCCACCCCCATCAACTCTCCCTTCCCCTTCCTTACTAGTTTAAACATCAGTAGTGATTTCCAGATTTCAGTTCAGATGTAGCTAAAATTTGGAAGGGAAAAAAAAAAAAGTACCTTACGCTCTCTGGTTGCCATCTGCCTCTTAATCTGGCCATTATTTTCTTCCTCATGCTTCCTCCATGTCCCCAGTGTAATCCAGTTATTTCTTCCTTTACCGCTTATCTCAAAGCTCAGGTTACATCTACACTTCTTTTAAAGAATGGTCCTTTCTCTGAACTAACTTTAAGAAATCAGACTAATAATGAAGTCTACAAAGAATGCAAGAAGAAAAATAAGAATCTGAAACTACTGATCAATGGGCCTTTCAAACCAAAAAGGCTGTTGTTCATTAATAAAACTTAAGTCATTGGCTTTTTTAGGGGAAGATGCTATTGGTCTCACAAGCATTACCATTTTGAGAGAGAATAAAGAGGGGTCTTTTGTAAGCAAATCCTATCTAACAATGGAAAATGGAAGTGCAAAATACATTAAATCCTTTTAAAATTTAATAAACTAATAGAAAGAGAGGGAATAATAGGTCACTAATAAAGTGAAAGACAAAATTTAAAAAAGAGCAAATGCCATTGCTGTCTTTCCATTCCTGAAGACAGGAGACCTGGAAAACAGAGAAGAGTATTTCAAATTATTGGAATGTAATTAAAAATTCAATAGCTCAGTGCTGCATTGTCTGATTGAAAGTGAGAAATTACTAGACAAAAGTTTAAAAAATTTAGCAAAAGCTGTTCACTTCAAAATCCCCCAAGCTGGCTAAATTCTAAGAGGGTAAAATAGAAAATTCATTATTCTTCCATTAAAGTGGTGTGGTTTCAAGATGAAAATCAAATCCTAAATTACATTAGGGAAGAGAAAAAGCATTTGAGAGAAAGATTATTTTTATATAACCAAATCTGTCTGGAAAACTGTGACAAAGGTGTGAATATTATAAATTCAAAGACAGCAGCATGCTACTGTGGGTAAACTATATTTATATTTAGTGGAAGAGTATTTTCTGTGAGAAATTCAGGATTTACCCAGGTCAGTGCAAATCTAACCTTTAACAGATTATTTATTTCTGAAATTTTGTAATTAGACTTTCTCTTGTAATTAGCAAAGCCAATATCTTTGTTGTTTGTAATGATTGTCCCTTAAATCATGCAGTTAAGAGTCTGCAAAGGCAGGCTAAGTTTTGTGTATTAGGTTTTTTTCCATTCACATCCCCATAGTAATAAATATATTCCAAAATACTCTTGAAACTGCAGCATTGACATCTTGCTATTAATACTTGTAAAGACTGGTATTCATTTAATATAGAAAAGCTTACGTTCCTTAATTTATCTAAAATACAAAGGAGCTGAATTCTTCCTGCACAGTAAAGGCACATTAGCATAAAAGTCTTGGAAGTAGTTTTGGGCATCTGCATTGCATTGCAGCACTGCTTTATGACCTTCTTTTAGGAACTGAAGAGGAAGAAGTTGCTTGCTTTTGCTTAGCACATTGTTTTCATATTCAGGTAAATTGATATATATATTAAATTTTCTGTCGTGAGAGGCAGTTATTTAAAATCTCGTTAGAAATACCTTGATGTTTCAGCAACAAAATTAGAAATAAAGGATTGTATCAATAAGTATTCATTCTAGCAGGGAAAAGAATGGATGAAAGAGTCTAATTGGCCCTTGCAAGTAGAAATATGGGGCTAAACATCTTATAGAAAATCAGTGATATGCTTGAGAAAGTGATCTTTAAAGTCACAGGACTATTTCTATGGGATTGTAGTCTCATTTTGTTGACAAACCCTAACTAGCTTTCAAACTTGAGCCTTCAAGAAACAAAACCAATTCCACTACTTTGTGATTTTCCTCAAACAGTTTTAGCTTAAAAAATGGCTAGGTCAACTGCCAGGTTATGATCTAGCATTTCCTTTAACCAGGCCTATTTTCAGAGTTTCCATCCCTGAAACAGATGGATGTCTGCTCAACACTTTTATTTACCTGAGCTCCTGTGTTTCTCAGATTTCGGTTTCCTCTGGAGCATCTCAGGTTACATTTGGCTAGACAGGTCTCCCAAGAAACAGCAAGTGAGGATGTGAGGTTCTCCTCAAACCATGGACCCTAGACTAGCTGAGAAGTGGTCTATGAATTGTTGCACCTCTGCTGAGACTGTTTCAGTCTATGAAGGGACATGGGTGAGGCAAGTAAGTGATTTAGTTTCATTTGCTTTGAAGTAGGTGTGAAGCAGTGGTCACAAACTAGCAAGTGTAAATTACAAGCCATATAGTAAATAGCCACAAGTAAATAACATAGCCAGCCAATGGATTCAGCTGAGAAATGCCTGTTACTAGCATTACATCTCAGCTGTTATTTCTGAGGGTTTTTTGCAGCCCATCTTCTAGTCTAGAAGATGTTGGATATCTCACTCTCAGCCTGAGGGGAGACCAAAATAAGGACAAGAAGGTCTGATCATCTGAATTGCATGCAAATTATGGAATTAAACTCCAACTTCAGAGTATGTCTGATCAACATGAGCCTAGATGAGAGCATCTCCTTGGGGAGACTGCCACTGTCCACTGCTCCAGTTTGGCTTGTTTCAGCTCACAGCCTTATAACTTTATCTATGACAGTTCATTGCTGCTTATCCCTGTCCAAACTACATACATGGTGTTAATGGAGAAATTATTGGCATGCAGCATCCCAGAGAAGTCTTTGTTCCTTAATCAACCATGAAGAGACCCCTCCTATTACCCTGTGACTTTCCTTTTGCTTTTTCAGGCTTCCTCACCCAGCTGTCCAAGAGAATTCACCATCAGATCCTGCAGCATTTAACAAACCCAACTTAGACTGAATTTTAACAAAAGCTACACACTACCACATTAACTGAAGTGCAGGCAAAGACTGGCCCTTGTGTTCATTTGCCTTCAGCTACCAGGAACTGTTGGCAGAACCTCCTGCCCCTTTGGACTTGCCTCCACCTGGATCTCCAGCAAGACCTTCTCAGTTTTAGCCAACAGGTGTCAAAAGTGTACTCCTTAAATTTTTTAGGACTTCAGACCATGGGCTTGAAACTTACAAGTTTTCTTAAATGATTATGACAGCTTTAATATGTGCCTTCTGAAAATTCAATGAAGAGCTGATATGCAAACCCAGTGGAATCTCACTGAAAGCCAGGCAGACAGAGAAATAGTTTTCATCATATAGTTGTAAAGAGGCATTTTATTACTTCTATGGGGTATTAACCAATTAGGATTCATGACTGCATAATATGGAAGGGGTGCAGGACCAAATAGGAGATCACCTTTCACAAATGCAATCTGACTTGAGCCTGCACAGAATTTGCCTTTTATAAATTATTTTCTAAATCTCGTAATTGTAAAACAATGCAACTTTTCTTCTCACACATAACTCATCTCCCTTATGCAAAGCAGATTTTGTAAGGATATAATTTTTGGTTATCTACAGCTTTATGCTTTATTTATCACCTTAGACTCTCAACGTCTTGTTAAGCAGCTTCCTTCCTGCGCCTGTTTAAAGGTGCCCACTGTTCAAAGGTTTTTAGCTGCACATTTGTGCATATTTTGGCTTGTAATTGGATAAGATATCACTAAGACCTTGCATTTTATTCATCTTTCAGCTGGGGATCTAGGAATGCTTTACATCCTTTACAAATGCTTTACAAAATGAGAAATTTTACAGATAGAGTGATGGAAACTTGAACTGGTCAGATGACTTCTCTGTGGTCAAAGTCTGAGGACAGGGAACAGAAACATAATCTTTTAGCCTAGTTCTCTGTTTCCGCCATCAAGGTTTTTCTACTATCTTCAGAGAATTCAAGCCTCAGAAATGTACTGCCACACCATGTAGGCTGTGTATTTCTGCATTTGCTTTCAGCTGAGCTGGATGTGATACATAACTTGTCTATACTAGTCAACTTTCAGTTGAATTGCTGTTACTTTAAATACCTTTCTCCACCAGCTTTTCCCAGACTAATGTTTCAGTGTCATCAACTAACAAGCCAAATATGTCTCAAACTAGCTATAGTTTCTGTATTGTACTTTCTGCATATCCTTAAGCTCTCCTGAATAAATTCCCTTAAGAAATTCAATTTGAGAGAAAAGGTGAAGGGAGGAAAAAAAGTGCTTTGTCAAAACCTAATCTCTGAAGAATAACTTAAAATGTACTTAAAAGAAAACTCTGAAAATGTAACACCAAAAAAGATCAAAAGATCCCAATTAGTTTCAAATTCACCATTAAATGTCACCTTTTTCCACTTGCATGAAACATAGACCTGCCACATTTTTGTGAAGAATATGGATAGACATTAAGCCACTATGACATGAAGTGACCAAATTTGGCATATGATGTTCATTTAGGATCACCTGCTGTCCTGGTTTCGGCTGGGATAGAGTTAATTGTCTTCCTTGTAGCCGGTACAGTGCGGTGTTTTGGGTTTAGTATGAGAAGAATGTCG
>JAVKLA010000027.1:25839727-25855741 GCA_034782735.1 Sagittarius serpentarius | reverse complement strand
TTCTATTAAACTGTTCTTATCTCAGCCCACGAGCTTTACTTTATTTTCCACTTCTCTCCCCCATCCCACTGGGTGGGAGGGAAGTGAGTGAGCGGCTGCGTGGGGCTGACTTGCCGGCTGGGGTTAAACCACGACACCTGCATTACCATACAGATATGGGCAAACGTAAAGGCAGGACTCAGTAACAAATTAGTCGACAGGGCCCTGAGGGCACTAACATCACTATGGCCCTACCTGGGCATCCCAGGGCCGTGTATGACCCTGGTTCCCCTCACCAGGCCTGATCCTCACCCCTACCTGTGGGCCAACAGCCCCGCCCGGCCTTGACCCAGCCCAATCCCCAGGGAGGTGCCTGATGCCCTGGGCTGGGGCTGCTCCAGCTGCCTCCCGCCTGCCCTGCTCCCTTGCTGGGGCAGTGGGATGCGCTCCGGCTGTGAGGCCCTGTCCTGCTGCCCCGGGCTTCCCCGCTCCTGGCCCCCAGGGAGTCCCTGGACTGTGCAGCGTCCCGACATTTGCGTGGGAAAAGGCGGAAGAAAGAATATGATAATAATTATGAACATGTAGATAGATTAAGTACTCACCAAGGACAGAGTAATCTAAGAATTTAAGAACTAAACGCTAAGGGGTGAGGAATTCAGCACAGAGATATAACTAGAACTGGGACGAGACTAAGAGGACAAGAGTTTCAGCAAACAGTAAAGAAATAACATAGAGCTAGTTCTTAAGAACATGCTGGAGAATCACCACATTGCTTGGGTCTCATATCAGCTCCAAATGTGTAAGGTACTATATTCTTCTTCCAATTCAGTTTGCACATATAGATATGGAATAAGACTTCTGTAAGGGTTCTGATAAAGTGACATAACAGTCTCTAAGCTATAGCAAATATAGAGAAGTCATGTCGGACTGCTGAATGTGAAATAGTCAAGTTCTCAACTGGCAAAGCTGGTGGTTATTTTGTAAAACAAAATGGTATTTAATGGAGATAAAGCGGAAGCTTAACTAAGTCAAGGTTTATGAAGATTTTGAGTATCACCACACCTAGACCGCTGTCTCCTCAATGTTCTGCTGATAAATGTAGACAAACTCTTCTTAGAAATTAGTGTTTCTACACAAAACTGCAACCAATGCACGTGACAATTTTAGATATTTCTCAGAAGCCAGACAGGCAATGGAGACGTGCAGGACTGGATATAAGGAAAAAATTTTTTACAATGAGGGTAGTGAAACACTGGCATAGGTTGCCCAGAGAGGTGGTAGAAGCCCCATCCCTGGAAACATTCCAGGCCAGGCTGGATGAGGCTCTGAGCAACCTGATCTAGCTGAAGGGGTCCCTGCTCACTGCACGGGGGCTGGACTTGATGACCTTTGATGGTCCTTTCCAGCCCAAGCCGTTCTATGATGCTATGATTCTATGACTGTGCAGGACTTAATGAGCACTGCTTGGTTAGCAGCTAAGGCTCAATGTCACCAAGCTGAATCCAGTTCTCTGTCCTAGTTTACTCTGGTAGTTCACTTAGGTCATGGCAGGGGATGTCTGCCAGTCACATTGAGTGTGCAACAAGAGATACCCAGCTCAGACAACCATGTGACCTGATAAAAGCTGGGAATCCTGCACATGCACTTGTGGCCTACCAAGATCTGAGTGTGAGATAGTGGTGTTCTGAAATTCAAAATTATGATTCATTTTCAAAACGAGAAAAGTTATTGAAAGAACCTCCCTCCTACTGAAAGAAGAAAGAGTGATGAAAATTGAAGATAACTGAGGTAGCAAAACGTATGAAGACAAGAGCAAAGGATTACTTTGTTAACCAAGGTAATACTACATGAGAGAAATCTGGACAGGAGAGAGTAAAAATTTAAAGGAGAGTCCATGTCAATGAAGAAGTAGGCTGCTTGTTTGTTGCTGTTATATATAAAGAAAAATTATTGATAAATGAAAAGGTAGAAATTCTTTTCTATGAAAAAATGTGGGTTTGAATTTCAGAGATGAGGTTGAAATTGTAACCTTGGATGAGAAGCAGTACTTTCCATGGGAAGGAAGTTCATAAAAGCCAGGAAATTTTGGAAACAAAATGAGCTCATGGGCAATCCAAGCTGATTGGTTCCCTTGCCTTGTCAGTAACATCTTGAGCCAGAAATAACAAGAATTGGTCATCAGGTTCTCTGATTAACCAGGAAAGCCTTGAAGTCCCCAGGCAGGAAACTGATAAAATTAGTCAGGTGATAAATGGGATACTCGAAAGCTCTGAGATCTCTAGTTCTGTATTGGGATTTAAAAAGAAGGAAAATTGGTGTCGATGGAACTTGGAAATGACTATCCAGCATGCACCTGGTGGTCAGGTTATGAGGAAATGGGAGTTCAGAGATGTAAGTCGTCTCCTAAGGAAGTAGATTTCCATTCAGTTAATGTTAATGTTAATGATGTCAATCCTGTTAAATCAGCATTTTCCCCATGACAATCTATTCTGTCAGAAAACTTATGAACAGCAGCAAGAGCAACTGAGACTCTGCAGTTTCATCTTTGTGGTATTTTTCCTGAGGGTCTTGTCAGGAAGGCCTTGTCATAGAGCACGGTAGGACTTTGACATATAAAAGAAATCGTCTAGGCATCAGAGAAAGAAATATTAAACAGGTAAAAAGATGGATTGTTTGGAAACTGATGGGTGGCAGTAGAAATGAAATTAAAACCAAAAATCTGTAGTATTCTGATTTTTTTAGCCTGGAACCTTATTGATTGACATTGTTGGGGGATTCAGCTGTCGGCAGCATACTGCTTTCCTTTAAAGCAAAAGAATTCACAGAGTTTGTAGGTACAAAGAAGATTAGAGAAACAAAGAAAAAAAGTGATGTTTTCTGAAGGATGTTTTTCCTCACCGCCGTTTTCACTTGCTGCAACACAAAGAGCAGGCTGCACAAGGTTATACGGAAATAAATGTCAGCTTAGTTCATACAAAATGGGAATAGGAAGGAAAATGCGCTATTACATCCATGTAAGTGAAAAAATTGGCATCCACATTTGCAGCAGTGAATGGATGAAAACTCACAAAATATTTAAGTGCACAAAACAAGGAGAGCTCTTGATCTGCAAATCCTGTACTTTACAGGTGTTTTATCAAGAAGATAATTTTGCACCAAACTGCTCCTTTGTCAAGATGTTCAACTCCTTGACATGATTTCTTGCTATAATCTGGTATGCTTAGTCAAACAGAAAGGTGCAAATTAGGCCACATCTTCTGAACCTATAGTCTTTGCATAGTGAAAAACTTACCTAAGGAGTTTAAGAGCAGAAGAATCATGGAATTGCTACTAGGTTGAAGTAAAGTGTTAAATGTTACTCTTTTTTCAGCCACAAAATCTTATATGTCTGCTTCTGAGCTGAGTGTATATTGTTGCACAGGGCAAGTACAGCACAGTGGCATGGAAAGCTATCTTTCTATCTAAATGCCTTTAAAAACCCCCAAACATATGTGAAACAAATATTAAAAAAAAATCTTCAGACAATCCTCAGATGTGTGCTACAGAATTACAGCTCCACTTCAGCACAACAATCCAGTTATCTTGATACATTTTCCACATTCTGGATTTAAGCGGAATACACGGAAGGTTTTACAGGACACAGGAGAGGAAGAAAGCAGGAAGCAGGAAAGAGAGATGTGTTAGGTCAGAATATTTTTAAGTCACAGTTCTCTTTTCTTGTATCAACAGTTTCTATGTTAAATCCAGGATCAAAGAATTTCTCTCAAATATATGTAAATGCTATCATGGGGATGAATGCTATAAACTGAGTTCTATCATTCAGTTGCAATTTGCTTTGTAATTCCAGACCCCCACACGCAGGACTAAATATACATCCCTGGACAGGTTTCTATGTGGTCATATACCTGCAAGTTTCCTTACATGTGTTCACTCTGGAAATTCTGTCCAGGAAGAAAACAAAAGAAAGCACCGGCACTTTGTCTGAACTTCCAAATATATAGCAGCTTGGGCTACATCTCTATGAAGGCTGCTTGATGTCCATATTCCTCCAACAACTGACCACAGCTTATGCGCAAATTAGTTCTAAAGTATGCATACAGTGTGTTCAGCAACCCGGGACACGTGCGCTATACCGAGCACTTACAGGCTGCCTACTCGAGGTACATCTGTTCCACTCGTTCTGGTATATCAGATTCCCTGCTTGTGTGCAAATGCATATATGTTTCTGTCAGGACAATCCTTGTCGATACTGCATCTTATGGGATCCCATATTCATCAGCTACTCAACACCTGGCTGAGAAAAGACAGAAAAGTTTTGAATGTAAAAGGGTTCTACTTGGATATTGTTAATATTTTGAGACGTGAGAAAATGCTAATTTACCCTGTTCTTTGAAACAAACAAAATCCACTAACCTTCCCAAATGTGTACCACTAAAATTAAAAGATATTCTTGTCAGGTTTACAATGTAAATATCTGGTTTGAAACATCAATGAGTGCTGAAAGCTTGTCCAGACCAGTGATGTTATTTTTGCTGCCATTAGAAAGAAATATAGGGCATTTATAGTGAACAGAAACAAGACATTTTTGTTTCTAAATTTTAGAGAAAAAAAAACCCACAGAAAGGAAGACACTTTTCTTTCCTTTTGCTCTTTGATTCAGCTTCTTTTCTTTACAGATTTTTTCCTTCAGTTAAATTCTCTCCCGTTCAGTCTGAGTCATCTCAAAATTCTTTACTGTTGTGATTTTCTTCTCCTCTCTTCTTCTCTCCGATGAAATTATTTTTTCTTCCAGCTCCTTTTTGCTCATTCTCTTTTCTTCCAAACTTTCCTTGAAGAATGTCCCTTCCTGATTCAGGTCTTATCCTTCCTCTTCTCATTTCTCTCTCTGCCTGAAGAAGCCTCTGTTATCTATACTACTCATACCATTGTGGGCTAAGAAATTGTTGCATCAGGCAACTGCCTCCACCATTTCTTTCATGTTGTCTTAACTTTCCTTATCTGTCCCTAGCTGTGACGGAGTGAGAGGCACTGAGAATACAAACCAAATCTGATGAGGGGTAACGAGAAGAAGATGAATCCTGTTTAGCACAGCAGCCACTAAACAACGTTGTAGGTGAGTGAAGAAATTGCAGCAAAAAACTTTGCTTCCTGCCTAACTCCCATTTCCACAGAAGGTTTCAAGCAGGGCTCTGAGACAGCCTAATGACAGAAACAAAGGATACAGATTCATTTCAAATATATAATGTGTGCTGAACCCACTGGTAAAGCCAAAGTACTTTGGAACTCATCCTTTCATTACTAGCTTGCAGTTTGCTGTTTCTCTTTCAGAGGATGCTTGAAAGTTTTTTTATATTCCTAGCCACAACCACAGTAAAAGTTATTTTGCTTCTCTCTACAAACCTTGCCTCTGTCATTATCTCATTCCTTTTTTGTTTTGTTATTTCAAACTGCCACAACAGAGTTAGTTAAAAGGTATACAATCACTGTAACCTGTTGGACCTCAAAAGAAAAACAGATTTTGAAAATATTAGCTACAAACCAGTGCACTGGAGGCCCAGTGGGCCAATCTGGTGGTGCAGTAGCCCTCATTTAGGTGCAGTTCATCCAGTCTGCCTTCCTGGGAGTGCAATTACAGTTCACCTATGGGTAACACACATTTACTGTAATGGTGCAGACGTAATGGAGAACCCATGAGGATCTCCTTCAGGTGTGCAGGATGAGGAGGCAGTGAGCACATGTTGAGGTCCAGAGCTGAACACTGGTAATAAAAAAGAAGAATCATAATTTCAAAAGTGTTAAAGCTGAAGGAAGGGCTGGGAAGGAAATCAAGGACTGAGGTGCCAGGCCTAACTTTTTTGTAGCATATGCTATAACTGTTCCTGCAATATACATGAGCATACACCATTCAAAGGCCCCTCTAATAGGCAGAAAAATAGACAAAGTAAGGAAAAACTGCAATGAGGTAAGAAACACTTTGATTTCTTTACTCAGTAGTACAATTCAAAAGGAAAATTGTATAGCTTTTAGGATGATACAAATTTGTATAAAATAAAAAAATAGATAAAGATGATAATACTATATAATTTGTGACCGTCACTTCTAACCATTAGCTTTTAGAGTTGCAGGGATGCATGTGGTGGTCCAGAATGTTTAGGAGAATAAACTGACAAACTATTACAGGAGGTAAGTTTGTAAGTTTCTTTTTTTAACTTACAAACAAATTAGGTTTTGAAATGTAAATTTGACAAATAGACCATTGTAAGGTTCTTACAATGAACTGGGAAAATCACACACATAAAAGACACTTTTTAGTTGTAGCTCAAAAACCAGTATCTGCCCAATTATCTTCAGGAACAACTTTGAAAAGAATAGAGCAGGTCAGGACACACAAGCAAACTCAGAAGCTGTGTGATGCATAATGCATCTCAGCAAACTGTTGTTTGCTACACATATGTCAGGAGTTAATTTTCCTGACACTTTTAAGAAACTTTTTTTTTTATCATTTATTATTTCTGCCACCACAGACTCCAAGAATTCCACTTAAAGATTAGGGATCTTTGTGCTGGGTGCCGTACACCAGTGCGTACTTCTGGTTTACAAGAAGAAACTCAAGGATACTGACAAGGGAAGACAAAGAAGCTGTTAAACAACAGTGTTCACCAGGGTAAGCAGTAGGGCAGAGCACTCTGAAGCATCTCTGTCGTCAACAGTTTCTGCAAACCTCTCAGCCACAGTAAGTTCGATGCAGGGGTGAGAGGAAGGTTATGCGGTACCTGCATGAGCTCTTTTAAAGCAGGAAGGGTACTGTGGGAGAAAGCATGGTTTAAAACTCAAAGAAATGAGTGACAGAGGATGTTACTGTGGGTTAGGCAGACACAGGAGTCAGCATCTCAGGATCTCAAGCTGGAAGAAAAAGTAAGGCTCAAGGAAAAGAAAGATTGTAAAAACCTTGAAAACAAAGGCAAATCACTTCTGATGTAATAAAGAAGTGGGCACTTTAGGAAGTTGAGGAGAGGGGTCATGTGCTCACAGTAACAGGTCAGCAAAAATATACATGCAACAGCATTCAGGAAAAATCAGTAAAAAATGTGTTGTGAGGGGCAATGAATAAAAAAGATCTTTCAGTCATTTAAATACAAGATAAGTAGACTTTTGGGGAAAGTTTTAGGTGGAGGAAAAGATGGGACTGTCAGATGATTTATGTAGAAAAAGTCTGCAAGACTTGGACACAACATGGACAAGAGAAACTGGACATGATGTCTAGAGGACAGGCCTACAGAAAGCCAGAAGAATGATGTTTTCCACAGTGATGGAGAAAGAATTCAATGGAACGGGTGGATTGCAAAGGAAGATTAGGAAGATACAGGGACCTTTCATCATCAGTCATCCTTCTACAAGTTACACAAAAACCTGTGGTCTCCGTACCAATGAAATAGTGTCCAACTTTGTGAATATCTTACTAAGGTCACCTGAGTTACTTGTAGAGTAAAGGATTATTTGGCTTGAGCAAAGTTAGTAGAATCCAGCTTGTCACAAGAGAATATTTGGACCATAAATATTTATTTATAAATAAAATACCATTTAATTCATACCATACAAGTCCAAAATGCCATCTGAAACAAATTCAATCCCTTTTAAACTTCAGATAATTTTTACTTCCTAGCAATAGCACCAAAACAACACTGTTAGTGAAATCTTACAATGAAGGCTGAAACACTGAACCTAGTAACTGTAATTGTTCTGTGGTCTGAGGTCATCTAGTATGGATGGAATGATGTTAGAGAGGAAAGTTCAATTATTCCCTTACCAGATATTTTAACAGACCTTCCCTAGTTAAAAGCAAATTATAAATAGACCATTTAAACTCTCAAGACTGACAAATAGCATCTTTTAAAATCCAACAAATCGTTCTTCTCACATGTACTTTAATTCTTCTGATGAATAATATATGGTTGGACTTCCAGTCTGTTAAGTTAAATATCTGAAGATGCATAAATTCTCCTTTTTAGAATGGAGAACAAAATAACCATGCATATTTATATATACATAAAACTAAATATGTGTATAAATATTTATATAATTGTACACCCCCCCACACACGCGCGTATGCGTTTATGAGACACATGTACATACATATGAGACGCAAATACAACACAGATATAGATACAAAATATTTGTTATATAGATATAAACTGTGTATAAATGCATACATATATGTGATCATAGTAACAGCATTCTAAAATCACAGATTTTTTACTATACAGTTTAAATCTGAAGTTTACATCTAGATCTCCTACCCCGCCTGCAACTTTCACTATTTACTTCATTAAGGTTATGATTTGATCCTAAGTTTACGTGGCACTAAAAGATGCCGTGAAAGTGAAATGTATCTTTAACCAATAAAGCTGAACATAACCAGTCACATTTAAACAGTTCTAAAGTTATATTTTATCCCAGAAGATATTACTTGAAACTGTAATTACAACCAGTCCCTGAAGATGAAGTGAAAAAACACTGAGAGATGCAAAGTGTCACTCTACACACTCCAAGAAAACAGCCATAGTCTGATCTGGTATATGTGATTATAGAGCAGAACATCTCTAATTTATACTGAAGTTGTTGTTTAATAGTCCATATTAAGTTCTTCTGGCATTTCAATATCAAGGCAGTAAGCGTAGTAAAAACAGGTTAAAGACATGACTGTCATGACTGTAAGGTTACATCTGTGCTCAGCCAATACACAGTGGGCTTATGCACAGTATATACGAGAAAAGAATGAGTCAGAGCTGTCTAGCTCAACGGTTAGAAACAACTCAGCGTAATGGATTTCTTTTTCACTTGTTATTCACAGGAAAAACTTTGCCAAGTTTTCAGGCTAAGATTCTGACCAGAAACCAAACAGAAGAATGAAACTACTGTGTCCCTGGTTGCTACTCCATGGTCACGGTTCCACATACTCAGCTGTGATGCTCAATGCCTATCTGCATCTCTAAAGCATTCCCAGGCCTGATTTTCCTTCCTTTCACCATACACAGCGTGCTGCCAATCTGCTGCTGTGAATTCCTTCCTCCCATCGTGTGCTGATGTAGTGAGCGCAGGGCAGTTGTCCTTGCTGGAGCTGCAGGTGGGCTCTCCCACCTCCATCACCTCAGCCACTGGGGAGAGCAGGATGCAGTGAGAACGTTTCTATTGGGAAAAAGAATTTGAAGCAAGTACTTCTGTAACAGTTCTGTTGGTACCTCTCCGAGGAAAGGCTTGATCTGACTGCAAACTGTAAACCCAACCATCTTCAGTCCAGTGTTGCAATGAAGGTGATTGTGTCCTATCGAGGAGGACTTTCATAACCGTTCTTGGAACTCACTTACTTCTTAAAATTTCTATGTCTGCTTACATTTGGCCCTTTTCCAGTGCAGATTTCCACCATCTTCACAAGGCATTTGCTAGCAATGATACAGTAATTTTGGCAGGAAGACTAACATGGGAGTAAATGGTGACATTTGCTTTCATTTTTTCCCACTCAACAGTGGTAAGACATTCTTTGAATTTTAGAGCTTGTCTATCACCAAGGCCCGTGGAATAAACTATGATGTTGCATTTTTTTAATCTCTGAATTACCAGGATCCTTGTGAATGTTTGAATATAGAAATGAAACCTGTGCAGATGGCCTTTTCGATATCATCCAGATCCTGGGCAACCTGGATATCGCAAGTGTACTCCTGCCTCTAGACGGTGCATCTCTTGGAGTCAGCTTACATCAGACTTTACCAAAGGAAAAGGAGAGACTCCATTTTTCAAAGTAACCAAAGTTTTAAGTATCAAAGCCTGATCAACTGAGCACTAACGTCACACATCTTTAAAATTGTTATTTCTGCTCTTCACTTACTTACATAAATTATCTATGAGAATATTAGAGACAAGAAATAAAGAATAAAATGAGCCTTGTGCTCCAGTATTTGTTGCAGATTCTTTGTTGTAAGACTGCAGAGTGAAGCGTGAGAGAGTAAGGTGTCAGCAGGCTGAGTAGATCAGATGTAACTCCTCCTCCTCCCCATCAGGACCTCCTAGTCTGTATTTATCCTTTATAATTTAAGAACTCATCACAGTTAAAAGGGCAAATTCAGATTTCTTATTGTTATCTATGAAAACCTGTCAGTTCTATTGAATACAAGAGGAATTCTAGTAGGCAAAGACATTTGACAACAATCTTTACTAAACATTTTTTAAAAAAAATTGATAACCACTAGAGCCACTGTTTCATTTAAGTGACAATTAAGTAGTTTTCACTCAGCTACCAAAAAATGTCAAAAATTATCTTCACAGCCAGCTCTGTAGTTTTTATTTCTCCTTTAACATTTTGAAATTAAAGTAATTTTATAAATATACAATTTATAGAAAATTATTTTACTTTTCCCGGAGGATTTCCAGACAAGAACAGTTGTCTACCAGACATTACCTGCATACCCTACTACCACATTTCAAATGCTAATAAGCACACCCAACTACCACACAGTATGTCAGTTTCAGCATTTAGTAACCAGTTCTAAGAATCTATTTATTATCTCAACATTTTTATTGTTTGTCTGATATGCTTTATCACACCAGACAAATATATAACAAATGATAATGTTTAAGTATAAACCATACATGTCCCCAAATAAGTAATCACTTAAAAATATTCATTTTAAAATTAAAGTAGTAATAATTCCAGCAACAGAACTCTTGCCTGAAGTCATCACAGATCTGCTTAACAGTAACAAAACAAATATGAAAAAGAGGAACCAATCATCTGTCCCTTCTCACTCTGTGAAGTAACTCAATTCCTACAGAAACATCAAAGGAAGAAAAGATTAGAAAGTTGCTACAGATATATGAATATCTTTCTTACTATCACTTCCTAAATGCGGCCTCATATATTATCATTTTTTTGGAGAAAACTTTAACTCAGTAATATTACCAGCAATGTTCCCTAAACTTCCAGTAGAGCAATTAGAAACTATCAAAGTCCATGCCATGTCTCCTTCCATTCCCAAATTCTGAATGTCTATTAGATGATAATAGTCTGCTTCAGACAACATAACAAACTGTAGGTCAAGAAGCACGAAATCTCTACAGTCACCACAGTCTTAGTTTCAAACTTTTCTTAGCTGCAAACAATGGTGCCTTTATATTATCAATGACTAGTAATTCTGATTTAATAATTCATATTGAATCATGTCATGCTTTATTATTACAATTATATGCATTATCTTTTTCTAAAATGCCTGTGAGCAATTTATGCCTTTCTCAAATATTTTTTGTTACCCAGAAAATTATGCCAACAAAGAGTCCCTGGACTGCAGATTGCAGCACTTAAAATATTTGATACTCTAATGCAGAGATTAACAGCTGTAACTAAGATGCATTCACACAGCCCATACTTTATCTGGTTTTTAGGATGCTGGACTGTAACAGTCTCAGATTTTTGGTTTGATTACCTAGTCTCAAAAGTTTCAAATTCACTTCCAAGCAATGCTATAAAAAACAACTAAAATTCACTTTTTTTCAAGCTTCCTAGCTAACAACTCATCACTTACAGTATTTACAAAAAGTCTGTACAGCAAGAGAAAGCAAGATCAGTTTTGAATTGTTCTTTTTCATTTCAACAGATATTCACATTGAATGTCTTGATATATTTTTCTAGACATGCTAGCAAAAATGGGATCTGTTGTCCTGGTTTTTTTTTAACTTCTGCCTGTCTCCCTCCAAAAAGATTCTTGTTAAGATTAAAAAAAAAAAAAAAGCAGGAAATTACCTCTCCTTTTACACCTCCTATATGCAGACAGTTTTGCATTCCTTTGACTCCTTTGTCAAGTGAAACATATTCTTGGCAACCAGACATGCAAGTTTATACAAAAAATCCATAGACAACTCTGGTAATTTAGCTGGCCTGATAGCTTCTCTGCCAGTCAGTCAGCAGAGGGCATTATCTTTTACACCTAATATGAGTCGGCAGCACATTTTACTATTACCATTCATAACCTGCTCACACAGTCTGTCTCTTTCTGATGTTATCAGTACTTATTCCTGAGTATGTACAGGAGAAAGGTAATGGTTATGTCAGCATATATTGTTCAGTTAAAAAGTAAAGCTGGTGTTACCACCGTAAATGATGCTTTTACTTACTTGCGGTTATTACATCTAGATGTTACTATATCCTGACTTTCACTCTTTGGCCATGAAAATGAAAATATGTCTTCTTGAATACCTGATGGAAGGTACTTTCTTTTTGTCAATTTTGTGTTCTTATTTCTTTTCATCAGAATCACATACTATTTTCCAGTCACTGCTTCAGACCCTTCTTTTGTTGTCAATTAGAGGGGGGAAAAATGAAACCCTGTGAAGTGTTGGCCTTTTTCATTGCTCTGAAACCGAAATGAAAATAAAGAAGATAATAGGGTGACACTCAGCAACTTGATGTATACACTTTGCTCCATTTTCCATTATCCTACTGACTCCAGAGTGAGCTTTTCTAAATCTTCCTTGTGGCAGGATGACCTCTGCTCTTCATGCCATTAAGACAGCACATGTTAAAAAAATCATACGTTAAAAAAAGATTCTTCATCAACGTTTCATCTCCTTCCTTACTGTGAGGAACAGGCTTTTTTCCTTGAAGAAAACATAAACATTTATCAAAGAGCTTAATTTTTCTGATTTTCAGAAACAAATATAAATGGTCTTACCTCTTCTCCAAGACAACCTGCAACATTTAGCCCTAATATTGATTGTCTGAGTTCAAAACTAAAAAGCTGGATTGTTGGATTTTGAGGAAACTTCTCTCAATGAACCCAAATGGAAGGTGATTTTTTGTTTCAACAGATTGTGTATGGGTGGGATCCAGAGTCTGATTTTGACACAGATGCGTTGAAATGGGATTTTTTCACAGTAATTTACAACAAGCTAAGCATCTAAGAAGCTTTGTTCTTAAAAAGTGGCTATGCCACTTTATGTCTCTTGCAAGAGACAAAAGCCATGTCTGTTTACTTAAGCAATGATGACACATTCTTCTTTTTCTTTTGTACTCCTTTTCACATAGGAGAACACACACACAGGGATGGTATTCTGATTCACAGGTCATGAACAGAAACATAAGGAGAATTTATTTTGTGGAATCTTCACCATGAATGATGTTGGAGCCAAAAAGCAGCAGCCTCACTTAAAAACTTTAAATTGAATATGCAGGGCTGGCAGATGGAATAAACTTTTTAATTTTTAAGCTAAACATATTTAAACTGGGAACTTAGAAAACATGACAGACATTGAACTTCAAATGTCATTTTTGCAGAGACACATTTCATAGTGGAATCGTCCTTTAATGTTGTAAATGTTTGCTTTCTCCATTTAGACTGTCTTGCAGCAATTGTAAACAGCTGTAACTCACGTTAATGGCAATAAAAGCAGGCATTTCATTGACCTGCCTGAATGGTTTTGGGGGTTATCTACACAGGAAAGTTAGAGTGCCAGCCTGGGAATTTACTGCACAGTAGCTGCTCTACACAGCTGTTCTCCTCTACAGTTAACATCCTAGCTGCATCTTAAGTAGGAGTTTTTGTGTGGTGTTTTCTTCCTCGGTAGATGCAGAGCTATCCAACTCACACTCAGTGTTCCCTGAAAAATGCTAACTGTTCTTCAAGTTGGTCAACAGCAAAACTATTTATTAAATCATTAAAGTAGTGAGAATTGTTCCACACACAGCCCAGTTTCAATTTTTTGGCTTACAGCAATACAAAATATTCTACAGTATGTGACAGCTAGATGGAAGTTAGGAAAATATTCATCAGCATTTTTGCAAAGGATCTGTTTGGAGGGGACAGAAATTGTCCAGTGCTCACGTATAGTCAGTGCCTCAAGGATGTTCTTGGATCCAATCAACTGCAGGGTCAAAAATGCTACAAACATACTCATGTTTTGGCTTCACCAGTACAGATCAGTTCCACACTTGCAAACAGGTCTGTGAAGGGAGTCTGACTACTGAATGTAAACACATCATTCTGCTGAGTCTAGCTCAGGTGTGTTGGTTTTACTGAAGGATTTTATCATTTGAAGAATGTAATGTAATTTTTATTTCTGTAGCTGCTCTGTTCTGATTGTGTCAGTTTTTCTTGTAAAAGCAAATTAAGGTCTTTGAAACCATGTACAAGTAAAATTAAATTGATAACATACAACAATTTAAGTCATGAACGTATTTGGTATCATCTTCTGCCAATTTGTTAAGGACAATACACTTGTGTTTTGCCCTTGTGAAATTAAGTCAATTAGAATGGTAAGATATGAAATCTCAGAAGAAATATCTGTGTGCATTTTGACACAGAAAGCACAGAAACACTGATGTAACACAACTCCTTCCATCAGCACTTGTAGGGAACAAGTACTTGAACATGTAGTGACCTATCGCATAGATATATTGTCTTCTTGATCCAGATGTCTAAAATCTGGTAAAAAGAAATATATCCCAAAATACATGACACCATACTGTAGACAGAAATGGGGAGGAGCAGGAGAACAGAAGAGGAGAGGAGGGAGGGATTCTACTTAAAGTATGTCCTGAATGCCCCAGAAATAAAAGGTGATGTTTGATTGTTAATTAATAAGTGGTGGTGACCTGATTTTAATGTAGCACAGCTTCTTTAAAATTATATTTGTATGGTTCTACAGGATGACTGAGGAGTTGAAAATGTGTTTCTGTATTGGGTAGACACTTTCATTGCCAAACACACACAAGATTAAGAGAGAAATTGCAGTTAGATTTACTCTGAAGTCCTCCTAGGAACAGGAACTCACCTGTTTTACCCATCTATCTTTCTGTTAAACAGTCTCCCACTTCTGCTCTAAGCTTTTGAACCACAGTTGCTGATACACAGTCCTTTGCTACTTTTTTTCCTCCATCCCTAAAGTAGTATTACTGTTTCGTACCACTCCTTAGGATAAGGCACCACCATAGAGTGTTTTCTCACTAGACTTTAAACTGCCTGAAAGATAGCATATGGAAGGCTGAGGCTTTTTTTCTTAGGAAGCTGTCATTGCTCAGGGTTGCCATACCTGCCATTCAGACTTGTTCAGCTAGTGTCTGGAATGAAAAAAAGCAATTGTTCATTTTTTTGGATAACTTTTCGGTAGGATCTGCAATATCCAGTATTTGGTGTCATCTAAATAGAGCACAAATTTCAGATTGGTAATTCAATGGCATACACAGTTAACTGGAAGTCTACAGCCTACTACTAAAATTCAGATTATCATCCTTAATGACAGTAGCCAGGGGTATGATGCAAATCCAGGAAGCTCATCCTGCTCCTTATGAACAAAGTCATTAATGTGCGTTCATTCCTAACCTAATTCCAACAGTCTATAGAAGTATATCTAGGTGACTGTGGGCCTTTTTTGCTAATTTCATGCTGGTCACAACAGTGAAAGGAGAACGAACCTTAATTATCCTGGGAGACTACATATCACCTGAAGGTTGTACTTTCCACTTCTATGTTCAAAAATATAGGCAATTGTTAGCATCCAATTGCATCAGAATACTTTTGAGCATAGTATTTTATTGGTGGCACATAAAGTCCAAGCTTCTCTTTTCATGAAATCCATAATTTGTTTGGGTTTTTTTTCTTTCTCTTAGTTCAGTATGCACATTGAAGCATAAATAATGGTTTGTGAGAATAGGCAGGCTTTGTGAACTTAAGAAAAATACAACAAATGGATTACAACACCTGTCTGTTTCAAACACAGGTACTCAGGTGCCTGGAAGTGATACTCAGCAGTCCTTCATAGCTGAAGTCAGATCTGTGGCTATTGATAGCTACAGGCTGTTCAGAAGGGACAGGCAAGGAAGGAGGGGTGGAGGGGTTGCCCTCTACCTCAAGAAATAGATATATTGTGAAGAGCTGTCTCTGAAGAATAGCCATGAGCAGGTTGAAGGCTTATAGATAAGAATTAGAGACCAAGGCAACAAAGGGAACCTTGTGGTTGGTGTCTGTGACAGGCCGCCCGACCAAGAGGAGC
>JAVKLA010000027.1:25804400-25837964 GCA_034782735.1 Sagittarius serpentarius | reverse complement strand
CAGCATGGCTGCACCAAGGGCAAGTCTTGCCTGACCAGCCTAGTGGCCTTCTGTGATGGAGTGACTACATCAGCGGACAAGGGAAGAGCTACGGATGTTGTCTGTCTGGATTTCTTGGGCTGCGTCAAAGGAAGTGTCATCTGCAGGTCGAAGGAAGTGATTCTGCCCCTCTGCTCTGCTCTGGTGAGACCCCACCTGCAGTACTGCCTCCAGCTCTGGAGTCCTCAGCACACAAGAGTCATGGACCCGTTGGAGCGGGCCCAGAGGAGGGCCACAAAAATGATCAGAGGGATGGAACACCTCTCCTATGAAGACAGGCTGAGAGAGCTGGGGTTGTTCAGCCTGCAGAAGAGAAGGCTCCGGGGAGAGCTTATTGCAGCCTTTCAATATTTAAAGGGGGCTTATAAGAAAGCTGGGGACAGACTTTTAATAGGGCCTGTTGTGATAGGATAAAGGGTAATGGTTTTAAACTAAAAGAGGGTAGATTCAGACTAGATATAAGGAAGATATTTTTTACAATGAGGGTGGTGGAACCCTGGAACAGGTTGCCCAGAGAAGTAGTGGATGCCCCATCCCTGGGAGCATTCCAAGTCAGGTTGGGTGGGACTCTGAGCAACCTGATCTACTGCAAGATGCCCCTGCCCATGGCAAAGGGGTTGGACTAGATGACCTTTAAAGGTCCTTTCGAACCCAAACTATTCCATGATTCTATGAAATGTCAGTAGCCAAACTTGCAGGATTTTCCCAGAGATAGCTATTGATGGACAACATCATTTAGCTATAAAGAGATCTTGCATGTATTTCGCTCCTCCTTCTACCCGCATATGGGCCAGATTCTGTTATATCCGTAAGATCTGAAATTACTCACTGCTCAGATACATTCGGTACCTAGCAAGGGTGGGATCTAAGTCCTTGTTTAACTTCACTCACATGAAGAAAATTACATTAGCAAAAAAATGAAGATGTAAAGTAGAATCAGCACTACCTGGAATCTATAAAACTGATAACAAAAGCTAACATTGATCCTGTAACTGATATACTTAAAATGGACTGATGAAAGTGGTTCAGCCTGCCTAGGGAGTTGACAGAATTCTTTCTCTGTTGTGTTTCCATTATCTTGCAGAACAATGTCCGGAACATAACTGTGCTCTAGGGATGCTGGGCAGGTTGGAACTGTTCTGCAGCTGAGCAGTTGAATCACTCTGGATGTGATGAAAAACTACATGGAGATAAAAAACTACATGGAGATAAAAAACTACATGGAGAACTGAGAACCTGCTCCTTCATTATATAATGAGGAATTTTTCCCTTAGACATATATTGAAACATATGTTTAGGATAAAAGTGAAATCATCCATATGTACATACGTCGCTTGTGATTCACTGATGAAGTATTTTTTTCCAAATGAAATTGTGTTCATAGAGGGTGACAAATAATAAACCATAAAACCCGGTGATAATAGCATTAGCCTTGTCCCACAAAGTTTCACTTGCAAGTGAACCCAAATCTTGTTTGTGGACTGTAATCTAATGATCTCTTGCAGCTGGTGGAGTAGGAAGGAAGTCCCACTTTATATTTTGTTAAATATCATAGTAACATCTTCCTACAAAGTATCTTCCTGCCAAAACAGGATAGTCATGTGTAGGTGCATTTTGTTCTGTACCATCTCTGTTGTATTCCACATACACTTTCCAATATCAAACACTTGCTTTCAGGAGAAAGGGAGATTCCTGAGGAAAGACTGAAAGAACTAGAAAGGACTTCCAGTTGCAATCAAACTGTTGTACTAATCTGTAATTTTCTTATGAAGAGGCAAATTCAGTCCATTGTTAAAAATATAGCAATTGATTTACTTGTAGAGGACCCTTGGGAATCAACTGACATTATAATGTTATTTTCAAGTGCTACACTTTCCACAGTTTAATAAACAGTTCTCTTTGAAACAAATTCCATTTGAAGATCGTTCTCCTCTCAAATAATTTCTATTTCGTATACAATAATTTCATGGATGCTGTCTTTAATTTTTTCTGTCATTGTATATTTTACAGTTCTTGACTAAATGAAATGATATTGTGCAAATTTAATTTTATATGCGTAAGTATCGCTACCATGTTTCAATTTAAATGGGACTGATTTGCAAGTCAAACAATAGAGCATTTCCCAGCAAAATAGATAAGACTCTGCTATATGCAAGTATGTTTGCAAATGTGTCTTATAATCTTGGATTCGAGTTTTAGAAACCTGCAGTCAAACCTCCTACCTACATCTGTGAACAAACACATAAGCAACTGGAGGTCTGTTCAAACCTAGCAGATGGATGGTCCTTGCAGGAACAGATTGCAGGAGAGGCAGTGTGGGATGCAGCGCCACCCCTTTTGAACTGCAAACTCGAGCAGTCTGAGGAAAAGAAACACACAATTAAAGCTCCACATCTCGTTGTTTTTGTAGATGAAGGCAAATTCTCTCCCACCCCACCTCTACAAAGTCATTTCACATGGGCAGATTGATTTGCATTCACTTCCATTACAAGCAAATTTTTTCCTAATATTTCCTGATCTGAAGGACATGCTGAAACGCTCACACCTTGTAAGAGATAAAAATATGTTTAGGGCTTGTATCTGTGGAGGAGAGAGATAGTTCTTGGATTTGATTTCTTTACAGCTGATCATTTTCTTTGGCTTGGTTATGTAGAGACTTTATTGAATTTCAGTCTGATTTGACTATACTTCTCACTTTTTGCAAAGGGTGCTGTAAGCTCAGGATAGAGGCTTTTACGAGCAAATGCAGCACTGTCTGAACTAATTTCACTAATGAAGGCAGAGAGGCAGGTAATAATGACATGTTCTTCCTTGCTTATGTTTGTGGGTCATTCTAGTGCTTCCCTGACTCTCTCCAAAGCTGCTCATGCAGCTTTATATAAAATTTCAGGTTCTTCTGAAAATCTGCCCATCATGTAATTTTGGGTCTTGCATCATTCAAATTCATACTGCCTCTCTCCTGCCAGTGGATGCAGCACTTTTTTTCTCAGCTTCTCACAAAATCAACACAAAACATCTTTACATGGCTGCATAATTCACTGTGTGATCTCCCTAAACTTAACCTCAAAGACCTTGATAAATTCATACTAAAGGGACAATCATAGCAAACAGGACCACTAGGATTGCAGTCTTTTGCTATACAACTACATGTGTCGTACTCAATACATTACAAACCAATGCAGCCTTGTTTTTAAAGCATTATTATGCTATAATGGGTCTTTAAGAAGCCCATTGTCATTCCATATAAAATTTAATTTAAGGGAAAAAATACTTGTTTAAAGATTGTTCCATTCTTTATAGTGAACAGATGAATAATTGAACTGACAAAAGCTGTTCAGTTTTCAATTCTTATCCTGCTTTTTGAGTATTGAAATTTTGTTGACTTATTCTGGCAGTGGTATCAAGGACAAAGAAGGAAAAATGCATTCTAATAATCCATCAATTCCCTCAGCACCATCATTAATACCTCTGTTTAGGTTATTTGGGTATTTATAAGGAAAACAAAGACCACATATTTTTTTGTCTCATGCTGGTAAGAGATTGATATAAAATGCTACTACATGAAACTGATAGCATTTTTATGCCTTTGTTGTACAAAGTAATTGCGTAATAGTGTTTGTTAAGGGGTAAAACCAAAGGCAGAATAATTCTCATAGTGTATGTTCATTCGTTAAAAAAAAGTGTTAGGTTATATTATGATTGGAGTTTTTTCCTGTCTTCTTTATTATAATGAAGGGAAAGATGGCACCAAAATTTCTTCATGACTGGCAAGCACTTGTTGAATAAGAGCAAATAATTTGAGCCATATTATATAACGTATTTTCAATATTTAAATGTGCACACATGTAGAGTTGTGTCTGACCTGTAACAATTGCTATCCATATTATTTTTTTTTTAGTTCTAGCAGAAGTTTGGTAGTAGGTAGAACTGGAAAGTGAAAGGAGGTAGAAATGCAGACTCACAGCCCAGTTAAATGGAAACATTAGTCTTTTGCGATGTTTCAAGTATTCTTATGGAAACCTTTTCCTTCTGCTTGTATCACTTGATTCCCCCTGTACCTATACCTCTGCCTATTCAGAACAAACTTCCACAAATGAGCTTCACAGAAAATTCACAGAAAAGCAGAATGAAAAAATAAGCAGAAAGATGAAGAGGATGCTAAAATACAGTAAAATCTTAAAGGAAAATCTTGCATCCATTAATAGTGTAGCATGCAAACACCAAAGCAGAAGTTGAACGCTAGGAAAATTACTATTTTTTATGTTCCTGACACAAAACAAAATTCATAACAGCAGTCTTCAAATTCCTCACTTTTTTTTGATTGCAAGTCTTCCAGAACAACATTTCAGAAAAGACCATTACAGATTTTTTTAAACCAAGTTGATCTCCTGCTTTCTAAATATGAGCAGTATCTGCATGTGATTTTAATGCTCATGAAATATGCCAGATCATCAGTCTGGCAGAGTGAAGTCTCTTTATTACCAGTTGACCCAGTTTAGAACTGGTAGAGAATAGTTCTCTGCCACCACCTACCAGTGTTCTCACCTGGCAGAAACATTTCCCCGGGTAGGTTATTTTTGGATCGTTAACTCTCAAGGACAAGGAGTATGTCTTTATTCATTTTTCTATGTCTAGTGCAGTGTGAAGCTCAGCACGGAGATTCAAACTATATATAGCAATAACAATAGGAACAATAATTAATGATATGGTAAAGAGATGTTTATCATTCCTGCTGCCCTTGTTAACATTGCCAAAAAGTTGGTAGTTATTTACAGTTAATCACTCACAGCTGTTTAAATTGCTGCTACCTGTGACTTTGTATTCAGAAAGGAGAGGGTTTCTTTATCTCCTTAAGGTGAGAAGTAAACATTCATATTTCTACCAACCACTATAACATAAGCCATATATTTTCACCTAGTAATTTTTGAGGTGAAGAGAACTGTTCTTTCCTTGTTTGTAAATGAACAGTATCAAGCCAAATAACACATGGCTCAGCTTTAAACTACTTTTTAAAAGAAATCTATTCTTAAACCAAGAATTCCTAATGTTGCAGGATGCATGGCATGCTTTAACATACTGTTCTAAGCGTTAGTTATCCTCAACACTAAAAAGTTGCATATTATTTCCAATTTCATTTTTCTTGCTCTCAGCATATTTGTTTCCACAGAATTTGAATCAAAACAACCCCCAAGTCACTCCATATATGCAGGTTTGATATTAATAGCACTGTAAACATCTTGGTTGTCAGCACTGTAAAGTGGAATGATGCGGGGGGAAGAAACAACCTCACAGCTGAAATGTTACATTTTTGCCAGTTTTAGAAAATGAAAGAAGATTATAGGTTTTGTCTTTTGGTTTTGAAATAGCTCAGTGTCAGTAAAACGGCTCAGAATGATCTTTTTGGTCACTGTGAGAATATGGCCTTTTAAGAAGCACTTTATTAATACATTCAGGATTTTGAGGGCTTCCCTGCTGTGTGATTAGACTCAGCAAAGGCAGTGTGTACCTATTTCCATGATAGTATGATGTTTCACATTCCTTAATCTCCACTCTGGAAAGACTTCCGCTGAAATCAAAGGAAGGTTATTTTACTGGGTAAATATATACTGGTAAAGTACTATAGGATTGCTCTTGATATTAGTAGAATTGTTTGCATGTAGTCCTGATTTACTCTTGTAAACATGAACAGAGTGTTTAATCGAGGCTTAAGATAATTTCTTCCTGCATGTTTCCTATGGCTGATGTGTTCAAGTGAAGGATTTTCAGGCATAGACCAGGTCCTTTTATTAATAATCCTCTTTGATGAAAATAGGGACCAAAACATGGAGATGGAGAATGGCTTAAGCAATACTTCTAGCTCCAGCACAAAACTTTTTGAACAAGCTGTCATGTATCCACTACATTAGAGATGTGGTAGCTGAAAGGCTAGTTAATTTGTATTCAGCAGCGGGGACAAAAAATTCCTTGTATTTCAAGTATCCTTCAGTACTTGCTCAGCCGTCAACCCAACTGAGGGCTCCAGAGCAGCCTGATAGCCACCACGTCCTGTGGTACAGGGATATGAGCTGGCTGGTGCTAAAGAGGATGGCTAAAGTCTCACTTCCTACCCAAAATGTGCCTGTGCCTGGTCTTCAGCTTATTCATTCAGCCTGATCATTGACACACAGAGAAATAAAAAAGCTGTAGGAAAATCAGAGAAAAGCAAAATAAAAGATTATAGGAAAGGCGGGAGGAATGAGATATCTATGAGTTTGGGCCTGCTCTCAATACAGAAAAGGCACCAACAAATGGGACTGAGTTTAGTGGAAGGCCCCTGCACATGGTGCCCGTGTCCACTCGTGTCCAGGTGCTGGCACAGGGGGGCTGCAGGGGGGCCTCTACGAGGAGATGCCAGGGCTGCCCCGTGCCAGACACAGCCGGTTCCAGCTGGTTCCAGCTGGCTCCAACCACATCCAGTGGTCCCACCGCAGGACACAGCTGAGCCCCATCAGCCAAACTGGTGGCACCTCTGGGAAAACATATTTAAGAAAGAGGGAAAACATATTTAAGAAATAGCAAAAACATTGCACAGGCTGTGAGGACTGTGTTAAAAAAGTGAGAAACAGTCCTCTGAGCACCAGGGTCAGAGAAGGAGGTGAAAGAGGTGTTTCAGGTGCTGGAGCAGCCCTTGCAGCCCACGGAGGGACCACAGTGGAGCAGATATTTCCCTGCAGCCCATACAGGAGTCCACACCGGAGCAGGTTCACCGTGAAGGACTGCAGCCCATGGAGAAGACCCATGCTGGAGCAGGGAGAAGGTGTGAGGAGGTACAGTTATGGGCTAACCATAATCCCTCATTCCTCACCACCTTTGTGTTGTTCAGGGCTGACAAGCTAGAAGATTGGGGAGAGAAGAAGTGAAGTTGAGCCTGGAAGAAAAGTGGGGGGTGCAGTGAGGGGAAGGTGTTGTTTCAATTTCTTTCTTTATTTCTCACCATCCAAATCTATATAATTAGCAATAAATTAATTTTCCTCAAGTCAAGTCTGTTTTGCCTGTGATGGTATTTGGCAAGTGATCTTCCTGTCTTTATCTCAAACCATGAGTTTTTCCATCTTATTTTCTCCTGCCGAGAAAGGGGAGTGAGAGAGCAGCTGGGGTGGACATCTGGCAGCCAACTACAGTCAACCCACTCATGGTTGGGGCTGAAGCATTTGCCCTTCAAGGAGTGGCTAAGGGACTGGGGCTTGTTCAGCCTGGAGAAAGGATAGCTTTGGGAAGCCTCAGTGCTTCCCTCCAACATTTACAGGGGGTCTCTGAGGAGATGAATCCAGGCTCTTCACAGCAGTGCATCACAGGAGTTCAAGAGAGAACAGACATGAATCGAAGTACGAGGGATTCAGCCCAGATATAAGGGGACATTTTCCCCCACAAGGAGAGCCAAGCAGTGGAAAAGGTTGCCCAGAGAGGTTGCCTCCTTTGAGATTTTCAAGCCCCAGCCAGGTAAAGCCCTGCACAACCTGGTCTAACCTGAGAGCTGACCTGGCTTTGAAGCAGGAGGTTGGACTAGAGACTTAGACTGTATTTTGTCCTACAGCGATATTTCAGTAAGATAAGACCTCCAAACCATACTCCTTTATTAGCACAAAGACAGTTAATACAGGATGTATCTTTCCTTTATGATTTTTCTAGTCTGTGAACATATTACTATTTTAAAACTATTACCCATGGAAACAAGGTACTGAACATTCAGGTTAGTGAATTCTTATTTTGCAGCTACAATTGTTTTCCAGATGCAAATTTTTGTGGTTTACCCTAAATGTAATCCTCATCTCTTCAACAGACATACTCTTAAGCATGCTTTACAGTGAAAGGAATTCAAATTCTTTGTTCCTGAGATATAAGAAGGTTCAGTTGTGAATAGGATTTTTTTTCAACATATAGTTGCTGTTTCTCTCAGTTATATAAGATAATCCACCTATATCAATGTCTGAAGCTGTGCAACAGCTGGATCTTTAAGTCCATGTGTTCTTTTGTATGTCTTTGTTCTTGCTGTTACTCCTTTGTAACTTAGACAAATTACAGTTAAGTAAGAACATCACATTTGTTTCATAATGACATCAAATTTATTTTCTGACTTCATTACAATGGTCTTTATGGTTATGGTTTTGGTTTGTTTTGTGTTTTTTTTTTTTTAAGCTTTCTTATACTTGCTAGCTAAAAGAACAGCCTAGTGAAAGAAGGCTCAGGCAGACAGCTGAGAAGTGAAAGAACTCCTTCATATTCGGAAATGTTTTTTACCTAAATAATGTGGACAATTTTAAACATAGCAGAAAGCAGCTAGCCACTTTACTTTTCATGAGAGAGCCTTTAAAATGTTCAGCTGTAATAATTTTAATACTGTTTTCACTTTTCTGTACAGTGAAATCAACACATTCTTATAAAAAATGTTGAACAAAATAGTCTAGCTCTCTTTCAGAAAAAAACCCCACAATTCTGTCTTCACTTGGAATTCCTGTATCCAGTGTTTGATTAGGGAAAAAAATGCTGAACATGATTTTTCATGTGACTCAGAACTTTAAAGCTGTCACTTGATGATGGATCAATACCTCAGATTGGCTGAATTCTTTGGAAACCTGTTTTATGTAGAGATTATAGTCATAAAGCAATTTGAATACATTATAATGGAAATAGATTGCCTGAATGTCAGCCAGAGACTGATGCTGTAAGTCTTTCTTTAAGAAAACTATTCATTGGACCATGGAGAAAGGTACACATTCTGGTATAGAAAATTAAGTTACATTTCTAGATTTTTTTTTTCCTCAAGTGTCAAGAGTAGCAAGAGTGGGCTGCTCTGCAAGGGATGGAGAGGTTAAGATGTGACTCTTGAGATGGGCCAAGGGGAAACCCCTGAGGACACTTCTCACAGCTTTCTCAAAGAGGTCTTTCCACAGTTGCCCAATCCAGGGTTACACAGTTTCAACACATCGGATCAGTTAAAGCCCAAGATGGGAGGGAAGAGGCTATGGAACCTCTTAGTGCACTCAGGGCACTGATATCAGAGAAAGACTTGAAGATATATTCTGTGAGAGAGAAAAAATAGTGGATAAGGTTCTATTTCTACAGCTGAGGGATGACAAAGTACTTTCCGTACATACATTGACTGGCTGTCCTGGTTTTGGCTGGAATAAAGTTAATTTTCTTCTTAGTAGCTGGTATAGTGCTGTGTTTTGGACTTAGGGTAAGAACAATGTTGATAACACACAGATGTTTTGCTTATTGCTAAGCAGTGTTTATACTTAGTCAAGGACTTTGAGCTTCTGCTGCTGCCCTGCCAGCAGAGGCTGGGAGCGCACAGGAAAGTGGGAGAGGACACAGCCCGGACAGCTGACTCAAACAAGCCAAAGGGGTATTCCATACCATATGATGTCTTGCCCAGCATATAAAGTGGGGAGAACTGGCCAGGGGGCACCGCAGCTCGGGGGCTGGCTGGACACTGATCAGAGGCTGGTGAGCAATTGTATTGTGCATCACTTTTTTTGTGTATTCTATTATTATTATTGTTGGTTTTATTATTATTGTTATTACTATTATTATTTCCCTTCTTTTTCTGTCCTAGTTTTCCCGATTCTCTCCCCCATCCCACTGGGGGGAGGGGAGTGAGCGAGTGGCTGCGTGGTGCTTAATTGCCAGCTGGGGTTAAACCACGACACTGGCTACCTATTGCTTAATTACAGAGAAAGTCTTGATAAACCAAAATCTTAGCCTGGCACCAAGCTATGATTAACACGCTTCTCTAGTTGTCTTGATTTGTTACTACTAGAGGTTTAGTTTAAAGGCTTAATTCAGGAGGGCTCATAGGTTATATTGGGGCTGTTGGGTTGGTTATGACAAGACTGCAAAGTCACATTCACAACGTGGCTCTTCCACTCATGACCCCCATGGCCACCTAGACTGGTTAAAGCATGCTGCAGCTCCCTTCTGCCTATGGGCTCCAGACTTCTTTTCTTGGAAACCGCATCACAGCAATGGAGAAGAGTAATGTGAGCAAAGGGAAGCATATCCAGCAAGATCTCACACCAGCAGTTAGGATATAGTGCATGCATCTGAACCCTGGAGTAAGGAAATCCACCCCAAGCCCCAGGTCTGTGGTAAAGCAGCCATATCACACTCTGTTTACTTTGTTTCGAAGTACAGAACTAGATTATCTTGCCTGCTTCATTCACTCCCTGTTCTACTACTTCATTAGGTAGTACAGATGTTAATGTAGCAGCACAAGCTCGGTTAAAGCAGTCATGTCTCCCGTTTGAGGATTAGTGCTGGTGCAGGATTTAGAAACCACAGCGTATATTGAAGAGTTCTGTTCACTTGAATCTCTGGCTGTCCAAAGCCCTGAGATAAAGTTTACCTTAATTTCAGGTGCCTTCCATGCTCTAACATATGTTGGAGCTGAGCAACTGAAGTTTTGGAACCTGCATGTCTAGGCCCTACGAGAAAAACAGGGGACTTTTTATATTATTAGGTATTATAACATGGCCATAGGAGTCTGCAAAGAACATACAGTCAGAGAGCTCAACACTGGTGCTGCAGCATGCACAATTAAGAAATTGCAAAAGGGTTCTAATAAACATCATCTCCCTGTCATAATTACTAGGTGTTTGTTTAATTTGTTTTTCTTCTAATATTATATATACACACATATTTATGTTTAATTAACTACATCGGTCATTCTGGTAAGCCACATGGGAAACAGCGGTTCATGTATGAACTATCTGAGCAACATCTGTAGAAATTAGATGACTGAGGGGTAGACTGCAGACAGCAAAAAAGTAGTATTCCAATTAAGAGAGTATTATGAGTTCTCACTTGGACATAATGTATTTTTTTTTTAAACGGCGTAAGAATGTATGGCATAAATAGCATATTCAAACCAATGCTTTCACTGAGGTTTTAATGTTTTCTTTAAAACAGCAATTAAGGCCACAAATTGTATTTGCCTCTTTTTAGTGACTTTCAAAATTTCTCTTGGATCAAAACTTCATCTACTCTTGCACATGGTGTGCTTCATATGCAGACCACTGGAAAAACTGCAGATACCCAAGGGCCTTGCTAGTGTGTGGAATTGCCCACATTATTCTTGTAGAAAAAACATGCCTGTTCTGCAGAGAAGGGAAAAAATTCTTTATTATGTCTTCTAATATTGGTCATGCTGCTGCTTTCTGACTCCAAAGGAGTATTGTAAGCACAATGTCCTTCAAGACAGACCTTGTATAACAAAAGAAATAAAAGTGACCTGCAGCCAGCTGCATCCTACCACTGAACCAGGATTTGAGCACCATTGTTTCAGAGAACACTTCAGGTAGCTCTTTCTGAACTCCGGAAAGAGTATTTCCCAGTCCAGTAAAGAGGTTCATATTAACATCAAGTATCATGGTAAATATGATAAACTTCCAGCTCTACAACAGTCAGGGGAACGGATGGCATCTCTCGATTAGTGCTGATGTCTAACCCCTCTGCCTATCCTACACCACTGCCAAATATTAAGTCGTGGGAGAACAGACATGTTTTTCTCTTCAAGATAAAGCTGGGTTTGTTCTGAACGATTTGAGTTGGATAAATTAGAGCGGGTTGCAACTCAGAGCAAGACTGACACTTTGTTGCTGCACTTCCATGCAGTAATCAGCACTTCATTGTAAGGCTTCTCTTGTCTAGCTGTTAGGACTGCTTCAAATTGCACTTCTGCTATGATGGATCAAATTAAGTCATCCATAAATACAGAAGCTTTTTCATTCTTTCATTTCCAGACTAAAAGTTAGAAAGACATCTGATATTCAAGATGTAAATACTACCAGTAGAAAGATTAAAAAAAAGTAATTTAAAAGATGATAAATAGCTCTTGGTAGCTGTTAGTAAAAATAAATAATGTAAGAAAATCTTGGACATTTCCTTTTATTACTTCTTGTTATGCATAATATTATATTTTCCTCTTAAGACTTGATGTGACCATAATGCTTCTGTTCATATAAATTCTGGTAACATTTTACATTTTCTTCTGAGGTATAAAAGCACACTTCCTTCCTTTTATTGCAGAATATTGTAAAAATAGAATCCATAAATGATTCTGGCAATTGCCACGCACCAATATTGTCTGTACACTGCTGGAGTGTTTCTCTCCTACCATTTCTAACACTCCCTATAAAGCTGGGTTATTACTATATTGCTTCATCAGAAAGCAGTTCCAGCTGTGATATGTAGAACTTAACAATTAATTCAAAGATAAGTTCATATATATATGTGTGTGTGTGAGAGTTTTTCCACGGTTTTCCTGCATCATTCTGCACTATTCTGAAGTTTTTCAGTACTTACCTGTCTGTTCCCTGTAGGCTTCAAGTCCTGCACAGAGAAGACTACGTATTCAGTATGCATAGGGTTCATTGAAGAACACATAAATGACTGGTCATCAAATTACAAATATTTCCTCTTTTAAACTAGCTAATAAAAGTGTAATGCAAGTTAAATGTGTATATGTAAATGAATACTAATATCTGAAGGGAAGTGGTTTGTCTATGCCTTTCCATAATATACCTCTTGTCCTTCCAAAATTACTAAGTCTATTGACTAATCCTGCATAGCACTGTAGTGAACTGCAGAAGATGCATTATTATGTCCATTGATCAGATGAGATAACTGAAGTACAGAGAGGTGAAAATGATTTTCTGAATATCTTGGGCAGTTTTCGCAAATCCTGCCATGAAGACTGCATTTCAATAGTAGCCATTTTAAACTACTGGTATAACTCTTTTACCCAGATACAGAAATTATAATCAGACAACTGAGATAATTATGATAAATATGAAAAAAATAGCTGTCTAGGGTTTGGGGCTTTTTTGACATTAACCATAAAAGTCCCAATATTTGATCTCAGTGTTAGGTCTGCACTACCTTGGCTAACACACTACTAAAACAGTGCTCGTGGAAGTTTAACTTTTCATGTAAGTGATGTAAAATCATTTCAATAGAAGAGGTGTTTCTACAACTCACTGCACTATTTTGGACTGCAGAAGTAAAGTAAGATTTTGTCAAAAGAATTTTTACAAAATTAAACAAGAAAAAAATCTACGTACAAGAACACTAAACAGAAAGACAATATCTGGAGCAAAGCAGGAGGTTGTATCCATCCCATATGATGTTGTTGGACTAAAGATGTGCTACCTGTAACACTGGGCTAAAATTAAAGATTTTCTGGATTAACAAAACTCACAACTAGGTCTTAAAGGAATTAGCTTAAGACCTAACTAGGAATTGGTTTTATTTCAGATTTCACCCTGAAAAAGCCTCATCTCTACACTGAGAACAACCCCAATTCGTATGGAAAGAGAATGTGTCATGCATCTACTAGCTGAATACCTAGAAACATACCGCAAATAAAGATTAGTGTGTTTGGTGTATAAAGAGCAGGGCAGAAATGGAGTGTAGCTAGAGCAATAGTGCTGAGATGTGGTCTAAAATATGGTGCGGAGGGACAAAAACGTTATTTTCTAAGAAAATTCTGCTGTCCCCACTAGAACCAGAAAACTTCTGGTACCAGCTGTCCATGTACCATACCTGACAGTAGAACTTCCATGGTTAATAGCACAATGTCAAATGCTAACATACTCAAGGCAGCAGCAGAAATGGGAGATTTTCCTTGCATTGTTTGCAAACACAACTCAAAACAGAAACCCCTTTTCAAAACCATGGGTAAAGATTTTTCCTTACCTAGGTTCCTGGCTTCTACTGACTGGGTAAGCAAACGGAGCGTGTAGAAGAGATATGTCTTCAGCAGAACTCTGGACACTGGTGGCTTTTCCAGTCATCAGAAGCTGGAGTGATCTTTCCATTTCAGTAGCTCCAAACTTAGTGCCCAGGGTTTTCTACTTATTTTGGAAATACCTATTACCTAGTTTAGATGTTATGTCAGATTATATATAACACATTTTCAGTATTTTTCCTTCTTGATTCTGCTACAAAACCACATTTTCAAAGAAGTGAGATCTAAGAAAAGTAAATCCGTCTGGATAGAAGCCTTTAGCAGATAGAGCTGATACGATAATCATAAGATTGCTACCAAAAATCTTTGCCTTATTAGAATGGACTGAATTATTTTTTCCCCTCATGGAGAGATCTGGTGAAGGCCTTATGACCACAGACCTGACTCCCTTTCTGTTTGTTAAAGATAAGTTTTTGCGATCAGTGACTGATTGTCCAATGCTGTTACAATGCCAGTTATGCCCCACCTGCATTTCTATGGCCTCCCAACAGCAATGAAGAAGGATTACATACCGTACATGTAACTTCTTTCTAAGGTTATTGGTGGAGTTATCAAAATACAAGGTGTCAATGTTTGTGTGAGACAAGATGACAGGATAGGGAAGAAGGAGAAAATAATATGGTTCCTAAGTTAGAAAGTCTAGTCTTAAAGACATAAGTCATTCCTTTTAGAAAGTGAAATAAGATGTGTTTACATGATATCTAGAGTATCAGAATGTGGTGTTACAGGAGGATCTGTTGCAAGTTTTGTAAAAAGAGGTGCCCTTTGAGCCCATCACATTTTTCCAGTGTTTTGGAACAGCAAGAGTGCTACTGGGCTCCCAAATTAGAGTCATCAAAAAATAGTTTCTCTCTCTGCTTCTCCTATTGATGATTAATTAGGAGCAGTTTCCTCAAGTAAAGAATGTATGTGTAGGAAATGGAGCCTGAAAAATGTCTGTACAGGTAGCTGAGCCAGAAATAGAGAAATGATGTGAACCCTCAAAGACTTCCTCCTGTCTTGGCCAAAAAGTGATACTACTGATGTAAAGGCCATCACAACTGCTGACTGTGTCAGCAAAAGTGTAAGCTACTCATCAGGTTAGCTGATGCTACAGAAAAGAGAGACTCAAGCAATTAAATTCTATTATCTATTAAATTAATTTATTAGGTGGCAATCTACCAATCAAATGCCATGCTGCCATGCCAGACTTTAGCTGTTGGGATGATAACAGAAGACAGCTTGCTGAATCCTCCTGTATTTCAGGTCCTCTGGCAACTTAGAGATCACAGCATCAAGTGGAGGATGAATGTGGCTTGGAGCCAACAGATAATTTATGAAGCAAGTGTATAATACCAGAACCTCATCAAGAATGCAGAGAGCTAGTGCCTATGGTCCTATTTTCTTTTTATGTTAGAACGCATAAAATGTGTTAAGCTCACAGTTCTGGAGAACAAGATTCTTTGGGTTGATTTTCTGTAAAAAAATGAAGCTCAGTCAGCAGCAGAATAAGCTTCTCTTTTCTGTTTTGTAATATGCTTCAGCACCATCCCTTGATGAAATGTTTATTGTTAAAAAAGAATTTCAAAGGAAAATTGCTTTCTTAAATTGAAGCTTTTATAGAACATTTTTACTTAGGTAAAGATTTTCATTTTTCCCCAGATAGAGCAGAATACAGAAATATTTTCATAGTTGATTTTCTTTAAAAAAAGTACAGAAAATGTTGAAAACAATTAACCCCCCTTGAAATTTATAGAAAAGATTAGGATATATTTCTCAATATGTTTTATGAATGTCTACTCTACAGAAAAGACAACTCCTGGCAAGCAACACCACTTTTAGTTTAGTCATTGCAGTAAAAGAAAGAAATAGCCTACAAGAAACAAGAAGTAAACCAAAATAAATAAAATCTGTTCAAACAGTTGAAAACAAATATATTGTTTTACAAAGAAATCCACACAGATGATGGGATTTCGCATAAGATACTGTAGACCTGGGGCTGTGGTTTATGCCATTGCTTGTACTGTATGCATTTTTCTTTTAAATATATGAATAAAAGTATCATTGTAATAATTAATAATTCTGTAGTGATTTATCATATGTCAATTATATAGTGCACATTAATATTTTTAAAATTGTGTTAGTAACTTAAATATCAGTAGCTACGTAAAAATTAATAGCACTAGTAATAGCATTGACAGCTACCTAAAAGCAGATAACTGTAGTATGTGTACAAGTTTGCGTATATTCTATTTTATTTTCATTATATATTTTGAAAATACCTGTTAATGAGCTTAAAGACCTGATGCAGGTCATCCATTGCTACATGTCTATACAGTTTTACAAGGGCATGGTCTGTAATACTAAAAGTGCAACAATGCTGTGAAGGATCTAAACATTTGAGTATTTAACAGGAAAAGCATGGAAGAGTCAGGGTACCTGATCTTTAACATATCCTCTTGAGACAAATACACCAAAACAACTTCTCTTTATGCAGCCTTATTTAGGTACTTGAGTCCTCCTGAAACTGCAAAAATGAAAAGGCAGTTCTGTAGAGAGGTATAGATATATGTAATCATGCAAAATCTATGAGAAGGTACACAAAAAGGAACATAACGTAGTACATGAAATGCTCATTTTGGAACTCTTAGAATTGCCAGTATTTCTCTACAATATCTGTTTTCCTTTTACAATGTAATTTTTTGACCCCTTGGTATTAGCTTTTGTAATACAACAGTCTCTTTCCCCAGAAGATTCCAGGTTAACTAGACAATAGATTCTGTTCAAACGTTAGGTCAGGTTTTTTCAACACGGAGCAGACACGGTGGTATCAGCAGACTGTGTTAGGTATTGGAAGTAATTCCTGTGGATAAGGCTATCCAAGGACTACAGAGAAAGAAATCGGAAGTGGAGAGGAACTGCTGAATAGAATTGGGTCTGCTGGGACTAGAAAGAGGTGAGGAAAGGAGATTTAGGTGTATCCTGGTTTCGGCTGGGATAAAGTTAATTTTCTTCCTGGTAGCTGATATAGTGCTGTGTTTTGGATTTAGGATGAGAATAATGTTAATAACACACTAATCTTTTCGTTGTTGCTGAGTTGCTTACACTAAGTCAAGGACTTTTGAGCTTCTCATACTGCCCTGCCAGAGAGGAAGCTGGGGGGCACAAGAAGCTGGGAGGGGACACAGCCAGGACAGCTGACCCAAACTGGCCAAAGGGGTATTCCATACCATGGGACGACACGCTGAGCAGTAATACCGGGGGAGCTGGCCAGGGGGTGGTGGCCCACTGCTCAGGGACTGGCTGGGCGTCGGTCAGTGGGTGGTGAGCTATCGCATTGTGCAAACTTGTTTTGTATATTCTTTCATCATTATTATTATTTTCCCTTCCTATTCTGTCCCATTAAACTGTCTTTATCTCAACCCACAAGTTTTGCCTTTTTTCCAGTTCTCTCCCCATCCCTCTGAGGGGGAGAGATTGAGCAGCTGTGTGGTGTTTAGCTGCCTGCCAGGTTAAACCGCAACAAGGTGGAAGAGAGGGGAAAATGTTGAAACAGAAAGTTGATTTGGCTCTGGGAAGGAGAAGTCTTGTAAAAACTCCGAAAATTTTTCTGAAAATTCAGGCATCCTTGCTTTGGTTGGGATTTTGTTTCGTGTTTCTCTATCGACTAAGGCCTCTAAAGAGGTTAATTACTTTTTGGAGGAGTACATGAGTGAAGATGCAGAGGGATGAATTCTGTACTCAGCGTGTTCAGTTCTGAGCAATATAAGATTTTCAGAAGCTTGTAACTTAGCCATATTTAAATAGCTTTTTACATACAACCATTCATAAGCCAGTTTTAAATTTTCACTCTGAAGTATAGTAACTGGAATAGTTATTTAAAATAATGACTGAGCATGAAAAAACAATTTATTTCTCCCACTACTGTTCTAAAATTGAATTTTATTGATTTTTAAGAGCAAATTTAGCGTGTGGCGGATATTCCACAATAACTACTGTGGCTCAAACTTTGGCTATATGTTCTTGGTCATTTTTTTTCTTAATAGTGGAAAATGCAAGATACATCTTGCTATATGCAGTGCTAGAGCTAACAGCCATAATTACTTGAGTACACAGACAGACACTTCACTTTCTTCAGAAATTTCCAACAATTAAGACCTATAAATTCTGAACTAAAAATAAATCAGAAAACCCTGGGTCTGATCAGCCTGGCTTAAAGCCTTTACTTCTAAGAATAAGGCCTGCTGTGTGATTGAAATTTGTCTTGGAGTATGGATTCAGAAAAAATCTTCTGAGCCACTACATTGTCAGTTAGGCCTCACTGCTTCCCTTTTTTCAAATAGCCCATGAGACATGCATTGACCTTAAATGAATATATTTAGAGAAATTATATTAAAATGAAAACACCAATACTAAGACTCTCAAAGTTAGTTTTACTCTGTAATAAAATGTAAGATATAGGACTATCTATATGTCATACAAATCCTTTATTGTAATCTTTTTTCTGAGATATTTTAATCACATAAATGTCCGGCATTATAGTTCGTATCTATGTTTAGGATGCTTGAGGTATTAATTTAGGGTTATAAGAGGTTTTTTTCTGTCTGCATTTTGGAAAAGACTGATGAATAACAAGAGAGTCCTCTGTTATTAATCTTTTTGCTATCGCACATGTAAACAAAGATTAAGTTAATCCTGTGATGGGATCTGCAATAGTCAGTTGAAGCAAAGCATAGGAAATTGCAGGCTGGAATCAAACTGGGATCCAGGCTATTCAGGTACAGTATTTTCATAAGCATCCTAAAGATGAATTTGTTGACTTAATAGGATGTCTGCTTCGTCTTTACAGAGGTCCTTGAACAATTTACCAAGTTACCTAGAGTGAAATAGAGAAGATATGCTGTCCCTGAGGGTGCTGGCATATACATTTGTGGAAGGAATTCTTTGTTACTAGTAATAATTATTCTAATTAGTTTTCACATCACAAAACTTTGAGTTTCGAGTTATATTAGTCTTTCATTTATCCGTAAGATGAAGGTAAGTGAGCACAATGAAACATATGGCATATAAACTAATGTCAGAAAACCAGGGCAAGTTAAATAATGCAAAATAAACCCCAAGGTTTTCAAATGTTTGAATGCCTATTTCAACAATACAAAATAATTCCAGAATCCCTTCACTTATATATACCTTTTTATCTTTGATGGGAAACAATTAACTGCTTCTGGTTTTGAGGCAATTTAGCTGATGCTGCATTATGTGAATTTAGTTTTACACTGCAAGTGTGCTTAAATCACCAAAGAAAAACATTCTTTTAAATCAAGTCCTGTGAGGTTTTTTTTCAGCATTTTAGCCATTAGCATCCTTATTAACTTGTTTATTGCTTCTTAATGAGCTCCTTTGTTAGTCCCTCTAATCATCAGCTTGCACGATAAAAGATTAGGAACCTAAACCTGATTTCTCTTTTCTGCTCTCACACTAGTGTTACTTTACTGATTTTATTTGAACACATCTTCATTTCTACCTGTTTAATAGGCTAATCAAACAAATGTGTTAGTTATATAACTTTTTCCTTATCAGTGCTAAGAAGACCCCATGTTAACTTCTTTCTAAGTCTCTCCAGTGGGATTTTATTCCTTATTGTCAGTTTATGAATCAGATTAACTTCTCCTGTTGGTGTTCTCAGCAAGGCAGCATCATCCTAATTTTATGTTTCTGGACTGGACTCTATTACAAAGCCTTCAGCAAGGTCTAGATAAACTGCATTAACTTTACTAGATTTCTTCACCACGCTAGTAATTTCATCAGAGCTTTGTCACTGCTTTAACATGACTTGTTCTTTATGAAACTGTTTTGCTTATCACGCATTATGTCCTTAGCTAAGTGCTTATGTATTGATTCCCTTACCATGCATGCTAGTAACTAATATAGTAGTAATAACCTCCCGTATTTTTTTATACTACAGCAGAAGACTGTCATTTTATCAATCATGCTAATCAACATACAGGATTTTCAGAGATGATTCCAGGAGAAACACCCACATTAAAAGCTTGTTATTATATTTTTCTGTGGTTTCATCATTGTTTTTATGACTGCGTTGGATTTTTATATTATTGCTGTTATTATACTAAATAGTTGCACTAAATGAATCAGCTATCTGTTTATCCACAAAATAGAAAGTAGCTGATATGGCTTTGCAAGTTCTGTAAGACCCACTCTGGACATGAGAAAGCAGTCGAGGGCTTGGTCTGTATATGAGATACGTGTATGGGACCTGCTGGTAGAACAGCCACCGGTTTTCCTTTTAGATCAAACCTCTGACACAGGCTGCCACGTGAGAGCCGCATGGCAATAAGCAACCCTTTTACACCTGGCTGAGTGTCTTCTGCCTATCAGTTATGTATTGGAATGGGAGTTATAAGTAGGTCTTACGTTTAGTTACCAAAAGTAATTTCTCCATATAACTTGATATGCTATAGGTTGTTTTTCATATAGGTTTCTTTGCACTATTCATTTAATTCTTTAAGTAGCAGCTATAAGATTAGAGGTGTGTAAAATCAGAGACAATTGTGGCTACAGGGAATTCATAGTTAGAGGATGCCATTTTCTAACCGGCAAAATATCTCTCAAGAGGGGCTGAGTCACTTGTTCCTTCATCTACCATAAATATATAGAGGATATTCCACAATGAAAAATTTGAATGTGGATGTAAAAAAGGCAGGACACAAGAAGCCATGTAATACTAATATAACCCTTCACATTACTTAAAGTTCTTGCTTGTTAAAGGAATTAAAAGTCCATACTTCACATCACAGTAGGTATAAATTAAACAAATATGTCTCCACTGATGTTTGTTTCCTTTTACCTGAAGACAAGGGTTGGGACACCTGGATCTCTTGAAGAGCAATAGAAAGCAGGGTTTACCAATTTTGGAGGGTAAAGAATAGGAAAAATAGTAAAAGACCAGCATGACCAAATAGGTCTTGCTTTGACATTACATATGAGAATAAGCCTGTTGAAAGAGAAAACTGACTCAAAATGTTTGTAAAAATATAGAAAAAAAAATCAAAACTGAGGAACAAAAATCAGAAAGACCAAAGAAATGACCTGTATGTTACGTACAAACATCATGTAATGTGTAAGAGAGAAAGGAAAACAAAAATACATTAATAGAGGAAGACCAAGAGAGGTATGGACTCATTATTCAACAAAGAAGACAAAAAGTTGAAGTGTTTTGTGCCACCTCACTAAAAAGGTGAACTGCAATTATCAGCCAACATAATCAATACAAGCAGACAACCTGGGTGTCTAAATTGGGTAATTAGTTTCCCAGTTGCCATATACAGGCACAGGAGAGAGACAGTTTCCCAGGCAGATACGGAGAGTAATCTTAGGCTTCCTTAAGCACTACTCTGCTCTGTTTTGTTTTGTGTTTTGTTTTGTTTTTTTTCTCTTCTCCATTGATTGTATTTGAAACCAATTCTGGCATCTAAATGAGATGTCTAAAATTATGTGAGATGCAGTTTGAATATCTCTCATACCACCTGCATTTCAAAGAGGAAAGAAGAGAAGGAAAAACAACAGCAGATCTGTCAATTTAGCTTGAAATCTACAAAAAAACATAGAACAAAAAATAAACCTATTTGTAAACACCAAGCCTGAAGAATAAGTGAGGAATAGCCACTTTATTTGTCAAAGCCAAATAATTTCAAGTCAATGTAATTTTTTTCAGTGACAGGGTGAGAAGTCTTGTAGGTGTAAGAAAGGGAGTAGATGTCATACATCTTGACTTCAGCAAAACTTTTGACAGTATCTTGTATTGTCATAGGTGTGCTAGGGAAACATGAAAGAAGTTACTAAGGTAAATGCAATACCATCCATAAAGTATATTCAGATAGTAATTATCAGTGTCTTACCCTCAGACTGAAAGGACGTATCCAGATCAAGTCTGCTACCTGCAGTAAACTTGGATATTTTTATTAAAAACTTATGCAGAATAGGTTTATTAATTTTCAGTTGCCCGAGCCAGGAGGGGCTTCATCCTTTCTGGCAGAGTCCACAGTATGATTAAATTTAATTACATGATGCCCAGTTGAACATCTCTTATCATTCAAATCAGTAACTGCTTGCAACTCCGTAGTCTCTATGGAAAAGTAGAATCCCCTCTGTTCTGGGGATTCTGAGCTATATTACCAAAAGGGAGGTAAAGTCTCTTGGTCCAGATGGAAATAAATGGAATGAAGCCAGTTCAGCTAATAACTTATTTTTCTGTCAACGGCTCTATTCTTTACTCTTACTGTATGATCTTGCAGATAGGGTCAGAAAAGAGGTACAGTAAACATTGACATAGCATAAGCTTCAAAGAGCTGTACCATAAAATCAGTTGTGTACCTCATGTATTCATAAACCATTTTCCCAAACCATCATTATTTAATATATATTTAATATATGTAAGTCTAAAGTAGCGAAGCGAAGTGAAAAGTTGAGTTCCAGCTTGAAGGGAACCTATAATGACCATCTAGTCCAACTGCCTGACCAAAAATTAAAGCATATTATTAAGGGCAATGTCCAACTGCATCTTAAACACTGACAGGCAAGAGGCACCGACTACCCCTCTAGGAAACCTGTCAAAGTTTTTGACAACACTCTCAGTAAAGAAAGGCTTCCCGATGTCCAGTCTAAAACTCACTGGCGCAGCTTTGAGCCATTCCCACCCGTCCTGTCACTGGATACCCGGGAGAAGAGCTCAGCACCTCCCTCCCCACTTCCCCTCCTCGCGAAGCTGTAGAGAGCAATGAGGTCGCCACTCAGCTGCCTTTTCGCCAAACTAGAAAAACCTAAAGTCCTTAGCCACTCCTCATAAGGTGTGCCTTCCAGCCCTTTCAGCAACTTTGTTGCCCTCTTCTAGATGCATTCAAGTATCTTAACATCCTTCTTAAATTGTGGGGCCCAGAACTGCACACATAACATAGATTATGCAGATTTATGAACTCATATGTATCAAATTTCTATCACCACATTTACGTTATCATTACAACTTAACTTTTCTCCTTATTATCTGAAAACCATTCCAGCAATCAACCCAACCAGCTAAAAGCTAAAACAATATAACTTTGTTTTCCTTTCTAACTAAGAAAACAGTGAAGCACTAATAAACCCTTCCCAGGAGATGGGTAGTTTCAACATATAAGTCTTTAACATAGTTGTTTATGCCAAGCAAATTTCTCAGATCTTAATTTCCTATGCTTCCATTTTTGAAAAGCTGAAAATGTCAACAGAGATCCAGTTCAGCATTTAAAAAAGTCTTCGCAAAGTGGAGAAAAGGTCTTAAAAAAAAAAGAAGGTTGCAGCTCAGCATTGGCAAGTGCAAAGAGTCTCCATTTAGCTGGAAATGATCAAAACCAGGAAAAAAAAAGGATGAGATACAAGTACCTAGGCAGCAATTCTGCAAAAATTTCTGAACATAGATACATAAACAGGTCTGGCAAAAGGTGAATACTACACTTGGATACATAAAAAGGAATACTGTCTTTATAACATATGTAATATCCTTTTCTCCCTAAAAGAGCAACACTTGAATATTGTGTTAAATAAAAATACTGACCAGTATGAAGAAAGATTTCAGTGGACAGCTCTGAAAATGAATAAAGGTCTGGCAAACATGACAAAGAAGAAAGAACTGAGTTTGTTTGGTCTAGAGAATACAAAAGGAGAAAAGATAAGTCTTCATATTGATGTTAAGGTAGGAGATCATTTGTTCTCAAAGCTCATAGTGGATAGGAAGAGAAATAGTTTCATTTGGAGGCTTTGATCCTCATGGAATGGGAAGGAGAGTTAAGGAATTGCTTACTTAAGTAAATTTCAACATCCATGTAATTGGGTATTTTTTAAAAGTAGGTTAAACGTGTGTCAGGAATAGGTACAGCTGATCCTTGGGTATAGGATTGTGAATAGGGACTAGATAATCTCTTAAGGTCCGTTTTTGCTCTTTTTAATGATCTTACAACCTGACAAAGTCTGTCTTATCTGTTTTGGAACAACAAGAACCCAGGCAAGATTCTGGGGACAAAAAATTCTCAGTCAAGAGGCTCTGGCTACCAAATTGTATATTGGAGTATTTGGATGCATCCAAAGGCTTGCTGCCTTCAAAAGGACTTCCATCTGACCAAGAATGGCTACCAACTCACTAACAGTTAAACCATGCCCCTCTGAGACAGGTTTTATTAAAAGAGAATTTATAATCATGAACCAGCATCCAAATGAAATGAATGAAAATGTTCAAATTATTTTTATTTAAATGTTTGTTCTGAAATAAAAGCAAATAACATAGGCCATTAATGGACTCTACTGGACACGACTAATGTATTTATTTCACATACAAAAGACTTGAATGCTAGAAAAATGGGGCTCACAGAAAAAAATGCATTAGTTTTTGCTTATGAATAGAAGCTGTAAATGCCATAGTCTTCTTGGAACCAATAAAATGGACCATTTCTGTTGGTAAATCTCCTTCCTACTTCTTACACATACCACCAAAGGACTCTTAAAATCCAAGGTGGAATCTCTCCCACAGTCATACAAGCACAAAATACAAAAATCCATTCTATGAAAAAGCAGCAATATACATTACTTTGGGAAACACTTTGCTAGATCTCAACAGTCAAACTCACTGAGCACAAATTGAAATGTGTCAAAAGCATCAAGCAGTTGATTAAAAGCATATCTACACTATCTCACTGCTCTATATTCATCATGACAATGATGAAAGGTGATTTGCTTATCTCACTAACCTCCATTAAAGGTATAAAAGATATATGTTGTCTAAGGCACTGTAGGTGACTTCTGTGAGTTACTGAAAACCATAAATTTTATTTGTTAGAATGGCTAAGGTCAGTTGGTTTGTGATATATGGGGACTACTTAATCACTGTCTTTCTGAATCTTATATTAATATGTATTTACTCAGTATTCATTATTCTTGATAACTCTCATAATTTTTTTATTTAATTCTGGCTTTTACAAATTAACATGTTTACTATGTTTATCAATATGCATTTGTCAGTACTGGAAATGTTCTGAACAGTATTTCCTCATGCCCTGCTTCAGCATGATTATCTACACTTTGAGGGAGAAATTTCTGTGACAGTTGAGGAGTAGACCCTACAAACACATCTTTATGTGTGAGATGGGCATCCAAGTTCAGAGAAGGATATATAAGTCTATAAGTAATCCACTGTGGGAGGCTGATAAGGAAAGACAAACATCCTGTTCTCAACACAACTGGTAATGTTTCTAAACAGGAAAACGTACTACAATGAAAAAGGGAAACAATCTTCCTTTGGGATTCCTGTTCTTTATAACGGTTGCCAAAAAGATAGTACCTCTTAAGGAATAAGGAATCAGGAACACAGTACAAAAGAAAGAAAAATATTTCTGAAGGTGAGTGTGGGTCATATCACCCAGAGATGTTTTCCACAGGTCTTCAGTCCAACCACATCCACCTTCTTACTGGCAATGACTGATGATCACTGTCATGGTTTAGGCAATCTGAAACTAAAGTATCAAGAAGAGTCCCATGCTTGCAATGGAGACAATGACTGCTTTGAGACAGAGAAGATCTCCCACAGATCACTCAGAGTGTGGAGATCATCAAAGGGCTGGTGGTCTTTGAGTCCATTGGAATACTGCAGGGTAGACAGGGAAGAAGGCTGCAGTGGCAAACAAGTGCAGATGAGAGGACTCGCAGGTGACTTTTGTGCTGAGAGTGCTGAGTGCAGAGGACAAGGAGTACTGGGTCTGCGGTATCCACTGAAACATGGGCATAGGGTGCTGTGATCCGGGCGCTGAGTGCAGGGAGCCCTGACTGAGGATCATCTATGTGGAGGAATTAAGGTAAACTACATTTTCTCCCTCTTTCTTTCATTTTTTCCTTTCTTCATATCTGAATTCGTTTCCCACTCTAGTTTCAATGTTTCTTCTCCAATTATTACTTTGTGTCATCTCCTTCCTTTCCCCTTTCCCTCTTCTGGTGGACGCTCTCACATTATTGTGTCTGAGTATCTTATTTTGTGTAGTCTTCTAAAGCATCCCTTCTTTCACTTTCCATCATATTTACCCTCCAAACTAATATTCACAGGCGTAGTCTAAGTCATTGCATTTTTACTCCCTTTTCCTGTCAGCTTTGCAGCTGAACTTCAGCTGCACATGCCATCTACACATATCTTGCTGTAATGAAAGTAATTACTGGTAATTACCAACTGCTAGGTATCAGAATACAGATTTGCTATCACCTGAAGCAATGATGAAGGATACTATGCCTCTTCCATTTTAATTCTGTAAAATGCAAGGTACAAGCCATGCTATAGAACAAAAAATTTGGTTTGGCAGCTGATTTTTTTTCTTTCTCATTTTCTCTTTTTTTTTCCTTACACCACAATAAACCAGGGAAATAAATAGACAAGTAATATCTGACTGGAATTCCAAAATGATACAAAGAGTTCTCATTCAGGTGTTATAAAAGCAACCAATTTTTAAAATTATTTAAACTCATCCGAAGGATCCCAAAGTCATTATTTGGACCGAAAGAAATATTATGAGTCTTTGGGGAAAAAAAGCACAAGAGAAGTGTTTAAATACACAGAGACATCAAAACAGAATCATAAATCCAAATGACCAGAGCACTAAAAAAAATCTTCTCTCCTTTAGGAACATCTCATTACAAGTCATTTACAATCATTTGTATAACTTAGCTTGAAAAACACTAGTTTTCACAGAGAACGGAGGATAGCTTTGTCTCTAACATTAATCAGTCTATATAGCACTCAAAATCTAAAAAATCGCAGTAAGCAGAAAGAAGCATGCAAACATGCCTATGCCCTAAAACACAGTGTAAGCAGATAGTGCCCTTTCCTGAGGAAGTCAAAATAAATGATACCTGAATCAAAGAGCTTACAGTGTTGTTTGTTCAGGCTAGTTTTAATATGCTTGAGAGATATAATACTGCTACAGTCTGCATATAACGTAATCCATATTTAAATTTCAAACCATACTTTTATTGTAATATAGTCGTCTTCTGTTCTGTGTAAGTAATACTTCTTCATACACAATTATATTAATAACTAAAACTAGTTAATGCCAATAAATCTTGGTAAGGGGAAATAAGGCTTAGAACTACATGCCTCCTTAACTGACTAGCATTGGAAAGAAATTAAATATGTTTAACTTGTTTTTTCAGTAGGTCAATCACTTTCTTTCTTTTTTGACATATTCTGACAACCTAAAATCCATCCAAATCTTTCTGTCTGTAATTTCTTGTTGCATAAGTCTTTATGCAGTGCTCTTCTTAGGCCTTTTGAAATGCTTTTTGACATCTAGTATAGCCTGACTTTCTTCATAGAGCAGACAGGAAACTTGAGACTTTAGCCACTCTGCACATACCTGCAGCTACTGAATGCTTCTGCCTCTCCTTCATTCAAAGTCTCCATGGACCATACCAGCAAAACCATTTCAGCATACAATTCTCCCCTGAGATTAGTAGTTCCTTTCTTGAGGGAGAAACATCATAGCAGCTTGAGGAAGATTCCTTCCCAAAAAATGTTTATGAAGGTGAACAATTTGCATGTTAAGTGTACAGTACTTTTATTTTTACAAACCTCTTTTTAAAGTCTGTTTTTTCCCCTTATAATACACTAATTGAAAACACATCTACTTAACAGTTCTATCTGAATTTTTGTTAAACTTCTTAAATCTTAATAAAGAATGCTTTTAAAAGTAATGCTTTGCCTAGGAAATTATTTTTGTGATTTATAATTCACACAATCATACAGAAGATTTTTTTTAACTGGATTTATATCTAGTAGACTATTATACATAAAAATGTGAAGACGTTCATGAAAAAATAGAACTATGTATGTTGAATGTATTTTATTTCTACAGAATTTCTGGATAATATTGACACTACAGGGCTATATTAGAAGAAAATAAACTAGCAGATCTCTGCAGAAAGTTGAAACAATATAAAGGCATCCACCATGAGAGTGACTGAACTCCAGAAGCTGTCAATAAAAAGGTGGCCATTAAAACTTATGGCACTGCACTACAACATTATTTCACTTACTACTACTGGGAGTAAAACCTATAGAAATTTAAATAGGATTATTTCCACAAAATTCTATTTTACAGTAAGGAATCATCTCCAAAATTTCTGAAATTATACCTAAATGAAAGCTATTTGGAATTACTGTAGGAAAGAAAAGCAGGTAAGAAAACTTCAGTGATCTAGATCAAAATGTCCAATTTCATACTGAAAAGGAAATGTTCTGGTTTAGTAAAATTCAGCCAATATAAATTTTGAAAATCTGTGCATGCAGGCAATAAAACCTGTTATCACTTTGAATGCAGAATTAGATGTTGCTTAAAAAAATACACAGAGTGGGAGTAGCAGAACTCCAAGAAGCAGAATCACTTCCTCCATGTATGAGAGTAACAGCTGAAATAATCTGAGGAAATATGAGCCAAAACAAACAATGTTATACATTACTTGGAATATATGTACTATTATTGAGCACGTAACCTGTACTCCCTCTAGTCTAAAGAATTTCTAATTTAATGTACTGTTTTAAACTTTTTTTTTGAGAAAGAAACTCTTCAGACAATTCTATTTATAAATATAAGGTTAGGAAGTAAAAGAAACAGTCATCAGTTCTCTCTTTTTCAAAGCATTTTTGACCCGAAAGTGCTAGCTACAAAATTCAAATCATTACTTTTTAAAAAACAAACTTAGATTATAATGGATGCTTAAGAAAGCCAAATAAAATTAACATGCAACTTGGATTTGTAACTGCAACCAAATCAGAAAAATTAGAAGTAATTAAAGGAGGAATTCATTTTAATGATAAGTATGCACAGACTTGCTTAATCAAATGTTATGCACAGACAGGTAATAATGATTCTGAAGCCTGAATGTGTTATAAATCTCCACCTGCTTGGAAAAAAATTATAGAGGATCAATTGGATGAAACACAAAAGCAGGGAATTATCTTTCTCTGAATTACACTCTATGGGCATCATAATTTGTAATACTGCCCATATCTTCCAGTAATTGAAACCCTGTGCAGAAAATAGGGTATTAAATAATGTCAACCATATATATAAGTTTCTGTTCTCTAAGTCAGAGATTTCCTGCCTCTTTGAACCAAACTAGTTACAATGAACAGTAGTAAATTAGAATTATTTAATGGGTCACTGTGTAAGCAAGCTTCACTGCATGACGAATGTATACCTCCTAAAATTACAAAGTAGTCTTTATATTATTTCTTACATTATTGTAGTTGTTGTATTATTGTTATTATTATTAATCACTTTGATCCTGATGCTGTAACAAAAATCTGCAAAGCCTAATCATCTATGAACAAGCACTGCTTTACAAATTAGGGGCTTAATGGGTTATAATACTAATATAAAAGTATTGTTAAAATATTTCTACTGGCATTCTATTTGCAATCTATAATTTTGTGAATAAACCCAGTTATTTTAATCTTAGTACTTTTTTTAGATTCTAAGGGCTGCAGTTTAAAAAGCAATATCTGTAACAATGCTCTTACTCCATAGTCTGAAGCATGATAACCATAATTAAGACCCTAATCAGATGGTTTCTAATTAAGTTCAAAAAACCCATTTAAGTAGGTACTATTGGGTGGAATTCAACATTTATATTAGCCCATTGCCTCCAAGTGAACATCAGCTGCTTATACCAAATCTGAATTTGTGCTTACAGATCCTGTTGTTATGGAGTGCAAAGAGATATTGCCATTAAGAGAGAAAAAAACCCCCACCTTAACATCCAGAAGTCATGGCCTTCTATCTTTTCCTTTAGATTATCTGTGAATTACTTTGTTAAATAGCTGGAATGTTTTTTAAAGTTGAATTTTTAAGGACTTTGAGGATTCATTTATCTATAACCCAAAGAGAGGTATGAAGACACATGTACCGACTGTAAGGGATAATTTTCTTATTAATTTGAGACACAGAATGTCAGCTTCATCCTGATGGACCTAGGAGATATCTAAAATTCTCTAAAATATCTTTATAATTCCCAAATTCTCCCTAGCATCTGCAGAATTCCAAAATGGCACCAAACTAATTTCTGTTGGAAAATGTAGTATTATTCAGAATGTTCCTATCTACCACAGCAAAGTGCCCCACTTTCTGCTCTTGAATTATGGGGCAATATTGGGCAGCCTAAAATCGAAGATGCTGGAAGAAATACTGATTGAATCAAAACAATGAAGAAACAGTTTTAATTTTGCTTTGCTATACTGGACATAATAGTCCTTGGGTTACATACTGTAGAAGTGGCAGGCAATCTCAATTTAATGCAAGTGAATTGAAAAAAATTATGTAGCAAACATAACTGACAATTTAGACAATAAATGTGAATTCCTCATTTTGGAGTATATTAAGTCTAGACTTTGGACATTTTATAATAACTGAAGAAAAAAAATTCTTAGTAACTGAAGAAAAAAAAGCCTGAAGTAAGTTAGCAACTGAAGAAAAAAAGAAAAAGCACTTTTTCTCTGTTTTTCTGCCATGCTGGGAAAGATAATTGTCTGGCAGAAATTAGAAAATCTCCCTTTTCTCCTGTTCAGCCACATTTATTCAGGTCTGTGGCAAACACGGCCCCTAATCTGAGCTCTCAGTAGTTCATAACGATGAGCACAGAAGTATTTGTCTCCGGGTAGGCTCCAATGTTTCTGAGCCACTGCGGCTGCCCAGGGTGTCTGCACGGTGCAGGCACAACATGCTCCTGAGCCAGTGCACGCTCCTTGCTCCTGTGTGTTACAACACCAGGCTGGTGCTGGCGTGTCCCGTGTGCCTTCAGTGCAGTGGGGAAATAAACGCAGAAAGGTATTACCAAGGGTTATAAATTTCTGGCAGGAATGAATCTCACTAATCCCAAAGTATAAGCCACCCCATCTTGTCTTTTCTTTCAAACTTTCCCCTCCTATTTTTCAGCTCTTCTTCATAGCCTCAGCATTCTTCTGTCTTTAGAATAAGACAACAGTCACATTTTCTGGTGCACAGGAAATGCCAACATTTCAAAACTTGCTTTTCTTCTGTATTAGACATCACGTCATTTCATATTAGGCATTAACACTTCTGGAATGTCATATTATATTAGAGCACGATACATTAGCTAAAATATATTTATATTATTTAATTTACAGCATTATTTTATTTTGATTAAGACTGATTTATTATATAATGTTTATTTTACTTTTATATTATTTTAATACTAGCTGCTTTTTCATTGTCATGCTCAGTGTCAAATGTGCCTTATTGCAAGAAACATAAGACACATCAGATTTTAAAAAGTTGTATCTTATTATATTCTTCTAATTAGAGTAAAAAGTTCAGACTGATATTACTGAAATGTGACACATGCTAATGGTAAGTCAACCAAGAGCTCATTGGACGGAGCTATAATTTAAATTGTTTATTGGCTTGATCTTTGAAAAAAAGTACAAACATCCTTTGAGAATGGAAATTTAGGATGATCATATAATGGAAACAAGATCCTTTATTCAGTAAAACTCCAAATGTTATTCTCTAGACCAAGGCATAATCCCTGTTAAACGGAAACAGACTCAGTGCTGAGTACTCACCAACATGGATACTGCTCGTGTGAACATATTGTTTCTGGGAGAGCACTTAATAGAAATGGTAAGCTTCAGCCATTACAGACCTTCCTACAGAACCACCTATATGTGACTCTAAATAGATGGTCACTTGGTAGCATGGGGAGGAATCAGAGCATATCAGCAGGACACAGAAGCACCAGCTGAAACGCTGATATTGGAAACGTACCTAGGAAATAACTTATTGGCAAGATTGTTTTTGTAAAACAACTGCAAAAATGTGTTTATGACAAAAGAAAACCATGGGAAACCAAATACTGTAAAGAAGTGGTTTCCTCATCTATTCATATCCTCTCCTCCTTGGTCTCCTTACTCTGATTTAGCATTTCCAAGATGACAGGCAGTCTATACTTTCATACAGTGATAAGCAATATGACAGCTTTGAGACTCACAGCAATGTTCTACAGGAGCATAGTTTGATGACAACTGTCTTCGACAGTCTTTTCACTGATGCTTTGTCATTCTCTTTTACCCAGTGTGTAAGGTGTATACATTTGCATATGCAGCCAGATGGAAAACTCTTTGACATTTAATGAGGTGAATAGTACCAAAGAAAGTAAAGCAAATGCTGAAGAGTGTATTTCTTACATTTCTCACACATAGTGAAGACGAGCACTAAGGAATTTTCATTGTTCATTAATCAGTGGCATAAAAGGAGCATTTATTATTGTTTCTTTTCCATAATTTTAGAGTTAATTCCTTGCTCCAGAAGTGCTGAGAGATAATACAGGCAAGAAATTATTCATAACTTCTCCTCTCCACAGTGAAATCTATTGCATGACCTATCTCTACATATCAAGACTTGCTTTTGTAGCTGAAAAGCATCTATTTATTCATTAAGTTGACAAAGTGGTGTTGGAAAATGAAAATAGTGTTGGAAATTACTAACATTTCAAAATTAGCTGTATTTACCAGGTGTAACACAGCTTCACTAAGGGCAAATCATGCCTGACAAATTTGGTGTCCTTCTGCAATGAGGTTTCAGTGGCGGTGGATAACAGAAGATCAACAGGCATCATCTACCTGGACTTCTGCAAAGCATTTGACACTGTCCTGCGTGACATCCTTGTCTCTAAATTGGAGAGATATGGATTTGACAGAAGGACCACTTGGTGGATAAGGAATTGGCTGGATGGTTGCATCTAGAGGGTAGTGGTCAACAGTTCAGCGTCTGGGTGGAGATCAGTGAGTTGTGGTCAATGGCTTGATGTCCAAGTGGAGAGCAGTGACAATGATGAGTGGTGTTCCTTCAGGGGTCGGTATTGGGACCGGTGCTGTGTAACATCTTTGTCAGCAACGGGGACAGTGGGACTGAGTGCACCCTCATCAAATTTGCAGATGACACCAAGCTATGTGGTGCGGTTGACATGCTGGAGGGAAGGGATGCCATCCAGAGGGACCTTGACAGGCTTGAGAGGTGGCCCCGTGCGAACTTCATGAAGTTCAACAAGGCCAAGCGCAAGGTCCTGCACATGGATCGGGGCAATCCCAAGCACAAATACAGGCTGGATAATGAGTGGATTGAGAGCAGCCCTGAGGAGAAGGACTTGGGGGTATTAGTAGATGAAAAACTGCATGTGAGCCAGCTATGTGCCCTCATGGCCCAGAAAGACAATCACATTCTGGGCTGCATCAAAAGAAATGTGGCTAGCAGGCTGAGGGAGGTGATTCTCTCACTCTACTCTGCTCTGGTGAGACCCCACCTGGAGTGCTTTCAGCTCTGAGGCCCCCAACAAAAGAAGGGCATGGACCTGCTGGAGCGAGTCCAGAGGAGGGCCACGAAGATAATCAGAGGGCTGGAGCACCTCTCCTGTGAAGACGGGCTGAGAAGGTTGGGGTTGTTCAGCCTGAGAAGAGAAGGCTCAGGGAGACCTTATAGTGGCCTTCCAGTAAAGGGGCCTACAGGAAAGATGGGGAGGGACTCTTTAACAGGGAGTGTAGTGATAGGATGAGGGGTAACGGTCTTAAACTGAAAGAGAGTAGATTTAGATTAGGTATGAGGAAGAAGTTCTTCACTGTGAGGGTGGTGAGGCACTGGAACAGGTTGCCCAGAGAGGCTGTGGCT
>JAVKLA010000027.1:25783765-25800882 GCA_034782735.1 Sagittarius serpentarius | reverse complement strand
AAGGCTGGAGGGGCACAGGGAAGTTGGGAGGGGACACAGCCAGGACAGCTGACCCCAACTGGCCACAGGGGTATTCCATACCATGGAACGTCATGCCCAGTATATAAACTGGAGGGAGTTGGCGTGGGGCTGATCGCTGCTGGGGAACTAACTGGGCATCGGTCGGAGAGTGGTGAGCAATTGCATTGTGCACATTTGTTTTGTGTATTCCAATCCTTTTATTATTAGTCACTTTATTGTTGTTGTTATTCTCATTGTTAGTGTCTTCCTTTCTGTTCTAGTAAACTGTTCTTATCTCAACCCATGAGTTTTACCTTTTCTTTCTGACTCTCTCCCCCATCCCACTGGGTGGGGGAGAAGTGAGTGAGCGGCTGCGTGGTGCTGAGTTGCTGGCTGAGGTTAAACCATGACATTGGGGTTTTTTGGTTTTGGTTTTGTTTTTTTTTTAATAATTGCCATTTTGCTGTTTTGTCACATTGGTAGCCACAATTGTCCAAGTTACAGTCTGAAAATCTTCCAAGTTCTGACTGATTAGGTGTATCTTGCAAAATTGCCATAAAATTTCTAAAGAGCTATTTTGACAAAAACTTCCAAAACTTCTCCCACCATAGCCAAAAATTGGGGCACAATTGAAAACAAAGTTACAGGAAACAAGTAAATTATTAACATCACATGTTCTATTTTTTACTTTCATGACAAAATATTACTGATTTCAATAAATTTAATAATAAAGAATGAAATAGAACTAGCTCTTCTGTGACAGTTAAGCTGGTTTCTAAAACAAGGATTATCTGTTGTAGGACTACAACATCCATTAGGTGTCATTGCACTGGATTTATTTATACAGCATTCTTACTGCCCAGAAATGCTGACCAAGGATGTAATAAACTGCTTCAGAAAGCAAAAATACATGGAATATAATGCAATTGCGAACAATAAATCTGAGAAATAAATTCATTCAAAGATGATCTGTAAATATGTAAGACTGCTCATATACACTTTGACGTATAATATAATGTTGCTTTCCCAAAAGTAAAAGACACTGCCTGAATTATCAATAAGATGTGCAATTGTTCATGTCATTGATTTGAATCTTCAGTGTTAACATTTATTTTAAACAGACATTGCTCTTGCTCCTATTGTCCATCCTCATAATGCAAGTCAGATCTTTGCTCAGAGTAAGAGAATTCAGCATTACACATAAAGCCTTGCACATTACCATTGGTAGCTTCTCAACTACTCCAGTAATATGCTTCACAACAGATTTAAGACTTTCTACTGTTAATTCACTCAAATAGATTCAGGCTTTAAGAAGTTCAGATGAAGTCAAAACACTAGGTATTGAAAGTGCAGTAAGATTTAAGCCTTACCAGTAATAATACTTAGAGACATACACATTATTTTAAAAAGCTCTTATGTCATAATGAGCAAGAACATTTTCCTACAAAGACATTTTCCTTTTCTAGAAAATATTACAGTTTTAAGGTTCAAACTACAGTTATTAGAATAAACATAGCATAAACCACCTTTTTTTTAAACATTAAAAATACAGAAAGCAAAGGGTCTCTTCCCAAATATTGTATTTGAAAAAGAACTTACAGACTATGGTTTCCCTTCTATATATTTCGTGACCAAACCACTGCAAATGCTGTTTGATAATCATAATTTTGGCTTTATTATATAGGTGTATTTTTATTCAAAGTGGATTTTAATACATAACTGGAACCAATAATTTCTTTTTTTTCAGTCACAGCTAGTTTCTAGGTATAAAGAGACTGACATTTCCTCACCACATGTATAAGTGGGAATCCTTTATAAAGAGAAGTGAAAGATATTTGTAAGCAGCATGGGATTACCAGATAAATTACAGAAAAAATATCTTCTGTCATAGTTGCTTCCTGGTTGGTAAATGTTTTTACAGCTCTTGAGTGTGTTGGCTGTAGCCAATGAACACTTCTTTCCCTACAGAATTACAATTTGTCTGTAGGGAAAACACCTTTGCCAATAGGTATTTCAGTACTTTTTTTTCTAGCGTATCATGTTGAGCATTACTAAATTTGAATTTTTTTTTCTTTTTTCATTATTTGTCAAATTCTGAAATTATATTTTTTTTCTTATAGATGTGAGAAACATATTACAGCCTCAGCTGTTCAGTGACAGGTAAAGTCCTATGCGCATAAAAATATGTTACCTTATATTGGCTTGTTGGCCTTGCTAGTACATACAATACCTGACATAACTGCATTATTGGTTGTAGAGAAATAGCTTGTATCCACTTTGATTTTTATAACTTGTAACATGTACTTATTTTCTTAAGGAAGATGTTAAAGTTCTTGACACTCTGGTCTGTATACGATGAACAGGTTTGAACCGTTTCAGTTTGGCTACTGCTACCATCCTATCCTTCTTGTTCCAGAAGAAAGAAGAAAAAATGTTCAGCCATATCTTATGTCCCTTAATAAAAAAGCAGAGCTCATAGACAATAGCTGAGGTATAGAACAAAATATCCTTACAGAGCAAACATCAACCTTTGAATATCATCTGAATATTTCAGCCATTCATATTCAGCACCTGAAATACAAGGAACTAAGGCTTGCTACAGAAATGTAAAATACAATTTTATGATTTTTTTTTTCTCCTGAAATGTGCATGCAGACTTACATATGACTCAGATACCTGCCCTCTTAAAAGTAGAGGCATTATTACAGAATTAGATAAGACTACTAAACATATAGCTGAGAAAGACAATAACTATACATTGTGTGTGAACAGTAAAAAGTAAATTAAATTACTGTTCTCGGTAAAATATGAGCATCTCTAACTAGGAAATAGGCAAAAAATAAGACCTACATTTAGCTAGACATCCTTTTATGCTTTAAATAAATTATTCATCTTGTCAAGCAAAAGAATGTTGACCTTTCCTTATAATACAATGTAAGGTTCATTTTGGGGTGAACTATGGGGACAAACTATTTTTATAACTGAAGATTCACTTAGAATTTTGTTGTGGTTTAGGCCAACAACTAAGCACCACATGGCTGTTTCCTCACTCCTCCCCCCCTCCCCAGTGGGATAGGGAGGAGAATTGGAAGAAAAAAGGTAGAAACTCATGGGTTGAGATAAGGACAGTTTAATAGCAGAACACAAGGAGAGAAGAAATAATAATAACAATAATAATAATAAAAGAATATACAAAGTGAGTGATGCACAGTGCAATTGCTCACCACCCAGAACCCGATGCCCAGTCTGTTCCCGTGCTGTGATCCCTCCTCCCCCTGGGCCAGCTCCCCCAGTTTATATACTAAGCATTATGTCATATGGTATCCAGTATCGCCTTGGCTAGTTTGGGTCAGCTGTCATGGCTGTGTCACCTCCCAGCTTCTTGTGAGAATTAACTCTATCCCAGATGAACCCTGGACAAATTCATATTGCTTCTTACATATTTCAAAAGAAGAAAAACCCAGAGGAACATGAGACTAACACAAATTCCAAATACCTTTGCCAACATCCGAAATTACATCCTGAATGCGTTGCTTAAAATTGTTTGGAACAACTGTACTTTTTAGTATTTTATTTAGACTTTAATTCTATGAATGTAATTAAATACTGTATATTCTATATTGATCAGTACTTACAGACTTCCTGTCTACTGGATAAAAGAGCAGGTGCTCTTCATATGTGGAGACTAGTTCTATAGGTTTTTATTCATGTAAGAAACTACTTAATTATTCTTTTGTCCCATTCTTGAGAAACAAAATAATGTGACATTTGGGATGTCACATTTTTGTGCTTATGACTTTCCAGGAAGAGAAATGACAAACTGCTGACCTCCTGCAGTAAGAAAATGTGACAAATGTTAATGAGGATGAGAGATAATGAACAGCATGGCTTTCAAATTAAATACTTTTCATTTCATCATGGGGTAAAAGCTCTTTTCCAAAATGCTAACGAATACTTTAAATATGAATATATTACAGGAACAGTCTCTCAAGCTGACAGAAAGGGGGGTAATTTTTCCTCTTTGCACTAGAAAATAAAATGGGGTTTTATACCTGAACAAAGATTTCACATAAATGTATTGCTTACTTAAACTGTGTTTCTTTTAGAAGAACTGTGACTGAAAAAGGAGTTAGGGGACAGCTTCAGAAAAGGAACTGAGAGATGTAAAGTTGGACACTGCGGAGTCATGTAGTTAGGTGCCCATCTGTCAGAGCAGAATCCAGAAAAGAGAGTCAGGTCACACATGCACCTGGGTGTCTTAGACTAAGAACGAAAGGAATGGTTTCACCATGCTGATATTCACCAACACCTTGTCCAAAATAGAAATATGACTTAAGAAATCTTTAATCATATTTTTTGACACCTTAATAGAGGATCTGTAGAGCAACTACTGTTCTACAGCACTACACAGTTGCCATGCTGCCTTTTCTATATTTCTGCTAGGGAATTCTATGTATAAAACTATTAAATACATAAATAAAATATTATGTCAGTCCTTGAAACTCTGTTCATAGTTCTGCTCCAGTGTAAGTATTTCAAGGCTGTAAAATTTTTGTAAGACTTAATTCTTAAACTTATTGCTGAAAAACAGCTCCTTCACCTTTCAAACATTTAAATGTATGCAGTTTATAATTCTATTATCAGCCTCCCATCATTATGCATCTTATAACACACCACTCTTATAACTGGAAAAAGAAATGTGAATCCCAACCACAAAATAAGTTTTGTCTGTATGGGTTGGCACAATGAGTTGTAAGCCTCAAAATTTAGACAAATGTTCAAAATATAATTGTCCAGGCTCCCTGTGTAAATGTGTCTTGTCTGCTGAGGGAAGACCTGAGGGTATCATGAAGACCACTCAGCTACATGTACCCAGCAAGCTGGCAAACTTGGCATGGCCAGAAAGCATATGGAATCATTCGTGCAGTGTTCTCAGGCAGTCTGCAGGCAGTCCACAATATCTCAGTTAAACATCTCTGGGGACTAAATCCAGAGGCTGCTCTTAAATACAGGTATAGACATAGCATCTGTGTACTAATAAGGTATTTCAATTTAACCCATGTAGTCTGGCTTGCAAATGGCTTTGGATTTGGATGTTTCTTGACTGAGTTAGTGGTAGGATTTCCAAGGGCCACCCCTCTCTAGCTAACTGAACATCCAGATACTAAATTGCACACGTATGCAGACTCCTTAACCATCAGAATGTCCTGCTTCAAGAAAATGAGAATGAACTACCCGGCAGTGCCATTGGGTTATTCTAAGTACATATAATTGTTCCAGACTCTTGCAGTAAAGCAAGTCAGTTTATGCCAATTTGAGCAAGAAAAATTCCTCCTTCCCCTACCTAAGGCTTATAGAAGTGAACAGGTAAACAGAAATTGCGTTCATGCATCTGTGAAAAGAGCAATTCAACAATTTAATGACAGAGCAGTTCCAGTCTGTCATATTCTATATACCCGTGTTCAATAGCATTTCTGGAGATAAATTTACTTGTTGATTACTTGGGGGAAGAATATTGCCTTGCACTCTTCTAGCTCTTAGGTGGAAATGTGTCAATTAGTAAGATATTATTCATGTATTTCACGTATATGCATAGATAACATTCACTTGCAGACTTTTTTCATAAATCTTATTATTCTGGGTAAATTAATCTGTATAAAATGGGCTGAACAGCCAAGTCTTTAACTCTGTTGTACAGCCATGACTGATTAATGATATCACTCCATGTCTTAAAAGCTAGAATCATTTGTTGTCTTTCATAAATTATATAGAAATTATTGCTGTCTGCACAGAAGAAGAAACACGCTGTCTGTAAAGAATTAGTAAAAGTTCCTAACAAAGGAGTGCTAATTGATCTTTAAATTATTCATAGAATTCCTCTGAGTTCTTATCCTCCACAGGAGGGGTTTGGTTTTTTTCTTTTTCACTGAGTAAAATGGCTTTATCATTACTATAATTTTCTGTGAAGTAACTGTAGCTTTTGTTTGGAGTTTGAATGAAGGACTGAGCCCATTAACATATGGATTTATAAATTTTTTAAGTTAAGACCTTGGCTAATACAATGACACATAGAAATCAACTGAAGACGTTATTGTCGTTTCACAGTAATTACATTAGCATTATTGAGAAAGTGAGGATAGATCTAGCTGCACAATTATCTTGGCTAGGAAGCTGCATTTTCATTGTCTTCCCCCATTATTCATTAAAGTTTGTGTTTGCCTTAAATAAAGTAAGTTCAACTATCTGATTAATGAGCTCTGTTAACCTATGTCTGTGTGTAATTCTGCATATGTTTCTTTGTCATGAGAACATTCATATTCTATGTTTAACTGTATAAATCTAGAAGGCAATTTTTATCTCCAGTTCTGTTTTTTTTTAAGTCACTACAGAGATAATTATTTCTCTCCTGAAAATATCTTTAACAATATTTTCCAGGCACCATATAAAAAAAGCAATGCCCGACCTGGATTTGTGCTATTACAGGTTCCAACTTCTTTTCAGTTCTGCTGATGATATATATGGTGTATATAATCCCATATGGTATATGACAGTATATTGACCTACATCAGAATGAAACTCTGATCCAGAGCATCCACATTCAATGAAACCTGTATTGTTCAAGAAGACACTGCCTGAGAAACTGCAGTTACACTGTTGACCAAGTTTTCCAAAGCAGGCACCCAAGTTACTCGTGTGAAGTTTGAGCAAGTAGAACTGCAGAAAACACAGGCACATATACAAAGGAATCAGTCATGTAAGCAAACAGCAGGTTCAGTTCACAATTATCACAGGTCTTTCAGCGTGTACATTTTACTAATACAAAATAGGTACTCAAAAGGTACAAGCAAATTCAAGACCAGATACCTGCTGTAGGTATCTCATTTGGTATCAGCTTAGCTAATGTAAAATCCTACTAGAACCTTCACTTTTTATCAACTTCATTTCCTTTCATTATTTAAGGTGAGATAAAGTGTCTAGCTGACTGCTGCAGTACAGATAGTAAGAGAAAAGAGTACATAAGAAGTATTTAGTCGGTGCTAGGGGTCTTCTGTGCCAGTTGGGAGCTAGCTTATGGGCTATATTTCTGTCACTGTGCATTAGGACTGATCTAGCGCTGAGCTGGAGGTTGGACTAAAAATCTTCCAGGGGTATTCTGAAACCTACTTATTTCATGACCCAGAGGTAAGCCAGGAAGAGGACAGAAATACATCTGATGGAAAGGAAAAACACGATTGAAACATGCTACATTTCCCTTATTCTTTCCTTTCTCTTGAGACTGCACTGAATGTAGTACTGTGCTAAAGTTTGTATGGGCCAAAGGGGAGATTTGTTGTATTCATGGAAAGAAAACATTTGGGGATTCCTTAATTAAAAAAATCATATGGAAGTTAAGGAATCCCCAGATATGAAATAGTTGAAGGTTAGAAACTAATAAGGAGAATTATCATGTATGCTTGCTCCTTTCTTCATCTTCCAAAGTATCTGCTTATGGTCACTGAGATTAAACACCAGACCTTTCAGTCTTAGACACGACTCAGTATGGGCATTAGGTTTTTATTACATATAGCATCAGGATTTCTTATCATGTCAACATGCAGTTTGTGACTTTCTCAGACTCTGAATTTTGGCCTTAATATGTTCTCCCTAAAGTTAGCTTCACTCTCCAGTACAATGGAGAGCAAAGTTAGCCTAACAATGTCCCATCAACAGTATACAGGTGTAACGACAAGACTGAGAAAATAGGCTTTTTGGAGCAACTGTATTTTAAGACATATCCCTTGTGTCTATTACAGCACCACAGCCCAATTGGAAAGCATAATGACCACCTATGGAACAAAATGAGTCCCCCCTAATGGCTGTACGTAAGGTACAGTATGATGGTAGGACTGCCTTATACTGCATACAACTGCTGGGTAAACTGTGCACATTCACTTTAAGAGGCTGCTCCAGCCCCCTGAATTGAACTGTAAAAGATCATTTCCTATAACAACAATACAACCTACTCCTGTCTTCACCATTCTTACTTTATAAGATGAATGTATTTGGGAACTTACAATGATTCCAGTCTACTTCCTCCAAGGACCAGATAATCAGAGAAAGCTTTATTACTTTTAACTTTCATTTCACATGTTTTTAAATATTCTTTCCTTTATTTCTTTTCATGCAAATGCTCAGCGCATAAAAGCATAGACTAAGAGACCTTTAAAATTCTCTGGGCTTGGGATAAGAACAATTCCCTTATTACAGTTTTTGCAGCAATACAAATGTGTGGAAATCTCCCAGAAGAGAAGACAATCTGATATTGTGTCAGTGGCTAGAGTGGGTCAATGTCAGCAGTCATCAAGTGGATAGTTTTTGATATTGCAACCAACACCCAGATGCAGTCGATGTTTTTCAAAAGGCGAATTACTTCAGTAAAACCCAAGTACTGTCAATGACAGCGGCAAATAAAGAACGTGTTCACAGAAATATCTACAGTCTGCTTTTCATTTTAATGTGATACCTTTCTTTTGCTTTCCAGCTGATTTTTTTTAAATACAGAAATTATTATTATGGGTTTTAAAATCAACCTACCATCAGACATTTTTAACATAAAAATTTGCAGTCAGGCTAACAGCTTGTGTTTCAAGTTGAAGCCAAATGTAAGTTTAAACAGCCAAACCATAAACTTATTATTAAATGCCATTTTAAAGGCAGTGGTTCCAATCTGAGCCTCCATCCTTCCTCTTTTCTGACACTTACCCAACACTCACAAATGCTGTTCTTGACCTCTCTGTTCTACTCTGTCCTATTGGCTTCTTTCCTGGTTTTCAGTGATCTTCTGAAATCTTTTTAGAAAATTGATCAGGTAAGACCAGCTATTCCTCAAGATTTTCTACATTGGTCTCACTTTATTTAGAACACAGAGCTCTTCTGCTCCTTTATGCAAGTTGTCTAGTAAGCACTGGCATCTAGTTTCTTTGAAAGATGCTTGCTTGATATTTAAAACCTGGATGACCTGACTCAGCTGAGCTGAATAAAATGTTAAAACTCCTTTAAGTTTATTGATAAAACAGAAGCCAATGGGTATTTTATACTGCATCACAGAGAAGCCAGAGTCTTACTGCAAGATTAGACAATGAGTTTGATGTGTGCTTTTCTCATTTTTGATACTGACTCAAAATGTATGATGGGATGTACTAATTTACTGCATTTTTTTGAGTCAGATTTTTAATTGCATGAGTCAGATTTTTAATTGCAGAATTTTAATTGCATACTCAGTGGAATGAGACACCTGATTTATTTTGAAACCCTACATACACCAGTATTTTTAGATGTATGCATATATTTTTTTAAACTGCCCCTCTGTTCCTTGATCTTTTTATCTATAAAACAAAAATCAGATTACTCACTCACCTAGGTTAAAGTATTTTGAAATATTAATTGAATGATGCTTTGCCAGCACAATTATTTTTTTATTTATTATTCATTCTCTATTGAAATGGAATATGAAAGATAAGCAGCATGTAGGTAATTCCAAGAACATTGTGCCATATGTGACATTGGATAGATACTCATTACAAATATACTGCAGTTCGAGCTCTCCATAGAGTACTGTGTGAGGGGAATCATTAACATGTAAATTTTTGAGTGGTTTTCTTACCTACTATTTCCATCTGGGCCTCAAGCCTTCAGATTCCAACTACCCAAACCATCACCTCAGACTCAACAAATCTGCTGATTATGGGTCAGTCAGTCAGTTTGTGCTGGTCTACTTGGTGGCTTTTGTGTTCTGCAGAACAAGAGGAGGAAGACAATGTCAAGACACAGCCAGTCTATTCCTTTTTGGGTTTATGAAAAGGTGCTCAAAAAGATTTGACAGACACGATAATGGCATGCTAATGGCTCCTACACATATCTAGGTGAGGATAGTTTCAGATATACTAGCACAAAACCTCCTATGTCTGAACTCTCCTCTTTTAATTTCTTGCAGATTTCTCCCCTCCGGAAACACATGCAACCAGTCATTTTCTGCACTATATTTTGGGAAGATTTGGAATAGAAAAAATGCAAGAGACACTCTTCTTATCCTACTAAGCCTGTTTTCTCCTGTTTATGTATCATGGATCTTGTTCATAATTTTGTTACATTTTCTCTCTGCTTGTGCTTATAGAAGGAGGGAGCTTGCCTAAGAAATATCAGAGCAGCTTTGAGATTATTATTCTTCAGTGGTAAGAGTAGGATTGCTTCCTGATGTAACATTCCAATATGCCTCTTTTGTGTGTGGTGCCTGTCACTATAATATATACAGATTCAAATCTGCCTGCTATTTTTATACCTATAACTCTTCTAGCCATTTCTCCTTTTATATTATCCAGTTCTCCACTCCCCTTCCATCTCCTTTACTTTTCACAGGAGAAAGGGGACAGTTTGTTTTGCTATTATGTTTTCACACAGAAAGATACTCTAATATTAATGAAATGTTTTCACAGGATCATAGAAACTGGGAAAGGACAACTTTTCTTAGATCATTTTGTCCATCTCTCTACCAGTATGTAACTGTTCCCTACAGTATAATTTTTAGTTTTCTGTCACTTGAAACTTTATATGTCTCAAAGGAGATGACTTTAACTGGTTCTCTTTAAAAACTATTGCATAACCCAATAGAGCTGCTTGCCAGCATATTCTCCCTTCAACAATCACTTAAAAATTTCTCTTTTTTTACCTTTAAACTCATTTTCATCAGACTAGGTAGTTTTTCTGACCATTGGTTGTTTTTACTCTTGAATAATTAAAGACATTCCTTCTTCCACCCCATTTGTAATTTTACATCAATGTATACCGATATGTATCGTGGTTATTTTCATTATTCTACTGCTCTGAAACCATACCTGCAATCCTGTAGTTTGTCAATTCAGGTATCAAAGATTCATTATAACGGGGTTGGAGATAAAGTGCAAACTGGCTAAAGGACTTTAGGGAGACTACAATGTGCAAGAGCATTGTCCCAGCTTGAGAAGACATTGTGATGCTGAGAGGTTCTACGTAAAATTCAGTCTATTGAACCAGACTATTCATAGGAGTAAAACATGTTGATATTTTCTGATGATTTTGAAACATGACAAATTATATCTTATAATGCACTTAATAATTACCTTGAGGCAAAGCAAACGCAAGACAACAGATTTCTTTCAAATGACAAACAAACTGAGCAGCTCTCTTGTGCTTGAACTTTATTTGGCAAGATTGAGCTCAGAGTAGTATTTTACAGCTAACAGTTTTAAATGAAGATAAATATAACCTAACTCCAGCAACACAAACACTAGTGCTACTATTCAGCCTTGACTTATTTAATGTGCATTTCAGAATGCCTTCAACTGCCACCATTTGAAACTTCCCTTCAAGGTTTCCCTGTTGATGGCAGAAGCAATCCTTAGCAGAAAACTGAGTTTCAAAGATAAAAGAAAAAACCAGCCTCCCAGCTCTTAAAACAATGAAATATTTTTGATTGCTTTTGTCACAAAAAGGAGATTTACCAAAACAGAGTCTGGGAAAAAGTTTTTTCTGATTTTCTTTTATATTTCTATATGCCTGAAATGTTTTCTCTCTCAATAAATACTAATATGAAAAAAGGCTTTTCTTTCATACAGATGAAAAATGGAGACAAAATGAACATAATTGTACTCCTAGACTAGTCTTTATAATGAGATCTTTAAGATATTTGTACTAAACAGCTTTCCAACCTCAACCCAAATAATACAGAAGATAAGTTGACAGGAACCGGCTTAAAAACCTTTAAGGAGTTCTGCCCTCATCTTTTCCCTGAAGATGACCGCACGATGATTGCCAAGACACTATGCAATTCAGGTCCAGCTCTTGCCTTCGTGAACCATAGGAATCCATTGTACAAGAAGTAAAAACACTTTCCTTATCACTAGTGACTGAGAGTACTACCGTCCACTAACAAGAGAAATAAGAACAATAGTTTCCCATCGCCTTTGCCTCCTCCTTCAGCTTTTCAAATACGCCTCCTGGTGAGACCACCAGCCTTGGGAACATCCCACACACAGGCTGCTGTTCTTCCAGAGCCTCAGCATTTGACTGACACTGACATTAGAGCTGGCAGAGCCCAGGATGGAAAATCAATGGAGGCTGGAACCTGCAATTTCCATTGATGAGCTTTCAGGGATGTCATTCCTTTGTCACCTTGGACCTTGAAGGTTTGCCCAGATCTTTGTCTTTGTAGGACTCATCTCTTCTCACTCAATGGTTTGCTCCATCGGTCCTTCAGACTTTCACGAAGACAGTCAAACCAGCACTCTTTCTCCATGTCACAGACAGGCTAGATCCTTTCCTCTTAACACAGTGTAAAATCAATGGAGAGAGCGCTATTTAGCAAAATTTTACATCTGACCTTTAATGCTCTATCTTTAATTTGTATAAAGAAAATGCAGTGCCTTTTGCTCTGTAAGCATTTACCAAAATGTTCTCATTTGAGCAAATACGGTTCATTAGTATTAAAATGTTGCAAGCACTTGCTAAAAGTTTTTTTCTCCTTACTTTTATGATAGTTTTAGCATAACTTTAGTAGCATAATTTCAGAGAGACACCACAGAGTTGAGCCTTGGGGCTATGTTTTCCCACTGATTCGCTAGATAAAATTTATTATGTTTACAAAATACATCAGCATGTTCATAAAGCTTTTTGTTTAAAAGAAATAAAAGCAGCTTTGTGTTACCTAACATTGTATTTCTTCACAATTTTAATTTAAAGCAACTGTAGCAATAAAGAGGGAATGTATTTCTTTTTCAGCGTTTAAATACAAACTGGTGAATGTAAGTAAGTTGTGCATACCAGACATGGGCTGCTCCTGCGTGGATTAATAAAAACAAACTGAATTTTCATTCCCTCAACTTATGAATGGTGCCAGTCTTACAGTGGGATGTCTATACTATTATGTGCTTAAAAAAATATACAAATTAAAAGCCAGGCTGCAGGGGTGCGCGTTTTTTAAAGTCATTTCAAAGGAACTGTATCATAAGGGACTAACTTGTTGCCTTGTGTTTTTGAATTTTTGTTAATATCACGTTTTATTTTAAGTGATTGCCATCCAAGGCACAGTGAGGAAATCGTAATCAAATACCGAGTCCGTACATCGTGATTCCACTTTCCTGGAGACTGAAAAGCCACCAACAAAACCACAGTAATATTTCCAAAACTCATTTTCCTTACAAAGGCAGAACCTAAGTTCATTTGCATCAGGGCAAATTAAAAGTAACTCTTCTAATGTCTAGGACTTATGTTACTTAAAGTAAGATAATCTGTGTTTTTTACTGCTCCTGCTCTAGAGCTCTGGTCACAGTCTTTTGTGTATTCTAAAGCTTTTCGGCTTCCTATAACGTCAGACATCTTCAATGATTAGTAAAGAAATGTCTCTAAATACTGGAAAATGAAAAGAGGACCCTGAGATCCTGGTCTCGGATACGGAGAGTTTATAGAAGTTTATAGAAGAATATTTATTTCTCTTTCTTCTGAAAGTGAAATTGTTGTACATATCAATTGCCAGATTGAAGATGTTGAAAATCATTTGCAAAGAATAGATGTCTAGGCAGGGACAATGAGAGTGTTTGTCTGCACAACCCTCCCAAAATATATCAAGTTGTGGCCTGGACACTATTGCTGTAGCTGGTAAATTTATTAAATCTCTGCAGTCATGCTATTTTGTGAAGTGTTGTTGGAGTAACCAAAAGTGTGACACTTGCTAAAATAATACACTTTGTCTAGGAGAATGTTTCTCCACTGAGGCATGCACTGTAACAGAAACAGCTGAACAGTGCTTGCTCTCCCTGAAAATCATGAAAAAGTTTTGAGCGCTTTGGAATGAGTGAAAAAAAGAAGCAGAATTACATGTAATCAGAGGAGAGAAATGCCTATGACAGAGAATGTAATCTTCGTCTGAGCAGTTGCAAAGATCTCATGAATGAGTATCTCAGCTACAGACAATTGGAACTTCATTAAACCACTACAGGAGGACTGATGCGGTATTAGCAATGCCAGCTGTCATGAGCTAATCCATATTAAACTCTGCATCCCCACACTGCTATTAAATCCAATAAAGGTGAGACACATGATCGTTCATTTCTAGCCAGGAAAACAATATTTATAAACCAAAAATGTGTCATTAAAATATTCTTAGACTTACAAACTGGAAAACTGATAAACAGAAATGTAATCTCCATGGCTCCATCCATCAAACAAAAGAACAGCCTATTATCCTGCTATGCAGTGTGAATATCCCACATCCACTATCATTTTCTGGTTGTGATAGGTGTTCAGTACCTCAAAAAAAAGAAAAACAGGAAAAAAAAGGTACCACTGCAGTAATTCCCCCCATACTTTATATCTGCTCCTGTATTACAGGAACACCCAGAACTCAGCTTGTTCAAGCCCATATACACTGATGTCATTTGAGTAAACAAGTGTCTCTTGGGCATGTTAGGCACACAGCGCTGCATTTGACTTAGCTTCTTCTCTGACAGTGCTAAAAAGCAAAGAGCTAGGGATCCCACTGAGGCAGAGGCTTTATGTCTGCAGAGAGACAGAATGAGTCCAAAAGTGCCACCACACTTGAAGTCATGATGTAGATGCAGAGAGGGTTCAAACAGCAAGTAAGCTGTAGAGTAATCAGAAACTTTATGTTGCCCCTAAGTTGAGAGCTGAGATAAAGATGAAAGTACTCTAAGGATATATTTATTCTAATAAATTAAATGTGCCTGGGCCTGTTAGTCTGAGTCTCGGTCTGCACTGAAGCCAATCACTCCGACCTCCATAACAAATATAGCAACCTCTATACATAATATTAGCCCCACAAATAGGCCAGTAACACTTTAAGTTCTGCCCTATTCTAACTTCTGAAAGATGGCCAGAAAGTGTTTGTAAGGATGCTGTCTGGCCTGAGCAACAAATATGACAGAGACCATGTTGGCAGTTTTACAGTGTAGGTGAAGTGAGCGGAAAAAATGGGTATAAATTGTATCACATTCTTTTCCATATAAATTTTATGATTTTTTCTAGATCAGATTTCTCCACATTTTCCTAACTCTCCCCTCTTTCCACACAGAATATTTCTTGTTTCTACCTTCACCTATGACAATATTCAGTCATTCCCTCCAGTTCTGTTCCATGTTCTTTAACTCCTTTATGTTTAATTTAAATCTCAACCAAGTGTAAATAGTATGAAATTTTACTAAAAGCCTCAAAACTCAAGGAAGACTGCTTTTGCCACTGACCTAGAAAACACTGCCTGGAATTATGCTCTAGATATGATACCTTGTCTTAAAGAAGTTTTCAGACGCAAGAGATGTCCGAGGCATAAATAGAAAGATTTATTTTTTAGGACAGCACTGTAAGGTATTATATGTCCTATGTTACATCTTACATTGGGAGCCAATAACAACTGGACATTTACCAGAACCATTCATTAAATTTATGGAGTGTTTGAGGAATTTCCTACACGAAGTGTTGGAAATAGTACAAATATTGCAATAAAGGTAAATAGTGTGGTATGGAAAATATCCATTTTTTATATTGCTGAAGGTATTTGCATATTTATAGCAATCAGGAGGAGGCCATATTTTATGTATATCCTCAGTAGAACCTTGATCCCACTGTAACATATGGGATCTTTGCCATTAGCTTCTGGGGGGCCAAGACTTTTATGAAATATTCATTGTCTGTCTTGCTAGTGGAAAACGTCTACACAATTGGGTTTTTTTAGGTCCATCTTAAAAGTGTAAAGAACAGAAAATTCATAGAACTGCAGAGATGAATGTCAGAAGAAATAATTAGACTAAATGTTGCATGTACTTCCAAAACCACATGCAAAATACATGATGTAGACCACTATGAATCTATACAAGCACTCTCTATGATTCCTGCAGGTATATTATACTTTCATATGGGAATGTAAGAACCCAGAGAGAACATGGAATGTCTGTCCTTGGCGTATTGCAAAACACAACTGGAAAGGCCTTCAGCAGCCCAGTCTAACTTTGAACTTAACCTTGCTTTAAGCAGGACCTCCAAAGGTCCTTTCCAAACTTTTTGGTTGTTTGTTTTTTTTTTTTTTTTAATGTATTATTATTATTATTCTAATTCCAGGGTAGGCAATGTCCATATTTAATAAAACACAAATGTTGAATTATCTTCCATTATTTAAAAAAGCTTGTTTGCTTTTCTTAACTTTTTAAAATTAATCCCAGCAATATGACTTTTAGACTAGGAGCACGAAAAGCAAAGCAAGACAGGTATGGTGGAGGTATTCAAAAGTATCCCTCATTTCTTCTAGATAAGTTATATTCATTTTGAGATCTCGTGTGATATTAGCTATCTCCACAAATACTGAACAATTTGCAATATGTGGCCACAGGAGAATCATGTTGTTCCAGCAGTCAAAAAATATTCTTGCAAGAGGAAATTGTAGACATGACTTAAGAAAGTAAGGGAATACTTCTGGCTCACATTTCTAGAAAATATACACCTAAAAATCAACAAAAGCTTAAAAAATAAAGAAATTAAGGAAATTTTAACTAAGAATTTTTCCTTTGTCAGCTGGCAGAGCTCCACTGGGAGAGGTGCATTTTGCCTAGGATGAAGTTTGTCCTTTGTGTTTGAAATAATTAAGGGTCCAGCCCAGAACCAGGTGAAACCAGTAGGAGAATGAACACAGCACTAGGGACAGTCATCTTAAACAAGAGATTTCCAGTTGCTGTTATAGAAATCTAGAAACCCCTTTCTTTAACAATATTCCTTGCAACTGTTATCCTGTTTCTCAACCTGGTTTGGGTTATCTTCTACTTTGTGAGCACTATTCAACTTCCAGTACTTCTGGTTATGTCAAAAAAATCCCAATTTGATCTATGACAGGTTTCTTAATCTTTCTGAACCAAGAAAAAAGGTTATCCTGAGAAGTAATTTCCCCTGGGGAAATAGGAAATCAGGTGAGAAAACACTTCAAATGACTTTGCAGTACTGAGCTGCCACATCCCTGTGTACATTGCTGTACATTAAGAGTTTTCCCTGGTGTGTAAGGAGACCAGTGATGTACACAGCAGGATGAAGGATTAAAAGCCACAGGG
>JAVKLA010000027.1:25750417-25783665 GCA_034782735.1 Sagittarius serpentarius | reverse complement strand
GCAGGATGACGGATTAAAAGCCACAGGGGTATCACTGGGATAGAAGCAGGCATGAGACAGCTATATGTGGATAAGATGGAAGGAAAATAATAATAGATTTTTTTTTAATCTGAACTCTTAAAAAACTGTATTCGTGTTATTTGCGAAATAGATTTTCTAAATATAAAAGTATACATTAGCTCAACACAGAAGAGATTGCTCTAATAAAAGCAGGTTTAGTAAAAGTAGTTTCTAAAAAGTGCTGTAATTTATATAAGAAAAAAACAGCATCAGCAGGGCAAAACCATATGTAAGCCTGGCGTATTACAATGCTGTCTCATCACATGCTCTTAGTCCTAAGACCTGCTGTACTCCACTGGCAGCATCATGTACACAGGAAAACAGATTGCTTGCAATTGCTAGTTTTGATAATTTCACTAGGAAGTTACTTATTTCTGTAACCTGGAGAGTATATCATCACATTAGTTGTCTTCTGTCAAATGTTTGGATTTAATATTAAAGGTGAACCTAAAAAATATTTCAAAATATACAGATTTATATGATTGTATAGTTTCTATACAATATCACTGTATAATGATAATTACTAGAATAAATTTTCTTATTTTCCACTAGGATATGCATGCTAGGATTCTTGTCTGTAAAAAAATAGATTTGGATAAAATGGGACTTTTAAGGACCATGGGTAATGAAAAACACTTAAAATTTTCTTACCAGATATTTTTCCGTGCTTTCTTCCGACGATGAACATGAACCGATGCTGAGAGCTGGCATCTTGCTGGTTTCAGACCATGTTCCAGCCTCCTCCAGACAGAATCAGAGCCCTCCAGGACCAAAGGACAGGTACAACTTCAGTGACACACCACTGTGGACTCTACATGCTACATTCAGCCAAAGCAGGAAAAAGATACAGCTGAGAAGATGAGCAAGGCTCCGCCTGCAATTTCAAGCATAGGCCAAGAGAAAAGAAGGCTTTATCAGGGTGGATGCTGCTGTGGTAGTCTGAGGAGGGTGAGCAGAAAGCAGCACAGTTCAAAATTTAGGGGCTGAAGAGACTCTTTGTTTGATTGGATTTTTTATTCCTTACCCTCTAACTACTGAGTTTATGGTACATTGCTTGAAAGCACCCAGCACTTCTCTCTGTCAAAGACAGACAGTTGGACTAGGCAAACCACTGTTGCAGACCAACTTGACAGTTCTCACCCTGACATGCTTTGGGTAAGTGTGACTCCATAAATTTCTTGTGCAATTTCCCTTAGATACTGAACTTTCATTTCATACCTCAGCAGACCCATCACCTGGAGCAACACTAAGTCTTGTGTTAAGGGGTCTGCTTGTTGCGTGACAAGGAAGGAGTTTAGCTGACATGGGACAGTGGGCCATCAGGAGGAGCTTCTCTGTTCTCTGACCAACAGCAACTGGCTAGTGGAACAGCAAGGAATCTATGCCACTATGCTACATATATGAGGAGATACAGGTTTACAGTGTGGGTGGGTGGGGAGCGGGTAGGAAGAGAATAGGCACTCTGCATTTCTTGGCAAGCCTTTTTTTAAAAGATACTACATTCTACAACAGAGATTGCTCAGTGCTAGATACAGTGATTTTCTTATTATCATATACTGCGCAGGTTTGATATGAATCTTAATAATTCTTAATTACAAAAACTGCTTAGGGATCCTTGAGTAATAGCTTCTGTGGAAATACACATAATTAGTCATAGACACATTCAATTGAAGTAACTATCACTGGTGTCTGAGTTGCAGCACTGCCAGCAAGCCCCAAGCAGAGACTGTGGCTTGTACTGACATGGCCTGTCTCCCTTTAGGATGCAGGGTGTCAGGAGCCAACACATCTTTTTCAATTAATGGGTCCAGTGAAAAAGGTGGAAATGATTACAGAAGTAGGAAGTGACTCATTTGAAAGAGATCTGCAGGTGAGCTGCCACATTAGACACAAAGATGGAGCAGGGTGAAGAAGAGTATCACTCTCAAAGAGGCATAAGGGAAAAAAACCTCCAAGTCTCCAGGGCTGAGAATCTGCAGGAAACATAAGCAATAATTCAGTTTTGTGTTTTATTCAAGTTTTATTCTGAAGAATCAAATTGTGCCTCAAAAGAAACTCTCACACTAGATTCTTTCAGGGCTGGTAAAGAAGGCTAGTTGCTTTCACATTGATAAGCTGATGCTTTCTAGGGCCTGTAAGGCAAGGTTCTATAAAAACTTAACAAATAAAACCTATCTTCCTCCCTCCAATCCTTACCACTTGCATTTACAAGTCATCCCTTATAGCTGATCTATTGAAGCACCTACACTGTCCAAAACAAACTTTCCCAGTTCCAGACAACTGTAAATATCCACTGAAAAAACAGCAGATTTTTTTAAAATGTTGATGCCAAGTTACATCACAGAAAATTTAGATAAAAGCCCATTAGTTCTAGACTAAACACATGCCAGCTATATTTTAAACTCAAAATTCATGTCAGCAAGTAGAAACGGAGCGGACACTAATTATATGAGGTATTCATTACCCATAACATTGCAGACTACACACATTCTTTTGGACAAGCTGAAGCTATCTACAGCCTAAAATACAACTCCACAGAAATGAGAGTATATGTCATAGGTACATACCTGGAAGAAAGGTGTTAGGAAAGGAGACAGTTCACTCAAACAACTGGAGAAAACAAAGACTTTTATTTGATTTCTGCTCTATTATGCATTCTTCCATGCACACGTATGGGTGTATTCATGAATATGTAAATTTTTTGTATTTAGTTGGATCCCACTGTTATGCTGGCACATAATTAGAAGCTCATCATTAATGATTTATGAGCTGTTGCCATGCTATTAGCATTTAGAAATAAAACTACTGCAAAAAACTTTTTGTTTATACTTTGCCAGGATTATTGCTAACAGTAGCCACATTATTGAAGATCTACAAGAAAAACATCAGGTCTTCCTTCTAAAAGGTGATATTCATAAAACTCACAGTACGTGGATATTTTCTATGGGGAAAAAAAAGGCACCGGTGAAGATGTGGAAAAAAAAAAAAGGAAAAGAGTTCCTTAGGTTAGAGACACAATGTGATGTTGACATAACATGTGCAATTAATAGCAGTAATTCAAATGAAAAATCTGACTAAGGAAACCTCAGAAAGAAAAAAAAAAAAGGAAAAGAAGAAAAAAAATACAGCAAGTGCTATAAAACAAACAAACAAAAAATCCTACTTAGTAGTGTCCAAGTCCCCCCAGATAAAGTCTTAGTTTCAGTCGGGAACAGAGTATTTTATTTCACTTGTAGACCTTCTTAATTACTTCTTTATCTATACAGATAAAGATTCAGCCTGAGAAAGAAAAGGCTTGGGGGGAACCTGTCCATGTGTATAAATACTTGATGGGAGGGAATGAAGAAGAGGGAGCCAGGCTTTTCTCAGTAGTGTCCACTGACAAAGAGACAATGGAGACAAACTAAAAAACATTAAATTTCATGTGAACACAAGAAAACAAGCTTTTTCTACTGTAAGGGTGGTCTAACACTGGTACAGAGAGGGTGTGGTCTCCCTTGGTAGAGATATTCAAAACCTGACTGGACATGGTCCTGGGCAACCTATTCTAGCTGACTCTGCTTGAGCAGGGGTTTGGACCACATCATCTCAAGAGGTCCCTTCAAACTTAAATGATTCTGTGATAGTCCAACTACTGATAGAAGCGAGGCTTGTGAGGAGAGGGAATATCTTTTATTAGGCCATGTAGGAAAGCTGGAAAACACTTACTTTGGGCCCAAGCAACCTGTATTAAACCTAAGAAGCAGCAGCAAAAAACTAATAGTAGGTGGTCATACTGCCCTTAAGTAAATACCAATAATATACAATATTATAATACATAATAATAGAACAGCAGTTAACATTCACTAAACAAAGAAGGTATTAGCAGAGAAAGAAGACAAGTAGCACAAACAAGTTAATGCTCACACTGCTCAGTCATCTGATGGTAGAGTTGAGCTAGTTCAGTCTCATTATCACATGTAAAATTATATTGCTAAATCAGCAACAGCATGCAACTGAGATTTTCTGACCTTGTTACTCTTAAACTTAATCTTACATCAATCTTAAACACTAAGTGCATCTTTGACTGACATGCATTCAACTCTCCTTCTGTGAACTGTGTGCAGTCTGGAATGCCGGCCTTGCCACGTGGTTTTCTTTAGGTTTCAAAGCCAGCCAGTGCCTGAGAAGCATGCTCCTTTAAAAGAGCAGTAACATAATACTGCTGGTCCAGGTGAGCTTGTGGAATGGCCAATCCAAATTTTATTTTCATCTGTGGCCCATTCTGACAAGATGAACATAAAGTAGCTGCTGCAAAAGACTTGATCTCTGCCCAACTGTGATCAAACTGATGTATGGGAGCAAGCTGTCTTGTTTACCATGGACCAGATAGAGAGGAAGTACGTGAAGAAATTAAATTACAGGAGGCTGAACTGACCTTCAGCATGGTGATGAATGGCTTCCTATTGCACTCAGCCTCTAAGTTTCTGAGAAGAAAAAATAACTAATGGCAGAAGATCTTGCTACAAATGTGGGAGGAGAGCCAATGGAAGGAGAATCCACATTTGTGGAGACTTGTACTGAGGTCACTCCTCATTTAGTGGAGAAGATAACTGATTACAGAGCGTTAACAGGCAGAACAGACATTTAGAAGCTGGCAATACTAACTTTTACCTTTCTGCTCTCAATTCATATTGAGAAACAAGATTTCCTGTAATGCAATTCCAGAGGTGATATTCCCCATTTTGAGGAATCTGGTTCCATGACACTTCCAAGTGATGGAGACACAAGAAATTACAGCAGACTTTTCCTTCATGATCAGCTGTGTTCATGCTACTGCTGGGTCGTATATGCATATCTGTTACCCTGTTTTCTGTTCTTTTTCCTCTCTCCTCCACTTTCATGTTAGGTTCAATAATTTATCCACAGGAAGTGATATTATTCAGTTGTTACAACAGCTGTAGGTCACTGTCAACACTTTGCTGCAGTCATTTACAGATGGTCTGGCAACTAGTTCATGACGTCCATGTCCTCTGTAATTCTTCCCTGGCTGATGTCAGGCAAGCAAGCCATAATATACAGGGTACATGCAACAGTTACAAAGAGCATTTCTGAGCTCTTAAATTTGATTGTCTTACTGCTAACTTTTTACAATTGTGCCTGACTGAATTTTGGCCCACACCACACTCTTTCAAACATTTGCCATGCAGTCTGGGAGTCAGTACAAGCTGCAGAATGTTTCCAGTAGGCTCTTACCAAAGTTCAAGAGACTTTAATAGGACTCATCTAGCACACCCTATGCCAGTTAGCCTCAAGTCAGAGAAGCATCCTGGGCATGTTCATGTTACCACATTATCTGCTACAGATAGTTAATATTAATTCAGGTTTATATTACACAGCCTACCAACTTTATGATACCTGGCGTTGTAGAACTGTTCACAGGCAATATTGGTTGTTTCCAGAGCTGCTGCTGGTATGGCACAAGAGCAGCCGGATAAGTGAAAAGTAAGGAAAATGGAGCAGTTTCAGCCTTCAGCTTGATTCTGGTCTCTGCTTCCTCGCATGGATCTTCTTTGCCAGCAGTATATTGTGTGACTCTTGATAGCAAGGAGAATGATTGTCAAAAGAGCAGATGTGGAGCCCATATGAAACCATAGCTATGAATAACTGCTCATTCACTGAATTAGGAGGGCCATACCATGAGGGATATCCTAGCTGGCTAGTTGTGCAAACGCCTGACAGTTTCCTGCTGTAAAGCAGAATCATGCACATGTTGGGTGACAGCAATAAAACACAGTTCAGCATAATTTGTTCACGGATGCAACTTTCTCTGACAGATCAAACCCTATAGCCCTCAGGAAACTAGCATTCTGTGATGATCCAGGCCCTGTAGCCCTCCGTAACTGGAGCCCCTGAAGACCATGAAAATTCATTTCTATACATTCCAGCTGCTTAGACCTTACAGTCCCTGAAATCAAGGCTTATAGCTGCTGGCAACGAAGGTCTTTCTTTTTCCAGAACAGGCCATTCGTACACTGATTCCACCCAGTCCTTTCTAATGGGCCATACAATTTTAATTACAATGTGACTACTGAACAAGCAAACAGTGCAAGGATTTCCTGGAAGCTAAGTCAGCATGCATGTATATGACTCAGTTTCCAGACAGTTTTTTCCTTGCTTGATTTGCAGTACAGATTTAAGTCAAACTTCTTCAGTTTTGAGTTTAAGATTATTCTGGGGTGGATGATGGGGTTTTTTACAGCATCCTCTGCTAGAGCTCTTCCACTGCATGCAAACATCAAAGCACAAATGTGACTCTTAATAGTAAAGGAGAAAGCTTCAGAAGAAGACAGGTGAAAGTCCCCCTGTTATTTGAGCATATGCACCAAATTCACAAACTTTTCCTTATACAATTTCTCCAACATTGTACCTGAACTGTACTTTCCTACTTTTCCTGGTCTTGTAACAAAGATCCAGTACATCCACTTCTGAAAGGAAAAATTCTATTTTAAGCAGTGCCCATTGGAAAAAAAAAACATTGAGAGGATTTAAAAAAAAAGCAAAAAAGCAAAAAATAAAAAAAACCTCAGTGAAATAATAAGAATTATCTCACTGCAATCAGGTCTAAGGGAAGAAAGAGGTAACCATATCTGATTGCTCTTTAAAGCACCTATCATGTGGATACAAGATCAATTCCGCCAATACGCTGCTACACTTCCTATATTGCTTCTGGAAAGGGATAGTTTGTGATTGCATGAGAGGCTACTCTATAGCCTCTCATACAGACAAATTTGGAGACAAGATTCTGGAGAGCAGCCCCACAGAAAGAGATTTGGGGGTTTGGGCTGATGGCAAGCTGAATATGAGTCAACAGTGTGCCCTGGCAGCCAAAAGGGCCAACTGTGTCCTGGGGTGCACCAAGCACATCATAGCTAGCCAGTCAAGGGAGGTGATCGTCCCACTCTACGCTGCACTGGTGTGGCCTCACCTCAAGTACTGTATGCAGTTTTGGGTGCCTCAATACAAGAAGGGAATCAAACTATTAGTGTGTCCAGAGGAGGGAGGCCAAGATGGTGAAAGGCCTTGAGGGCAAGACTTACAAAGAGCAGCAATCACTTGGTCTGTTCAGCTTGGAGAACAGAAGGCTGAGGGGTGACCTCATCGCAGGCTACAATTTCCTTAAAGGGGGCAGTGGAGGGGGAGGTGCTGATCTCCTCTCTCTGGTGACCAACGGTAGGACAAGAGGAAATGGAATGAGGCTGTGTTGGGAAGTTCAGGTCAGACATTAGGAAAAGGTTCTTCACCAAGAGTGTGGTCGGTCACTCGAACAGGCTCTGCAGGGAAGTGGTCATGGCATCAAGCCTATCAGAGTTCAGGGAGCATCTGGATGACACTCTTAGTCATATTGTTTAGTTTTAGGTAGTCCTGCATGGAGCAGGGCGTTGAACTTGATGATCCTTATGGGTCCCTTCCAACTTGAGATATTCTATGATTGTGTTCACATTATGTGGGATGTAGGTAAGACCACAAATAAAAGATTAGCACAGACATATAGAGACAAAATTAGAAAACCAACACACAGAATAAGGGACAACTAGCAGGAAACATAAGGGATACCATGGGATTATTTCAAAAGCCCATTTATGCTATGAGAAAGTGTAATCATTTACCCTATCAATGTGGACAGATTCAGATTTCCAAGAAAAACTGCCCTGCATAAAATCCTGATACTATGACCTTTCAATTCACACACTGATAGCTTAAAGCAAATATTCTTGTATGTGATATGCAAAAAAAATCAAGTTTTCTGTTCTTTCCTGTGCAATACACTCCATGAAATGCAGTATTTTTCACCCGGAAATTAAAACTGCAAATTGATACAACACTTTACATTCATGAAATAGCATATAAAGCAGAAAACTGTGTTATTAGACAGTACACTTCACCTGGGCATTGTAGATTTCTGCTACGATGAAGTCAGCATCATTTTTTTCCGTCTGTTATTAAAAAGACTGTCTTTGCTTTCTTGGACAGGCAACTCCTTTCAATTTTTTTTACTGATAGAATGCCTCATAGAAAAGCATGAAAATGGGAAGTTAACACACTTAAAGATCACATGCACTAGTCTCCCGATCACCCATCCTCACAGAACTACAAAACTATCATGTATTACAGGCCATGAAGTGCAAGATTATTCATGCTTTCCTTTTGCTTTTCTACATTTATTCTTTATTTTAAAAAATAATACTGAAGGAAAACATTGTCTATACCTGTTCATATTGAAATAGTGTATTTTTTTGTGAAGACTAATATACTGGATGGTATATCAATGAGATGGCATCAGGATAGCATCCTTCCTCATCTGGCCGCAGGTATTTGGATTGTGTTAATCCATCTAACAGGCATGGTTCTAGCCCCGGTCTTTCAGATTTTGAGCACTGGGCATAGCTGTTTAACTCTGGTGTGAATTCTGGCAAAAAAAAAAAGACCCTTAAAAAGTAAAAATGAAAGGCTGTCACAGATGTATTCAAGATTCACTTTTCTGACAAACTGTATATGACAGACTACATCTAAAGAGCTATCAGTTAGCAATGGAAAGTATGAATGACTTTGGCAGAATTCAGTTTTCAGATCCCAAGTTCAAAGACTTTCATGGAAAATGTTTTGAATGGCAAATTAATAAAATCTACAAGGAAAATTTAAGAACCTGGAAAAGTAAATCTGAGTGAAATTTTCTACTGACTTGCCCTCTTTGCTTTTCAGAAAAAAATCTATGCTCTTGTGTGTAAAATCACTTTGGGAATTCAACCTCAACTGTGCCCCTGTGGAATCTCTAGTGATCACAGAAGACAGTAAATGCACAGAAGACAACGAACATAGATTAATCTCATTTCCCAGAAAGTGAGACCTCTAGCACGACAGTAGAAAAAGAAAGCTTTTTAAAATACAAATTATAGAAGAGACATTAACACCACTGGAAATTATAGCAAAAATACAAGAAATCTTGATCATGTTTTGACTTCCAAACCAGGAGACTGTTTTTTGTGTATTTTCCTTTCTCTGAAAAGGAAAAATGCAAAACTTGAAACAGGAGTATTATCCAAGCCAGAATGACGATAAGATCTGAATGGACTTAAGAATGGAAGACCCTGAGAAAGCCAGACTTCACATATTTGTTCAGTGCACACTTATCTAGTGAGGTGAGTCCTCCCTGACACAACAATCTAATGAAGAAGGAACTGGTATTTGCCTTGCAGTTTCTACAAGTTTTCAGTCACCTTCTCAGTGAATTTAAGAATAGGTAGTGGTGGCTCAAGGTGCCCTGTCCACCTCTTCTAGAAGGCAATAATCCTCCTGCTGGTTACTTTAAAAACAGATAATAAGTGTTTTAGATAATATAACATTTTTAAAAAATCTTCAGTGCTCCTAAAAGCTAGAAATTAGATTAGTTTTCCAGAATACATCTCCTCCCCAGTCCTATTTTAATTTTTTTAGCAATCAAATTTATACCCGCCATCCAATCATGTCTAAACATCTGTGTTGATGGCCCCAGTGGTAGCTACAATTCAAAGCTCATACCATATGTGACTCTATGTACTATGTATACTAGTTGATGGAATATTCTATTCAAGTACCTTCTGCTCTTTCAGACATTACCTAACATCTTTGACTCAAGTCAGACAAATACCACTTGTCTGACAAGTCTCAGGAATCCAGACTCTTTCAAGTAATTACAAGACAACAAAAATATTATACCAACCCCCCACCTCCACTCCCCCCCATAAATTTAATAACATAATTTACTAAATGTTATAAAAAAAATCTAAAACTGCATGGGAAAGGACAAGGAAGATACTTTCCCTTTAATTTTCAGCCCCTCTGTGAGATTCAGTTGTTGTATGCCCTTGTAATGTGATGTTACACAGAAAAGACTAGTACTATTCCCACATCTCTCAAGGATGTTCTCTCTTGGCTTAAGTTTTCTATTTTGTAAAACAGAAAGTTTACTGCTTTCAGGAGCATAAATAGCAAGTGCTACATGTTCTTTATGCTAGGGATTCATCTTTTCAATAAGCCAATCAAAGAAAAGTTTCTTTATATTTATTACTCAACATTAACACAAATGTGTGTGTTACTTATAAGTCTCTTAAGGTTAACATCAGCTATAACCAAAAGCATGAAGCTAGAGAAACTTACTCCTTTACAGATTCTCCACACAATCTAGGTACTCTAAACCCAAGCTTCTCAGTACTGCATGAATCTAATTTCTGATGCAATTAATATTTTTCTATAACCAGTTTTCTCTACCAATATAATGATAATTTTCCTCCCACAGAAAATCCTAAACAATGAAAAATGCTATACTGGAAATGAAATTTCCCTGTGTTTGGTAGGATGTTGTGTTTAATTCATGAAAAAACAAGCAGATATGCTTGACAATAAAGCTTTGTATTGAGATGTGGTAACTACCTATAGCCTGAAAACATGGAAGGCTTTGAAGTGTATCAGGTCTCTGAACTGTAAAACAAAAAGAAATTGAAACCCTTACTTTTGCCAGGCAAGTTCTCAGGGAGAAAGTCTGCTGTCCTGCAAACTCATGAATGTGCACGCATAGTATATAAAACCCAGATTATCATATTTCTTATAAAATGCTTTGAGGCTCTGTACATTTTAAAGCTAGAAGTCCTGCTACAGTCCTACCTGTCCGGTACCCACACAAATAGTGAGAGATAGTTTCAGACAAAAGAGGATCTTGAAAAGATCAGGGTGCCTCCCTGCAGTTCTGAGTCAGGCTACCCAGCCCGAGGCACGGGGGTGACTTCAGCCCCGCTTCTTCCCCTATGGGCTAGCTATTGGCTTTGTTGACTGCATAAATCCTTTTTTGAGACTCTCAACTTTTTCCTCACACAGAATAGAGCACTTAGGTAATGAGAGACAATTGAAAATACAGTGACACCTAATGCCAGTAACCACACTTGAACACTTTCTTTTGCTAGTACAGAAAGTGTACAGATTTAGACAAAATAATGTGCAATCTGTATGTTTCTCTGCCTAAGTTTCTTCCCCACTCTAGGGCATTTCTCTCCAGCTAGATTCTCTGGGTTGTTGTCCATAATTAAAATTACTCTTCTGAGGCATGATAGTCTTTTTGATTATCTGTTTTTATCAGCTTCCTTTGACTTTGGCTAGTCCTGCAGTCAGAAACAAGTCAGTATGCTCTTCCTCTTCCACCCTCTTTTTATTGTAGTCTTCCTGGAAGTCTCTGCTACTCTTCAGTCTCTGTAGTAACACAGAGTTCCAGTATGCAACCACTAGACAAATTCTCCTGCTCTGAATTCTAGCCCCATGAAAGGAAACAAACAATTGTAACCTTCTCTTTGCATACCTAGACCACAGAGAAGATCCTTCAGCGACACTTTCTTCCGAAGACAGACTTGCAAGATGCAAGCTCTGGTCCTTGTCCATAGCATAAGATGTATAATTGTATGACACATTTGGTTCTGTCTGTATAGACAGCTTTTTCAGGCACTGGAATGTGATCATCTGCGTTGTGCAATTCTTAGCACAATCCCTGGTATAGTATTGGCACAAGGCAAAGGCTTTTTACTAAAAAATTCCTGGGAACAGTTTGGGAGTTTGCTAATACACATGCTGCTTCACAGACATAATGGCCGCAAAACTCATAAATTGTACAGATTCCTTAAATGTTCATTGTGGAGTATATTTATTTTACATTTCTTCCATAGACGCAGTCTGTTTTTTCCAGGGGGAATGTTGGACCAGCACTTTGGGTTTTACAGGAAAATAAGGGCTAAAACCCAGAGAAAATTGCACAACAGAGATGATGCCTCAGAATTTGTTTCTGTGTCACTGCTTCTATACAATCCTAGGCACAGATTGGTGTTGGGGGAGAAACGGAGAACTAATGAGCCTGAACATGTATTCATGTACTATATCAGGACCTAAATTTTAGCTTTATTACTTTAAAAAAAAGCAAATTGTTGTTATAATCTTTGATCTCTGAATTGTTTTTCCACCGGGGGTGTCCATATTCCTCTGCGGTCCTCCTGTCAACTGTGAATCCAAGACCTAGCCATATGCATTCAAATATACAGTTTAAGCCTCATCCTGTATGTGAATATAAGTCCATCTGCTTAGGTTTTGTCTAACTGACAGTCTTACAGTTTTTTACAGAATTAAAAACATATCATATTATTGCCATATAGTATCTTCTATTATATAATGAATTCCTGGACATTTTAAGAAAATGTTATTTGTCTGTTTTTATGCAGAAGTATATTAGGATATGTTTTTTATTTTTCCCTGTCAAATATTACAGCAGCTTCAGTAGGTTAGAGTTGCTTCAGTACTTTGGGGAAAACATTATTTAATTTTGAATTTTTAGTTGGTATATTTTAACTATACCAAGGGTCATGACACATAACCACTGTCAAATCAGGGGCACAGCTGCCAAACTGCTCCCTACACAACTGATAAGTGGAATAATATCATGCAAATAAAATCTGGAAATTTTATTGTAAAAGTTACCTTACTAAATTGTTTTTATATTGCCCTTTTTGTAGGTTATAGGTTAAATTAACAAGCTCCTTATTTTCTCAAGCATAATACAGAGCAGTCCACTCTCATATCTATATTTACACATTTTGCTGTTATAGAAACACCTCCAGGAGCACTGGATATTGATGGGTATTGTTTAGAACATAGATGAGTGAATGGCTTGTTATGAATAATTTATCTAAAGCCTTTTCTTAAGGCATATCTGTGAGCAGATTGCAGTTCTTTCAAATTTATTCAATATTCCGAATTAAAATAGCTTCTTAAAAAAGTTGTTAGTTTTATGGACGGAACATGAATTGTTTTTACAGAGTATTTATGTGTTGGGTGCCTTGGTCAGCAAAGGCACATGGAATTGTTCTTATTTCCTGAATGGATAAACATCCAAGCAGATCTACAGCAAATCCTCACACATGCAAACATAAACTTAGATTTCAGGTTGTTTTCATAGATGTGACCTTGTATTCTCTGTTTCCAAACATTTTGGCCAGAAAAATTAATTTGTACTGGATTTAATAAAAAGAAACAAAAAGTAAAAAAAAGTGACTGGCTGGAATCCACTAAAAAAGCCAATCAAATAAACACAGAAAATATTTTGTATTATCTTCCTTGATCTGATTTATAACTATTAAATTATGATTATTTTCTTTCTTTTTCCTTTTCCATAATTTATGAAATAAGGTTTGCCAACCATCATTTCTTCTTATGAGTCTTCTGTCTCCTCTGTTTATTGAAAGATCTAAACCTGTTTTTTCTATGCTAAATAATTACATGTCCTTTTGGTGACATTTAAAAATCAATAAAGCATAATATTTAAAGGAAAAGTCAAAGCATGAATTTTTCATGGACGGATTAATCTATAATCTGATTGTTCCGAATACGACTACTTTATAGGCACATGCAGCTAACTGAAAGGGAACCTGTACAACCTTCCTTATACATCCATTTTCACAGTGTGCTTCTCAAGAACAAAAATATGTATGGCCTATGCCTTGTTCACATTCTGACAAGAATTAACTTACTACCTACATAAAACCACTTGGGTTCCTGGTCACCCCGTTCAGATTAGGGACCTGTAAGGATGCATTACAGCCCTTGTACAGCCCAACTTCCTTTAACCAAAATGAGCCTGCTGTCTGATTTTGACATATCCATATGGCCAGGTGATCTCCCAGTTATGTGAACTTGTAGTCTGAGACACTAATGTACAGCTAGGGAAGTTTTATATCAATACATATGTAACAATATTATTATAATTATTAATACCATTAACAGCAGTAATAACAGTAATAATAATATTACACTACCTATAGAATCATCAGATTTCATTTTTCAATTCACTGCAAAAATATGTACTAGGAGACAATCACTACCCCTGACAAGGTTAGGTGGAGGTTGAAGGAGACTATGAAGACGTTCCTGTAATATCTCTGGGAATCATGCTATTGGGTCTTAGAGCTCCTAAGCCCCCTCTCCTTCCTTTGTCCTTGCAAATTTGCAAAAGGGGAAAAGGCTGACAACAGATAGGAAAGAAAAGGAATGCAGAATGACATATCAAAGATCACAAAATAATTAAGGTCAGAGGTGTTAGTAGAATATAATCCTTCCCATTCCTAGTCCTGTGTACTACCTACTGGACAATAATACACTTGTAAATCTTTCCACATAAATCTCTGAAGCAGCAGGAGAAATCCTCAAGACAACTATACAGAAGGAATTCTATTTCTGTTTGACAGTTTTTGACAGAAAGCCAATCCCACTTCAGCCTCTCTCATGAATAAATAGATAGATATAATCCTTTAAATTTAAATAACATTTTCCATCTAAGGGTCTCCAAATGTTTATCGAACAATAGACGCTTACATTGCACAATAGTCTTAGTGACCCTTAAAAAAGCATCACTTGGCGGAATAAATTTCTCACTGCTCTTCCAGCTTCCACTAAACTCAAAGTTAGGAGATCCAATTCAAAGGTTCCTAGACCTTTTAACTAGAACTAGCCAGACCATCTGCCATCCTCTAGCACATGAAGTATTCCATACTTTCAAATGGGTGAGGTGCTGATAAAGAAATTTTTAATGTAATGTTAAAGTTTTATAGGAAAAGCAGAAGCTTGAAAACAGGTTACAGTAGCCATTTTTCTGGTATATTTTTACCACTTTGTAACAGTCTTCCTGTTGACATAATACCAGAGATGTAGTGTGGTGTCTGTGTTTACCCAAACTGTCTGAATTTCTGCCTCCCTGTCTGCTTCCTTGGCCTATATATTACTGTCTGATAGTCAATGATAGACCAGGCTTAGTCATGTCTCAGTATAACTCATAAACACTTTTGGATTTTGCAACAGGTGAAAGCAGTATGTTGGTAATGTGTCTATGGAAAATCCCAGACATTTGTCAAATTAACTATGGTTTTCCTTCTAATTGGTGAATCCCTTAAGAAAAAACTGGTTTTGTCATGCAAAGTATCTCCTACAGAAAAATATTGAACAAAATGTCTGAATGGGTTTTACAGTTTTCTCCTGTGATGTATATTTTATACATTGCCTGTACCAAAGGAAGTATAAAGGGATATTAAATTTTTATCTTTATTTTGTTTACAGTCTTGTATTCTTCAGTTCAATCAACACCCAGTTGTGTTTTCAAAAGAACAATATTCCTTCATACGGATAAGTAAAGGCTTTTTGTATTTCCATTTGTTAGTAATGAAAGTTATTAAACTGATGATCTTGTAAGTATTCAAATGTCAAAGGACAACAATAAATTAACAGTATTTAAAGCCAGTAGAGATATTCTATCACTTATTGTGATATTTACCTTAGGATCTCATTTCATTAGGCTTCAGTGGTGTCCATGACTTGCTTATCTATTTGAAAAGTATTTGTGTATTTGAATTATATTTCAAATACTTTTAGAAAAATCTTAATTTGACCAGTTTTTACAATAATAATAAAGCCTAAAGCTGGTATCAGATACTACTGAAAAATCAGGGTAGCAATAAATGTTCTTATGGAATTAAATACATAATAAAAACTTCATAGTTTGGATTTAGTTGTTCAACCAAATTAACCTGAGAATGGGATATCTCCACTAAGCCTCCTTTCGAATTGCCTAGTTGCGTTTCACACTTCTCTGAGCCAAGGCTACTAGAATATTCTGAGGTTGGGTTTTTAGAAATTAGAAACAAAATGTGTTTCATTAAGTGGAGATAGAACAGAAGAAGGAATTCCAAATTAAAATGAGCAGTTAACTGCAGATGAGACTTGATCCAGCATAAAACCACATTTATCTTTGATTTTTGTATGTTTACCACAGGAATGTCACAAGTATGGCCAGAAATCTTACCCCTAAATAATCCTTTAAGCTGTGTGAAGTTCTTTCCAGATTCAAGCTTGATATATTCAGCATCTTAGTTATTCCCCAGAGGAGTAGTTAGGAGGAAATGTAAGTACAGTTTTCTTAGCATCTTAATCCAGTTTCCATCCTAACTCACGTACAGGTTCATGCAGGGAATGATCACTTCCCAGTTCATCATTTAGAGCTTCTTCCACAGGCAATAGTACAGCGCACAAGTGTGTCTGTCTATTTCAGTGGCATAAATTAAAAGGACACTAGAGGACTTCCCCTCCAACTTGAGAACTTGAATGCTTGCTTTAAAGAACAAACATTCTTTTCATGGTTAGAGTATAATAGCCTACAAATAATGGACTTTTATTATTAGACTCTTGCACTATATATGCTTAATGATACCTCCCCACATGAAAACTCCAGAAAGAAGGAAATCAGAAAAACAGAATTTCGTGGCCCTAGTGCTCTACTCTTTCAGGCATATAAACAATCACTTTGGCTTCCATCAATAAAAATATAAAGCCTTCTATACGAGAGGAAAATGAGATCCTCTCGGTCTGGATTTGTCTTCAGTGGAATGGTCAAATACCGTGCACAATCCCATGGCTTTAAACATCATGAGCTACTGCAAGGACAGGGAACTTCCATGTCAGGCTTGGTGTCATAGAGATTTTTGCCCCCCTACATATTCTTTCATACAGGCAGCCCATGTTCTCCATCCCTTTTTCCCATTTGGTTAAGATTTAGCCTTTCTTTTCTTAGTTTTAACAGCAGCTGTTCATGTAAAAATAAAGAAAGAAAATCTATGAACTGTCTGACTTGAAAAATGTCCCCCAATAGATGTTACTTAAGGGAGGAATTAAAAAGAACAACATCAAAACTTAATGTAGAAAATTCCCGCTGAGCTAAGAATTTTGTGGGTACTCACATACTCTCAGCTATGTTGAGGATGGGCCAAAGTCTGTCTCAATGTACCACCACCAGTTTAATCCTTTCTACATGGTTAAGTGAATGGCTCCTCTCCTAATATTGAAACTCTTCCCAATGTAATTATTTTAACAAAAATGACGATTCAGCCTTTGGAATTTCTTCAGCAAATCCTTTTCCGATATTATTTATTATTGCACTTACTGCAGCATATAATCTCAGTGACAAGTGTATCCTGATAATGTAATTAGATACTACTAAGCAACTGTGTTTATGTGACCTTTTTTCCCAAGATCTCTTGCAAGTAAAATGCAAGTCTCAGAAGACTCTTTTAGTAATGAGATGATGCTATTCCTTCACATATTTCTATTTCCACTTGCAATTAATTTCCTCAAATTTCAGCGACTGAGCTATTGCTTTTTCTTACCAGATATGTGTCTTGGTCTAGATTTGGTAAAATCTACACAAGAGTTCAGCTCTACCCAAAAATGCAGTCTGGGAAAAACCTGTTTTCCCTGTGTTTAGAAATCATCTGATTACTATTTCTTACAATATCAGAAGCACACCAAACACTGGAACACGAACCAACTTTTTACTGGAGATGTGAAGCACATCCCTTTGCCACCCTGGCAAAAATAAACCCGCAGGGCTATAAGCCTTTCTAAAACTCATGAGTCACACATTATCATTTTGAGATTGATGTAAAGGCTATGCATGTGTTATGCACACTTCTGTCTGAGGCTGGGTAAGTACTTTTACCTAAGCCTCTCTATAATGGGACCTTTCTGAGAGCCGTCTCCACGGACATGAGTTTTCTGCTCCCTTAGGCTGAAGAGAGCACTGAACCTAAGACTAATCTAAGAACTGAGTTTCCCACCTTGAGCTCATGACCCAAACACTCAGAATATCCCTCAGTGATGCTAAGCTTAGGAGATGTGGCAAAGATAGCGGCCAGTGAATGGCAAAGCTTGAACCTGCATTTTGGAGTCTCCTTCACCATGGTAAGCACAGAATCAGCCTTTCATGCTCTCTAAGCCATGGACGGCTATTTCTTGTGAACTTGTCTTCTTATGTTAATTTTTTCTTTCATCTACATAGCTAAATAAATCTGAAAGGATTCTCTTATTGAAGGTCAAATGAAGCAGCCATATGGGTTCTTGGCTTGTATTGGAGAGCCATCGCTTCACACAGAGTCCAAAATATGAGTATTTTTGGGACCTAGTAATTTTGGGGTTCAAAGCAGAAAAGGTCTATTAAGATGTGGCGAAGGAAAACGTAGCACATAAAAATGCATCTTCTAAATGACTAAAATAATAGCCAAGCATCTATCTGCATGAAAACAGGAAGATGAAAGGTACATAACTTGTAAAAAATTATTTCCTACCTCTTTATGGCTTAGGTTTTCCAGAAAGCTTTTGTGGTATTAAACCATCAAAAAGACACCTCATCCTCAGACTGGCATATGGCTTTTTTTATACACAAAAGAAGATCAACCACGAAATCTAGAAGAAAAGGGACTAGAATTAGCCTGGTCAAATGAAAAATTTAACTGAAAAGTCATACATCAGCAAAGCTAATGGGATCTTGTGAATGTTAATGCCTAAGTAGCAACTGTGTACTTAACATTTGCAGAGCTATTCTGGCCATCAAAAATTATATAAAATGGGTCAAAAAAGTAGTAAACTATTAAGTAAAAAGTAGGTGATTATTCTTAGCCAAGAATATTCCAAAGAATATCCAAAGATATATCCAAAGATTGCCTCTGGTATTATACAGTTGGAAAAACATTTTTCTGTCAGAAGGCTAGGTAAGAAAAGATGTTCCTAGGGAAAGTGGGATTATTAGACTTACTTTATAAATAAATAGTTTCTAAAAGACAATGTCAGAAAATCATATTAGCAGTCCATGACAGTTGCTTGGTCTGTTAACATTACTGTGTAACCCCATACTGTTATGGGATTTAATGAGAACATTGTAAGTTAGTGAGAAGCAGGAGAGTCTACCCCAGCAAACTCCATGACAGAATACATGTAATAATGATGGCATTAATAGCACAGAATGGATTTGGTACTCTTTAAAAAGAAGATACTGCTCCAGAATAGATTAAACAGTTGTACATGCCTGGGAAACTCATGAAGATACACTGCTATTAGAAATAAACCTCATATTGTTATTACTATAAATCCACACATAACCCGTTTTGGAAAGCTTTATATCAAAAGCCAAGCAAAAGTGACAACAAAAGTGTATCTGAATTACTCCCATGTAAATGGATCTGAGAACACATTATTGCTTTACCTGTCTAAATCATATGCTTTACTGTTTTCAGCTATCTACTTCTTGTCTTCCCTTAAACATATAGTCTTTCCTATAGTATTCCAACTTTTTTGAGTTCAGTGCTAAAATGTTTATAGGCACTAGCAAATCTTTTCTGGGTCCAATTAGATGCTTGAAATAAAACATTAAACAGGAGATTAATCGCAAAATATATTCTCTGCTTTATCCTTCGACATAACTGCCTCATGTTTAACAACTGACATCGGTGATTATGTGTGCTGGTAATTCAGATCGTAATGGAGCTCCCTGCCAAGCCACCCACAGCAGGAGGTGGCAGAAGGCCTATGCTGTGGATAGATCAGAAATGGCATGTATATGGAATCAAGCAATCCTTGTGGTGGGAATCACAGCTGCTCAGCGTTAGCCAAAGGTGTGGAGAAGAAAGGACTACTTTGCTCTGCCTGACCCTCTTGTAGCAAAACTTATACCTGGCATAAATGTGTACCATACCACTGAAGCTAATTAAACTCTGCCTGTTTATGTCCTGCTAGAATTTGGCCTTTACTTTCAATCTCATTAACAGAGTATTGCAGTTGAGAGCCAGTCATTCCTAACCAGATATATATTTTGCTACTGTCTTGCTAATGTAGACTTTGAATTTCTGCCAAAATGCCTATACCAAATTTAATTGAATAAATATTGGAATTAATTTGAGTTTGAATCATAAATTCATTTCTGAAGGAGCATCTTCTAGGACCAGCTTTCCTTTGCAGGTAATCTTTTCTCACAGGTGACAGCCACTCATTCTTGGATCCTTACTGATAGGCAGAAGCCATCTCCCTGGTTGGCTTATGTTTCTTTTCTCAATTCATGAAAACCTGTTGTCTCTACTGGCACATTTATTGCTGCACTTGCAGATATACGAACTATACCAAGCATAACCTGGCCACAGATGGTATAAAGCTCACTTTAATCAATCTCTTGCTGTGTTCCTGGAATCAGAACTGGCCTGGCCCCAACTTCATAAGCTTGTTATGTCAATGCCCAGACTGTACAAAACATCACTTGCATGGGGCACTAATCTGTTTATTTTTGTCCAATGAGCTATAGACTGTTTTCACAATGCAGCTTTCACATGAGAATAGGTTTGTTTGCTGTTCACTGATGCTTTGCTATTTCAAGGGCCACTAATCTGTCCAGCCTGAGTGATTCCAGGGTGTTTATACTCCTCATTTCCTAGCAGGTAAGCAGATGATATAGAAAGCTTAGATCTTTAAAAACCTGTTTTAAGTTCATTCTGTGGAAATCCTTTGCTCAGAGATAAATACTAAAGCAGCAGGGACTGGCCTGATAACAAACTGGATAAGACTAGTCTGGAGAGATACAAGCTGGCTCCCATTGGCATCTAGTGAGGGACATGCAGGGGAAGCGCCTGCCATCGTCTGGCACCCAGCAGCACGTGAGCAACAGGCCTGACTGTTAGTCACAGAGAGTACTGTGGGTATGAGCCAGAAGAACAGCTCCCTTAGAGGTCCCTTCTGACCTGCTTATAGCGGCATGGTTGGTGACAAAATGACACAACTGAAATTCCACCTGTGTTTTGCAACACTGGGCTGTTGCTCACCATTCAGTTTTGAGTGACTATTTTCTGTCTCTTGACAATGGCAACAACCATGGGTTAATAAGTGGGTTCAAAATGTGACAAACCAAGTTTTTTCTGGGCGAGAGATGGAAAACTTCTGCTCATTCCATTTTAATACTGAGCTAGATTTGAATCGGGGCATTAAAATTAATTACAGTGAGATCATTATTTCCAAGACGAAAATGAGGATGTAGCACTAAGGTCTGCAATGTGTGAGAAGGAGAATACTTTTTCAGTGCATTGATTTCATTTTTTTAAGCAGTTGGTTGATGTTTGCCCAAGGCCTGGAAATGAAAGTAAATCATGGAGAAAATAGGGTAGGGAGTAGATATGAAAAGAGACATCCAAATGCAAGCCTTAACTAAATGTATCACATTCTTCTGGAAGTTATCCTGTGCCTGTACAACTTCCTACACAGATGATAGCCCTTTCTGTAGCCATGTCCTTGGACGAACACAAATTTCTACGTACATAATATGATACACTAAAAGAGAAAAGAAAATTCCACACAGCTTATGAAAAAGCATTCCAACATACAAGAATGTAGAATCAGGTAAAAAAACAATAGAAATAGTGCCATGCCTAATTTCTAAAAAAATCCTCTCAATATATGTTAACTAATTGCATGGTGAGGTATATTCAGTTCTTAAAATTACTATAGAATCTGAGAATTTTGTATTTATTTTATTAAGTTCTTATTCAGGTCCAGTCCCCATTAGTTTCAATAGGATTCTGATTCTGAAGATACAATAATGTTGGAATAACACAATTTTTAAGGTCTGAAAAAAAGGTGTATAAATATAAAAAATCATTACTGATATAAAAGTCATTTGCACACAGGTCCTATCGAACATGATGATGACACAAAAAGATGGAAAATACAGCTCTCTTGGAATGACATCCTCTTCATCATGACTCTCACAGTCAGTTCAAGTGAGTTTTCTTGAATGGAACTTCTTGGGCATAATCTTGCAAGATGCAGAGTCCTCATAACACTACTAAAATGCCACTCTTGAAGTAATGGCTTTAATAATTGCTTTCTTTATTTCCCCATCTGTATGACATGGCTGATCGGATTCAACAACTTTTGTAAGGTAGCTAAGTCATCCTTGCATGCAAAGCAGTTTGAAATGAAGTCATTCATATTGCACAGTAGATCCTAAAAAGTTCTTCCAGTGCCTGTGTAAGGTGTAGGCTGGTTGAGGAGGGACAATGCCACCCAATTCTTCTGTTCCCAGTATTAGGAGTAATTGTGAACTTCATATGAGAGCAGCCATTAAATGGCTGTGAATTTTCTGGAGTACTGCATCCTGCTCTGGAGTCCTCAGCACAGGAAAGACATGGATCTGTTGGAGCGGGTCCAGAGGAGGCCACAGAAATGATCAGGGGGCTGCAACACCTCTCCTATAAGGAAAGGCTGAGAGAGTTGGGGTTGTTCAGCCTGCAGAAAAGACGGCGCTGGAGAAACCTTATTGCAGACTTTCAGTACTTAAAGGGGGCTTATAAGAAAGATGGGGACAGACATTTTAGCAGGGCCTGTTGCGATAGGACAAAGGTAATGGTTTTAAACTAAAAGAGAGTAGATTCAGACTAGTTATAAGGGAAAAATTTTTTACAATGAGGGTGGTGAAACGCTGGCACAGGTTGCCCAGAGAGGTTGTAGATGCCCCATCTCTGGAAACATTCAAGGTCAGGCTTCATGGGGCTCTGAGCAACTTGATCTAGTTGAAGAAGTCCCAGCTCATTGCAGGGGGGATTGGACTAGATGATCCAACTCAAACTATTCTGTATTTTTATGATCCTCTATAATGTTTTCTAAAGTACTCTTGATTGTACTTAAAATGTTGACTTAGACCATCCTTAATTATTTTTCCCAGAGTAATGCAAAATTATCTACTATGGGCAAAACACAATCCTATGTACGCTATAGGAAAGTCACAAAATGGCTTAATCTGATATGCATAGAAAATGTGATTGTGGTACAACATGAGGTAAATTTCCACAAGGCAATAAGGTTATTATTAAGAGCAATAAACACATCTCAACATCAAAGAGATCCTATCATCTATAGAATATTCAAAACCTTGTGAATTTTATGATTAATTATATCAAAGAATTATAAAATCATGGAAATGCTAGTCAGACAGACTTTTGCAGGTCATCTAATCCAACCTTCTACTTTAACATAGGAGATGATCAGTGTTTAATTAGGTCAATAATGACTTTGCCTAGCTGAGACTTGACAAGCCCCAGAGATAGAAACTTCATAATCTGTTCCGGCATGATATTACTCCTTACCGAATCTTTAACCAACCTCAGTATTCCAAGCCTCAGTCTGTGGTAGGCCAGTCAGCCTGCTTGGTCCCTGGGAAAATAATGGAAAGAGTCCACAATCCTGGGCATACAAGGGAGAAGAAGGTAAGTGGAAACACTCAGCATAGATTTACCAAAGATAAATTGTGTCTGGCCAACTTTATTGCCTTCTATGATAAAATAACAAGGCCTGTCAAAGAGATAAGAGCAGTGAATATCATTTACCTTGATCTTAGCAAGGCTTTTGATACTCTTCCACAATATTCTTGAATTCAAATTAGGACATTACAGTCTAGACAGGTAAAAAGACAGCTGGAGGGTATTGGGCTCAGAGGTTAGCGGTTAATGGGTTGTTCTCTACCTGGAGGCTAGTAAAAAGTGTAGAACTGCAGGGTTCTGCTCTGAGAATTGTTCTGTTTAACACCACTGTCTTCAAGAGCTGACTGAGTGCAGTCTCCTCCGGTTTGCAGATCACACTAAAATGGAGGGAACAGCGGACATGGTTGAGAGCAGGACTGCCATCCAAGGTGTCCTGGACAGGCTGAAGAAGTGGGCCAACAGAAACCCTATGAAATTCCACAAGGACAAATGCCAAATCCTGCATCTTGGAAGGAAGAGCTCCTGGAAACAATACAGGCTGGGAAGAGCAGTTCTGCTGAAGAGGACCTGGGGGTCTTCCTAGGCAGCAGGCTGAGTACGAGTCAGCAGTGTGTCCTGGCAGCAAAGAGGGCCAACTGCATCCTGGACGAAATGAACAGGAGCATAGCAAACAGGTCAGGGGAAGTTCCACTCTACTCAGTACTCATGAGACCATATCTGGAACAATGCATCCAGTTTTGGGCCCCCCAGTATAAAAAAGATTCTGAACAAGTGAATCAAATTCAGAAGAGAGCCACCATGGTTGGGGCTGGGGCGCTTGTCCTGTCAGGGAGGGCTGAGGCAGCTGGACTTACTCACCCTGGAGAAGGGAAGGCTTCAGAAAACCCAATAGCAACCTACCAGCACCAACAGGGAGTTCATCAAGAAGATGTTGTCAGGCTCTTCACAGTGGTGCATAGTGGGTGCAAGAGATACAACACGCGTAAGTTGAAGCACGAGAGGCTCAGACTGGATATAAAGATAAACTTTTATACAATGGGGGCACTCAATCAATGGAACAGCTGGCCAGGAAGGTTGTGTAGTTTCCATCCTTAAAGGTTTTTAAGACCAGACTGTGTGAAGCTGTGAGCAATCTGGTCTGACCTCACAGTTGACTATGCTTTGAGTAGGAGGTTGGACTAGAGACCTCTTGAATTCCATTCCATCCTGAATTATCCTATTGACATGTTGAAAAATTTGCTGAGAAAAGTTTGGCTGCATCATGTTTGTAACTGCCCTTCAAGTATTTCATTGTCCCTTAGTCTTCTCTCTGACAGTCCAAAGAAGCTCCCTTAATGCCTTTATATAGGCTGTGTGCAGTGTGCATCTTGGTAGATACCCTTCAGGGTGTTTAAGAGTACCAGTTTTCTTTAGAAACAGAGACACCATGATAGACAGTAAGCCATATTTGTTTCCCATTGAACTTGTGTCAAATTGTAATTGCCTTTTACATGTTCACCTTTCCCACAGACACTCCAGCCCTTCCCACAGTAATGCTCAAGAATAAATGTATAAGTAATCAATCAAAACCCAGTGAGATGATTCAAGTGCTTTGGACATACAGATGTGCAAATTCTTCCTAGGCCCACACTCAAAAATGAAACAATTTGTAATGCACTGTGAGTACAAAGTGTCTAGAGAACCAAAAAGTGGGACATGTGAAAATGAAGACTGAAACAAGAAGCTGGAATTCTATCTCTGTTCAAATGAATGGCAACATTTCACTGTCTTCATCGCAGCCAAGATTTCATCCACTATTTCCAGAATAATCATTCTCAGAGATCACCCCTAAATTACAAGCCTGTATTTTGTAAATAATAAATTGCTCTTGATCTCGTCCACTTCTGGTTTTGCTGTCTGATAAGATTATTGCATGTCATTGTACTAATCTTTCATGTTTTTCTGCTCACAGAAGAAGAAAAAATACAGTCTGCCTTGGCTGGAAAATAGTATTACAGAACTTGTTCATCAGTTCACCCAGCGAGACATTTCTATGCTAGTGAATCAGAAGAGCCCTCTATGCATCTGTATTTCCCAGGTTATTCCTTTCCTCTGGAGCAGTGCGGTATTTCAGGCATTGACATTAACACCTAGCAAGAAACATATCAACGCTTACTGATGTCAGATGTGACACATGGATGTGCTGTGTATTACAAAGTAATTGCTCTTTTAAGAGAGCACAGAAATCATTATTTGGTGCATGTAGAAAAAGTTGCAACTTCAGAAAGACTCTTCATTTTCAAGGAATAGGCAGAGTAATATCTTAGTGCTGTCATAAAAATGAGTTTGTGCTCTAACTTTAGTGACCCAATAACTTGCAACACCAATATCATTCATCACACTGTCAGAAAGAAAGAACCAAGGAGGACAGAAATAAAACATCATATTATATTGTAGAGCCAGTATTTGCAGTTGCCAAGAGAGCAGAGTACCCAGCTGATTGGTGTCTAAACATCAGATCATTAAAAATAGTTCAGTTAATAACTGTCATTTAAAAAAGATCATTTTTTTAGTCTGATTTTTCTGGATAGCATTGCTTTGGTTTCTCCCCACCTATTTTAATAAGGAGTCTTTCAGTTTGGGCTCTGGGTGAATTCTGAGAATATTACTTCTCATTTTTGATTAATATCTTTAAATCATTATCTCTCTACACTAAACTTTGCTGAGATGTAATTTCTGAGCTGATTTAATATAATGGATCATGTTTCCTTTGTTCCTAAGCCATTTAGAGAAATGCAGCAGATTTAATCTGCTCTCCACTAAAAGAAATTGATGCAGTGTCAAATGGGATGTTCATTAAACTGGAGAAAATGGGAACAAGTAGAGAAACTGTATGATATGTAAGAAACTGACCAATGAAATATGGAAAAGAACTGAAATGAGATTTATCTTCATAGAAGAAAGTACTGGTGAAGTTCCTAAAAGGTTAGTCGTGGGTCTGATGTTATTTAAATATTTCATTAGGGGCTTGGCACAAAAGTGTCAATGTGATAATGAAATTTATTGATGATATGGAAATGGAAAGCACCTTAAACACAGAATATCATGTGAGGATGACTGAATGATTCTGAGGAATAGAATAAAACAAAAAAGGGACAAAATTAAAAATTCAAAAAGCAAGACCAGGCATTGCAGGCTAGACCCCAAAGTATTCTTAGGGTAGAGCCTACTCTGTTTATCCTCCATTTTAGTTGTATAAAAGCACACAAACTTCTAAACGTAAAGCTTATAGCTCCTGCCTGGTCAATGGAGAAAGGTAAGTGCCTTTGAAGTCCTCATGAGTGAAATCATATCTGCCTAATTTAGGTGCTTAACCTTGGACAAAATACATCCTTGCTCTGAAGATAAATTTTACTACTTCATTAGATACCTAAAATGAAGGTATTATCTAGTTACCTAAGTTAAATGAACTGGATTCATCCCTTGGAGCATATGGGTTTGACATGTGAGACCTACCAGACTAGAATCTAAAATACAGAATTAAGACCCTTGATCTCTCACAGTGTACATGATGTGTTAGGCAATCCAGAAATGACATTGCTGAGTGAAGAGTCTTAAACTACTCCATAGCAAATCCAGAATTTAGGAAGGGAAGCATGTCAAAGTCACGTTCCTTTATGTAGCTTAAGCAATTGACTCAAGATCCAGAATCCTCATTGGACTTCCTTTTCATATTTACAGGCTGAAGGAAGAGGAAGTATCGCTTAGCACTATGAGAGTTTAGAAGTAAAGCACTTCCTCTAGCTAATTAGAGGTGAGCCAGGATGGGCTCAGGTATAAGGTAAGTCCTGAATATTTTAAAGGGACTGACAATCCTGAGATAGGTTGTTTTACACACACAGATTGCCTGTACAAACTTGTGTAAGTCAGGAGACTTTAAACTTTCTTACATCAGACTCATTCTTCTACGCATAGACGTGGGTAGAGGTTTATCAAGTCTGGAAGTGACAGATAAGACTGCACACTGTACTTGTAATTTCCTTATTTTTAAGTTGCAATTGAGACTCAGTCTTACCAACTTTTTATCTTTTTCCTGCCCTTGCATGTATTAGAAGAAAAATGACTGGATTTCTGCAGGAGCAATAACTACTTAATATAACCTAGCCTAGCTTGTATCTCTTCTGCCACAAACAGCATATTTAATGCTATCCCTAATGTTTTTCAAATGCTATAAATTAAGTCTTTTCCTGTGTAAGATTCCACACAATTAAAGGGCAGAACACTGAGGAATGTAGTATTTCAATTAGTAATACTTTGTTTACTCGCCTTCATTGATCATTTAAGTTTCATGTGCTTTGACTGGGTTTTATACTTTTCCTGTGGGTTTAAAAGATTTATTGATGGTTGTTAGTGTCAGAACACTAACAAGGGCTGTGTTAGTGCCTTAATTGTTGTTAGGCTGGACACACCTTTTACAAAGACTCGTTAAGGACTGCCTAGCATAATTAGGAGTAATAAAATTGTTTTTTTGATTGCTTGTTTATTTAGATAAATGAAGAAATAGTCATGATTTTATGAGTCAAGACTGTAAAAAATACCACAGAGTGCAAAAGCTTTCAAGATGCTTACAGCCAGTAGAGTTTTTTATGCTCTGATATGCCAGGACACACTTGTGCTTTTGTGCATGGTACTGCACTGCATAGCATGCTTTTTCCCAGGTATGTGGAGCTCTTGGACAACAAAACTGCACCTTTTAGGAACTTAGGCAAATAATTTGGGATGCTACTACAGACATTTCATCTGTTTTTAAGTTAGCTGGAGAATCTACATAGAGAGGTGAAGAACTCAGTAATTTATAATTTAGATGCTGTCAAAGACTTCCGTGTGTCTAAGTCTTTCACTATGTCTAGTCCTCTGTGTCTCAGAGAAGTTCATTACTTATTTTTGTGGCTCAGTCTGTGGTTAGTCCAACCTTGAATAGAAAAACACAACCCAGTGGGAATCAATTAACTTAGAATTATTTAGCAATTATTTAGTTTCCAAACTACTCATAAGCCCCATTAACTATCCTCAGTGAAAGACTTACAGATTGGAAGGAAACAGCAAATTTCTACATAAGCCACTCTCAAACTATAACCTTAAAATAGGAAGTAAGGAAAGCAAAGAAGACAAAGCACAAATGGGGCCAAACTCTCTGTTGGTGCCATTCTGTAAACACACACTGTCTTTTGTGAAAGGTCTCAACATGACATATTAGCCACATTGAGACAGTATTGAATAAAATTAGGAAGTCACTATGGTTCTGCCAGTTTTACATTGAAGATTTTTCAGTATTAGATACATCTTTAGGCTTTAAATATCCATTAAAATGATCTGTTTCCTCACATAGCAAAGTAGGAAAGGTGTTAAAAAACCTGCTGCCAGCTTGAATTAATGACTAATCCAATAATGTCCGTGCAACGCCAGGGCAATTAAAATTATTTTTAACATTTTAAAATTCGCATTTAAAAAACTAACCTTTTTTTCCTACCTTCTTTCCAACCCTCTTTTTCCCTTGCAGATAAGCTATATTCCAACCTGCACTTCTTTTTTTCCCTGGGAAATGATTATGTATTACCTTTTAAAGCTCTAAATCAGCACTATAATGATACAGTGAAATGGCTAGCTCATTCCAATAAAAATATGGTGGTAGAATCAGACTGTAAAGTTGTTAACTCTTCCCTCCTCTCTTCACATTGTATTATATCTATGAACATATGAGCACATCTATGAATGCGCAACTTTAAAACCTGCAAACTCAAAGTTTAATCTACATATATTTAAAATAAAACTTGCAGCTAACATAAAATATAAAACTGTTTTCCAGAGGGACAGTTTTCATATGCCAAGTCAGGGGATACTTCTCTGTTCTCATGTACTTCAAATTTTTATTACTAGCCAAAAGTTGTAGTAGGAGCAAGAATGGAAGTGAAGGGTATCACATAAATGCTCTCACATCACAGCATGCAATCAGCACCAACAGATGTCTAATTTTTCCTTTAGGATGGAAGTATGTTCCACCTTCTTGTGGTGAGATGTTACAGGTATATTGTTAGAAAGAGTTCTTTTCAGAGTACTTAAGGTGAGAATTATCATTATAGTTACATCTTCCATATATCAAAGGAATAGAAATTTCTCATGTGCCGTTTGACTCATTTATTAATTAGAGCATGTCTTTTAGGAAGACATTCAGTGTGATAAAAAATCTACCACATCTCTTGTTAAACTGTCTCAGTGGTTCATGGCCTTCAGTAGCTGTCTTACTTTGAATTATAATATAAGCATCAATTTCTGGTTTTGGTAAACTATCTCTTTAGATTATCTTCCTACCTTAAGGTTATGTATTCTATATAAAATCTGGAAATTATATTAAAAGCCTGATCGTCTGTTTGTGAACTATTCAAAAAATTATTACTTATAATGTCAACTAGGATTAAAATATAATCTCTGATATCTTTCCATAAATAGCATAAAGCTGAATAGTTCCCTGAATGGATTTATCTTTTGTATGAATATCCAGAAATGCACAGAGAGCTTTGAAAATATGTGCATAATTTTTTTTTAATAAAATAACCAAAAGATACAGAATTCATGTTCAAGAACACTGCCTACTTAAAAAACAAAAAAACCCACAACAAAACAACACACTTCCATCATATTTCATGCCTACATATGCCAAAAAGGGTGATCTCTTTTACTATAAATTATTCACAGGTAGGGAAGGTACATTTGGTCTAAGTATCATGATTCTCTAAGGCTGTATTTTAAAATGCTGTAATGTTGTTTAATATTTCACATCCAGTGTATCATATACTTCACAGCAAAACACAGATTTGTTCTGTTTCTACAGTACTCAGCACCACTTCTTTCATCCATCCTGCGTGTCTACACTGGATCATTTATGTTTTTTATTTAAGTGAGAGTATTCCATTCAGTAAGGCTACCAGAAAAATATGGATAAACTGTGAAATGGGCACTGCTACATTGTCAGCTCTCTTATAGTCTCACTGAGAGGTTAGAGAAGGTGTTGCCCTACCAAATACATTCTCAATGTTTCCCATTAAATTTTCACCTGCCAGTGCTAATTGCCATTTGTAACACTGAAGTTATTCTGTCAGTGCTAGTGTGGTGGAGGTAAAATTAAGAACCTGCTTTCAGGTCTCCCCACACAAATTAAGTATAAACTGAAACCTGTAAGTAGTGTTAATTAGTAACTTCTCTGATACTGCAAAGACAAACTGTAAAATTTCACATTGATGTAATTCTGTAAGTGACTTTCATGGCTAACCAGATCTAAGCTAGATTAAAGTTAGAATCCATAACACAGACAATCTATTCAGGACAAAGTGTTCTATCAGTATATTAAAGAATATTCTATATACTTCCTTAAGAATTGATTATGCAGAATAAATGCAACATTTCTCACCTAAAAATCAAATCAGAGGAAAATTTGAGATTGTGATAATGGTAACCTATGCTATATTTAATAAAACTGTTTTTCATCCCTTTGTGTTTGCATTAACTGCTTAAAGAATCTGCACCAAATTAATGTATTGTTAAACTACTCACATTTGGGAACATCTGATTATTTAAGCTATTTCTTTTATTTATTTCAGAAAGTCTATATATTATAATAGCTAAGACATTAAGAAAAAAGTCATAGGTGGAATGTAGTGGAAAAATGAAAGATCTTGCCATCAGTTTGAAACAGGTTTGACGTACCGTTGGCTAAATCCAGATTTTCTGTTTCAGGATAAAGGTTGATGATTATTTCTGGATCAGAATAGGAACAAATCTTTTCAGAACTCCTATCAAATATAAATGCTATAAGTATTTTGGTCTTCAAAAGTCTGATTTTGGAAGTATTTGTGGTGACTAAGAGGACTTGTCAGCTCACATAACCCTTGTCATAGACGTATTAGGGAAATTCATTTCTCATAGGATATCACATTCTAGGTCACTCTAGGTCACGTTCTTCCTGTCCTTTATATGCTGTCTGTCTGCCAATTCTAAGCAGGTGTCCGCAGTTTTCTCTCCACCGTTCTCTCAGTCTGTGTTTACCTTATGTGCTCTGTTTTCCCTGGGAACACGGACTATTGCCTTTTGCCAGTGTTTGTGTGGTGATTTGACAGTTGGACCCAAGCATGCTCAGCTGTACATTCTCACCTCAGGTCATTGACTTCTTTGCTACAGAGGGCTGTCCACTTCACTTGGCATTCTCCTAACTGACAGGGTCTGTCATTTCTCTAGTGAGGTCCAGATAACTTCAGGGGATAAATGTTTTTCTAGATCATCAGGCTTTGCTTTGTTACATGGGAAGATGTTTCGCTGGATCCAACATTAGCAGATAAGGATCCTTTCCTGTTTGTTTGCCCTTGCCATCAGTTTCTTGGACGTCTTTCCAGGGGATTATGCATGCCTACTGCTATCCATTATGTTTTCAGATTCCCAGATGCCACTGAAACACTTGAATTCTCCTGCAATGTGTTGCTCATTTTCTGAGTCAATGTCAGATAGGTCAGAACTTGTGAGATCTATCTTTAACTCCTTCATCACTTTTTTTGCCCTACAGATAGACTCTCTCTCAGAAATTAACCTTCTGTCATCCACATATATTTCCTAAATCCTGATCTGATGTTTTCTAGGTTTAGTTGAGAATTTGGTGAGGCTATATGTCTTCTGCACTCTTCTCACTGTTCAAACCTATGCCAAATAAGCTTGTGTACCCAGATGCTAGTCTATGTCTAGAGTGAAACATACATTCTTCTTAGGTCTGCTCCTAAATGCACAAGGCCTACCTGCACAGCCCCCTCAGCAATTGGGCATATTTCTTCCTTAAGAACTGTCCATCCGTTCAGTATCCTTCTTAGTATTTTCAATGAAGTAAGTGTATGGTAGCAAGCTGATGGAATCAATATTTTGTTTTTCAGAGCTATCCTCTAGAAATCTTGTTTGTGCCGCCTTGCTGACAGTTGTCAGAGGCAAAATGTTTTCAAGTAGAGGAATTTTACTTAAGTTTTATTGGCAATTAACACAAACTTTTGATTACTGATTCAGGTACTGAGAAAAAAAGGAAAACATACACAATTAAACACTAACACTTTCCTCCCCTCTCCCCAGGCTCAACTGCTCACGGCTGCCAGTTAACATGATTCCAGTCTTCGAGACATTTCCACACTGCATTAGCCACCATCCAAGAGTCTGTATGTACATTTACTGGGGCCAGTGATGCTCCTGAACATGTTCCAAGGCTATTTTCAAGGCCATTACTTCTGCAAACTGACTAGAGCCTCCAGTCCTTTCACAGGTGGCAGCTTCTCCCATGGAGGGATTCCAAGTAGCAGCTCACCACCTCCTGATCCCTGCTGTAATTTTACAAGATCCATCTGTAAACAGACTCCATTGTTTGTTTTCAACACTTAATTCATCATATGCTGTGGCTTCAACAGCCTGAGGAATTTGGTTTCCTCACTTTATTGATTTACTGGCTACAGACTAATAATCTCAGCTAATCCCAGTCTGGAGCTTGAACCAGTACATGCCTACTGGGTAAAGGCCAGCACACACGGTTGCCATGTAGCACTGATTGCTCTTCCACCGGTGGGTTTTGAATCCCTGAAAAAAAATTCAGGACAGATAGTCTAGGGAATAACCACAGCGGCTGCTCTGCGCCTAACACTTCAGTGGCACGCAGAATGTCCGCATCTGCAGCTTGAACCTCTTGCTCCACAGAAATTTGGTTATTTTTGGCTCTTTTGTAGCTCTGACTCCAGAATCCCAACAGCTTGCCTTTCGTAGAATCATCAAATCATAGAATGGTGTCGTGGTTTAACCCCAGCTGGCAACTCAGCCCCACGCAGCTGCTCACTCACTTCCCCCCCACCCAGTGGGATGGGGGAGAGAATCGGAAAATAAAGAAAAGCTCATGGGTTGAGTTAAGAACAGTTTAATAGAACAGAAAGGAAGAAACTAGCAATGACACTAATAACAACAATAAAGTGACAATAATAA
>JAVKLA010000027.1:25719593-25743675 GCA_034782735.1 Sagittarius serpentarius | reverse complement strand
TACCACACTGAAAACACAGCACTGTACCAGCTACTAGGAAGACAATTAACTCTATCCCAGCCGAAACCAGGACATATGGTTTCAGGAATTATATACCTAAGAGTATAATTATGGAATGGGCCTCATTTGCAGGCAGGAGAACTTAAAATTCTTTGAGACTTCAAACATCTTACTATTAAGATGAGAAGGGTGATCTTGTGTGGTTTTGTCTTTGGCATAAATATTTCATGTTCCTCCATCCCTCCATAAAGTTTCACAGTCTAGAAAGCCTTCCATGATACACTGTAGTGAAATCATCTAATTTAAATCACCATGGATCAGCCTGAATCTCTGATTAGGCTGCTGAAATGATAAACTATATGTGTGTGTAGGTGTCTGTCAGTTAATAATTGAATGTCACCACTGTATGTACATTGGTATATGTAATATATAATCCAGAGACAAAAAAATATTTTAACACAGAAGTAGAGTTGGTAGTGAGTGTTGGTAAATGAAGAGTAAGCAGCATTTTTCTGGTGGCAAACTTTGCTTTTTACCTTTGCAGAGCATTTTTCTATATATTTTCTTATATTTGAAGAATTACCAAACAATTTATATTAGACAACTGAAATAAGAAGCTGCCAGAGAATATTCCTTTCATAACTTCTAAAGACGTGAAGACGTGAAATAGTAACCTTTAAAAAATGAAAATATTTTAACTATTGAGATCAGATTTGTTACCATGCCAATCAACTCAGACCCCAGTAAAGCTGCCTTGATAGTTACTGTACATTTTCGGAGCATGGCACACTGGTGAATTTAGTCTGTCTTTGTAACTGACTTTACAGAAGTTTAGACAGCTGCGTAAGTAAAAGCAGTGCTATGTGAGAGCTGGACAGAGAAAATCACATTTTGGAGTTCCTCTATATGATCTCCCTGGATTAAGTATTTCACTCTGTGTTTCTTCTCTCATTTTTCTGGTACCTTGTGCCTTAGACACAAAAGGTTGAGCATGGCAAAGTCATCAGGAACCTTCAATAATTATGGCAGCAAGAAACCACAGCACTTTTGAGGAGTATTAACTAGCAGGCACTGAGAATTCTTGACAAAATTTTTTTTTTCTTTCTGAGTCATCTCATCATAGAGACAGCTTCCTGAAGATTAATTCTAAAGGAAGAATTATCTAGCTATCCCAATGGCATTCCTTGCCTCTATTTGCTGAGAGAAACTGGTAAATTGTATGGCGAAAATGACGCTGAAGCAAAACCAAAAATTCTTAAAGGGAATGCTTTAGCTTATAAATCAATATATTTCCCTGTACCTTTTCACCAGAAGTTATTTCTACTGGCTAGGCTAGATACTTGAGGAAAACTTATGTATTACTTTTCAGACAAAGAAAATTAGCAGAGATTGTGATTTAAGCACAAAAATGGGTGCCAACCATCCTGTCTATAATTCACTGGATTTTAGTTCTGATTTTTTAGCAATATGTTACTTAACGATCTAACCACCTCTGGCATCCTAATAGCACAATTTCAGACTTCCAGAAAATCATATACTAGGTATAGAAAGCCTACACATTTGGACTCATCCTCAGAAAAAAAATCAATTTCTTCTAAGTATATCTTATTATATCTATACCTATAATTACATCTATGGTTTGGCTTCTTGTATAATCTGTATAGAAAGTTTCCTCCAGAGATGGTTCAGCATGTTAAGTTAAAGTCCTGTTCATTTAGGAGGAACCTCTCACATTGACTAAGTAGAATACTGTGGAGATTATCCTTGTTCTACTCCATCTCCTGCCAAGTGTTAGTAACTCCAAAAAAAGAAAGCCCACTAATCCACTTAAAATGGTCTTATAATGGATATTTTGTAGAAATCTAAAAAGTCAATCTTCTAACAGAAAATGATTAAGATTATACATTATTTGTGCTGCTTGGATTCTGATCTTGGTTAGACTCATCAGCTAAAGGAGTATTTAAGGTCCCTTTCAAAACATGTTGCAAAGAACATACGTTCTAAGTTGCTGAAAGATTAATTTGAAAAATTTCCATATGCAAAGAATAGAGGCTATTAATTTATTGAAAGTTCACCCAGTTACTGAGGTGTACATAGAAGAAGCTTATACTTGCGTAAGAGTGAGTATTGGCTTTTGTTGTTGGTATGACACCTTCATATCAAAAATCTACAGGAGTGAATTTGTAGTTTTACTGTCAGGACCACGTAGTTCTTGGGAGATAAGTCTTCACATATCATTTAGTAATATTCTTATAATGAAGATATTTTTTAATTTGTGAAGACATGGTAATGGAAAAAGCTTTGATTGTAATAAAGTATGGGGTTTATTTTAACTATGTTGTACCTGGATCTACAGTATAATGCACTGCACATAATGTTTTAACACATATATATACCTATCAGCTTAAGAAAACAACACGTGTTTGTAGCTGGATGTGGAATTGATCGTTTTAAGTTCAAATCTGTATTACTTCTTAATGCTTTACAATCATTACTACTGAAAGCTCGCTCAGAAGCCGAATGCCGGGGAGCAGCAAGGACCAGCTGCTGCCTCAAGGCCAGGGCCCGAGGCGCCCATCCCATGGCTCCAGTGAGGCGGCAGAGCAGACCTGAAGGTGGCAGACAGGTTCACCCAAGAGTTCGGATGACCAGGCAAGGTCATGTTGATCAGGTAGGTCTGAGGTCAAGCCAGGTGGATAGGTCAGGTTCACATCCAGTGATAAACAAGGCAACAAGGGTAACACAGTCCAGGGCATCAGGCACCTCCCTGGGGAAGGGGACAGGGACGGGGACAGGCCAGGGCGTGGGCCTGCAGGTGGGCCCCATTTGGCGGCCTCCATGGCAGGACAGGGCTGACTGGAGCTGAAGACCAGCCCTGCTACAGCGCTGCTGGGGCAGGGAGCTGACAGCCCCGGGGGGCTGACGTGGGCTCCTGGGCCGTGGGCAGGGTGTGGGAGTCTCAGCGGGGCTGGGCAGGGGCAGCTGGGGCCCTGACAACAGTGTTCAATGCACTAGGTAGAGCAGATGGCTTTCCTGTAAGGTGATTGCATCAAAACTTCACTTGCACATTCTGGAGACAAACACCTTTTAATATTTAGTTGTGTTGTTTTTTTCTTGCGTACATACTCCCTAGCTGAGACCAGGATAAATGTGGGTATCATGAACTTGCAGGAATAGGACTGTATATTTTGGGAAAACTATGTTCTCAAAACTGTATATTTTGGGAGAAAAGAGAGAAGTTATGGACTTATCTAAACATTTACCGAGGAAAAATAAAAAGATGGTTTCATGTTCCATTTCCCTTGCTTCCATGTACCTATCACAAGGCACGAGGAATTCAGCAGCCCTGGCATGACAGTGCACCTAAGCTGTGCCAGAGAGAAGGCTCAAGCACAATATATTCCCCCATCCATCTACTGCAACAGTTACAGCCTTCTAGTTTACAGTTTCCTGTGTGAATTCCTCCTGGAGCATATATCAATGCTACTTTATCTTCAGGATTAATTCAGTGCTACTACTAAACACCATTTACTCATCATCTTTGACGTCACATCCTAGGCATTTTACCAGCATCTCCTTTGGCATCTGGAATGTATTTCCATTTAAACTGATTTACCTATAATTTCATATGTATATTTATTATTTCTTTAATCCATTTCAGACCTTGCATGTAAGTGTATGTGTATATAGTAACCAGAGGTATCATTAAAACGTAGCTAATACTGGGATGAAATTTAAAGAGAGGCCTTTATTTTTACTTTAAACTGCAAATTTAGTTTTATAACTGAACACAGACTAGCTGAATTTGTTGTTTCCTAATAATTGCATGTTATTATTCTTTCAGAAGAATGTTTTGTTAATGTTGTTTTATTTTCTTCATATTTATTTCCTACCCACATTTCCTCTGCCTGAAAGGCCTAGACCTCTGAGATACCTGCCTAATGTCACAACGACTGAGTAACATTTCTTCAGCTTTCCTCAGCTGCTGTTCCCAGGATTCACAGCTCATGACAATTTTCTCTTGGAGCAAAGAACACTGTGCAGGAGATAATTTTGTCACAATACCAAACTGAACAGCACTTAGACAAAACTATGCATAACCTTTATAAACTATCCAGACTTAGTTCTGGTTTTGTCTGTTAAACATGGTTCAACTCTTTTCAAACAGGCTAGAAATATTTTGTTATGGAAGGCTCTGTTAAGAATTAAATCTGCTACAGAGCTGTCAGGATTCCTGAGCCTGGAGGGTCTTCAGAGTACCCATGACGACATGAAGAGGATTTATTTTCAAGATTTCTTTTTTAAGGTTTTACATTTTGTAGACGACAGACTACAACCATGCAGGGAATAAAAAAGCTCTCTGGAGCTCACTAGCTCTTGCTAAGTGCATTGCGTTGTTTGCAAAGACCTCAGTTGCTGTTTCTCTTCCCTAGTTGTGAAGAGACCAGGTAATGTATCACTTATTATGGTGACAAAACCTAGAGAAAAGAATGATCTTTTTGGCATGACAATAGAGGGCCACATGCTTACATGTACATGCTAAAGCACAGAAGAGTCTTTTATGGTAATAAGCAGCAAAGTAGAAAGCTCCAGGTGAGGAACACCAATAGACTGTGTAAAAACTTTTGTTAGCCATTGCACTTCAACGACTACTGGCTGTCATACAGTTTCTAGGTTTTCTTAATTCATTCAGTATTTGCTTTGTTAAAAGTGTATTCTCTCCATAAAAGTTCACTGGAAACCAATAATACCTATTTTTCACTCAGTTTTAATCTCAGTTATGCTGAGCTTTACCAGAACTGCACCTTCATGGAGTTCAGCTAAGCAACAGTGAGAATGAGAATATAGGAGCCTAACATTGCTTCAGCACTCTGTTTCAAATGTGTTCGAATTCTATGTTTATGAATATTCTGAAAAAAAGAGATATTGACCCTATAAATAAAGTTACTGCAAATTATTCACACATCACTAATAATTCATTCTGCACTTAATTTACAGAGAGTCAAAAGTTAATTTACTGATGTTTTTCCACCTTTTTATCCTATCTTGTTTACATAATCGATACATGAGCTCATTATATAAATGAGATAGTTCGCTGATGAGATCAATGTGTTTTATTGTATTTTGCAGATTATTTAAGTGTATATGTGATTCCATCAAAACTTTCATAATATAAATATGGAGAGTTTTGCATTAGACTTCTCTTGCAAGACAAATGAGCAGACTGTTATAAATATTCCTGTAATATGTCTGAATCCCTCATTATAATTTATCCAGTACAAATCAGAAATTGCACTGTATTCACCATTTTAATTTCCTTTATTACCCAGGTTTGCACCAGAAAGGTAAAGCAAAACAGATTTCAGATATTCCATTTGTAAATGAATTAAAACGATGCTTTCCCTTACTGTAAAAATTACTACTCATTTCATCGGATGTGAAACAGACATGATCGACAGCCCCAGCAAAGTTCTGAGGAATGAGGTGGGGAAGATGAGTGGACTTTGCATAATATGGTCTCAGCCTCTCTCCTTCAGGAATATTCTTGCTGCCATTCCTTCCAGCCAAAACATTTTAGAAAGAGACTCCTAACTATTCTTCTCTCTCTCCTACAATTCTTTACTCACATTTTCCTTCTCATACTGTAAAGGTTGGTATATACTCCTAAAGGACAGCTTTTTAAAGACACATAAGTCTTTCTGATTGGTACTTTGCAGGTCAGGAAGGTATTTTCTAAATAAGGCTGAAATTGGTGATGGTTTGACAGCTATTTTACTTCCCCAACTTCTTTATGTAAGTAAAGGACATTTTAACTACTAGAACATGTGGTTACTGTTCAGGCTAAAGACTGAAGGCCTACATCTCAGGTTAAATTACACTGGGAAAATAGGGTCCCTGAAGTCCTTTACTTACAAAATTGTCCTTTTGATATTTTCTTTTCTCCTCATGGAACAGAAGGTCAGTGCATCTGAAGATGTCTCTACCCTGGGTGCTAGTTTGTATGCCTGGAAAGGGAGAATCAAAGAAGCAGGATGAGTAGCATTCCCAGTCTGGAGTCAGTACAAATAGCCTGTCACTTACATGATTTCCTGTACCTTTCCTGTACCTTTCCTTACTCACTCAAATATTTTAATCAACTGGCATGTTGTTATTTCAGCTACATTAGCAATGTTGTTGCCCTCTAGTGGACTTACTTATCTGCAATTGTATAAATTATCCTGAAAACATTTTGAAAAACATATGCTCTGTAACATAGAACAGCAAGTCTGAACCAGAAAATATCCTCAATTGAAAAATATCCCATGAGTTACTTTTTGGAAGGTATGTGTTGGGGATTATAAAACGTAAATTATATTGGAAGACAGGAAACTTCTTGTATTACATTAAACAATGAGTAAAGTCTGTTGCAACACAGGATCAAAATCTACCTAGCAGTGGCACCAATCAAGCAGGTATAGCATGACTGCCCTAAGGCCCAAACCATACAATCAGACCGAGTGGGTGATTGTCATTTCAGCGCTGCAGTATGTGTATTAATCAGTCTCAATCACTCTCAGCCATTATTCATGTTCTATTGTAGCTTCAATGCTTGGTTAAATTTCTGAAATTAGTCAGCATGTCAAACTTGCACGGCTGCTGTGGGGAACAGAGAGCAAGCCTTGGATAACGTTCTATCAAAGAAAAAGGACGGGTAAGCACTGAAAGGCAACAAAAGAAAATATTGTCAGGAGTATGTTAGAGAATTATCAGGTCATGCATGGAATATAACAGGTTTCTGAATGACATTATGATGATTAGACTTGAAGGGACTGCTCTAATAAAGATAGTTAAGGTGAGTAAAATTTTAAAAAGAACCCACTAGAGTAAGCACTTAACTCATTGACTTCTAAAAGCACTGTTTAATGAATTTCACTTGCCCTTGTAAATTGCACCGAGCATCAATCTGCATAGTTAGACCCCTTCAAATGTGTGCAAATGTGGCCTTTATATCTAAAATGAATTATATTTTATATATGTTAATTTGGAACAGGAATCAATGAAAATCTCATTGGGATAAGATGTGTCTAAATTTTTATGAAATGTGGATTAATGGAAGTAAAACATGGCTTCACAAACATCACAAATCTACTTGTTGCAGCAATGCTAATATTAACCTAATTTGGTCATTTAATCTGTTTTAAACATCCAGTGGGTGTTGTTTTAATATCCAGAGTCCATCAATAAGACTTATTTCACACAATAAGGAGCAACATAAATATTTATTAAATGAGTCATTATTTTTCTAAACCATTTCTTAGCACGTAGTGGTCTTGAAAGCTTGACTGAGAGAGACTGATTACTGTAAATTCCATTGCTTATGCTTTGAAGTGAATGGGATTACCTTGGATTTACATTGTCAGGGCCCTGAGTGTATTAATAGGCTTTAGCTACCCTAAACAGCCTAACCTGGACCTTCACCCGCCTGCTCTGCCCATGGGCACAGGGGTTTCATTCACGCTTATGCCTCCTGCTGTTCTGATTTGCGCGGCTCCTGGACAGACCTTGCACCTATGCTGTAGTAGCCTTCTTTCCAGCCCTGTCTCCTGTCACTCCTGAGGAGACCCCTGAGCTCACCCCAGACTTGACTCATTATCTCATCTTATCTGGGACTGCTGATGGACCCTCTCCCTCTCATCACCCTGCCCTGATGTAGCAGGGCTGTGCCTTCATCAGAAAGGGCACCGCCCCGCCCGTGCCGTACCTGCTCTCAGCTCTTGGCTCGTCCTCTTTAATGGACCGGTCAGGTTCTTGCTGCTCCCTGGCAAACAGGTGGACAAAATAAGATTTTTTCCCTAACAAATTTACATCCAGTACCAGTAAATTAGGCACAAATTTATATTTGCTTGAATTTTATGAATCATGTTTAATATTTCTGAGTTTTAAGGGCAGACAGGACTTCTACACATCACTCAAAGAATTAGAGATAAATTTTTCTACAATGTATTTCTTGCATTATTCTGAATATTTTCTAATCTGGTATTATTCTGTTTCTGTCATACACAGGCCTAATACATTCATAAAAATCACCTTTCACTTGTAAACACATTTCAGATATTTTAAAATCTTTTTAACAATGGCATTTAACTGCTATGTTTTATCTACATTCTAAAATCTGTTTTCAGATTGCATAATTTGCCAACTATATTCTCACAGCAACTGTTGATTTAGGCAAAAAATACATCGGGATCCCCAAGAAAAGTCAAAGGGACTGTCAAAGAAGAGGCTTCCACAGCTGAAATCTAAAATCAGGCAAACACAAATCATCCTTGGTCTATTTGGTGCCTACCTCGGAGTTAACATCTGGGGGTGGGGGAGTGACACAACACTAATCCAGTGTGAAAATGTGGGCGCACACCTTATACACCCTTGGAGAAGAAAGCAAGGAAATGGAATCTGGCAAGAGGGTGCTTTGCCTCTACCATAATAAAAAAAAATCAATCAGTTCAAGTGCTCCACAATATAGGTATCCCCATACTGATATAAATCATCATATACATGGCTTCTAAGAGTGAGCAAGGTGAGCCAGGTGAGCGGTGAGATGTGTGTCAGCCATGCACACAGTTCCGTCTCTGTACTGTTCTTGGGGTCAGATCAACTATAAACCACTCCACATGCAGCCACTGAAAGCAAGCAAGCATTTAGGTGGTCATAATTAACTATGATCCAGCATTACATTATATCAAAAATTATCACTAAGAGGGATTCCTCATATTAGGGAATCAATTTGCCATTCTCACTGAGTTTGAATTATGCTTATCTAGTTAAGAAATTTAAAAAAATCTATGAAATTATAGGATTGACTCTGAATAAGATTGACAGAATCCAAATGGATATGGAAATATTTGTGAATAAGAATCTAGGACTAGTTTTATGAGATCTTGAGATAGCCAACTTTAACTGAAAATCTGTTGCAGGCACTTTCCATTAGACCTGTGGTTTTATATTAATTAACCTGATATTTAAATTCTCTAGGAAGAAATATGTACATCTATCTCATAGCAAGAGTCCACTTTTTTGTACTTCATGGATTTTTACTTATTTCCAGAATAAGGAAAAAAAGTCAGTTTCATTTGAATATGTCAAGTAATGCTGATGTAGAGTTTGCTTGATCTCAGTGGGCTACAGTAATATTCTTTGTTCCTCTGTATAGTTGGTATGTTAGTGTAATAGAAAGAGAATCACTTTTTTCATTAGTTGACCTATCTTCTTTTCCCTTCCCAAAAATGCAAAGTTTGCCATGTTGCATTCAACTGCATGTTTTCTTTCTTAATACACAGGCAACATGCTCCTCTGCCTGCTCCTCCTTTTTATACTTACAATGTCACTCTTTCCCCTGCCTCTTAAAACATCCTTATTAACTCAAGGCCATCACTGGTATATATAATGGATACTTTGAAAAATAAAAATATGAACTGCTCAAGAAATTGTCCAAGAAATTTCTTTTAATAGAAGAGGCACAGGAGATAAACTTCAAAATACAGCAAAGTATAAAGGCAAATATTCGATACACTGGGTGAATTCATATCCCTGAGTTGTAATTATATAACAGACTTCCCTTTGAATTTCAGTGGACCCAGGATTTCACCATTTTTCTTACAAGGAGTCAAAAACTGTTTTCTCCACTACCTGAAAATCAGACTTGGAGGACAACAACAGTTCATTTGTTAGCAGGGCAGGGAGGTGACTGGATGCAAAGACATATTTTCTTTTATCTTGGTTTTGTTTAACATTTTCCTAGTAATTTTGTCCCTGCTGTTTCAACATATTCCTGGTAATTTCCAGACTAAAGATCTTTTCTCGCAATTCGGTCAAGCAGTAATAAGGTCTCATAGTTCCACTTCTTGATCTCATCTCATTACTTCATTATTTCTTCGTTCCGTTGTTCCAATCACGATGTTCTCCGATGGTATCATTTTTCCTGCTTTCTCTTGGATGCACTGATATCTCATCCTTACCACATATAATCAATCTCTTGTCTACTTCTGAAGAGCATATTCCCCCATTAAGCTTGACTCATCATTTTTTTTATCACTCATTTTCTCTTTTCCTCTTTTTGTATTTTTCTGCTCTTTTCTTATTATGGAGCAATATGAAAGGGGCCTTCAGATGGATGTCACAGACACAACCTACCGCTCTGAACAGGGAAGAGATGGCTTCTTCCATTCACCACAAAAGTGAAAATGTCTCCCAAAGAACAGGGGAACAGGCAGAGGCATTAACAGGAAATGGTGAAAGGCAGCGATGCCCGAGAAGGCTGATACTCTTCAGGGTTGTATCAGAAATTGTAAGCTCATGTTCTATCTCTCTGCTGCGTCCCTGTCTTACAATTTTCCCCTCCACTTTATTCTTTTACTTTCCTTCCTCTTTTCTCTACTATCTTACAGATAATTTCAGCTCTGTAGGTAACTGATCGTATCTCCTAGAAGGAAAAGGAGGAGTAGCATGAAGGGTAGACTTGGTTTTATCCATGATCTACTTCTAGAAATGCAATGCAGACTTTGTATAGCTGGAAAAACCTTAAAATTTACAACCTACTATTAGTAAACCTCTTCCTGGAGCATTCTATTATAGTATGCAGGAGTCCCACATGCAATTAGATATAAAGTAAAATTACCAGAAGTACCTGAAAGTAGAGGAAACAAAAGTTTCAAACTGGTCTAGTGCACAACTAATTATGCAATTCATCAGAGTCCATATGGAGGCAGCAGTGAAAAAGGATAGCAACACAGCTGAAAAAAACAAACCAAAAACAAAAGCAAAAAAAGATTTTGTGTAATTACATTTTTAAAGAACTAATTGTTCATTTATCTTCATCTTAACTGTTGGTGGCCCAGATATGAGAGATGCAGGATGACCAGAGTTAGTTTAATTTCTTTAATCTTTATGTCATAAAAATCACAGAGCAAATTCATTTTCACCAGCTTGGTGAAGTTGCATACATGATTTTACGATAGGAATTCTGAGAAGACTAAATGGAAAGGAGACCCAAAGATTTTTGCCCTTCACATGAACTCGTCAGAACGTTGTTCCCCACTTGGAGCAGTATGAAGTAGGAACAAATACAAATTCTTTGAGTAAAATAAATGAATATGATAAGAAGAGAACAGAAACATGGGAAAAAATAATACGTTCCCTCTCACTCCAAAGAAATTATAAGTAAAAGACTTTGACTGGGGGCCACAGAAATAGTCTCTGGAGCTGCTTCAGCTTAATTCCAGGTAATAGCTTGAAGGAGGAGAGATCATACTTAAGAATGGCACATTTTCAATGGGTAGATCTGGTTCCTAGGACATTTTTTTGTTTGTTTTCCATTTATCTGCAGCTGATGAGGTTTCCAGTTGTAATGTATTTGAATTGCCATAACTAGTTTTGTTTACAGGTACAAGACTCATCTTCCCTAAACATTCTCCAGCATTTCCTTTAAATGAAATATTTCTTAAAAATAGCTAACTAGCCAAATAAGTACAATCCTGCACTCTAATTCTAGTTCACTAGAATATTCATAGACAAACACAACCAAGAAAAAAAATGCTGAAGTGAATTCATTAAAAAAATTAAATGAATATTTACAGAAATCATTGCCTGTATTCACTAGCTTACTATAATGAAAATTACTTGCATAAAGAGCAGGTTACTCAACACAAGGTCATGCCCTTGCATGCCTCACTTTGTTTGTTGTTCTAAACAGTACTGGTTCATATTTTGTTTTTCTATGCCATACTGTCTATTGCTCTACTCGTGTGAAAGGTTTCTAGCCATATGAACCATGAGTTGTTTATACGGCACTACGTGCTCAGAAGTGCTGTTTCTTCTTCTTCCCTGTCTTCATTACTGAAACTAAGTCAACGGTCTTCCTGGCTGTAGACATTTAGGCTGTATAAGACACACAGCTTATTACAGCAAACAGCAAGCAGAAGAATGAAATGGTGAGCAGTATCACTGCTGATCTTGAACTGATCCCTTTACAGCCACATTAATAACAGAGTGGTCTTCAATAATGTGGACCAAGGTTCAAAAGCTATCCTGCTCTTCCATTTTTCCACGTTCACATGGCAAGTGGCAACTATTCCTGGAAAAAAAAAAAAAAAAAGAAAGAAGAAAAGGCTGGAAGAGGTTATCTACTTTCATGTACCATAAACACTTTATCTTACCTACTTATTCATCTACCAAAATAGGAAAAACAATCTAGAAAATAAGCTGTTGTGGGCAGTATTTTTAACAGTTCAGGGTCCTCAAGTTCATGTTTTGAAAAGGGCAACAAGATGCCTTAAAAGGTGGCTACAATCTGATTATTGGCATCTGCATAGGGTCCAGACAAACTTTACCCTTTTCCAGGCTGTAAAGGCAGGTTTAGAGACTGTACTGGTAACTATTATGAGGAGCTATGGGTTTCTGAAAATGAGATCACTTCCCAAAGCTGTACATGCTGTAATTACATCACAATCATATTATTGTCATCATGTTCTCAGAATGGCAAGCTCATACCATTCCAAGCAAGAACATTTTTAATCATTAAATGAAAAGCTTTTAGTTCCAAGAGCTAAGGAAAAATACATCATCTGTCAGCAAAAATGAAAGGAGAGAACACTAGTGTTCCAAAGAGAAGTCCCGTTAGTCAGCATGCTAATGTGTTCCACAAAAGCCCACAAAATTTCCCATCATGTGAGGACCTTTCCTGACCAAAAAAAAAAAAAAAAAAAAGAGGAGAAACTTAGCTTTAATAAATAAATTTAATGTATGAACTGGAGAAATGCAAATATTTCTCTGTCCTATATTCATTCTCAATGAGTGGAACAAGTGAAAAATTCTTCCTATGGAAAAAATACTTCTATACATACTTAAATCCAGATCAAATATAAATTTTCTATATTTTAATGTTGATTGAATTGTTTACCTATAATTCATTAAAAAGATAATTCCATGGGTTGGACTTTTGGTCAATCTACGCTGCTTTGAGGCAGGACTAACTTGAAACATTCTTATTTTTGAAACTTTCATGGCCTTCCTAAGTAGCCTTTTCCAAAGTTTACATACTATTACAGCCAGGAAAAAAGTATGTCTAAACTAAATGTCTTGGTTTTAACTTAAGTCAAATTTATCCCGCAGTGATGGGGGATAAATGTGTTCTTTTTATGATACCTGTACAGTTTCTTAGATTTCATTACCATGTCCTCTGCACTGTCTTCCTTTCTAGGCTATACAAATCCAATTTTCAGTCCAAGACAAAAGCTTTTCTCATACACTTTTAAATCCCTGATCACTTTGTTGCTCCTTTCTGTTTATTTTCTGTTAGAGAATGGTGCCCAAACCTAAACTTCTATATGAAGCCTTGCCAAGACTGAGGAAGGAATTAAAAATATCACTCTGAGTTGTCTGTTTTCCACGAACCACTCCCAGAATGACATTTACCTTCTTTTGGCAACATCTTATAAACCTTAATTCAGATTATGGCACCTCTATACTTTTTTGTAGTCTTTCTTGCATTGCTCTTCCTCCTTTTGTATTTGGCCATATAACATCTTGCCTGAGCATGGTACTTGTATTTGTCATCATTAAATTTAAACAGATTTGGGATCTTTTCTCTGAGATACATTGATCTCCACAATACTTGCAAACTCCACAAATATTGTGTCATTAGTAAATTTTGTAGCTATGCCCCTCATTTCATCGTTTAAATCATTAATGAAAATAGGGAATACACCCTCAGAGAAGGTGTTTCCCTGAATGGGTCAACTGGGACAGACATACATCATCTTTCTAGTTTGACACAAAACTACTGAAAACTGAACTTTGTCAATATTATTTCAACCTCTTCTGGTAATTTAATCTAGATTGTACAAAACTGAAATGATAGTGTACTGTTAAGGAGCTGCATTTCTAAAAAATGTACATGAAGAAAGGAACTTTTTCCATCACCTAGTCATGCATTGTTCCACATTTTCAGACTTAAATCCCTGCTGCCCTCCAGGAAAAAAATATACTAAACTGATTGGTGAATGTACCAAGTAAAACAGAAATATTTGTTTCGTCATGGCAACAAAGTGGGGAACAGAGCATTCAACTAAAACATACAGAGCAAACAGTTACATAAATTTGGGAACTGAACCATCAAATCTTCAAAATGCAAAATGTGAACTGTTTTGATCCTATGGGAAGGTAGGAAAATGGAGATTCCCAGGTGCCAGTTCAATACGATGATGCTAAATGTCATTGTACGAAGTACTGTCAAGTAACCTGAAATTCCTGAGGGATGGAAAAGTAAGCATCCAGTGATACTACTTTAAAGAAAACAGCTGAGTATGTGGCATGTGTTGGCAAACCATGTTACCTATATCGTTATAATTTAAAAGGGAAAAAGTTATTAAGAATCCAAGGAAATGTATAGCATGATTAGGAAAAAGGCTTAACATTTTATGAAGTATTTGTAAAGTGCCATATGAATGAAACAGCTCCCTTAACACATACCAGAACCACTTTTGAATACTGAAGTAATCTTGTTAGACTGAAGACCTAAGTTCCACAGACTTTGGATTTACCTGAAATTCATATTATAAAAATTAAACCAATCTTTAGTTTTTAAAGTTATTAGGGCTTCTCTTGTCACGTATACATGAATCTGTTCTCTTATCCATCAGCAAAGTATTCGGTTGTACTGTGCTTTATTTAGGTTAAGTATAGATTTCCTAAGACAGGTCCTTTGGTAGTAAAAGTTAGTTCCATTGAAAACGATGAAAGTATCAGTTTACAGCACACTGACCTGAATGCTGGAAATGCATCTATCATCTGCTTGACACTTTTTTAGAGCTGAATTTTTAAGCAAATGATTTTTAATTCATAGGTTATTTGCAGAACACTTACTGGAAATTTCCAAGTTTTGTATGAGCCTGCACAGCTTCATAAGTCATCTGATTATTATTTATGATCCCTGAGTATTTTCTGTATGATCATATACTTACACATGCATTTGAATACCTCGTCTAAATGTAAAATTAGCTATTTTCTTTTGACTATTGATCATTTATGTGGCTTGAATATAAATCTTCTCTCTGTGGATATTTAGATTTTTAACCCTTAAATTCTAGTTTCTGAATGTTCCCGTGATAACCTTTGCTCAGAACTACATTGTCTAAGGACGAAGAACAACTACGAAGCTTAAAGTTAGACACTTAAACACTACAACTGTATGTATCTTAACATTACTTAAGTAAAAAACTAAGCACAAACAGCATAAAAATAAATACATTTCCAACTAAATCCTTTTATGAACCGTAGTCTCAAATTTGTAATGATAATTAAAAAATAGACAAGCTCACTTATTTGGTTAATAAAAAAATGGTAAACTTACAGATTTGCTGTTCCAGACTGAAAAGTTAGAGCTGGTAAAACAGAACTTGCTCAAATATTTAATAAGAAAATTTCTTTTATTTGATCTAATCTCCATTATCTCTTTAAGTTCATATGTATATATATGTTCTCATAAGCATACCATGCATATGTTTCACACTCATTTTGTTCAATGCTAAACATGGATGAACACCATATGTTTGAAGATAAGTACCTGTAGGCATTTGGAAAAAGCAAGAAGTCTTTGTGTCAGAACTCCACCTCTTACTTTACTTTCTGGCAGCTTTCTGGATAGTTGTAATGAGACACTAGACATTGTATTCTGTTTATTAAGATAACATGGAACTCTGCCTTGTGTACTTTCCGTCCCTCTCTCTCACACGCACATGTGTGCGTGCATGTACACATACACACACTCTCACAGAATAGCAGCCTTAGTATGTGTCTTACAATGGAAAAAACTACATATTTCTAATGATGCCGTTGTCATGTTCTGTCCTCCAGAAATTTTGCTCTTCCTGACAAACACAGGAATGTTCTAACAAAATGTGAGAAACTTTCTAAAAGGTATAAATGTTTTCATCTGCCTTTGGGTCACTGAGGGCCGAAGGTTTGAAAGTCTACTAAAGGCCCCTCACCTCATAAAGCCCACTCACTCTACGAAGAAGGTGATTTTTCACTATGAATGACTGGACAATGTAACAATGGTAATAACGCTAAATAATATGAACAGTAAGAAAGGTTTTCAGAGCAGTTAATAAGTTGGGCAACTGCAATATCAGTCTGTTAACGTAAACCCTGTGTAAATCTCAGATGATGACTAAGTGACTAAATAAACAGCGGTAAATGCCCTTTAAAAAAGAATTATTTATATTAGCAAGTCTCTTTCCTATTTTTATTTTCTTTCATTTTTATTCCATCTTTTCCACCACAGGACAGTGAAATAGGTGAAGTGTAAGCCTAGTGTTTTCAAATATGTCTGTGGGATATGTTTGTCTAGTTCCCATAAAAATTAATGAGAACTAGATGTTCAAATCTGTTAGGTTGCCTTGAAATCTCAACCTGAAAGTATGAGCACTATTTGGAAGCCTCCCTCAAGCTAAAGGTCTAAGCATAATTCTGGCTCTTCTTCAGTTATGCACAAGTAAGAACATATGCTTAGGATCTCTACTGGGAGCCCCCCCTAATCATATGGAAATACTGTATAGCCAGTTCTTGTGCTTTTAGGAAGTGTCTTGCAATACAGAAGCTAGAAGAAAATAAAATTGAGAAGACTGGAAAAATCTCAGAAGGAAGACAGAGGAAAGATACAAAAGCCTGTATGTCTTAGATTGAGGAAGATTAAAAATATATACATTTAAAATATATAAATAGTGGCTTTCTTGAAGAAAGACAATAGAAAGCATTACAAGGAGCAGGACTGTGTTTATGCTCACACATCATACAGAGCAGAATTCAGGGGGAAGTAGTAGTTTTTGTGTGACTTTTCTGTGCCTAAGTTATACAGCTCACATCAAACTGAATCACTAAAACTTTATAAAAGTCCACACCATAATCTAACTACTTTCTATGTGTTCCTCCCAGAATACAGGTATAAAACTGGACTGCTTATCTCAGTCTTTTGCCAATGTCACTGTTACCAGTAGCCAGTTGTACCTCAGCGCTTTATCTTCCCATCTTTTTCCTTTACCTGTGTGCATGAGCACTAGAAATATAATTAATTTAAATCTATTTTTGTAGGTCTACACACATATACAATACAGTCATATATGCAGACAGGTTTGAAGGGTACCTCTTTACATGAGGTCCTGCCCACCAGAAATGCTACAGTAATATTGTGGCAGACCATCAGATTCCAAGACATTTTCTCGTCTTCCCAACAATCGCATCTACACCAGTGTCTTCATCCTTTTTCACATATTTTATGCAGATTTTTTAAATTGCTGTTGCCAAGGTCATGACTGCCACTGGAACAGCAAAGAACAGCCAGGAGGGCCATGAAATTTGACTGACGAAAAAAGTTAACAAGGTAAAATTTGGTTTAAGCTTACTTTAAAATCATTCCCTATCCTCTCCTTTCAGAACAAATGTAAATTAAAAACCACTTGTAAGAGTAAGAAGAGAGCGTTCACATTCCCCTAACTGAGAAAACTGTATTAAAAACAGAGGAACTGAACATTGTTTAGTCAGAGGAGCTTGGGCAGAGGAAAACTGAGTCAGGTCCAAACTTATATTCCACAAAGACAGGTAAAATCATCTATATGATGCAACTAGATCCTGTAAGTGTGCAATGCATTTTCAGATAGTGTAGCCCTGGTAAACATGTCTGCCCTACTGTTCTAAAGAATTTATTTTCTGAATCTTCCCTTCCCTCACTTTCCCAACTTTTTTCATTTTGGGATAAGTGGGTTTATAAAAACACACCCACGCTTCAATATTCCCGCACTTAAAAGCTGCGTTTCTAAAATTGCTAAATGTTGCTTATTAAACCATCAGCATTCAAGTCAAAAAGTTGAAATGGCAAATAGAACCTTAATACTAGTCTCATGAGAATGTGCACTATTTTATAGTCCTCTTTGACTTGACCACTATTTCCCAAATGACAAAAAATTAACCCATTATAGCAAAAGGATGCTAAGATAACCCTAACATGGAAGCAAATGTTGTCAATAAAAGGGGAAAACAAATAGGTTACAGTTGGAGGAGTATAGATACAGAGAAACTGAACCCTGTGTGTGTGATTTTTCCTCTCTCACTTGAATAACTGTTTCTATTGGATAAGTGTCTGTCACTTTGGCTGTATCTGTATTGCAGAATGGAGTAATACATAAGCTTAACCTTGAGTAAACCCTCCTGTTTCTTGCAGGCTGGCCTCTTCAGATACATTTTCAATGTGCCCTTTTAAAACAAATTGTCTATTGTTAACACTGCTTTCTTTTTACAAGCAGTGTGCAGTTTTTAATCTCTAAACACTTCTCTCAGCTGTTCTTGGTCCAAAATCTCATATATGAATGGTATAAAATAAAATGATCTTAAGGAGTCCTATATGTCTGATGCTTTTGAGGGGAGTAACTCCAGTTTTTGGGCTACCAAAGCAGCAGAACTGCTTTTTAGAACCTAAACTTTAATTCATGCAAAAGCAAGTAAGTAAAGAAATTATGCTGTGATGATAAAGATATCCTTGAATGTATATGCCAAGCATAATATTTTTTTCTTGAGTCTGCAGAACAATAGCTCTAAGAGATGTAGTGATTTCATTAATGACACTGGTAATTAACTCTGAAATTCACCAATGATATTTGAATGTTAACATTCCTATCTATTTTACTGCTACTTATTTTGCCAGATGCATCCAATCCACCTATGAAATTCCCCAGTCTTAGCTTTACTTTTCAAGTGCCAAATGCAATTCTATTTCTCCCAAACTCCAATTGCCAAGACTTATCTTTCCCCAGGTAACACTTCCAACATTCATTTGCGCTGTAAACATATGGAAAAAAATGTACTATTTAAGTACATTTAAGTACATTATTAAGTGTGTTGAAAGCTGAAAACAGACAATATAAAATTAATTTATGTGGACAGTAAAATAAATGAGACAGGTTGTAAGTACAGTTAATTTGGGGAGGTTAATTAGTAGAGTAATTTTAAAAAGGTCTATTTGAACCATGTTGATGTGGAACTTCCAGCCAGGTTAGAACAACACAAAACCTGGGATAATTACCTTCCATTTAAGTTTCAACTTGATAGGGAGTTACGGAGGCCTTTGTGCTTACATTATAGAAGCCACTTAGTAACTAGACCTTTGTACACTTTTGAAGCATAGTATATGTGACAGACACCTGTTTGTTTCTTTCTTGACCAAACCCTTCAGTATTTCTAAGAGGACTTGGTTACTCTTCAAGCCGTTCGGCTATGGCAGTGTATTTATTCTCTCAGAACTCCTCATGTCTTCCTCCTCAAATCCGTCAGACTCACCTTTCACTGCTCTGCGTTACTTATTTGTTTCATGTATTGTGTTCTTCTCTTAGCTGTTAACAATATACATCTTATACACAGGGCACCTTGTAAAAATGAAGGAGATAATACTCAACACAAATTGTTAAGATCTTACAACAATCACCGGACTGCCATTCTGACACTACTGTAAACTCAGGGAATAATCACCAGCACAGTCCAACGGACAGCTGGACCACTCGTAAAGCTTTGGCTGGGAAGAACCCCTTAGTTTGAGATATATATGTTGGGAAATTGCTGATGGACTTGGTGCTGGAATGGGCCTTTCTCGCTCTGCAGACTGAGCCAAAAATCAGAAAACATGGAGAGAATGCATCAGGAGTGGGAGAGAAAACAGCAGCATGACAATTGTCGTAAAGCAGAGAAAATAAAGTTTGATATGAACAGTCACACACAGTAAATAAGTAAGAACTTGGCTGCTTCAGTGCATTTTTTTGATCTATTCTTCACTAACCCAATATTAACTCATGTTACTAGAAATGTTCCTATGAAAATGTTATTATCAAAAAAAGAGATTTTTTTTTTTACTCTTATTGTGTACTTCCTGATGTTTTTCTTCCAGGAGCCATTTCTCTTTCACACTGTATCTTCTTTCTCTTTAAAATGTATTTTTCTCAGTCTTCAGCTACAGAATTTATATTTTCTATACCTATTTCTCTTGGCCACTTCTGCCCTCAAGAGATTAGGAGATACCTACTCTGCTTGCTGAAATGGGTGTTGTCACCACAAAGACGAAAATAACTGAAGGTCTGACAAATGCCTCACAGAAGAGATTTTACCCTCAAAATAGCTCCCTGAGACAGAGAAATCATATTGCAAACTAGGAAATGATGCTTGGGTTAGATTAACTTGATTTGTAACTCCCTGAACAAGCACCAGAGTAACATAACCTGAGTTGCCTCTGCTTTGCGAAGACAGTTGGACCTGACGACTTACAAAGGTCTTGTTGAACCTAAATTATTCTACGGTATTATGACTCTATGAATTAGAAATCCAATTTTTAACTTCCTATTTTTTTTAATTTTTACACTTTATTCCTCTCTGACTTTGTGAAAAATTGCAATCAAATATGAACCAAAATACTCTGAAATACTACTGACTTTTATGACTCTAGGAATTTTCCTTGTGATCCTACAACAATTATGTGTGAGGTTTTACACTGTCATTTATCTTTATCTTTACTTAGGTTCTTTATAAAACCATTGGTGGAGCTGTAAGTCAACACCGTAAAGTGTACTGGCAGTCTAAGTCAGTTCTACCTCCTGACCAGATAGCCTTACGCCTACATTAAACCTTGTGTAAATACGAACCATGGATACCTGAACATAGGTGATATGAGTGTGATCCTGGCAGGAATACATATTTAATGCAATATTCCCTCCTACACTGTTAAACTTGTTTGTTGTCTTCATGTCCTGTAGGACCTTTCAAATAGTCAAACAGAATTCATACGGACACATCTATGAAAGTCTCATTCCACGAGTAGAAAGCTAGGTGTGTAGAACATCTTTTCCAAACCAAAACTAAATATAGCAGTGTGAGATAAATATAGATGTGTGAGATATGTGGTATCTACCCTCAGTCTTTGCAGTTTATTTTATCTCGTAATGAAGCTCTCTTCTCTTTAAAAATTCCAGCTGGTACTATCAGCAGCTAAGCAACACCAAATGCAGAAAGGACAACATGTAATATTTTGATTTTTTAGTTACCATACGAATTTCTGTTCAGAATTTACATAAAGTCGAAGATTTTTGCCCTGTGTTCAAAGCTGGACATGGGAATGTATAATAACGTCTATGTCTGCTTCTGGTAATCATCCATTGTAAACCTGTGACTATGGTCATCCATAAGAGATATATTCTACAGGGTCTAAGAAACTCAGCTGGTAAATGGGCTGGTTGGGAGTACAGGAGACAGATCTCTTCCTGCCTTTCAAAAAGGCTGAAAGTTTTAGAACTAAATGGAAATCTCAGTTTTGCAATTTTGCTTTCTCTACAAACCTGCTCACTGCTTATTAATTACTGCTGGTGACTGCCATTGGCAAGAACAGAAAATCATATTGGTATTTGATAAAGATAAAATCTGCAAGACGCTTATAAAGTATAGGACTTGAATCGTTCAAGCACTTCAACAAATAGCTCCCATTTCTTTCAGATTGCATTTTTTTGCTTCCTTCCTTCTTTACTTGTTTACTTACTCTTCCATCTTTCTTGGTTTTTTTCCGTCTTTTCTTTAATCTCTCTAATAATCCTATACACACATACCTACAAATAGCCCTCTGTATGGAGTTTTAAATTCTCTTCTATTTCTTTTTACCTTCTTACTTGTTCCGTGAGACTCTGACCCTACTCCTGTATGTTCCTGCCCACAGCTTACTCATAAATATTCAAAGCCCTTTCCCATCATTGCTGGCGTTTCTTCCCTCACACAAGCATTCCTGAATGATATTTTTCACTTCAAAGATCTTCTCTGTCCTTCATATGCCTTGTCTCTTCCCTTGGCACTCATATTCACACACTGCTACGCTCTTTCCTTACCAATCTCTTTCTTTAACTGTGTGGTCTCCCTCTCTCTTTCTCAAACACGCTTACAAATACTCAGGTGCTTTTGTTCTCCACCATTCTATTCGTACTATTGCTTCTCTTCTTTCTTCTTCCGATGTATACAGTGTAAAGGAAGGAGGTAGCTGTATTCCTGGCCCTGTGCTTTTCACAATAAATAGCCACAGCAGTCCTGACAGGACAGATGAATGAAATTCCAGTTACAGTAACTTACATATTTCCATCTCCATTTCCAGGTATTACACTAATGGCAGACTCTACAAAATACACCAGCAAAAATAGAGCTAGTGCTCGCTGAGAACGCAAACAAGAAGGAGGTCCCTTAGGAGAAGAGGAAAAAGAAAAGGGACAGTCTAAAGTTAGTGAGTTAGTGTTTTTTTTACACCAGTTAGTGACTAATTCATACAGTAATAAAAAGAAATAAACTACTGATACATTAGAAGCAAAAAAGTTTACTAGATCTCATAATACAATCCACGGCCCTAGGAATGGAGAGAGGATAGCTATAATATTCTTGCCTATCAAACCTCTGTATGGAAGAGACTCCACACTCCCACTAGGTGTCTTGTTCCAAATGCTACTACCATCACATTTTAGAAAGTTTTGTCTAAAATTGAATCTGAACTTTCTGAATAATTTAGTTGATTCATTTTTTCCTTCATCCCAAACCCAGAAAGAATGAAATATCTGTCCCTTTCACAGCAACGCTTTCCGTATAAAGAGACAATTTACCCTCAGTCTTTTCTGACTAAATAAATAGTGTTCTTTCAACTTTAACACGTCTTACTTGCTGCACATTTTAATATTTTGTTGTTTTCTTCTGGACTGTCCTTAGTTTGAGACCAAACACAGTTAGCTTCATCAGTCCCTAGCAGAAAAATAATTTGTCCTGTCAGATGTACTGCACACCTATTAATACACTCCACAATGACGCTGCCTTGTCTTTTTCTTTAACGGTAGCACATTGCTGACTCATATTTACTTTATAGTCCATTGCAACCCCCAGCTTCTTTTCTGAAGTGCTGCTGTTTTACCAGTATCCTTTTACTTTTTGATTTTTCTTCCCAAATGTAATTTGCATTTGACAGTATTAAGTTTCCTCCTGATGGTTCCAAGATGTTTCTTTAATTTGTTAAGATCATTTTGACTTCCGATACCGGCCACCAAAGTGCCAACAGGTCTTTCTACCTTGCTGCCAGCTCTATATTTCATGATTTCATCATTCACATCACTAACAATCTGAAGAACAGAAAATGCCTTTAAGATCAAGCAGTCAACATGAAAAAAGTATATCACATAAGGAATTCTGCTTAAATACCATTACTGTTAGTTAGGCAGAACATGACTTCTTCAGAGATAACTGTCTTACTGTTAAGATACCAAATGACGGAAAACCTACCACATTCCTACGTCCTGCTACTAGGTGTAGTCAAAATTTCATACATCTACTCTGTATGTGTTTTAATTCTGGCCTTGACCTCAACTATCTGAGTAAGGAGATTTCATCTGTCAAGTATGTCTTTTACTTCCAGGCTGTTCCATATCAGGATCAAGTATCTTGTCTTTGCAGCTTTTTTTTTTTTTTTTAATAACCAAAGAAGTAAAAATAAGATAACTTGTAAAATCTTGGAATTTTTAAATTGCTCCTTTTTTTCCAGTAAGCTTGCTTTTTTTTTGTTTTCTCTCTTTTTCCCCAAGATGCGTTATTGCAATAGCTTGTCTCACCAATGTGGTGGATCATCCCAGCTTCCTTTGACTGGAAAACGTATCAAAGGGCTGCATAAAATGTCCCATTAACCATAAAATCACTGCAAGAGTAGGTTGTCTGCCATAATCACAAGGCATTTTGAACATCACAATACCCAGCATAAAGTTTGTCTATGCTATAGGTATTTCACACATTGTGTTCCCTTAAATGTATGACCATATATTTGGAGGCATTAAAGTAGATTGTCAGCCAACCCAATACCCAGATTTTGTCCGGCTTGTTCGCATCACTGTTAACGACACCGTCATCACCGCCTCCCTTTCCGCGAACCTCCTCAGCAGTGACTTTCCGAGCGGCGGAAAGAACAAACGGCGCCGGGACCCCCCTCCCGACCACCCGGTGATCCTTCCCC
>JAVKLA010000027.1:25667652-25718875 GCA_034782735.1 Sagittarius serpentarius | reverse complement strand
GGCGGCGCGGCAGGGCCGGCTGGTGGGCCCGTCGCCTTTAAGACGCCTACGGGGCGGGGCTATGTAGGTTTCGGCTGAACATTCTGGAGTGGAGGGGAGCGGCGGGGGGCGAGGCCAGGCCAGGCCAGGCCAGGCGAGGCAAGGCGAGGCAAGGCAGGGAGCCGAGCCGAGCCGAGCCGAGCCGAGCCGAGCCGGCCTTTCCCGGGAGGAGGCGGAGCGGGTGGGGGAGGAGGCAGGGGAGGAGGAGGAGGAGGAGGAGGAGGGGGAGGAGGGAGAAGGAGGAGGGAGAGGAGAGGAGGGAGAGGAGGGAGGACACGGGGAGGCGGTTGCTGCTGCTGGGCAGAGAGGAGTCGTGCAGGAGCTGCGGCTGCACTCGGACGCCACATTCCCTCCTTACGGGACTGGCGGTGAGGATGAGCGAGAGCTGACCCTGCCGCTGCCGCCGCCTGTGCTGTGAAGTGTCTGCTCCTCCTCCTCCTCCTCTTCCTCCTCCCCCTCCCCTGCTGTGGGTGAACCTGCGCTACGGGCTCTTCACCGACACGGAGGGGGTTGGTTTGTTTGTGTGGTTGTTTAAGGCAAAGAGAGAGAAAGAGAGATCTTCCATCCACTGAAGCACAGTTCACTATGATCGTACTCGCATTCAGCACTGGAAGCCGGTTGGATTTCGTGTCTCAGTCCAGGGTGTTTTTCTTGCAAACCTTCCTTTGGATTTTATGTGCTACAGTGTGCAAAGCGGAGCAGTATTTCAATGTGGAGGTAAGATCAGCCGTATGCGTGTGCGAGCGAGCGTGTGTGCTTCCCCCTCTCCCTTTCTCCCTTTCCCTTTTTTTTATATCCCCTAAATCAAATCAAATCAAATCGCCAGCCAGCCATGTCTCCCAGCAGCCGGGGCATACGCCTGTCTTGGCTTGCCTTCCAGCAGCCGGTAGCTAGCTCCCCTCCCTCAGTTCCCCCGCCTGATGGATGCGGTTCAGCCGGAGATCCCGTTATCCGCGGCAGCACAAAGCGCGGTGCCGAGCGCCGGGGCGCAGCCCCTGGCCCCCCCCGCTGCCCTCGCCCAGCGGGGACGGGAACCCTCCGCCCGGGCACGGAGGTAACCTGGGGCGTAGTAGGTACCTGCAGCTCAGGGAAGGTTCTGTGAATATCCTGGGCTTAAGATACTGCTGCATTGCTGAGTTTCCCCAGCTTTTTTTCTTTTTTTTTTTTTTTTTTTGAAAGAAGAATGAATGAAAGAGCGTTATGGGGACAGGAGGAAGGAAACTGGAGATTTTGGTACGTTTCTTTGTGGTAGAGTATTTGACAAAAGAAGATCTTTTTCCCATTTAAACGTAACAAAAAGAGTTGCCGCTAGAAACAGTGAAACAAACGGCATAAAGGTGCAACTACAGCACAAAAGTTAGAGGGTGTGGAGGACCAGGAAACAGAATTTTCCCAAGTGAAAAAGAAGATTAAAATGTGGGGATACCTAGATGGGGCAAACCCTGAGAGTTCACGGTGACCATTCAGTGGACATCCATCTCCAGGCACTCTTCTGTACACTCCCAGTTTTCCCGTTCGGGGTTTTTACATAGTGCTTTTTATTAACTGATGTTCCTTTACTGACTTTATCATCCTTGCATATATTCTTTCCTTCTTTTTCCCCCCTCCTGTCACTCCATTTGTTCTGCTGTGAGCCCTTTTTCTTAATCTGTTTCCATGTGATGCATTTCCCTCTTCCTTTCCCTGTCTATTCAACTTCTTCACCTTTCTTGTTATGTCTCTTTAGTTTATGTGTGCCCTTTCAACTTTTAATACGTAATTCTGGTTTTCTGTTCTTCACTTCCTTCTGTCCTGCCAGCCTCACTCCAAACTTTCTGCTGTACCCGTACACCACCCTCACTCATTTTTGTTTCTAGTCTCTTTCGTCTCCTGGGTTCCCAAAATTCTTTCAGAGAAATGAAGTCTCTATCTTTTCCTCTATCTCACACATATGCACACTTGCTTGTTTTATATGAGCTCCTGTTCTCACTCAGTGACACTAATTCTTGCTACCGTCTCTGGCAAGATTGCTCCTGCAGATGCTTCTCTGCTCCTAGACTGTCTCCCTTTTTGTCTGAAGTTCTTACCTGTACTTCTCCCTCTGCCTCATGCAAGATTGCCTCAAACTTACAAAACCCCCCACTTTTTCTTTCCCCGTATCTGCTTTCATTCTAGTCTTTCCCTCTCTACAGGCAGTTTCCCTTCCCACATGCAATCCTCCTCTCAGCGTAACAACACACATCCATAGCTTCTCTCTTTGACTTGTAGCTCTCCAGAAAGTATTGTCATTTTACTCCATCATTAATATATCTTCTTATTGTAAATCCTAGTCTTTTTTTCTGTCACCTATGCTGTAGTCACTCTTGTTCATTTCTTATTACAAATGTGCATCTCTGCTTCTGTTTGACTGTAAGCTTTTTGGGGCAGGACTTGTGTCTTCTTACATGTTTATGCGGTGTGTACCATGCTCGAGTCTGGAGTACAACTGTGAGACTTTTGCTATGTAAATATTAAAGTCGCAAATTTCTGAGTGCACCCTGAAGTTTTATCCTTCTTTTGCTCGTGTCCTCAGCTGCCTTTACTGATGAGCAGGGGAAAGCAGCGTGGAAGAGAGGAAGTTGCTCTCTCTATCCTCTCCAGGCTTCACAGGCTGGCCCCCTGCAGGGTACAGGGAAGAAATTCCAGCGAGAGAACTTTCTCCTCCCACAGCAGTCTGCTTTGCTGGCATCTGGCTCTGCTGGAGAGACGGGCGGCAGATGGAGCTCGTGTGGGAGGAGAAAAAGATTGGTTTAGTCAAGTGGAATATGAACAGGAGGCCAACTCCAGTCAGAAGTCAGTTTTATGAGGAAAGAAGGAAAACACTTTCATTTTTGCCACCTCTTCCATATGGAAACCAGCACATTTTGAGGGCAAAGGCGGTATCGGGAGCAAGAAACACTGCTGGGTGGAATGAAGTAGCATGCGTGTGTGATGAGGGCACATATTTATCCCTTTTGAAATATGCCATCTCCTGTTCTTCCTCCCAGCACTTCTGAAACAAAGTGTGTTGTCATATGCCAGCGCTCCCAGTCTCTTCTCATATTTAAGTCTTTGAACCATAGATTGGTGGGAGCCAGAAGATTGTTTCAGGGTATTACTCTGATATTTAAGAGTCATCCTAATACGGGGCTTTTCCCTAAGACGCTGCCTTTGACCACTGTCTGTGACATGGTCCTGGGCTAAATGGACCTGAGATTTGCCCCAGAACAGCCATTGCCACGTTCACATTGTGTGGATAGCGCTGAAAACTCAACTTTCTTTTTGTTGGGAACAGCAAAGGCTAAAAGCATGGGAAATTTGAGGCAAAGGACTTGGCAACAGCATTTATGTGTTGTGCTGTACAATCCTCTGTGTCAGCACAAGTGCATAAAATTATTGTCCTTAATAGTAAATTGTGAAAATATGACGATACTTCTTATGACAATAAGAATAAATATGCAAAGCAGGGTTCAGGAAAGAAGTGGTGTACATATAGTTGAATGAAATGTCACTGGAAAAAAATGCTTAGGATAGTTGGAAAACAGATTTTTTTTTTTTTTCATTCTTCCTTGTCTCTAAATAACGTGCAGATAATACCTGTTGAACAATATAAAAGTGGAAATAATTTATTTCCTCTTGTTTTTCTGTCTTATTTAATCCACATTCCTGATTAATAAGGAAAATCTGTGTAGTAGTGTTGGATTTTTTGGTTGGTTTGTTTCAATGCAGGTTTGTTAGGCTGTGAGCCAGGGCAATTCTTAGGAGATATTACTGTAGCTCAAAGACGTTAAATAATAATGTTATCTTTTAAAAGAAAAACACAAAGCTGAAGTTTATGGGCTTGTATGAACATTACTGTTCATTTAGTTGTCCCTCTGTAAAATTTCTTTTAACCTAACATCTACATGGATGAAATTGTCAAGCTTCTGATGATAGCTGAGTTGTCAATCCTGAAATGTATTCATGTATGTAGTATCTCATGTAATAGGCATAGCTGAGTAGGATTCAGATCATGGAGTACGGGACTCTGGAGGGGCACACTTGCACTCCAAGTCAGTGAGAACTTTGCGGTAAAGCTGCATGAGCGATGATTGTAAACTGATATTTTAAGTAATCATAATGAAGTTTAAGGTTCACATAGTCTTATAGCATTAATTTTCAAAGTTTACTGATTACCAGTGGCATTTTTGTGAGACTGTGTTTCTGACATCATGAGAAAAACTAAGGACTACTCCGTGAGCTCCCTCTTCTCAGTGCTGAACTATTGGTCCAAAACGATAACTTCAATGAGTAAGTGCACTAACAGAGGAATCTGTTAATCTGTTCATCAGTGTAGAGTTTTTCTACTATTTGCAACTATTTCTGTACACACACTGATGGGAAGATCTCCCATCAGTGAGATAGTGAATGGAATAATAGTTATTAAAAGAACATTTTAAATGTAAAATTGAAACTAACACACGGAAGATAACTTGTTACTAAAAGATGATAGAGCAACCAACTTTCTCCCCCCACCTTGGGTTCCTCACTATAGTAATAATATCTTGTGTTGCTCAAAGATAACTCCTTTGCATGTTATTGGGAGTATCCATAGATGGTCTTTCACAAGTACCATCCATAGAGACTATATATATATATTTATGTTTTCCTAAAACCAATAATATTGTGCAGTTTGAGCTGGTATTATCCTGTGAGTTTATCTTCTAATGTTATCCATTAGTTTATGTACGTATTTAAATAAGTAGCATGTGTATATTTAATTTACTATTGAATATTCAGTATTAAAAAAATTGAAAAACAATGGCACCATTTTGTTAAGGGAAAAATGGTTATTGAAACAAGAATACCTTGGTCATAAGACAGGATCAGTATGAATCTAGAATAAGATTAATCTCTGGATCGTAACACTGCCTCCTCTTACTCAACTGAGTATCTGCGTAAACCCTGTTGAGCAAAGAAGTGTTTTTAGAATTGCACCTAGTTTCATTGACTGTATCTGTGATGTGGGAAACACTAGCGAGAAAGCATGCTTCATCATCTGTCCTCAAGCTGGCAGTTATGCTCTATTTTCCTTCTTCTAATGCTAAATATATAGGCTTGAATCCCTAGGGGAGATCTTAAAAGGACTCTTAGTGTGAGCAGCTCTTTAAAACAATACAGTCTTTTCTCTCCTCCCGTTTTCAGAAGTGGGACAGTTAAATTGCATATTGTGGAACAAAATACAGTGCAATCCAAACTTAAGAAAAATACCACCTGTTTCCTCCATAGTAGTCAGTGGCTGAGAACCCCGTTGTTTTAACTGTTAATAAACTTTACAATTAGCCTCCAGCTCCTGCTGAATGGTAATGCATGACCTTTTCTTCCATAGGCTTTGGGTCTTTTAAGCTTAAAACCAGACCAGTTTAATTCTTCAGCTGGTAATTGAAAAAGAATAAACATTTGGGAGGGGAAAAAATCCTCCAATATCACCTTTACACACTTTTCAACTAGTGGGCTTGATTGTCAGGTTTGCAAGCACAACACAGTATTTTTATAATTTGTTCAAGTACACGCTCAAAACTATGGAGAAGCAATTAAGGTGGTTTTGGTATAAGCAGTGCCATGTGTCCTAAAAGGAATTTACAGGATCTTCTGCATTGTTTTTAGTTGCAGTCAGTATGCATGTCTCAGTTATTTAAATCCTGAACTTTACTCCTGCATAAGGTAACAACTAAATGAATTGGATTTTTGTTAGAACAAGAAGTTCAAACTGGAATTATTAGAAGGATGGAGAGGAGTTACTGAATCAGGTGGTGGAGGTGGTTAACGGGTAAAATACTAGTCAATAAAAATATAGATATAATGTGGTGTATTTCCTGTTTGATTATTGAGGAAATACAGATAAACAGAAAACCTCCTGTAAAGGCTTCTGATGAGCAGATATATCTAGATAAGGAAAATGATTGGAAAGTTATGCATCTGATAGGCAACAGAACACTTTTCTGTCATAGAAGGCAAATACCTACTATATAATGAACTGGCTCTCATTTGATATGGAGAAATGGCTGTGGAGACTACTAGTTGGCAGAGTGCATTCTCTGCTGTAATTTAAACAATTCCTGTTTACAAAAATTCCAGTAGATCAATTTTCCACTGTAAAGTACGAGATTATTTTGTGCTACTAATGTTGCAGGAAAGTTTATGTGTTCTGTTGCCTGTGTTTTGTTCAGAGACAGATGGAAAAGATAGTTCCAGTTCTTTTCAGTTCACCATTGACAAAGTATGTTTGACCTTAGGTGCAAGACAGATTTGTTTATAACTGTAGTCCTGTTGCAAGTTTCTGACTGTTTAAGCATCACAGCTATTAGTCGTTCTCAATTCTACTAAAGAAAATAAGTAAAATGGTTAAATAAAGAGATTTATGTAATCACCTTATGTAGCACAAGATAAACCTACCAAAACATGTATTCCTAATGTTTTGTGACATGAGATCTTACTAAAATAAAAATTTATTAGCCCGCCAAAAAAACCAAGCACTCCCCCTTCCATTATTCAGAAGACATAATGTAAAACTCCTGCATATAACCATCCATTGTTTCTTCAGAGCGGATATACTGTGTTCTTTAACTGGTTTAAGATTTATGCTGCTCTTTGTCAGTTTTATTTGAATCCACCTAAAAGGTCAGTGTTTGCTCTAGGCACCTCAGCTCTGCTTATGCACTCGGCAAGACTGTGTTGTAAGAGTTTATAAAGATAGAATGTGATATTATGTAGATTTTAAAACATTTCAAACTGCATCTGTTTTCAGTATTTTAAAGTCTGTCTCATCCGTCTACTTTACCAAATGATCATTTTGTGGAGCTAAACACTGGAGGATTTTGTGTTGATACTTTTTGAAGATCCTCAAAGCAACAATGTAACTTTTTAAAAATTTTATTTTAATTACCCTATTTAAATTGCTTAATTCTCATCTCTCTGTTTGGGATTCCAGTTTATCGTCTAACCTGTTCGCTATCCTCAAAGTACACTATGACCATAATCTGAAGGAGCAGGTTGAGTCTGTTTAATTTGTTATCTGTGATATGTCAAATGACAGATTTGGTTTCATTTTGTATGAGGAAGACCAGGATTAGTGCTGCAAACATGATTTTAGCTGGCACTGAAATGGATTTGAAAAATAATTATGATTAGAGCTTTATCCTTTAAAGAGAGGTCATGCTATTTGGAACCTTTATTTATTGGTTGCCTGGCAACTGTTCATTCATGTTCGTGCTTATCATCATTCATTATAAGCATCTTTGCCGTACAGTAAGAGCAATTAAGTGGTAACAATTTATTTCTATGATGAATTAAAATCGACATAAATTACAGAAATAGAAAAAAATATTTCTGTAGTTTTACTTATTAACTGAAACCGTTGGTACAATGTTTCTCTACTTATTAACAACTATTTTTTACCAGCTGAGGAGTTACCTGCACTTCAGCTGTGACCATAATGCTCCTAGCACACCTTTTGAGGTATTACAGCACATAATTGACTGAGGGGCTTGTTCAGGTGCATTTGTCATGCTTTAAATCTCCTGTTAATTTCAAGATCAAGGCTTCAGGGTGTGAGGAAACTTATCCCCTGTTGATTTCAGTGTTTAGCATTAGGCAATCCAATCTCAAGTGCTGAGGCTTGAACCCAGTATTGGGAAAGGGGTTTAAAATTCTGGGATTAAAACTGCTGTGACAGGGGTTGTGCAGCTGAAGCGATGAGCCACAATAGCTCTGTAGGACATTAAAGTCACTTGATGCTTTCTCTCTGTAGAACAATAGCAGTTTTTATTACCCTGGGAGAAAACATTCATAAAGCATATTGTTTGACAATTGTTTTGTGACTGCAGATGACAAATATTTTGCCTGTTGTATCAGTTCTTTATGAATCGTATCGTGATTGACCCGTGTGTGGAATACCAGCGTGGAATGGGGTAGTTATGCTATGAGTATTCGTAGGTGTCTCTCTGCATTGGGAGGAATATTGGAACAAATTCCTTATGGCTGCATCTTAAAAGAACATATATCACTGCAGGGCCAGGGTGGAAGTAGATTTGTCTCTCTGCTGCTACCTCTTGGTAGCAGTGGCTTCGCCTCTATGCCAGGCGGCTCAGAGCTTGGGTAAAGAATGTCCCTCTAGGACTGATGCCCTCTGCTTTGACCTTCTGATTGTATTAACTCACCAGTACTCTTCATACCATGCCGTGGTTATGGGGGACAAAGTAACTGCTGTAAGACAGACGGCATATCGATTTTCATCAGCTTTTCTGACTCACATGACATGTCTGTAATACATAAAGATGCTGTTACGCATTTTTCCCTTTTATGAAACAACTGAACTGCTTTCACAGTTGTATAGATAATTTGAAAAGAAATGCTAACCTCAGAAAATCTGGTCTGTAATATTTTTTTCCTCGTGATCTTGTAGGGAAACAGTTGTTTTATTTCATTGGTCCTGTTCCTTTTTGCTGACATGTAATCACATCTACACTTACGAGTGTGAAATACAGGTTGGCAAGGGGGAGACTTGCCTTTTCAGAAAATTACCAGCTGAAAGGCAGACGGAAAATTGTCAATTTCTTTAAAATGTAGATAGCAAAACAGAAAAACAAGCATCCCTTTCTAAGAGAAGGAAGAGGCTTCCTTTAAATGTACAGTGGATACTTACAAAGTGTACCAAAGAGGAAATTGCTTCCTTTTTGTATTGCATCCAGATCTGAAAGTGATGTTCCCGTCATATTTTTCTTTCTTACCTCAGATGTTGGTTCTGTGATGCTCTTCTGGGAAATTGCTTTGACCCGCTGTCTTTGCAGAGAAGTTGACAGATTGTGTTTGTCTACATGTCATAGTTTACATGCCATACAGGATAGTAATAATATATTTAATTGCATGTAAAATAAATTATCTGTCTTCTACACAAGAAAATCTATATTATTACTAGAATTAATAGTATTATATTGCTAACAGTACAGCATGTTTTTGGTCTTGGTAAGTGAGGCTTTTTTTTTTTCTCTCATTACTTCTGTGTATTTAAAAAAATTTAAAAACCCCACAACCGAGGACTGTGTTCCATTTTTCGGTTTCCTTTCTTGATTATGAAATGCTGGATTCTTATACTTCTATCCATCATTACTAGTACATGGAATGTCAGCTTTGGAAAAGTCTTTGTTAACTCTTCCCCTGTTGCATGTATTTTTAAATATGTAGGAAAAAGGAGGCAATGTGAATAAGTGACTGAGGCATTGTGCTGGGGGTCTGGAGGTCTGGGTTGTGTGTCCAGTTCCATCATGAGTCTTCATATTGATCACATAACTTATCCATCTTCGTAACCTAGCTTGCACAAATGTGAATTGGACTAATAGAAGAGAATTTGCTGCCTTTTTCAATACGTGTCGAGAACAATAGAAGAGAAGTGGTGTAGAAGAGCCAGGAATATCTCTCCATCATTCGTCTCAGGGCTGTTTCACTTTTTTTCATAAAAAATAATAGAACAATATCATAAACTATAGATACAGCATTTCAATTCGATCATCTGTGTAATCATTCAAGTAGTGACTATGTTCCAGAGACAAGTACCAGAGCAGAAAAGGTGAAAAACATGTCTGTAACACGTCAAACCCTGGTGTTTTTTTTAGTTTTGGTTTGTTTTTTAAAATGTAAGTACCAAAACTTGGTAGAGAACATTGTCAGTAGGATTACATGAAGAATGTCAGTAGATGACTGAAGATAGAGAGTATCACATTCTCTTTCAGAATGAAAGTTTGAATAAGATTGTTACCCAAATACGAAAACAAGTAGTCTGCTTCACAGTGTATTTAAATAAATGTAAAAGTCTTAACGAGTAGACTGAATTTTGGATCAGATTGTAAATGTTGCACAATACAAAATTAAAAACTTATTTTTGAATGAATGTACTATTCAATAAGCAAATTGTTCCACAAACATTAATTTTGCCTTGTCATCACAGTACCTAAGCTACTCCTTTTTTTCTTTGAACACTTGTAGATTTTTATGAAATACAATAAAAGATTGGTCTTTCACTCTTCCAGGTACTAATGTTTTTTATTAGATACCACTAATAGGCAGGCAGGCTGCTCACATACCCCTGGATGTTAAAAACTGAATGGTGGGAGGATGAGGCACAGGGGAAATAAGAGATTTGCTATGCTGACATGTTAAGTGTGATAGAAGTGGCAACTGAATCTTGTTCTTCAGGGTTCCTGTACCGGGAGTTCACCTTACAATCTTCCTTCGTTTTTTCTACTTTCCTCTTTACTTTTCTTTTCCTTGCTTCTTTCTTTCTTACCTCTTGTTTTCATCTTTTTTTTCTTCTTTTTTTTTTCTTTTCTTTCCCCTCAGCTTGTCTTTCTACAGACCATTGCCTGCAGCCAAGGAAAATCATCAGTCATTATTGAACCGTAGAATCAGAAATATTAGCGATGGGAAAGACTTATCAAGAGCCTATTTCTCTGCCAGTGCAGGATTGCTAACTATTGTATATTTGATGGAGTTTTGTCAAGTCAAGTTTTAAAATCCACAGTGGTGGGACTTCCAAAATTAGAATTGAAAAAAACCCCGGTAAAAGTACAGTAAGGAAAACTACAGTGGAAGAATTCTTTTCAATGGACTTTTCCTTTGGCTACTGGCAACAGTTTGAAGTTGACTCAGATTAGACAGTATCTGATAGAAAGTGGTGTCTGTTCTATAATCCAAGATGATAGGAGCTGTTTATGGGCACAGATGGCAGCACTCATTGGTAATTTGGTCTATTTCTTTGACTTTACAGAATGGATAATGTAGATCATCTCAGGTCACATCAGACACCTGTACTTCTGACAAAACCAAGAGCAGAACTCCATTTTATGGTACTTCAGTTTTTACCCTGTCAGTCTCATGCCCTGCACGTTATTAAATACATTTCTCCCTTAGCGCAAGAGGCTAACACTTTCTTACATCTTTAGATCTCATGTATTTTAAATATTTAATCAGAGATATAAAGAACACAACATTTCTCCACCGGCAACAAGGCAGTTTTGACTTCAATCTTAAGGAGACCAGGCCTGGGCCTGTTTAAATCCGTGTAAAACACATTACCTAACTTACAGCGACTACTTCTGGCACGTTTTATAAACTTAGTGCTTCTGAATGTTATTTGATGCCCTATCATAAACAATTTTAAAAGATCTTTTTCCTTCCTGAACATACAAACCTCTAAACAGCTATTTGTTGCCCTTGAAGGGAGAGAACAGAATGTTAAGTATTTTTATAAAAAGTAAGTAATTAGAAAATATATTTTAGAAGAATAAGCTCGCTAAATGTTTATTGTCTGATAGACAATTCCCAAGAAGATAAAAATGAAAATGACATTTTAATAATTTCTTTGGGTAAGAGCCCTAGGCCCTCAAGAATAATTAGCTATGTTTTCAAGTACTTTTGTTATGTAAAGTAAAATGTGGATTAATTCAACAGAAATTTACATTTCTGTGTTATACCAGAATTTAGATCTCATCATAGGCAGGTATGTAATTTCACTGATTTATTTACACTACTTGCTTTAGGTCTTCAGACCTCAGTGACGTTAACTGCATCAGAATAAGAGTGTTATTGGCCAGTTTATATTTATATGTTTGCTTATTTGCTTATTTATAAGTCCAAAATTTGAAATACCTGAGTATGCTACCTGATGTACTATTTAAATGAGTTTTCTGCTGTCATGTAATTATAGAGAGACTAGATCTTCTGTTGATTTTTAAGTCTGTATTTTGGAAGGAAGAGTGATATATCTGCAATCTTTTATTCCAGAAGAACTTCCTTTGTGATATTCAGCTCTACTCTATTGTTTTGCACTGACAGGCTCATTTAGACAAAAAACAGTATTTTAGTTCCTTTGTGAATAATCCCATCATTTTTCCTGGCTGCCAAGAGCATTCACTTTTTGTCCCAGCAGTCAGATAAAGATAGAGTCATTGTTCTTCATAGATTAATTGCTTAGATGCCTTTTCCACCGAGATATTAGAGAATTTTTCTCTACATGCAAGTTCTTTTTAAGGAGGTGATGTCAATTTAATTTGGACCAAAAGATTTGGATTCTGTAGAAATATGTTCTTTCTTTAGCTTTGCTCAAAATAAAGATTCCATTTCATTAAAAGCATTTTTAATGTCTTTATGAATATTCCTTTCCTTCTCTAAATTTTCAGCAGCAAAGGAAATGATTATTAAGGTGAAACTAAGCTTTAAAAATATTAGAACAATACATTCTGTAATGTTTTGTAAAAGTTATGAGTGACTAACAGGAGAGCCTAAAGAACTATAGCTTTTCTCATGTTCCAGCACTAAACAATAGAGAAATTCGTCATGCCCGTTAGCGTTAGCATGGTAGCTAGAAAAGGACAGAGTGGGACTTTTAACTTTAAATGTCCTGCAATGCAAGGGCTTCGTAGGTGTTAACTTGTTTTTAGCAATAAAATAGCACAAATGTAGTTGAAAATTATGTAATGGTGTTTGGAAAAGTATCTAATAAAAAAATATAAATAGGTTGGTTTTTTTGCTTTGGAACAAAGAATTAATGGGACTGTTGAAAGAAGTCAACAGCCTTCAGATTTATATAGAAATGGAGAGTATAAATACACTTTTGCTCCATGCTTTTTTTTTTGGAGCTCATACACTACTCATGTTTCAGTGATAAGATGAAACCATTTAGAGACAGGAAGAAGAAGGGAATCCACCCAGATTTGTTCTGTTTTCTTTTACATAACTGTTATTTGTTTACTTATGTACTTATTATCCTAGTAAGATATCTGTGTCTAGTGGTCTTGATTGGAAAACTTTGATGAGATTCTAACTTCATGGAATTGGTCGGATTGTGCCATTAATTTAATTGAGATTTTACTCCAAGCTGTTTGAAAAGCGCTGAATTGCCAAACATTTTAACTGAGTAAACTAAGAGTATGTGTATATTAAATACATAAGATAAATATTGGTGTGGAAATCCATAGGCTTAACCTGTACATAAGGGATAAAATTGGTACAAAAAGAAGTGGAGATACACTATCTGTGTGTAAACTGAATCTTGTAGTTAGAAGAAAGTTTAAAATCATTAGAGGAGTGGTATTCTTGAACCACTTTTCAGAAAGAATAGTAGGGGGGTGATGTAGGGGAGAAAAAGTTAACTTGTTTTGAGATGGGATCTAACTATTTAATGAAAGGGTTTACATAATATAACTTCTCTTATCAGAAGTAATGGACTGCATTCCTTCCTTGTCCTATACCCTCAGTCTGACAGTAATTTTCTCATCAGTGAGGCTGATGGCTCTACTGACAGCCATTGACTGTAATGTTTATTCTTCTGCATTAGTCTATCTACCTTAAGAACTCTATAGCTATTGTATTAGACCAAAAATGTGGACTATATTGTATCGAGTTCTCCGCTTCATTGCTTTTTGTCACTTACGCTATTCAGACACTGTGTGTGAAAGTCTCTTTTTCCAATAACATTTAATCTAATGCTGACAATCATGAATAAGGCCTGTGCAAACAACCAGACTGGTTTGAAAATCATAAAAAGGCTTTCAGAATATTTTTGGTTGTCTTCTGCTTATTGAGGTTTTGGGTTCACTTTTTTTTTTCTGAAACAAAAATAAGTTCACAGTTAAAGAAGAAACAGTATTTTCCTTATATCCACTAAGCCAAGTCTTCAGAAAACATACCAAATGTTTAAGATGAAACCTATCTAGCACTAGCCACAGTGCTCACTTCATACCTCTTTTGAGTTTCGATTGTCTTCAAAATTGTATTTGCTGCTATTTTTGCTGCTGTTAAAACTTGCCACTTCAAGGGGTCAAAGTACTTCTAACTGCTGACGAACACTGGTTTTCACTCTGTGATGACTACTAACATTATACAATTTGCATAACACCATTAAACTGTTTAACAGTGGCTAACTGTCTGGCCTTGTGCCTCACTATTTGCTTGACCATGAGAGAAGCCCAAGTTTGATTCTGTGGCTTAGCCGCTGATTGTCTGCAGCAGCAGGGACTGGGTGATTCTCCAGGAATTTAGCTTTTATTTTTACAGGTACTGTGATTTCTCTAATAGGAGAAGAAAAGCACAGATTTTACTGCTTTTAAACTAAGTTTGTGATTTTCTTCTCTTAACTGGGTATTTTGTAGCATCTACGAGAGACAAATAGAGTTATAGTAAGGTAGAAACAGTGTCCTAGAGGTTCAAGATTACACATCCAAAAGCAGTACATTAAAATACCAATATCAGTAGTGACATGTACTTTTAGTTGTAAACTAACAGTAATTGATGAACTAAGGTTAATTTAGATAACAGTATTTAAGTAATATAAATTAATTTTTAGATGAGTATTTAGATCCCTCCTATGTAATCAGATGCTTTTTCTTTTTATATTCTTTTATTTTGTTGTTTTATTTTGCTTTACTTTGATTGAGATACATGAAGTTTAAGAATACAGGACTGCTTAGTAGCTGACTGCTTAGATAATATTTTGATGAGAAAAGTGTCAGTGATTGATACATATTCAATGGATATTGATTGGAGGTGGGACGACACGACACGTTAAGACAGTTGACTGCCTAACAATATAAATTTAAACTTCAGAATTCCTGTAGTGATTGACTTCATGCATGAGTCAGGAGTTGAAAATCAAGGGGCGGCCTTTGGAAGACCTGGCAATAGGGATTCTGCTCGTTCAAGAATGCAAATAGGGAGTCAACATTATTTTAACCATACATATCTATAATGGGGCGTATTTAAAAACAGCCACCACATTTCTTTCCTACGATTCAGAAAACATTGCTTGGGTAGAAAGGAGACAGCAAGTCATGAATTTCAAAGTAAGAGCTAAACAGAAACACACTGTAACATGTTAGATAAATGCAGTGGGTGGTGTGGCTCTCGATTTTGAAAGAACAGAGGAGGTAATCCCTTCAGGCATTGCTCTTCGCTTGTATTAATAGGGTTAGATTCAGCTTTTGAGATGTACTCCCACAAAGGGTCTCTCTAAAGAGAGTGGAATGAATTTAACTCATTATGTCTAGCTCGGATGTAAAGCCCTAATCACATTAATGTTGGAGACAAAAAAGCATTGAAATGCAGCCCCAGATGACCGTTTTACGTAAGATGAAGCAGAGTCTGTACAAGAAGTTATCCCTTGAGTTCGCTGTGAGTTTCAAGTTACACCACATGGGTTTATGCTGAATGAACACAGTATTGGAAGATTTTTGAGGGAGATCTGACTGTGTTTATGTATAATATATTAAAAAAATAAAAATGTTTTTGCAGATTTTCTGGACAGCTTTATGTAAAAGTGCCAATACAGTTTAAATTGCTGCCTTACAGACCTGACAGAAACTGGTATAAGTCTTCAGTGTCTTCACTTATGTTGGGAAATTTCTAGCATAGATGGTAAACTAAAAAGGTTTGGATAAAGTTTTGCATCGTGGAACTTCTGTCTCTTTCACCTGTTGATTTGCTTGATGCAAGATACAAGCTAATGACAAGTTAACTTGCAGGAGTTAAGTTTCAAGATAACACATCATATTTCAAAAACTATAAAATTCAGTATCAGAGTAACTCTGTCTATACTGGTAAGCTAAGCAATGCCACAGAAGTCTTCAGGCACTGAGCTCATCTGTCTATGAATTTAAGTTGTTTCAGGCATGGTTTCAGTATGGACCAGCTAGCACTCTTACTGACCAGGGACAACCTGCAGGTATTGAATTCAGGCACTCTGTGTGTATAACAGTATGGAGGTGAGCTGTTGTGCTAGTAATTTTTTCATGCTGAAGGATGGTCTCAGACACATTTAATTTAGATATGACCAGTCTTCTCTGTGAGTGTTCTTAAATGAACTGATCCTGATTTGTCCCTCGTGGTGATTCACTCTATTCAGATAAGATGTGAAGGGGAAAGGTCCAGAACATCTATGCCCTTTTTACCATTTATTGCAGTTTCTGTCAAAACATTTTGATGACAGACACTGTGTTGGAAAACTGTTTTGTTGTTTCTTTGGTTTTTGCATATCAATTTTGTCTTTGGACTTGCATCATTCAGGCACCATAGACAATGGTTAGCTCCAGATACTTCTATGGTCGAAGGACAATTTAACCAGATGTAAAGACTTGAGGATCAGGGCTTTATTTAGTGTCAGTCTGCAGTAGGGTCATACTGGTGTATTGGGCCAGGGCTTAGTCAGGTTTTATGTATGGTCTAGAAGGTATCCCTTCAAAAGCCTGAAATAATTTTATTGGCATTTCTTACATTAGATTGAGAGTCAACACTTTGTCTGCTTTGCGTTGTATTTCTTTTGAATCTTTGCTTTCGTATGATCATGTTTTTCTTGGCTGTAAGTTTGATTTACATTGGCTATTAAGGAGACAGACATGCTTTTTCCCGTTGTCTCTAGAATGGTTAGTGGCAGGACAAGTTACCCAACACTGTACCAAAGTTGATCAGACCTGAGCTGGAGAAAGCAGCACCCAAGTCTCCAGGTGAGAGAAGAGAGTCAGGTGAAGCAGAGACATTAATTGTTACCTCTGATCATGACCTATAAAGTTGGCTCTCGTGAAATGCTTCCCTGCGGTTTATACGTTTGCAGTTCTGCATTACAAACTTCCATTAAGGATGCGGATTTTGGATGGTGCAAATGTTATGGGGTTGCCTCACAGTCAGGTCCACATCATTGGGTAAAGTCTCACAGTGGGTGAAATTTTGCTGGAAAACATGTCCCCTTTATTGAGAAAACCAAAGGCCCCTTTGTAGGATGTGGACAGTTGGATGCTGGTGTTTATCTGGGATATAATTCAGGCAAAAGAAGCAGCCAGTGCTTGGAGTCTCCTTTGCTGAAGGTGAGGTAAGTCAAGAGAGCTTTCCAAGGCTCCTTCGCTGTTTGATACTTCCTGGGACTGTCAAGGAAGAATGCTACTGAGAATTGATTTGAACTGTATTTTTGGGAACTGAGCTGGGATGATCAACTTGTGTTATGTACTAGCAGCCCTCTAAACTCCTGTAGTAGCAATGTTCTAGCATTATTAGCCTTTAAGACCACAATCAGCGTAGTACTTAGATGTGGAAAAATGAGCCTTCCTCTGCTTTTTTCCTTTGCATTTCTCTTTATAAAGCTCAGCCTGGTACATAGCAGAAGACTTTAGCCTTGATCTGGGAAGGCATGCTATGGAGAACTGCGTTTAAGGAAGCTAGACCGTTCAGTGTCTTGAAAAGGAGAAAGCCCGAAGTGGCTTTTTGTCGTTGACGTTATTAGCCTCCTCTGATACCCTGTGAAATACTGTCTTCAGTATAAATTGTGTAAATAAAATCAAGCTATTGATACCTGTTGTGTTTATTACTCCTACACAAGTCAAATGTTTTCTCTTGATCTGACACCCTCCATTCTCATTCTGTAAGCTGGTTCTTAATCTGTATGAGCAACTTCTCTAATGTCTGACCTTTTAGGTGAAACTGCTGTGTGATGCAGCATTAACTGATTTGAAATCGAGATAAAATGTTCATTATGTCACATTTATTGTCTGTCGTATCAGCAATACATACAGTAAATTTGCCATGTCTGGTTTTTTTGCAAGTTTGAGTTGCTCTGGCTGGTCTATGCATCATACAGTTTTAAAGATTTGTAAATGAGACCATAGCAAGCATTTCCAATTTCTGTCCTAAAAGTGAAGTCAGAGTTACTGGATTGCAGTTCTTCAGATCCTCCCTTGTTCTTTATGTAAATATAGTTATTACCATATAACATGTGGTGCTTCCTCTCCCCTTTTAAAATGCACTTCTTTATTCTGAGTAGAAGAAAGGATACTAAAAATACAGCAAGACTAGTGACAATGAAATTCCTACCATGAAATTGTGTCCCGACTGAAATTAATGGGAGTTTTACTCTGACCTGTCTATGTCTGTAGTTTCACTTGGAGCACTTCTCTTACAAAGCTTTCAGTTCAAGTGCAAGGGGACTATGTCAGAAGCTGTGGAATCCCCTGTCAACAGCTGGAATGTTTCATGTTGCTTTTGCTCTGTACTCTATACTGACGGGATTAGCTCTTGCTAGCATGGGTGCTATCGGTTGAACACTGTAAACTGTGGGATAACTGTAATTGAGGGGAGTATTGCTTGCAGGATGATAATGTGGCTGATAATTTTCCAGAAATGTTTCTTGTGTGCTTGGCAAAGTAGCTTCAAGTCATTAAGACTTATTTCTTTTATTTTATTTAGAAAATGTTAAAATATCAAATGAGGCAATGTAGTTATTTGAACTGGGGGAGACATAGTTAAGGATCCTTTGAATAAGGTGTCTGACAATTTTCAAGGTAGTGCCTCAGTTTAAGCCACTTACAGAAAAAAGTGGCAAATGATTATCAATATGTTTAACTTACCTGTATGTACCAGGTAGATATATACCAGATTACTAGAAATATTCCTCTTATGTTTCATCACGATGTAAAGTGAGGACATAATTTCTGAATCAACTTTAAACTATTCTCAGAATTAGTCTGAATGATCACCAGCAAAACAAGATGTAAATGTTGCTACTCTGACCTGGCCTCTTTGCTTGAACTACGTACTGGGGTAAATTATTTGCACTTCCCTTCCGTGTGGAGGAGGAGAGCGTGAGATATATTGCATCACTGGCACTCCATTGGCATTAGCAGTGTTACTCCTCCTTTCTTTGGCCAAGGACCAAGTGAAGTGTTTCTTTTAAAATATGAGATGCTCATATGTCACTATAGTGACAAACAGATCTGTGATACTATTTGTAATATGCAAGGTGTATCTGTGAAACACAGATATCCTGAAACTACTATTGATTCTACCTGCTATGCCTGCTAGGTAAACGTACTTGATTGGGCTCCCAATAGCAGTCATACAGCGCTACACCTGACCCAAAAATCCTCATATCCAAAGACAGAAAGTTAGTATGTGTATGAGTAGATCCAGACCTACATCACTTTACTCCTTTTGGTTAGAGACCTTGGGGAGGTCCCTTACGAACTGGGAAGTCCATTCTACTGTATTTCGTTTTGCTAGTCAGCCTAGTGTTTTCTTAAGCAATTGTCGTGGCTTAACCCAAGTAGGCAGCTGAACCCCACACAGCTGCTAGCTCTTTCCCCGCAGTGGGATGGGGGAGAGAATTGGAAGGGTAAAAGTGAGAAAATTTGTGGGTTGAGATACAGACAGTTTAATAGGTAATGCAAAAGCTGTGCATGCAAGCAAAGCAGAATAAGGAATGCATTCACTGCTTCCCACGGGCAGGCAGGTGTTCAGCCATCTCCAGGAAAGCAGGGCTCCGTCACGCGTGATGGTGACTTGGGAAGACAAACGCCGTCACTCCGAACGTCCCCCCTTCTCCTTCTTCCCTTGGCCTTTATTGCTGTGTGTGATGACATATGGTATGGAATATCCCTCTGGTCGGTTGGGGTCAGCTGTCCCGGCTGTGCCACTTCCCAGCATTTTGTGCACCCCCAGCCTCCTCGCTGGCAGGGCAGCATGAAAAGCAGAAAAGACCTTGATGCTGTGTAAGCACTGCTCACCAATAACTAAAATTTCCCTATGTTATCAACACTGTTTTCATCACAAATCCAAAACATAGCATGATACAACCTACTGTGCAGAAAATTAACACTATCCCAGCCAAAACCAGTACAGCAATTAAAATAGTGGAATCAAAACATAGGTGTTCATGATTCCCAAGTGCATAGGAAAAAATACAGAGTGTTAAGATGAAGTTATGGTGGTAGTCTGGAGGAAGAGCCTTACATTCTTTCATAGTTGCCTAGCAGCTAAATATGACTGTATTTTAGTAGTACTGCATATAAATGTGCCCTTGTTCAGAATGCTTGACAAACATCGGCAAATTCTCACAATGATAATAATGCTATGTAAAAACATTTTCTCTGTACTTTCTGTAGCACTTTGTAGGACATCTATTGAAACCTCATATATATATGCTGGAAAATACTAGTCATCACTGCAGACAGACTCTTCAATCACTCTGCCACAGTCCTGTTGTTCTTTTTGAGTCTCCAGTCTGTAGTGCTTTCATGTTCTTAGACATGCTTACTCTTTGTTTAAGCATCCCATTCAGTAAAAGCCCACCATCCCTGGTGATTCCTATGGGTCTGTCACATGCCGTAGGAGTTATCTGTGGTTTGGTGGTAAAGTCATTAAGGCATCGTGGTATGGATCCAAAAGTTTTTGCTCCAGAAGGCTACGTCCCGTATGCTAGTTTAGGTATAAGTGGGATGTTTGATAATTTGATCTGTGTGATCAAATGTGAGCCGCAGTACTTCATGCTTGTTGATACTAGTATGTTTGTACCATTCTAGCCTTGTGAACTTCAACAGACCTTTGACAAAAGTATGCATTCTTACTTTGCCAAGTGGGATTTTTTTAGGATGCTTTTGTTAGCCTATCATACATATGGTATGATGAGGACACTGACGCCACTTAATCTGCCCAAACATCACTGCAAGAGCCAGAATCAGACATCATGATTAATATCTTTGGGATGTCAGACCACTATGTCACACATTCTCCTCATAATGAGCTTAAAAATCCTTTGTACGCCAGCACGTAAGCCACAATCTCTATAAGAGTTACACAGGATAAGAAGAAATGTGGATCAAATAACAGCAGAGTGCATAAGGGATGCTGAAGGAACCAGGCAATGGGAAGAGACCCAAGCAACCATAAAGAAAGGAGAAAATGGCCTCCCTCTGTTTAAGGGGGTGGCTTCCAATGGCAGAGAACAAGGGCTTGTACATTCTATCCCATTTTTCCCTCCCCCTAAGAGCATACAGAAGAAAGAGGAAATTGCTTTGGGATAATGTGAAATTTAGCGCAACTCGTGGGCAACTATTTCTCTACCTTCTTCTGTGTTAAAAAGATCTAAAGCTCTGTAAATAACATGTATGTCTACTGTAGGGCTCCTGTACACAGAAGATTGGAAAAGCAGGCCAGTGTCTGAAAACCAAGTCCAAAAGAACCTGTTTCTGATGTCCTCTGTCTCCCACATGATCATGATAATGAAAGAAGAAACTGTATGTCAGGAGATGTGATTTTTCTTTATTTCCTTTGTTTCTACAACATATACCCTCAGCAGCCACTGAATCCATCTGTAACTATTTTTAGCAAGTTTTCATGGTAATTGTTTTTTTTATACTTTTCCCCATGTCCACTTATGCTGTGTTCTAAAGGAAAAATATGTCAACAGACTCTTATTTATGCCTTTTCCTTGCAGATTTTAGAAATAAAGCAAATCAAGCTATATAGTTTTCTTCTTTTCTTTTTACAAGTAACAGTTCGTAAAAATCAAACAGATTTATTAACATCAATAGCTGCAAGGATTTACAGGACTGTAAGTGCAATAGTCACGGAACAATACATCAGTTTAAGGCAGATGAATAACAACTTTTTCCAAGCTATGTATGTTCAGGAGAGGATAAAAGGCCTGGCTCTGGCATTACATGAAGGCTGGATCAGAAGTTCCTCTCTTCTAGTCCATTTAAATCAGCATGGGCATCAGAACCATTCAGCGCATTTCCTCAGCTGTCCAACACTTGCTGGTGTTTGTGTTACTGTATCTGGATTTTTTACACATTCATAATGAGGTCTTCAGATCCATGATACTCAGGCTGTTCTATGTGCAGCCTTGGAGGCAGACCAGACCTGTCAAATCCAATGGAAAATAAATGTAATGGCCAGCTGGCTTAGAAGGCTGCAGTTAGATCATTGAGAATGAAAACTCCACCTGGAGGTCTGTCCTCCTCCTGTAGTAGAGTTTGGACGTCCAACAACAGATCATGCTATCCCTACCTGAGCTGCAAGGCTTTAACCTTTGATTTTTTTTACCATTTCATAATTGAGCAAAAGGATTCTACTTGTTCTTATTTCCTGTCTATAATGCTTCAGAGCATCAGCAGAGGTTTTTTTGTGATTTACTAGTCTCTTTCTAGACAAGGGAACTTTTATTCTCTGTGTGATGAAATAGTGAAAAGATGTCCCACATGCCTTCTGTCCAGAAAATATGTGACGATAAGAGTCAGACACATGTTAGTACCTGGATTTCTGGATCATTTCTTGCCAAAATATTATTCGGAAAAAAAAAAGAGTATTCTCTAAAACCTAAAAAGGTATGTTTTTGATCTCTTACAGCTCCTTCCTAACTATACAGCAAAGATAAAAGAAATACATCGATATTGTCGGTTTTGGTGCGTGGACTGGGATTTAAATTAGGCCTGGTGGTTCTGAGATCAGGGATTGCCTGACTTTTATCTCCTCAGTTTTTTTCAAGAAACGCGCTGATTTCCAGTTCCTATCTATCAGCTTTACCTTGGGCGAAATTGGTCTCAAATTCTGTATGGCTTACATACATGCAATTGCCAGAGGGGATACTGCTGCAAAACGTTGTGGGGCTTCTGTTTATGAACTTTTATTGGAACACGGAGAATCTCTGTGGGAGTATTGGAAATCAGAAGAAGGGGTCTATTATGTCCACTCAGCCCTGCTATACTTTGAAGGGGAAGTGATAGACAAGAATATTGCTAGACAGCTTTGAGGCTAAGCAGAGGGTGAGATTGACAATCATAGAGAAAAAACTTAAAGGGATTGGTCCATACGAGATTCAGGGTTCTGCAGCCCTAACAGGAATGTGTATGGGAGGCACTGGGAGGCTCTATAAGGACCTTCCAGGGCAGGCAGTCAGAAATGCTCCTCTTCTGGTTTCAGGGTTACCACACAGCAGTCACGTGGTCCTCTGACTTACCTGCTTGTGCTCTCACACTGTAAATTTTTCCCATTATCACCTATAGAGAGCACACTGTGGCTTGCAAAGGTTATATATATAGTACTATGTTGTATTAGTGTGATGTCAGCATTCCGCAGAATCACTTTTTCCAATAAACACGTAAGCTTGAGGATGTGGGAATGTGCTAGAGGGAGTGGTTTTATACGGTTTCTGGAATAAACAGGCTTAGAAGTGAGAAAAAAATCAAGAACTTTATTCTAGGAGGTTGCAGAATGTGGTTTGTTTCCAGGTTTCTACTTTATATACCTAACAAAAACATGACCAGGCCCTCGCTTTACAGGTTGTTTTGGGTAATAAAATACGGTGAAGTTTAATAACAGGTGCCTGGAGAGCGAGATAGTCAATGAATAGCAATACACCACAGGAAATAAAGGAAAGAATACTGGTTATAAAGTTAAGCTGATCTACTATAAATATTTCAGAATAGATTTTCATTTTTTCATTGATAAAGCATAAAAAAATGCTGGTTTCATGTTAATGAAAAACATTAATTGAGAAATAAAGCAACCCTCCAATAAACACAGTTCAAAAGCATTTTTCCTCTTTGGTGTAATTTTTTGCATTTCTGACTGCTATTTTTTGATAATAGATACGCCTGTCTTTTTAAAGAATGGTGGGAGAACTCTGAAAGTACAGCAACTGTGTATAATGTAGGAGGGTAAAAGAAATCTAAGCAGTAAATCTTATTTCTGTGTTAGGATTTCATTTTACCCCTACAACTGTATTTTAGTAACAAAAATGAATTCTAAAGAGCGTGTATCTTTAATAATTTGCCATCCTCAATGTATAGGATAATCTGTTTGTTTGAAGAGCAGCAATAGCTCTTACTAATAACAGGGAGTTAGTACTTCTCTGGTGTAAAATAATAGTTGTATCAGTGCAAATAGGAACTGCTTGATGACTCATTTGTCATTTAAATCTGTCAACGCAGTTACAGCAGATGCTTTTGTATCCTTATTTTGCTTCTTTTCGTGGTGTTGTTTTTATTATACCTATTGTTCACTGCTGAAATGAGCGCGGCTGCTCAGCTGATGCCGTTTTTCACGGGCGCTCTCAGCACGGGCGGGAGCGGGGATGAAGCTGCACGTAGGTCTCCATGGCGACCTCGGTCTTGGCCCGAGGCCTGCAGTCTGGCCCGCTCACAAAACGCCGTGCCCTGATGAATTATGTAGCTCTGCTGAAGAAAAACAATGCAGCAACAGGCTCCTAGTAACTGAGTAACTGAGGAGAGCAGTAAGGTGACATCAGTCGGCTTACACTGATGCGCTCGAGGGGTCTCACCAGCTAGCGGAAGGATCAGTTTGCTCTTGCTTTTCTTAAGGCTCTGCCATTTATCTCTGACCATGTTGGATACCCACATTTTTTCAGTGGTTATGAACAGAAAATAAAGGAATAGTAATTCTGTAAGTTGCTAGTCTGTTTTCCTTCGGCGATCTTTCATTTATGTTTGAACAATTTTGTTCTTCGATTTGTAACGTTATACCTGGAGGGAAATTGTGACAAGGGTTTGACAGTGTCGTACACCAAATCATTAAGCCCAGAAATAATGATGCCGCACATTGCTATGTGTTTCTGTGTATTTAGATTATTGTATAGGTTTGCTAAAGAGCATTTGGTAGTTGCCAGTTGTTTCCGACAAAGTTAATATTCTGTTTATGTGCATTGGTTTTGTGCTTGGGTTACATGTATCCAGTCCAAAATGCATATCCGCAGTTTCGGGTTTTGAGGCATACCTGCAGGTAGGGTGTTTAAGTAGAATAGACAGAAGTTATTGTTATTTCTAGCAGTATTACCTGCTGCAAGTATGAAGAACATTTGGAATATTGGGGGAACAGGTAATGTATCAAGTGTACACTGTTTGGTTTGGCACCTCAGACTTTGGAGACAAATTTTACCAGTGAGCCTGATATTTTTAAAGGTTCAGTCTATAAAGGATTATTCACGTGAATGTATTTCAGGGCAGAGTACCATTACATGCATGTATAAGACTCAAAAGCCCTCTATTTCAGAAGAACTCATCATTTTCTTTCTAAAGAGGAAAGATTATTTCATAATAAATCTGTCTGTGTCGAAAAAGTGAAATGTTTAAAATAGTTTTTTTCCCCCGGCCTTGGTGTATTTTTGCATATTTTTGAGCCGTACAATAACTCATCTTATGACCCCTCCTTGTACCACAGCACTAAGTAAGGACTACAAACGAGCTGTTTGACAGATTCTGAGGGAAGCACATCTGTGTCAGGGGGTGGAAGTTCGGGTATGTTTTGTTGCTTGAGTCACCACCTCCTTTCGCTTTTGACACGGCAACACGGCATCGACCTTCTGCGTGAAATGTGAACTTGCAGAAGGAGCGTTGCCTACTTGGCATACTGTGTAATTAGCCCATGTGAGTCTTGAACTAACCTGGTGGAATGCTACCAGTGCTACCTGTCGTCATCAGTGGCTCACAAAGGCATGGTGTGCCTAACCTTCGTCTTTGCAGCTTCAGCCTCAACCAGAAGGATCCTCTTTGCAGCTCTGTCAGCTTGTAAGTCCAAGGCAGGACTCAGAATGAGGTGGCTGAGATTACTCTGTCCCCTTGCACTCTGCTTTTGTTTTAACCAGAAGTAACATTGACTAAAGCAAAGCCTTAGCTAGCTAAGGTTATTAGAAGTAAAAAGATGCATGTTGGTTATTAAATCCTTATTTTGAAAGAGCGTAAGTCAGTCTAATAATCTCATTTTGCCTTGGGACTCACATTTCTTGAAAATAAAACATGGAACAGTTTGCTAAAGGGAAAATTGTAACAACTCCTCTACGTTTCAAGAAGTCACATGTCAAAGTCTCCTGAGTGTAGCTAATGTCTTTGCAACTGCCAGCTGCAAATAAAGATGAATTAGTAAATACAGAGCTCAGTTATAGTCTAGAGAATACCAGAATGTGAAGACCTTACAAAGTCACTGGAAAGATATACAGTATAATTCAAAGGCAGACAGCTAATGATCAAAAAAAAGAAAAAAAAAGAAATTGCCATTTTTTATCAGGCAAACATACCACAGTAATAGAACAGTACAATGAAGAAGCATTGATGGCTTCAGCAGAAAGGAAACAGATTTCTGACTACAGGAAATTATGAAGTCCAAATTTTCTGTGAATAATCAACAAGTACTGTTTTCTTTTTTCTTTAATACTTAGTTTGGCATCTTTATTTTTCTTAATTTAGAGGAATATTCTGATTCTGAATCTGGGAGTGGTGCTCTACATAAGGCTATTAGGTGGTTACTTACAGCTGAAATCTGGAGTTTACATACTCCTTTCTTTTAGATTATATTATTTTTGACAAGTGGAACATCTGGGTATTGTTATTACAGGGATTATATTTACTCCCAAACAATAAACATGTAAGCTTATACTTAGCTTCACTTTTAAAATTTTACAAAAATCATGACTTCAAAATTTAAAACATCTTTGTAGAACGCAGTGGAAACAATTGTTTATGTATTAAATAAATTCCTTGAAATACCATTGCAACAGTGCAGATAAAATCCATTATAAGATCTCACTAGACTGATCTCAGTAACATTAGTTAGATAATTTGTAATTCTAAAGGAGGTACTAAAAGATGGGAATGGATTCTTTTTGCTTTTAAAGTAATAGCATGTAAGTAATATATTTTATTTTTGGATATGCATATTTTTAGATTTTTTTTATAGTATCAATTTATCAGTCCTGGTCATTTGCATTAATCATCCAAGGTGATGGCTGTCTTGCTAGTGCCATGGCCTAAAGTGATTCAGGACCCTTCACCAGCTTTGATTACTATTTGATAGCTACATTGATTGATTTATGAGATATGTTCTGTTTTTTCCAGCTCTGGTTTTCAAAATAACCTGGTGTTACCTGGTGGACATGTAAAAATAAATTCTACCAGAAATGTACTGTGTGGGTTTGGCTGTGATGTTTCAGCATTACTTTTAATAAAACTGACTATTTTAATAGCATCTCCATGTGCCATTTTGCCCTGTTCAAATACCTCAATTTGCCACTGAACTTAGTGAAGAAAGGATTTCAGTCTCCATATCTTTGCTGTGCTTTTAAACACTTGAAAGTCGTGGTCAAAATACTTCCCTCACTGTGTTGAGTTTATTGCTGAATGGCTCAGATATGTTTAGCAGTCAGGTGTAAAAACTCTAATCAGTAGGTTTAAAAATGTATCATACCATTAGTTAAAACTGATTTGTCAGTGGTCTGGCTGTATAATGTGGTATTGAATTACAGTATTCTCCAAATTTTTTCTTATGTTTTCTTCTGTTACTTAAAATAGAAGTGCCTGGAGCAAGGATGAATGGTATTTTAAAGAAACATAGGTTTGCACATCTTTACTTTGCTGTTGTGTTTAATGATGAGTTCCTTAAGGTGACTTCATCTGTGCCATAGGAAATGCATTTTGTGCTTCTTGAAAAAAAAAAATTCTTTTTTGAAAACACTATAATAACGGCAAGCAAATTTCCCCAAACCAGTCAAAAGCCTATTACCCAGTTTAGTATATTATTTTGGATGTTTTCCTGACATGTTTTCTGAAACAGAGAACTTTTTTTGTAAGTCAGTTGCAATTTTATACAGTTTTTACTCAGAGAAAAATGCTGTTCAAGTGCACTGCTGCTACACCTGTCATTTACATCCTAGATAAAAAGGAAGAGAGTTTTGCCCCAAGTTGTTCTGCAGAATTCATTCCCATGTACATAAATTGAAGGAGGAACTGAAAGAAAATATCCTAATTAACATTTAATGCACTGTATGATCTCATAGCTCTGCTGAAGTAGAAGACTGTAATCCATAATTTAAGAGTGTGAAATGCACTTTCTTTACTTTATGCAATTAAACCCAACATTATTTAAGAAATACTTTTCATATTAGTTAGACCTGCCTTTCAAAAAGGTGGCACAATTGTGATATGGAAGGAGAAGTTTCTATTGTAAATTATGACTCAAAAAATGACACTTTAACTCTTGTTTGTTAGTGCAGTGGACTGAATCTTCTTTAGCGACTGATTACCTTAATCCTTTTCCAGTATTTTCCATCAGTTGAACATTTGCATAAAACTGAGAAAAAGAAGCATGGGATGGTTCTCATGACACAGCTAAGCTTCTCTAGAGACTGAAGAGGGGAATGAGCTCTGAAGGGCAAAGATGTTGCCTGGCATGGGTTTGGTTGCTGGCAGAGCTATAAAAGAAGTTGTGAGAAGGGAAGCAAAACTTTGGCTGTTCCCGGTGCTGCTGGACAGTTCCCCCTGTGCCCCAGCCCTCTGCAGCTGCCCACCTTCTTGTTTGCGTTGCTCCAGAAATTGCTGCTGGTGTGGATATACTTTTAACATTACAAAGAGCATGAACATTGCCTTGAAATTAGTCTACATCACTCAGTGTGCTGTTAAAGCTAGAAAGGAACAACTTCAGACTGTCTTGAAAAGGTTACACTTCAAACATACATTTATAAGAGTTTGATTTAAGTTAAGAAATAGTCAGAATAAAAAATACTTGAGGAGAATTATACAGCATCACAGTTTGAGACCACACTGACAGTGTAGAGACTAATGGGGCTGCAGAGAGGTGGTTGGTGCCGTGGTTTCAGCTTTTCTTGTTTCAGATAGCTGGGTTTAATCTGACTTTATTATTCATGAGGCACTTCTTAATCCTTCTGGTAGATGATTGTCTGACAGCAGTCAGATGTAAAAGTTAGGGGGGCTGAATTCTTGAATTGATGGCCAAATCCGTGAAGCTGCAAGACCAACACACTAGGTACAGCTGGATTCTGTTACTGTTTTTTTTTTCTCAGTGGTGGTTTTATTTGTTTGGTTTTGCCAGAAACATCTGAAGCTTTTCTGATTTGGGAACTTAATTCTTAGTGTCATGGGACCCCAAGTCAGCCACATCTGTGAGGCAGATGTGTGTAGACCTTTCCCTTACAAGGAACTCTTCAAAGAAAACCAAAAGGCTTTTAAATAAACAAGTAAATAAGTAAATTACCTTTAGGTTTTATTAGAATAAAACTAGATTAGTTAACTTCCTAGGAAAATTCAAAGAACTTAGGAAGGGCAATAGAAATAAGAAGGATTTATAAACAAATGCCTTCCTGGAGTTGATCCTTGTTTCCAGAAAACCCACTGACCTCCTGATTCAGCACCATCCTGTGGGGCCCACAGGGAAAAAAAAAAAAAACAAAAACCAAAAAAGGCTCCATCAGCTCTGAGGCCTGGTTATCTACTCCTTGCAATCATTTCTTCACCTTTTCAAATGAGTTGCAGGCTCCCAGCTCTGTACTGTTATGCAGGTTCCTTTGCTTGAACTTTTTCTCTTTGAGGAGGCTCGGTGTCTTCCCCAAGGAAGAAGCAATATCCCCTTTTCAACAGATTCCATCCCAATAAGTGTTCATAATGGCCATCAAGAATGAAAACAAGAACTTCCCATCACACTTTGTTCACACTGCAAATTTATTTCCTGTCAGTAGACAAGACAGGTAAAGAAGCAAACTCAACTCCAGTATGGCTTGGTAGAATTGACATGAGTGTAAAGGTGCTCTGTACTGGTTTATCTACTTCTAGATGTGGAAGCAGGAAGTTAAAAAGATATAACAGTATGAAGAATCAAATGTAGAGAAGGTACAGCCATATCTAAATCAGAAGCTGCTGTTGTATAGATATAATTACTACACTACAAGAATCCACAAACCAAAATTTTTATTACGCTATAATCTGTGTATAGAATAGCATTAGATATATATGCAAAACCTGGCAATTGCAATGAAGAATGTGCAGCAGATTAATTTCAGAAAAATATTCAGTCCTGTGTGGTTTCTTTTTTTCTATTTCTACCTGTGCATACTTTAAAAATTGTTTTCATTCCCTTGTACGTGCAGACAGTTTTGTGATTTCATTTGAAAATGATCCGACTGCATTTCAAGGAAGAGGGGAAGGCATTTCATTGTGGGGGTCACTTCTAAATGTTTCTTCAAAACACACTCAGACAGAAGTATTTCTCTGAATAACGCATAATGGGAGTGTTGCATAACTTTTTTTAGTATGATGATCAAGTAATTTGTTTCTCAGAAGAGAGATTTTTAAGAGCAGTGATCCTGGTACCTGAGAACATGTCATTTAGTCATTGATGTGTTCCTGATTGTGCTGGTCTGTCTGTTGTGTGTATGTGTGCACATACAGCTCACAGGGCTGGTGACTGTGTACATGCATGATAAGAGTTTTCAGCGGTCCGCCTTATGAATCCAGAGTCCTTATTCATCCCCTTGGGGACAGGCTATTTAGTGTCCAAGAAAATGTTGCAAGTTATTTCTTTTCCATTCATTCACTGTGGAGTTTAGCTAGTGAGGTGTGTAGGGTGGACATATGAAAGCACTTCTGGTGTGATGTGATAAGTGACTGTTTCAGAATTGAGCACTTTTCCTTCTGAAATAGGTTATATGGATTTTGTAAGGCTTGCTTGGTGTGCAACTCCAAATGAAAGCAAACTTCCGTTTTCCATAGAAATAAGTACAGCATGTGTTTAAAAACTTTGAAACATGGCTCTATTTAGTACTATCAAAAGAGATTTAACAGCAATGTAAATCTGTGTGCTGAAGTTGCAAGCTACTTGCTCCTTTATTGCTATCTAACATTTTTCAGTTTCTAGAAATATTTGTGTATGTGTTGTTTCTCTGATTTTTGAAAAGAATTGTATGGTAGATCAAAGCTGAACATTCATTCATTAAAATTACTGTTCATGCTCACAGTTCAAGGTAAGGAAATAGTAAGTTTAATATCTGTTTTTCGTTTCTGATGATTACATGTGACATATAAGCAGTGCTGTCTGAAGCAAAAACAGTGCAAAGCTGCTCAGAAACTGAAAGGCTGTGTGTGGAAAAGCTTTGGCAGAGCACCATACTGGGCATCAACTGGGTGTTACTGGAGAAGATGGTGGCTATGTACGGAAAAATAAAGAGAACATAAAAACAAAGAGAGATGTGGAAGTTTCAGCATAACTTGATTGACACAGGCTTTCCAGGTCTGTTTGTTATCCTGCTAATATGTCCTTACGCATGCTGAAATCTTTGAAGAAGTGTCTGGCAAGCAGTCTGTGATAAACTGAAGGCTGTCATTCAGAAACTGAATCCAGAGAGAAGAGAGTTATTTAAAAAGAAGAGAGTAAGTTAGTGAGATCAGCATTTCTTCTGAAATAACTAAGGTTATATGGAAATGGATAGTTTTCCATTGCTTTTAGGATATGGAAAGTTTTGCAGGAGCCTCTTCCTGTTTTGAGCGGTAATATTGCTGAACTGATATTGCAGAGAGACTGCACAGGTTAAGTGAGAAAGGCAAGCTTACAATAGTTAATGCAACGTGATTTTTCATTCTCAAGCATTGACAGCTCTTGTCATTTCTCTAGTTTTAGGCTGCTTGCTTGCGAAAATTCTTTAAAGTTCAACATAAGTAGAAGTCCTTACAATCTAAGAACAATACATAAGCATACCGGTGTCTTAAGAAGGTGGTATGTCATGATAGGAAAAGTCCAAATATTCCTGAGAGAAATAATTACACAACCTTGTAGTTGTGATTACATTCTAGAACATTTTAATCTTATTTTTCCTCATTTCTATTCAGGAGAGACTGTGCATCCCTTCAATAGATTTTATGGCTCAGGATTCTTGAGGGGCAGCTAGCTAAGTGGTCAGAAAAAAACCTTGAAATGTTATGATTGATTATAAAGTTAAAGCAGGCATAGGCATAAACACAATAATGCTGATGCCCTAACCAGACATTTGGTGTTTTAGGAAAGTATCCAGATGAACAATAATTGAATGTACAGGGGAAAAGTATGCATGCTAAGGGGGGCTTATCTCTTTCCATAATTCCGTAGACTTAAGATTCAAATCTGTTTTCAGATCTACTGAAAACTTACCAAAGTAGTTCCTAATGTCAGAGTTGACATTAGTGGAACATGAACTGGTAAATTCATCCACCGTGCAGTGTAAAGTGCTCCTCAGGGTGCCAGAATACCACCTTTAAATCAAAGTGTGAAAGCATAGCTTTTGAAGGTGAAATATTTGGAGCAGGATGTAGAGGAAGCCTCCAGGTGAAGGATACAAGTAAAAACTGGGTGTTCTGGTTCAGGAAAACCAAGTACTCTGTTTCTATCGCTGTTTATAAAACTATTGGACTGCTGGGGGGTTTCAAACACTGAAGAGATTTCTTGGTAAAACCTAGAGTAGGAAGGTGTGGGAAATCACTGCAAGTGAAGGCAGTTTGCATTACGAAGACAACGTTTTCTAAGACCGTGACAGGTCCAAAAGTTCCACGTCATTCAGGGTTCACTGTTGGAGTATGTTGCTATTTGGGCATCTGCCTGGAACAGAAGCTGACAATCGTGTTTGCTGATAGCTATGAAGTACTTCATAAAATAGCCTGAAACTGTGATAGTAGCCAGGGCTCCACCAAACAAATGGATTGGTTTGGGTGTTCCGAGTCAGTTCAGATGGGAAAGCTCAGCATCTGAAAAGTTTCAAAGGGCAGGAAGCAGTCTAGTTTCGACAAAAGATACACCGCCTTGGAAATTAAAATCTAAGAGAAATCTATTGTCAGATCTCAGGAACTCTCCTAGGATATGTTCCCACAACATCATGCAGTGGTTGGTCTAATTACCTGTGGCAGAAGGCTTCTATAATGCAACTATGCTGCCTCTAGTATTTGAGCTAGCTTGTGCAACTCCACAGGCAGCATTGTGTCCTGCTGGCATGCCTTGGAATTCAGCTTACTGCCTATGCAGAATAAGAGCATTACAGCTCAGAGCCAGTCTGCATGGAAATTCAGGCGACCAGCTAAAAATGCAAGCAGAAGAGTAGGAGTCTATTTTCATTAAAACCATTTCCTATGTTGATGTGTCTCACTGCATTCTGCTGACATGCTTTCCTGTTTCCACCATGCTGTACCCCGTTGTTTCATAGCAGGACAGCTGGGCCGTTGATTATTGCTGGGTGAAATGGAATGGATTGGTTAATCCCAGCCTCAACAGTATCAAAGCAAGCGTGGCAACTCTTCCACTGATGGTTTTGTGTTGCTGTGTCTCATTTTCTCTTAGTCTAGAATTATCATGGAGAGTTACGTGGAGGTTGTATAGTCAATGCCTGCATCTGTGCATAGAAAATCACCCCCCAAGTCAGGGAGGTTTGAACACAGCTGTTCTGAACGAGCCCTTGTAAGGAGAAACATAACAAATCCTGGGATCAGCATTAATTACCTTGATACTAAACTTTCCATGAACCTGTAAAATCCACCTTTCCTTGGGCTACCAGTTTAAATAGGAGAAAAGACTCCTGACTGTCTCTTCTTTCGCTGGACCTTGCAAACAAATACCACCTGTTGGGAAAGATTAGTAGAAGCTTGATGTCTATTCCTGGTTGTTGGAAAAAACTGAGTAATTAATTTCTTCTGGCACAGGTTGGCTCAGTTCTTTCTTCTCTGCCTTTGTTATTCATTCTTTCTTTATCTGTTCTTCCTACTCTTTAGCCAAGAGTTTCTGTTCTACCTCCAGCTAAAGACCAGCGTTGCTGGTTCTTACTGCGTGATCTCATTTACATATAACAGTGACAATGTTACAGTAAAAAGATTAACACAGCTCTGCAAAGCTTAGTATTCTGCCTCCCAGCCCCCCTCTCTGAATCTCTTTATCCTCCTTTGAGAGCAAAATTGGAAGGAATCAGTTCACGCATGGAAATAGGAATTACAGGGAATAGGGTTTATTAAAAAAAATCCAAGTAGGAAAAAAGACCTAGAGAATTCTGTTCAAAATTAAAGGCAATGCCAAAAATTAAGAGTCTGAAATTGACCTCTCTTAATATTATTACTTCTGAGTTTGGATCAAAAAGCAGAAAGACTTATGTTCACACTGAAAATGAGGATGAGAGATCTGTATCAATGGCTGGAATGGGAAACGGGTGGCCCTCCTATTTCATGATAATCACATTTGTTGCCCGAGTGTTTCATTTGGCATGGCTTGTTAGAAAATTAAACTAAGATATGTTATTAAAAGATTTTATTTGATCCCTTTAGATATCAGCTGAGTTAGCAGTTGTTCTACTGAAGAAAGACATGTTACTTTTTCATTACTGATGATTAGTTATGGAATGCCTGTACTGCATGAAGAGGATTAGGACATGAGTGGCAGTTTTCAAGCAGGAAGTAACTAGTGACCCACCACGTCTTTCTGTGATGTTAGACAATCCGCAGTACGTATGTAACATACACTGCTTTCAAACATGGAAACATCTTCCTTCTATGTAATCCCTTTTAAGAAAATATCCAAAAAGCAGTCTAGCATTTGAATGGAAAATGAGGTGGAATGTTAGCACTTGAATTGAAAGAGCGTTCTTCAGAAGCCCTGCTGAGGGCTGACCACTTACCTACAAAATGTTTGGAGATCATATCATTTTTGTGCAGAGTACTCAGGACCTATAACCCAGTTGAGGTTACTGGAGCTTCAGAAATGAGGAATTCTTAAACTCTGTAATGACCTCAGCAGTCAAATTTAATAGGCAGGTTTGAGCAAATTCAGCTGTATAAAACTAAGAGGATCTCTTTTATAACCAGTGCAGTTGTGCTGGTTTTGCTCTAAAACAGACAATAGGAAATAGTCTGTTAGGTAGATATTTGTTACAGAGAAAATAATTCTGATTTATAGAATATTAATCAAAGGCAATCCTGGGGGTGAAAAAGTATAATACGTTCTAAGGCTATCTTTATCTGAGTCTGAAAGATGAGACACATTTTATGGATATTGAGAAAACTCTGAAAGAATTGCCCCTGCTTAAACAGGATTAGATTACTGTACCTGCAGATACATTTTATGTGTTAAGAGATATGATTAGAGAGTCAGGGCCTTTAAGGATAAAAATATTTAAGGAAAAGCAGTGTGAAATTTAACTTTCTAGTTTTCTAGATAATCCATCTCTTATAATTCTGAAAAATAATTTCCTTTCAAGCATTTGATGGAACACAGCTTGGTCAAGTGGTCTTCACACATCAGTGAAGAACGTTAGAAGCAGACATAGTATACTAAAACTGAGGTTGTAATAAAACAAGAGACTAACGTCATTGATTAATCCCTGTTGTGTGAGAACATGACATCACTGCAGAAATCTCTAAAACTAATCTCTAATGTGGTCCTTTCTTGGGCTAGCTCTGTCAGTAGCTGTCAGTAGAGCTATCATTTTGGATGCAGACAGTATAAGGGAGCTCTTAGAAGACAGAGCACTCTGAAGACATTTTTATTATATTGTTGGTTTTATGACTTCAGTGAGAGCATTTCCTGCTCAGTGCTTTTAGCATAGGACAGGACAAGGTAAGAGCCGGATAGAAATTTTTTTTTAGGGAAGAACGCGTGTTGGAAAACACTAACTTGCTAAACCAGAAATATTTCATGTGCATGTTTTCTTTCTCCACTTATTTTCTCCTGTGATGGAGACTCCCGTGAAATAGTGGATAATTTTATTATTTGTTTCTCTGTTCCTTTGGGTAAATCCAGACTAGTGATAGGTAGTTTCCTTATCCCTTTTCTGAGGAAGGTTAAAGAGATAAATGCACGTCATTCTTCCTTGATTTTATGGCATTCATATTCTCTCTTTGTATTTAGATACATATTCTAATACTAGAGGATAACAAAGGCCATATTTGATGGGAAAACATCTATGGAAAAAGGGATACTGATACTTGGTTTATTGCAATAAGTTTGAATGATACCATCCTTCTGTGGTGCGTGATTGAGACCGGGACTTTGTTGGAAAGCATCTTTCTCGTGATATTTTCCCACCTTTCCTTCCAGTGTGTATCAGCAGCATTTCCATTAACTATTCCAACGACGAAACAGGAGACGGTGCCTACAAGGAGCACCTACCCCACTGGAAGGTCCTCTGCTCTAAAGACTGCAGCTCAAAGCACAAGTTGCTAAAGTCCATTTGCGTTCTCCTACTATTTGTTGAAGGTGCACCGCTATGAACTCAGCTCGTAGCATAAGTAATCTGTTAAAGTCTGTCTGTGCTCTCTTCATTCTTGTTGAAGATGCGTGGGTGTGAACGCATTCTGGATTTATAGCCTGGTTGTCGTGGATGGTACTAGTTACATTACTGCATTCTAGCTAACAGAATAATTCCAAAGCATGATAGCCATTTGTTGATAACTGAGGTTTACATTGATTTTATTATATTTTCATTGAATGTGCCGATCCACTGGCATAAGCAGTGTAAGGAACCAAAGAGCTCCACGAGCCTCCACTCAATTTGCAGGTTACAGTTTCTTTTTTAAAACAATATAGTCGTCTAGAAAAAGGATAAACTTAGGCTGTAACTCTTAATATATTGAGTTACAAGGTGCCTGGCATGTGGAATCGTAACTCCCTATATTCATCCTACCCTGTCAGTGTTCCATGAGGCTGCTTATGGTGAAATCACTTAATCATTTGTTGTATAACTTAGAAAGGCTAACAGCAGAAGGTGTTATTACATCAGATAAAGTGTTGCTATGTACTGCAGATGCCATGCTAGTACAAGATACACAGTCTATGGGGACATCTCCTCCCATATGGTCTGTGGTAAGCTAAACTCTTGGCTGATGCTGATGCCCACTATATTTTTCATTTTTCTGTAAGTGAATGCAAATGCTGATTTGTAAAACCTGAGTAATCATTTCTTTAAAATTTATTTTCTGGGTGGCTGGACTGAGTGTTGATTTTTGGTAAGCTCTCTCACTAAGATATTCAGTTATTTTTCTTTTCCTGTATGTCCGCTGAAATTTAAAATGTGTGCGGATCCTATTAGGAGAAAATAGCATTGTCTTTTTACAAATGGCATGTTTTCATTCCACACTCTGTTTGTGTATTGAGCTTTTATGTTCAAAGCGTTACTGCACATTTCATTTCTATGTCTGTATCTTGAGATGCTTGTACTAGCTCAGTATAAGTGACTCCAGCTGCAGAATTTTATTTAATCCTGTTGGATAGCACTTCCCTGACTGTTTGAGTCTTCCAGAATTATCTATCTATGTTTATTTTAGATTGTTCAAAATATGATTACTAGCCAGGTTTTTTATAAGTAGGGAGCCAAAAATAGGCTGCTTTGCCGTATTCTTGGTTTGCTGTATTTGCCTATTCTTTTCTTCCCCCCCCCCCCGCCCCGACTTGAGTACCTTATCAGGAAGATATTGCAAGGAGTTGTCTGCTAGTCAGTTGTCTGGTTCTAATACTTTACAGAGTGTTAAATAACTTGATATCTGCTTCCCATGGCTGTGGCTGAAAAGGGAATAGATGTCTAACCTAATGAAATGTGCCATTAGAAACCAGTTTTTGATGTTTTGCTTGATTTGATTATTTTCAATAGAAACATGCTGAAATTTCAAAGAACGAAAGAAGTGTTGCAAGCAATTCTCAAATTCCATTACAGTTTTCATCGACTATTCTGTTTTTATCTATTGTTTGAATTTCCATTTAGTATCACATAGTTCTATGTGGCTGGTGAGTTTTGAGAAGTGTCTTGGGTAGTATTTCTTGTGAATGGAGCAAATTTTTGCATCTAAGAAGAGAAGATATTTTGGGGGGAGAATCCCCATGGGCCTACCTTCCTTTGGTGAAACAGATTGCATCAACTGAAGTCAACTAACCTAGTTTCCCGTAAGCAGACGAAGGCAGAGTTAAAAGTTCAAAGAAAAGGTGATTTTGCTTCTTCATCCAGATATTTAAAAAAACTTTGTTTTTTTTAATAGACAAAGCTATTTTTTCACTATTATACATAGAAATTACTGACTAAGGTGAACATATTCTAAAATATTAAAAAAGCTCACTATGGCTTCCTGGGGTTTTTTTCCTTTTCCTTCTTCCCTTTTTCTGTTCTCCACTTTCTGCCATTATCTGTTTACCTTTTTCCCTTTTCCACAGAGCTTTACCAAAAAATCTACTCCCAGAATGCTTTCATAACTGTCCTGTGTCCCCAGACCTTCTGCTTTCTCTTTCAATTTCCTTCCTCAATTTTACCTCTCAATATTGATTACTCCTTCCATGGTATTTCCATTTCTCACTGTCCCTGTCCCTCCCTGGACACTGTCCCACTAGCTACCTTACTCTGTTCTCCATTTGCAAAACTGTGTCCCGGCTGATGAAGTTTTGGTAACATCTCAAATGAGAGTATGGGATGAAGCATCTGCAGAACATGCCCTGCTTGACCGCAGGCACAGCAGGTGAAGCAGATATCAAAGCATAGCAGAGAAATGGTTAAGAAAAGTAAGCCCTCCACAGGTAGGTCTGGCAAAAGCTATTTCAATAATAAATTAGAATACCAATAGATGCTTAAAAATTTAGAATAGGCAAACTTCTGCCAAGAGATTAGTTTACGGCGAAGGGATGGAGAGAAAGCCATTGTGTTAAGTTCACCCGTATAGCTCTGGAGAGAAACATGCTGTTGTGCACTTTTTCTTGGCCTACAACAGCAATAGACAACCTGCTCTGCTGATCCCAGAACTCATCAGCTAAAGGCAGCTGTACCTGAACCTCTGACCTTAATTTAACTTGACTGGCCTAAACTGTGGCTGATGAGCTGGTGAAGAAGTTTAATCCCACAGTATCAGCTAACCAAAGCTATTACTCTAAGATTTACAATTTGAAAAACTATACTTTTCTGTCTGTAAGTGACTGCTGAGTCAAATACATGTAATTCAAAGATGGACTGCAGTTCCATAAATGCGACTAACTGCTTCCCTGCTACAAAGTGAAATACTGGACCAGTTCCAGTTTTCTACTGAAACAAATAAATTACATGGAAGGTTTTATTACAGTTTTTAATATGCTAGGCTCTTTAGCCAAAGTCTTTTTAAAAAATAAATATTGCCACACAGGGGCATGCACACAAGAATTTTTGTTGGGAAATAACACCTCTGTAAAGACCATTTTTTTTTTTCTCAGTTAGTGCAATAATAGCAGAACTCAGGGACTGTCCTCAAGGTCACTTAGTCTTCCTTTTCCGAATGCCTTTGAAGATCTATGTTTGCAAGTAACTAGAACTGTGTAGTTGTAGAAAACTTGTAATTGGCTCCATGTATCATCCATTTACAACATATTATGCATAGAGTATTATTTGTCTGGTTAATTTTTTCTTTGAGACATAAATAATTCTTATTTACTAGTTATTCCTTACATTTTTTCCTCTCTGTCTTACTGGAAGTCAGACCCTTCAGGGCATGAGCAGAGCAGTGTTTCTTAGTACATCAGCAGTACTAGAAACAGAAACTTTTTATTCAGGTCCTCAAAGGTAAGAAGTCAGCCAGATATTAGTCTGGCATGACATATTTATTATGTAATAATATGTCGGACATCAAATCAGACTCAGTTGTTGAGTGTTATCTTTTGCTGGGTTATAGTCTTCAGATCCCCCTTATCCAGGCTAGGTTACTCTTCTTTTATTGTATTATGATGTAAGGATTTTTAAAACCACTATTGCTGTGGAGTACACAGTATTTTTGATTCCTCCCTTGTTATGCTGATACAGGTAAAAAGCAATTACTGTTCCTAGAGCTATGCAAGTATCAGTCAAATGATGGTAGTGTGCAGACAAAGATATATGGGAATGTCAGGACACTGTGCAAGTTGAAGTTGCTCTTGTTAAACAAATGCAGACATGCAAATTTCACTTCTGTTCAGAGCACAAGAAGAAAAATCAGTATTTTCCAACTGATGTAAATATAAAACTGTAAATGTGTGAAAGTGTATCTGTCTATTCTTGCTGTATGTTACAGTTTCTAATGGGCTGTTGCAGTCAGTGCGCTGCAAAATATGAACATGTATTCATCATTTTCTTACCTAAAAAGAATGGAATAGTACCACTAAAGAGAAAATATTTTTTCCTTCAAACTCCTTGCTGATATTTGAAATTCTTTACTCGCTTTCTTAGTGTATAGGTTTCTGAGAATGTAGAGTTTGAAATGCATATGGTTCATACACTTTCTACATTGAAATGTCCATTTTATGTAGCAATGGACAGCTATAACTTTATGTAAGCATGTAAATGAGAACAATTTGCATGGTCAAGAACCAGCACTTCACTGAAATTAGCCAATAAATGGAAGCAAGCCATTTTTGACGTGTAATGGGTTTGGTCTGAATGACATCTAGTCATTGAAAGAGCTCTGTATGATGTGAGCCCAGATACTAGAATGACACTAATATAATAGGGTAGGTATTGTTTTCTGACAAATTTAACTGTACTGTGAGCAGTTGTTTGAAACACCATTTGCAGAGGAGGAATGAGTCCCTAAAAAGAAATGCTGCAGATGAAAAAGAGTGATATAGGGTCCTCAGATCTGATATGATTTGCAAATTCAGGAGGGTAAATATCACTTGCAACATAATTGACACAGGTACTGCTATATGAGGAATAAAGACTGTTCTTAGCCTCTGGTTTAATGCAAACACCGCCTTCTCCCCATTAATTTGAAATGAAAAGGCTTTGTACTTTTTGTATGGGAATCATTAAACAGATCTATAGGCAGATATATATGGCTTCTACAGAATGATGGTCAAATGTTGATGTGACAGGGACTTAGTTTACTTAATCACAAGTTGTGATTCTTTCGTAAGCTTAACCCTTTAGTTTTGCAGTTCATATAAAGATACTTTACAAAACCTGTGGCACATTTTTTTACGGAAACATCCACACAGTTCCATCAGGAAGCTTTAGTGGGAGGAGATTCAAAGCAGATCCAATGGATTTCCCTTTAAAGATATTATGCATATGCAAGCTATGTAAGCTATGCATATGATAGCATGTGAAAAAGCCACTGTATTGGAAATATTTTTTTCTTTTTTTTCTCTCTTGGAGAGGCTGGTATTTATGCTAAACAGATAAGATCTCTGCTTAACCCTTAAGAAAGAAATATGACTTTTTTCCTCTTCAAAGCAACCATAACTGCAGAACAGATTCATATGTGCTACAAAGCATTCATTTCTCCCTGTTTGGAACCCTTTATCTGCTCTTCTTTCCTTCTTTTTACCATTTACTTTCCACTCAGCACTTTGTGAAACAGTGAACCATTGCAACTGCTTTTCAGTCATTCTTGCTTATATTATGCTCTATCTTTTTTTTAAATTTTGGATAGACAAATAAAAAGAGAACCTTTTAGAGATGGAATAAAAAGGTCAGAGGTATTTGCTTCCTGGAACATTGGAATCTGGAAGAGAATTTTAAGTTCCTTAAAAGTGACTAAAATTAATTCAAAGGTCTCAAAATGCTCTGAAAACATAAATTAGTTTAATCATTCCCTTGTGGCATGGCCCTGTCAAAATATTGTGACCATTTTTGCACTGAACTACAATATATGGCTGTTCCTTCCAACTTTTTATGTACTTGGGTCCTTGAGAGTTATGAAAAAGGGAAGATATTTACATTTTCAATAATTCTATCATCAGTGCACATGGGTGATGTTATTCTCAATTTTTAAACAGTAAAAATGAGACATGTTTAACTCTTCTGAGGTCATATTGGATGTTTGAATGGAGAAAGGGGGTAGTCAAACATTCAGGGGACTTTTGGGTTGCTTTTCTGTATTATGCTGAATTGCAAAACTCAGACGGGCAGTTTGGACCAAATCATAGAAGAGTTTGGGTTGGAAGGAACCTTTAAAGGTCATCTAGTCCAATGCTCCATTCTAGCTCAGTTACTCAGGTAAAATGTCCATTACATGAGTGGGACTGGAGCCTTGCTTAAGAAGGACTCGTCGTATCCACCCCTCAGTGGGATACAGGCATGAAACTGTTTTGTTGCCCCCCAGGTACCGCAGGGTCCTGCCACAAGCAAATCTTAAATCTTCCCAGTGACCTGCACCAGCCTAGGAGCACAACTTTTTCTGCAGTCTATTTGCTGGTACTAACCTTCAAAATTTCCACAGGAAATTATCAGATTTATACCTTTTAAATAGACCCATTGACTTAGATAACATCAGTTACATTCTTAGTAGTTAAATATCTGGTTGAATTGCAGCCTAATTAAATGTGATAAACTATATCTACAGTACATAATGCTGGGCATCATTAAGATACAGTTAATGAAGATAATATTTAGAGTATGAGGGGAAGTGTTTAGCTTGGGAGGAATACCAAGGCAAAAACATTTTATAACATGCTTGTAATTGAGCACCACTCCTGATTATACCTATGTAAGTTCTTAATAGGCATGCTATGCTGAGGTGTCTGAAGCTTGTATTCTAATTAAAACTTCTCAAAAGGTCTGACAGTGAGAAATACAACTATTTCATAACCTAGCCATCTTCTTGATCTATTTAAAAACACTTTGCAGCTGAAGACTGATTTTAGGAAAGTCAGCCGGGGCTTATTACTTAAATGATTGATTTTTTAGTTGTTGACCTTGAACACTACAGCTCAGTGCTGCACCTTTAATTACACAGCCAAGTGCTGCAAAATGCAGGTGTTTGATTAGGTAATCAAGAATTTAACCTCTGACTACATAAAATATTATGAAAGGTAGAGGTTCTTTTTGTGCAGTCAAAATGATTAGCTGCCAAAATGAAAATCTTTGTTAACACAGATGATACTTTACCCGTAAATATTTCAAATGAGTTGTTGATTTATGGTGAAGAGGTAAGGTTTTCTATTGTACTTGTATACTTTTTAAAAATATGGAAAAGTCATTAAACCACTAATGCAAGCAGACGTTAAAAAAAAGAATTGGGGGCTAGTCATTTGTACCCTCATATGGCCTGGATTTCCTCAGCAGGTGAAGGTGGTTGTAGCCTTCCTCTTTAGTTGGGGCACACAGTCTAAATGCGATGCAGCTGCTTGACTGTACTGCCTCTCCATGCTTTCTGTCTGTCTCCTGTCTGCCTGGCAGACTGTGTCAGCATCCATCCTGGTAGCACTGTCCTGGATGCTCTACTACCAGTCATATGGCGATGTGATCCCAGCCCTTACTGATGATGTTCTATCTGCAGCAAGAGCAGGTAACAAATTGTTACTGAATTTTATGCCCAGAAATATGCATCTGTTTTTTACTGTTGCTTGAGCCATATCATCCTCAATTGAAATACAACTACCCTTTATCCAAGGTGAGTTTCTAGAAACTGAAAATGGCCAGCCTCTCCAGAACTTCTGGCTTCATTCATAGTGATTAGAGAGAAGAGCATTCTTAAATACTCCCAGTCACCTCCTGCAGCAGCCCTGGGGCACAACTGCTTGGGAAGCCTATCTGCTGTTGCTAGCCTTCAAAAAGTGTGTAAAGACACTTTTTTCAAACAACATGTTCGCTTAGAGTTTGTATCTGCCCAGAATTTGGGATAGATTCCATATGTGTTTTAATAAGCGTATAGGATTTATAAATATTATCAAACAAATAATCATTTTTAATAAAGGTAATTATTAATGTTCACATTTACTGAAGAAGGCAGTATTCCAGAGAAGTGATCCTTGCCAGTGTTGTCCCTTTGGTGTGTGCAAGTTGGATCAAGATTACTGGGGAGAATGTGAGAGAGAAGCCAGCTTTCTGGATCCCATGCTGAGAGCTGGAAAGGGGGGTGGGGGTGGGGGGAGCTTCTTTATAATGTTGTTACTTGTAAACTGATAAAAGCTATTGAAAAACAGTAAACATTGAGCTATGAGGTGCTGTTTTCACAGGAACACTCTTTGGACTTGAATTAGCCCTTAAAATTTACTGTGCTCACTGGTTCAAGCAGCGTATTTTGTTCTGCTACATTCTATGACCAGATGATGGCTAAGGCTCCACCAGGGTCTGAAGTCCTTGGTGTTTTGGGGTGCTTTTTTCCCTGTGTGTGCGAGTGGCTGTCACAATGCATTTCAGTCTTATTTTGAATATAATTGTTGCTGAGGCTGTAAGAGTTAATTTTTCCTCAAGAAAACTATTGCCCAGTGTGGGAAGATGTGTGAGAGAAAAGCAGCGCTATTGGCATTGATTCCCTTTGGGAACAGCGTGGATGTTCTCTAGGCAGGGCCATTTACTCTGAACAGCTCTGTGGCCAGAAGTACAGTAGCAAATGACAGGAGCATCAGAGCAAAGAGAAATTCCACTGAAACAGCAGAAGTAGGAACATTTTAAAAGAAGCGTGCTGTCTGGAGAAAGAAGGCTACTTTTGCTCAGAAACGGAATATGAAGGGGGAGAATGAACATAGCTTCTAGATGAGCATAAAATTTGTCAGAGGTTTCACAAGTAGAATTACATTCAGGAGGTTGTTTTTCCACTGAGGAACTTTACCCCCCTTCCTCACTTTATTCCTCCCCCCCTTTTCTTTTTCAGAACAGCAGTTCTGTGTCTTTTAGAAATTCCTTTGATGAACCCAAGTTCTTTCTGTTACCAAATTGTTCTTTAGGAAATTAATGATAAGCCAGCTTCTCTGTTATAGCCATGTGTTTTCTAGGAGGAATGTATTCAATTGAGAATGGCACTTAGAAGGCTTGAAGGGCTACTTCCAGAGTTGAGGCAGCTGAATCTGAGGATCCTACTCACCTGGAATAATGTCAGATTAAAATTTGCACTTGAGAGAGCCAGACTAACCGTGGTTATCACCCACTGCTTAAACAGAGGGAGCTTTACAGCAGGTAAAGTGTGTAATTCTATCACAACAGCCTAGCTGTCACTGAGAACAGCAGAGCTGAACCAAGCTGTGATACAGGGCTTGGTTTTGACGTTTTTATCAAGAATGAACCCATTTACGGTGTGTGCTTACGGGATAAACACTGGAAGAGAAAAACTATAGTGTGGATTTTCAGCAGGTTAGAGGGAATAGATTATAGGCTTTTCATTTTACTGTTTGCATAGTTGAGGAAACAGAAGACAACAGACTGAAAGAAGTGGCCCTAAATCTGAAGTGAAAGAGTTAATACATTAGATGGTACTTAGCCAATCCACTGAACTCACAGGAAATCTAAAGTTTTTTGGTTGCGCTTAAAAAAGAAAAATTAGTAATACTTGGATACTGATATTATTTATAGGGATGCATTATTTGGCAATAGGTTGTCACACTTCTTTAATGCCTGAGTAGAGATTAGAGAAGAAGTTAGAATTTTCACAGTGGAATACTGGATGCATGGATAAAGGGAATCTGTTTCTTCTCAGCAGAATATATAGTGCTGGCTACTGCAGCAATGATTTGCATATAGTTTGCATATAGCATGTGGTTCAATTAACTATGACTAAAGTACAGTTTGGAAGTGACCTCTCAGAATAAGCAAATGAGAAAAAATATATTTGTCATGTTTTGACTCGGGTGGAATTATGTCCTTCACTGATTTGCAACAGTAAATCTGTAACGGAAGGAAACATTGTACTAATGGGAAAAGCAGGGGTGTGGACTTCAGCCAGACATGGCATTTTCTTGTTTCTTTTGTGCCCTACTTTTGCCTTTCCCCTGTCACATAAGAAGATCCTTTGTCAGTGCCTGCAATTAGATGCCTACTACTGTCAAGTGTTCCTACCTAGTTATGTGTAAGGAAACTAACTGTGCTACCTGAGTGAACTAGTGCTTCTTATTCTGCCATGCATCAGTAATATTTGAAGCAAATTGGAGTGGTCTGTCTCCCTCAGAGAAAAGATGTTGTCTGTATTCAGTAGCTGTTTCTCGGGTCTAGCATCTGTCCCAGATAGGAGCAGTATCTCTAACATCACAAATGAGGTTGTTTAAGTTTGGAAAAAGATGAATAGGCTGCAGAGTTACTTTGCTCTTTCACAGGAGTAGAGAGATGCTCCAGATGCGTCTTTGTCCATTAGATCTACTTAAAAAGAGTGCTAATAAATCAATTCTCACTTTTAGTGTGGGTGTTTTACACTACAAATAGGAGAGAAAAACAGTGTTAACACTAAGAAACTGTGATTGTAGAAATACAAATTGATGTGGGAATTGTGGGCCTGTAATGTACATGCAACTGCTTTTAACACTGGATTTGGAAACTAACATTTCTAACTCAGTCTCCCAAGCACAGATCAATGCGCAGGTTAATACGGGTAAGTTATTTTTATTTCCGTAACAGGAAATGACAATTTCTAATCTTGCAAGTACTTAAGGCAATGAGCAGACTATACTGGAGTACTTTTAAATAAGGTGAGAATAGATTTTATTAGGTTTATTTTAACACTTTGAATTTTTGTAGGTTATACATATCAATGTTTTATGCTAACCACAGGCAAAGATTTATCCACAGTTGTAATTAAACTAAGTCAGAATTCAAAACATGATGGTGCTGTCATAGACTTAATTCATGAGAGCTGCAAGACAGACACTTGCTAGCATATTTTTCAATTAAAAAGATAAACCCCTCTCATGCTTAAGTTACACTTTTAATATAGTTAGTTAGTTAGTCACTGTATTTCACTAATTGTTTTGAAGGAAAGAGAGGAAATTTAATGCCAAGGTGGTGGAGCAGAGCACTGGAGTCAGAAGATTTAGATTCTTTACTTGACTGCCCCTAATCCATCATTGAAGAATGGAAGACACTGCATATGTAAAATGATTGTAAATCAAATTCCTGTTTTTTTGGTGGTTTTTTTTTTTTTTTTTGCATTATAAAGCAGTTGGAGACATCTGTTATGCAATCTCTTATGAGTCCATTGTCATAATTAACTTTAAGTTTTCAGAATACTGGTTGCAAAATGATGAGTGTATGCATAGTTTACAGAAGTGACAGCTTTCTAGAAAGCATATTATTTATCTTAGACTATTACATAAAAAAAAATTACAGGTTTATGGTAGATTATCAGGTCTCAGTCTTTAAAAAGATAGACTTAAGGGGACTGAAAATCCTGTATCACGTAGTGATTTAGCAATCATCCTATCTCATAAGAGCACTCTGGTCATCTACAGGTTGAACAGGGAATCAGACTTTCCAGTTCAGCAGTTCCAAAAGAATTGTAAGATTATGTTTTGTTAGATGTCCAGAGGTGTATGAACATTTGCATGAGCGACTGCCCTTCATTCACTTCTGTTGGTCCACTGGTCGTCTTTCTATGTGGCCTGTGAGTTGCTGTGGAAATGACCCTGAGGGAGCTAGCCGTGACCTGGAAGACTGAGAATTGGCTTGGCAATTTTCATAGCAGTCAAGTAAACATTGAAGTGGCCTTGTTTGCCCCCTGGGTATAAAAAAAATAGGGGGAATATAATGTCTGCTTAATGACTATTACACATCCAGAATTAAATCTAACTTTTATTTTGAATTAGCTGGCTGTGCCCTGTAGATTTCACCACAGATAAAAAGATGGTTAGCAGCTCTGTACATTGTGAGTGAAATATAGATTGGAAGGGTACAGTATGCTGTAAAATATCACAGTCTTGAATTCAGAGGCAAAGTGCCCCTTCATTACAATGAAAGCAGCATGGAAGCCCTGCAGAGTAGCAGGGTTTGGATGATAGCATATTTTTCAGTCTGAAAGTGAATTAGCACAGTTGTAACAACAAAAGATACGAGCTGATATCTTAATATGTGGGAAAAAAGGTCAGTTTCGAGGTGAGTATATAGATTAGGATCTAGATATAGGTCTTTTTTAATGTGATCCTGATAGGTTGCAGATGGATCTATAATTAAACTGGCTGTGCAGGAGGAGTCCACAATGGGTGTTTTCCATTCAGGGAATGAGAATTGATTGTCTCTTCAGCTGATCCAAAGCTTGTCTCTTTGATGTAAAACCAGGACAAATAAAGATTTATACGACTGGATCTATAACTAAAGGAAAAAAGTGTCACTAGCTACCAAGGGAGTAAAAATTTAAATATCACTTCACAGTAGCAAGAGCTGTAAACAGGAGCTGTACATTGTTCTTCAAATTCACCCTTACAGCAGCGATTAATTTTTTTCCTTCATAAAGTGGCTGTAGGCTCTCTTAGATGCAGTCCAAAGCTATTAGTGTGTGAAATTAGTATAATTAACTTCTAGATGTTTGCTAGGAGATATTGATATCTTACTTGATGGTGACTCCTGTTTATTTACATCTAAGGTTTAGAGTTTAGCCTTACACATAATTACTTCTTATTTTAGGCTGACTTTTCCAAAACTAAGTAAAACAGGGGATAAAAAAACCAAACAACCCCCCCCCCCCCTTCATTCTTCTGTAACGTTTTGTGTTGAAATGTGGTGAATTCTAGAGTAGGGGCAGATGTTTTCTCCTTAATGGTCTGAAGGCATCTTTCTGCTCATCTATTTGACAGTATGAGTAAAGCTATTCAGAATTACTAAATATAACATCTTTTCCTTGTCAGAAACAGGAAGGCACAAATTAGTCTGAGAATTAAACAAATACAAAGCTTAAAGATTCTAGGAGAAGCAAAGAAATAACTCAAAGCTGGGTTTGGTAGCTGCATATGTCTCCTTCATTAAACTCATGCCTCAAGCCCAGTCAATCCAAGGAAAAAGTTCAGTAAGCCAACTTCTACCGTGCACCTACTATGTGCCTGTAAATCTCTTGGGTTTTGGTCCTGCAAACTATTGCAGGTTCTTAATGAAAGAAAAAGTTAAACACATGTAACTGTTCATAAAACATGGAAATCTAATCTTTAGTTAATCCCATGGTGTGTTAAATATGACCTTGAAGCTGTTTTACCATGTTAGTACATGATAAAATTTAACACTGCCAATTCCGACTGCACTTTTCAGAAAGGTGCTAGTGGGGAAGAAGTCTTTCAGAATTTGTGATCACCTACTTCTGTGTGAGCATCGAGTCTCCTAGTACAAAAAAAGGTTCCAGGGAATAAATTACAGGTTGCTAGGAATATTATGTGCTTTCCTTCCTGTGCATTCTCCATTCTACAGCCTACAGATTCTTGCATGTATCCTGGAACTGACTCCAAAAGATTTCAGGACTTCATTATAATGATGAAAGGCAGACTTTTTTTTTTTTTTTTACTTAAAGGTTTTAAGTAATGAAAGTATCTGTGTGAGAAATGAAAGATACTGTTGAGAATGGTTGGTCTAGAAAGTTTGGATCCCCTACTCTACATAAAAGAATTGTGACATGACCTGTATTCATTTGCAAACCAATCCTTTTTAAATTCTTGTAATGGATAATTCATCCTGCCTTGTTTTACAGGACTCTAAATTTTAGTGGACTTCTTTCAGAATTCTGCTTTGGTCAGAAGTTCTCAATACAGTTCAAACCTTTTGCCTGTTACTGTAGTTGTTATTCTTGGAATCCACAGCTGGATAACAGAGTATGTGATTTTAGTAAAAATGTATGCGTAGCACAATGACATTTAATTTACTGATAAATCTGTTGTTGGATGGAGAATCTGATGGTAAGGATCTGAATACAGTAAATTAGATTAAATTTTTAAAAATATAGCTTTTCTGAATGCCTACAACTCATCACAGTGAGAATTTCTTTTCGGATCTCTAGCCTGTTGACCTCTTTTTGATTCAGTGATTTTCTGTCTCACAGACCTGTTCCTCAGCTAAAATATCTCTTACAGTTTTTGACAAAGTTCATATGAACTGTAACACATTCAACCATTGTTTTAATGATCTCCTTTTAAGTTTCTTTAGCATCTTAGTGTAATTCTGTGAACAAGATTTTCTTCAATTTGTAGGGTGAACTTTGGGAACATGTTATTGAATTTCTATAACATTTTCTGCTAATAAGAGAAAAAGCTTTGTTCTTTTCTAGTGGAAACTGTGAAAACATCTTACGTGTTGGCTCAGGCAATGTAGGCTACTGCAGAACCAGATCAGAGCTAACATGATTTTAACATCAAGGATGAATAAATTTCTTTGCAACAAAGTCTAAGATGGATTCAACCTAACATCTGACCCCTCTTCTTTTTTTTAATCTTGAAATTCTTGAATTCTTGAATTTCTCTGTCACTTTTTCATAGACTACATTACCCTTTTCAAAACTTCTTTTCATTATTTTCACCACTACAATTTTATTTCAGCTTTGAAATTTTTAATAAATTGGGACAGTGAAGTGATGGTGTTACAGTGTCATGAGGAAATCTGGATCTTGTTGAAGCTAGTGGGTCTTTTGTTGATTTTAATGTTCTCATTACTTCTATAGAGCTATAAAGCTTGCATTTGGCCTTTTGGCTTTGCCAGGCATGTTTGTGCAATTCCAAAGGTTAAGTTGTCTTCTAGTGGAGAGTTGTTATCTCAGTATTTAGCTCTTTGCAGCTTTTCTTCCTCTTCTTTAATTTCTGTTTGTTCTCCACATCAGAGCACACTACTCATGATAAACTGCCATTATCTGATTCATCATTAAATTATTGAAATGAGGTAAACAATGAAAAAAGTGTTTCTTCATTACACTCTATTCAGCATGTTGCAGAAGACAGTTTACAGAGTCTCTGAAATAGGACCAGATTAAGGCATCTTTGGAAATCATGGAATACATTACACGCTTTTTTGCTATCTCTGATAGTTTTTTTTATAATGCTAGCTATCTTGTGGTGGGAAAGACTTTACATCTACAGTGGTTTTAATTATTAGGTTTACATAACCTTAAAGGCCCTGGAAGCCATCTTCTACATCTTGTTGAAGAGAATACAAGAATAAACTCAAATGAGCTGGAGATGAGGTCATTGTAGAGCAGCCTTTAAAAAGACTTCAGAGAAAGTCTTCTTCTCACTGTATTTAGGTCCAGCTAAAAGAAGCAGAAAACCCTGGGGGAACTTTCAATAATAACATCCTATTACTGTATCAAGAACAGGACAAAGAACTAAGCTTACTGCCCTCTGGGGAAGTTTTAAGTATTTTTTAAGCATGTGTAAGCCACAGTGATTGACATTTTCATAAATGTTTATACTGTAGAGACTGTTAAATTACCAAGTATTTGCTAGTCATAGTGTGAAAGAAACCCTCTCAAATATTAAGGTATACTGCAGAAGGCTGAAAAAGTTTTAACTTATCAGAATTGTGTATAAAACAATTACGTACTGAGAAAATCTCATGCAAGTGCAACAGCAGCTTAATTAAATGTAAATTAAACAATTAAAATGCAAATAATGTCACTGTATTAGTTGATAGTTACAAAGTCAGTGTTTCAGTTTGTTTTGCAGCAGTGTTTGTGAAACATGAGGAAAATATTATGAAAATATTCTGTCTTATCAGAATTTCCTATTTATTGGAATTCTCTTTTCATTTAACTTGATTTTAGAACAATGGAGTGCTACATTTCTGACTCAGATGCCCAGTCTTTAAGTTAGTATTAATCTGAGGTAATAAATCAGCTTCATATGAGCAATGGTTTTAGAATTTAGACTAGATAGATGGAAAAAATTTTTTACAATGAGGGTAGTGAAACACTGGCACAGGTTGCCCAGAGAGGTGGTAGAAGCCCCATCCCTG
>JAVKLA010000027.1:25621869-25658358 GCA_034782735.1 Sagittarius serpentarius | reverse complement strand
AGCAGGTTGCCCACGGCCGTGTCCGGCTGGTTTTTTAATGTCTCCAAGGATGAAGACCCCAAGACCTCTCTGGGCAACCTATTCCAGTGCTTGACCACCCTCACAGGGAGAAAGATTTTTCTTGTGTATAAAGGGAATTTCCTTTATGTCAATTTATATCAATTTGTAGTCATTGCCTCTTGTCCTGTCCCTGGGAACCACTGACAAGAGTCTGCTTTCGTTTTCCTGCTCCTACTCATCAGTTATTTATACACATTGATGAGATCCTCCCTGAACCTTCTTTTCTCCAGGCTGAACAGTCCCAGCTCTCTCGGCCTCTTCTCATATGGCAGGTGCTCCAGTCCATTAATCATATTCATGGACCTTTGCTGGGCTTGCTCCCCTGTGCCTATGCCTCTCTTGTACTGGGGAGTCCAGAACTGGACACAGTAATCCATGACATGATAGGAAATGTATTCAAGATGTGGAAATAGGAATCCCCAAAAAAGAGGCAGCAGGAGCAGGGCAAGTGTACTTGAGTGAGGAACAGCCTGGGCTAGTGATCCTCTATATCCATGTAGTCGTAAGCAGAGTTGGCTCACGTGTTTTTGCACCTTCAGCAGAAGTTTTGTGGGAACTACAGAGGAAATAGCAAGGGTAAACAAGAAGGAGTACTCTGGAGTATGGGTTTGTCTTTTTTCCTTCACCCAGGAATGATTTGCACACATTTATACGAATGCTTGTGGAGTTTGTGAGAGGAGAAAGAATTGGAAGAATGGGGAAATGTCTCCAAGATAATTCTGTAGGTGTATTTAGGGTCTCTCACGTGGGCTCTGAGAAAGTACAATGTGAGTTGAGCTGAGTCCAAAAGATCTGTGCCTATATTGACATAATGCTGAGTTTGATCTGATGTATTTTATCTCTCAGGAGGGCTTTTTTAATTCAAGCTTAGCTCTGTGTAAAAGCAGGTACATCTTGGCTAGCTCACAGGGCAGGCAGAACGAACTCAGCATCTCCTGTAAGGCACCATGTAGACTCATGTGGGCCATTGCCAGAAAGGCTATAAACTGCTATGGAAGCTGTTGGCGTAGAAGAGACAGGGAAGGAGGCTGGGGTAAAGCCTGAGTGAAGTGAGTGAGCAAGTACTGCACTCAAACTTCAGGCTTTGAAATCCCAAGACATTGGTAGTGAAATAGGAGAAAAGCTAAAATTTTCTTGGAGTTTGTAGAGGGTCAAATGGGGTGTAAGTAGGAATAGCGCAGAACTGTGTAAAAGATGAATGAGGCAGAGGCAGAGCTTTGAATGAAAGTCTAAGGAGGCAGAGAAGGCAGGTGGATGACAGCAGGGAAAGCCTTAGGAAGAGTATCCCATCAGGTTTTCAGAGACAAGTGGGCAAATAAATGAAAGCAAACTATACAATCACATAAAATAATATCAAATATATGCTTTTTAAGAAAGAAGACTGTTTAAATAGGTGTTTCATGAAGGAATGTCTGATTCTGCTAAACTCAAAATGTATTGCAATTTATTTAATTCACAAAGAAGCTATAGTGAAGCAAGGTGCAGTTGGTATCAACTCTCTCTCTCTATTCCTACTTCTTTATAATCAAAGGGCAAAGATATGAAGTTATTGAAGATTTTTCCAGCTGCAGTTTCTCCCTTTAGAGTATAATCACCACACAGCTGCTTTAGAGCATACTTCAGGTTGATCATATGAATTTAGTTCTGCTGATGGCTGCATGCATGTTTTTATTTGAGAAAGCTTAAGCATGTCATTCTGTAATGGTTCCTATTTTCATTTTAGGTCAGTATGCTTATGATGGCAAACAGCTATAAATGGTACCACCAAGTGCAGGTGTGAGAAACCAAGTAGAAGAAACTCTTGTCACAATATACCCTCACGTTTTCCCCTTGCCAGCGGTGTTTCTCTTCTGCAAGATACAAACCCTGTGTTTCCAAATAAGGCATCATAACACTCCTGAAAAAAGATGTTATACTGCAGCATTATTATTTCTGAGGCTCTTGGTCTTTCGTAGTGGAAGTCTAAAGCCTGTTATATGATTGTAAGGTGGTGGGGACTTAAGGTTGTGATGTGCTGTGGATGATCTTTGGACATGTTTGTGTAAATGTACCAGGTTACGTTGTCACCAGCAACAGTAGCACAGGTGTCCTTTTCTGGTCTAAAACAGATCTGACTAAAAAATATTCTGACTTTCATGCTGCTTTAGGATAAGCAATAGGTAGCTCAGTTTTGTATCTGTTCTTAGAGCAGAAACATTCAAGATCATATATGTTCTGTAAACTCCACAGAGCTGTCATCAGCCTCCAGATGCCAATCCACCAGCTGCTTGTGCTTTTTGAAATTATGATGGTTTCTTTTCTTAGCACCCAAAAAAACCTTAAGGGTTTTGGTATTGCTTGGGAGTTTGGGTTTTTTTTCCCCTCTCAAATGGAGAAAAGTGTTTGACAGAATGATTTGGGAATTATTTACAAATATGAATAATCTATAAAAAGTAAACTGGCCGTAAGGCAAGCACCTTAAACCATATATGGCCTATATGTCCTGCACATTGTAGGCGAGGAAATAAGCAACAAAATGGTTTGCACACATCATAGGTTGTCATGGTTTAAGGCCAGCCAGCAACAAAGCACCACGAAGCCGCTCGCTTACTCCTTCCCCCTCCTTGGCCTATGGTCACGGGCAAGAGACAGATTCAACTTAGGGAAAAAACAAAATCAATTTAATTTACTACCAACGAAATCAAAACAAAGATGCTAAGAAGTAAAACCAAATCTTAAAACACCTTCCTCCACCCCTCCCTCCTTCCTGGCTCAACTCCACTCCCAGTTTTCTCTCCCTCCTCCACCCTGGCCTCGCAGCGGGACGGGGAATGAGGGTTTGGGGTCAGTTCCTCACACCTTGTCGCTGCCGCTCCTTCCTCCTCAGGGGCAGGGCTCCTCACATTCTTCCCCTGCTCCAGCCTGGGGTCCCTCCCACGGGCTGCAGTTCTTCACAAACTGCTCCAGCGTGGGTCCTTTCCGCGGCCTCCAGCCCTTCAGGCACTGACTGCTCCAGCGTGGGCTTCCCCACGGAGTGACTGCCATCTTGGGGGGCACCCACCTGCTCCGCCGTGGGGTCTGCCCCGGGCTGCAGGGGGGCATCTGCTCCCCCGCTCCCCGCCGTGGGCTGCAGGGGCACAGCCTGCCCTCTCACCGGGGGCTGCAGGGCCATCCCCTCCTCTGGCCCACCTCCTCCTCCGCCTTCCTCACGGACCTCAGGATCTGGGTAGGGGTTCCTCTCACATCCCACTTTACCCTCCATTGCAGGTTTTCCCTGAAATCTGTTATCCCAGAGGCACTACCACCGTCGCTGATGGGCTTGGCCTTGGCCAGAGGTGGGCGTGACTTGGAGCCAGGGAAGCTTCTGGCAGCTTCTCAGAGAAGCCACCCCTGCAGCCCCCTCCCCTGCTACCAAAACCCCAAGACTTAAACTCAAAACATAGGTATCCTGCAAAATGTTTCCTGTAGGCATATATTAGAACTTATTTAGAGCCAACTTAAATTTTTGGCTTAGAAATACCTTTGTTTATGAATATCATATATAAATTTCAATACGTACTATTTTACTGTTCTTTTCTTTTGTGTCTTCCATCATACTCATATCCCACTTCTCTCTCCCATTCTCCTTTCTTTCCTGTGAACCCATTTCTGAAGTTTTCCCAAACACCCAGCATTTCATGATGGACAGCAGAGGGTTCTGGGAATTAACAATCTCCCACACGAGGTGTGATGGCTCCCTTTGCTTAAATCTGTTATACGCTATGTTTTGACCACGGAAGTCACCTGCCACAAGCCAGTTTATCCCAGAGATCTGTGAGCTTGCATGGCAGTAGCTGGGTGAACTTTGAATGTCAGATGATTGAATGTTCTGAGAAAGATACTGAGAAGTAATGGTGTAACCTGTACGAAACGGCAGCGAAACCTTCAAGTCAAATTTGTTATGAAATTAGATATCATTCTAATTGGTTAGAATTCCATGTTATTCATGATTGAGCTTTACTTGATTTTTTTTGCAATATTCCTTCACAAGTATCAGCAATGTTTTCCTCTGTGGGATATCCAGTTTCTCCAATTTACATATTTTCATATCTTAGAGTTGTCGGTTTTCCTAGACACTTCAGCTGTATCAATTCTGCCTTGCTTTTGCTTGAAACAATATTGAAGTGTGTCTTGACTGGGCTGTATTGTAAATTACTAGTCTGGCATAATTTTGCTGTTTTCAAGGTGGGCTTTTTAATTGTATCTACCACATATAGCTGCATATGATGTTTCAAAAGCAATAGCAGAATGTTACATTATTTTAAAGTGACTTTTATCACAAGATTAAAAGAGACAGAACCTTACAACTGAAATTCAAATCTCATATGTCCTGTTGTGTTTCTGGACTTTTTTTGTCTATGTCTGTACTAAAGACGATACTGTCAAGGTAGCTGGAACTGAACCAGAAACTGATCTGCCTTGACAGTTGTACCAGCTGGAAGCTCTTATCTTTTGTAAGTGAAAGATGTATTTGTTTTTTTTCAAATAGGTATTTTGATTTAGAGTCGCAGCTGTGGCCAAGTAGTGCTTGGCACATCTTAAGTGGTGGATTGTGCAAACGTTACTTCAAGCCAGGTAGGTTTCTCTTAAAGCCAGTCTCTGAGCACAGGTGAAGACTCTAAGTGGCGTGCTTTGACTTGCACTGGCTGCCTGTGATCCCAAAGGACTTTTAGGACACCAGTGGTTTTGCTTTCTTTTGCCTGGTTTTCCTGCCTGATCTATGTTTTTTAGCTGGGGCTGGGAAGAGCTTGGTGCAAGCTGTCAGGATTGGAAGGCTGAATACATTTCATGCTCTAAAAATGTATGAGAGTCACTGGTCATCCTGTCTGTCTGGGAAGCACTGAGCTTGAATAGGAGTGTGCACTGTTTGCAGTAATTATCATTGCACAATAGAAGGGGGATGGCACTGTAATGCAAATGTCCTAGCTGAACTTCTTCATAATTAGTATGGAGCTGTACCACTTCCAGAAATGGGCTGCCGTCAAGTCTGAATTGATCTTGGATACAGCAGAACAGTTTGCTAGCTGTTGTTCTAGTCCAAAACAAGGATTACCAAACTGTGGCATACCTTTTTTCAGAATTCATACACCATCTATTTCAAAGCAGCATAGAAAATAATAGTAGTAAAACAATAATATGACATCTTGCTCCTTTATTCACAGAGGAGATGAATGACAGCTGTTGGGTGGCCAGTAAATGCCCCCTTTGCAGAGTCTGGCAGAGAGGTGTGCCAGCTACCACCATCGCCATATGGAAGAGGTGGGACAGGAGACTTCCTAAGTGTGTGTGAACCAGCACTGGGTCTGCAGGAGTGACTGCTCATTATACAGGGGAATCCCTGTGGAAAAAAAAAATGACATGTTAGAAAATGTCTCAACCAAAGGAGGCTAGCCAGAGAACTATGAGGAATTTCCATGTGCTTTACCAATAATTGCCTTGCTTTGACATGCTTGGTTTTGGTTAAGGAAACCTATGGCGCAGCTGATGAAGTAAAACACACTTACAGTTTAACCTAAGGTCAGCCTTAGGAGATTCCCTTCTCCCTCCCATTCCACTGGGACTTAGAGATACTAAACCAACATACATGAAGAGTGGCATCACACTATCCACATTGTGTCCACATCAAACTCCGGATTTTGTTCAGAGGACTCATTCTGAAGCATTCTTGAAAATGAAATTAAAACAAATAGTGACTTTTGCAGATTATACTCATTAGGTGGCACTACAGCAGCTAAGAGACTTGATAACTCTTAAATCATTCTCATCAGATTTGACTCATCTAGCCACTGCAGATGTATTTTTAATGGCAGTGACTATCATAGGTCTGAGTGTCTTCTTCACACTCTGATTTTACTTCATGTTTGTGCTTCTACCTGTAGGCTGCTACACTAGATAGTTCCAGGGGACTATCTAGTCAGGATGACTATTACTGAATTGTTCTTTTAGTGCTAATAAAATGAAAAGGAGGAACACCTATATATGGATGAAAGAATTAGAGCAAGTAGTACTTCTGGAAGGTATAATCCGTGTATGGTATGTTACGTTGGTAGTAAAAAGATACCATGAACTGTTTAAAGATACAAGTACATTCTCGAGTTCAATGTTACTTGAGTGTTCCATCCTGCCACAGAAATAACTATCATTGTATGTAAATTATAATTGTATATTATTTCAACAGTGAAAAGTAACCAAAGAGTTGGGGCCACATTTATACTCTTTTGTAGACTGCTAACTGATCAGTTAGAGCTAGTGTACCATAGAGCATTGTACCATAGAGATCAAGCAGTACCTGATACCGATTTCAATGGCAGCACACCCCAGACTATTGCTCTCTATCTTTCTGTAGTGTTACTCCTACTGCTTTTTTCCACATTATTTGATTTAATTCTGAACAGGGTTCATTGCATCCATACATATTTCCATGTACTGCTTCTACTTGCGTTTTTCACAGTTACCTACGTAGCTACAAAGCTGGCACTACCAAAAAGTAACACCAAGCTTCCTTCAAGACTCAAATGTTGCCTGATTACTGTAGCTATTTTTCTGACATGTCCATGGAAAAGCTGAACTCTGAGCAAAGCATAATGTAAGTAATTCTGCCTTGCTGTCACATTTTGAAGAGGCATACAGAAGGTCAACGTGTTCCTGCAGATCAGAAGCTCAGAAAAGCTGATGAAGGGCATTGTCTGCATAGACAGGATCGAGTAACTTATGAAGGCATAAAACAGTTAAAGTAGTTTCATGGTCTGGAGGTTGTTGGACTGAACAACATTGTAACTAGTTAACCAGAATTTAAACTTATACCTATTTTTCCGTGAAAAATAAACATTTTTTACAAGTACTTTCAGGCGTTATAAAAGCTGTGATTTAAAGAGAACGCTATTTCCTGAAGTTTTTTTTCTGACAACTTTTCTAATCCATTCTTTCTATTATGTTGAATGGTTTGGAGTAGTCTCCCAGACTGGAGTATTATGCAGATTTGAAGGTGACAGCATAAAAGAAAAATCAATATTTGCAAACATGTTAGTGCTTGTTCATAGTATTTTGAGACATTGCTGTGATATTGTGTGATTGATCAGACTAAAGGAAAGCATTTTCTTCATCCAGACTGCTGAATTCCGTTGTGATGGACACGGCAAGCAAGGTTGTCCTTCTGCACTGACCTTTCTAAAGCTGAACATGTCAGATTCTCATCACAGATGGCATTGCTTAGAGGTTCTTTGTCAGATCCCTTGTCACTGAGATTGTGTTTGCATTTTGGGTCAGTAAAATATAGGCTGATAAAAAACTTGAGTGTTATTTGGGCATTATCTGAAAATGTAACTCTCAAAATCATCTAACATACTATTATGTATCAGAAAGTTGATAAAATTTTTGCTAGCATAATCAGATGAAATGAGAACTGCCTTTCCAAAACACTGGTCATAGTTTATTTAAATTCTGAAAATATTAAAAAGGTAGGATTTATCACTTCTTGATCAAAATAACAGTAAGCAGTTGACACCAAGTCTAACTTGGTACCGCTCTTAAGCATTTCACAAGAGTAAACATCTGGTGAGGCCACTTTAATCCCAATTTTAATAATATCCCATTTAGATAATAAAGTTCTTTCATGTGCTTTAAGCTAAGCCTTTCCTCGTGCAAGTCTGCATGAATTTGTAACACACAGGGGAGGACATCTGGGTCTGGATTTAATTCCATGTTTCCACAACCGAGTGTTAAAAAACAACATAAACATAAGACTTTGTGAAAACCAATGTGTTTGCAGTTCATTTTATTAATTGAAGCACAGTTATCAACAAGAGCAACAAGCAACATTACAAGCAACATGTTACAAGCAACACTAAAAGCATTACTTTGATACATTAAAGTACAGTGAAACACAGACTTCTTTTTCTAAGTATGTACAGATTTTGTTACAAAGATGGAAGCTACTGAAATGAAAGCCAAGCCATTGTTACTGGGATTAGTTACCGTAAAATGATAGTATTTGAGGTGTCATACGGATCTATGGGCCTTGTCACTGATACTAGGACATGAAAAATGCCTGGTAAGAACTGTGCTTGTGGAGACTCCCTGCCTAAATTTTAAGCTTCTGCCTAGCTGCCAATTTGTGTCATTTTTTCATGTACTAAAAAACTACCACGTCTATACCATAATAAAACTTCATGCCAGAGTAAACCGAAATGCAGTATGTTTCATCAAATTAAAGGCATTTTAAACAATAGAACAGGGGGGAAGTACCTGTGAAGAACAGTAAGCAGAGTCAAGTGTTAATCGTTAAGGTATTTTGAAACTATGAGACAGTTAATGTAACAGTAATGGAAGTAAAATGTAAACACACTGTGAAATTCATATCTCATTTCTATCTGGCTGCAAATTCAGTGAATACGTGTAAGGTATTTTAGTTTAATCAGACTAGTATGTGTAGAGTCCGTCTACAATTCCAGTTGGAAAAATTAATGCTTTTTGGTTTTGTCACTTTATTAACATAAAAAAGAGAAAATACTTGTGCTTTTAATAGCTCACTATATTTTTTGTACCTTAGACGTACTGTACTATTTCTGTATATGGGCTCTTGTATTGTTTTCACTCCTTGTTTTTATTCCTAGTTTGAGATTTTTTTTTAAACAATTAATATTCACAATCATTGTAAAGTTCAGTCATGTGCAACTGTTTGTGAAGATATGCATTTTATATATTTTTATATATTTTATAATTCTTCGGAGTAGTAATGAATAGCGTACAGGATGAAAATAAGGTTTTGTTTGGAAAAAACCCTTCATGATATAACCATCCTGGCCAGTTAGAAATATATAATGAAGAAATACTCACAACATGTAGCCTATGTACGGTTCCACCTGACCTACTGAGCAATCTTCCTGAAGAGGCCTTGATTTAATTTTCCAGGCTTTTAACAGAAGTATTTCCAGATTATAATTTCTTGCTTGCAGCTGACACTGAATATGTGTTCAAGTCCGCTATTAGATTTCTCAGTCTGCCTCTGAGATGCTGCTCTGGACTTAAACAGCTTAAGCTACCACTTGAGGACTTCTGAGGATTTGTAGTAATTATCCACGTTATTCTTCTCTTTGTGACATCTACGAGCCTTGCAAAAACCTAGATGCGTTCAAAATTTTACTTACAAGGGCGCAGAAGTTGGTTAAAAGATTTGCTGGTTTTTATCACAAGGGTAAATGCCTCCCTTGGTTGCTTGCTCTTCTATATAGGACCCTATCTTGTTTTCATTGCCATGTTCTTTTTCCTACTTTTTCGGAGTCTATGCTTTTTAAGCAGTTCATAGTGACATTCACTGTAGTATATGCTGTCATGTGCAATCGTGTGTGAAAAAGTGAGACCCAGGAAAACAGGAAGATCCAATGTGACAAAGCTGAGTGTTAGCCGGGCTCAGACTGGGAAGCGAATTGAAAAAAATCATGTGCCAAATCTGCATTCTTTTTACACAGGAGGGACAGCAGGGTATTTATCAGCACAGCTTATACATTACCTTCAGCTTCCACTCAGAAATATGGAAAAAGAGAACTTTGTGACATCTGCTCTCTTTGGGTTTTGCCAAGCTAAATAAGCTCTTTGAGTAGCTGGGTCACCACGGTTTTTGAAAAGTACTGCCAGATAGCTGGTGCTAAGTAGTCATCAGACTTTCAATTATGGTCTTTTAAACAAAACATTTACTCACATTCTTGGCTCTTCTCTGCCATAGTTGCTTGCAACAGTCTGCTAGACTAGAGGCAAGTTTGAAGCTCTCCAACCTCTGAAGAAATACCACCGTATAGGAGGAATGCTACATGAAGTAGTGGGAATGCCTACACAGAGAAAAGCACAAGTAACAGTGTGGATTTGTGTTATAGTGGTTAGGCTAGGAAATAGGAGAATGGGACCAAAGACTGCTTATTGCTCTTTCTGTGAAAGAAATTTTCATGCATACCTGTGTGATCTGAAGATCTTCCTGAAAACCAAAAATCTGAATTCAAAGCAACCTGAGGAATCTGGGATAATGCTTATGCTATCTAAGGAAAATGTGTTTGTCTCCAAAAATAAAAGAGTTGCACTATAGGTACTGCACTAAGACCAGTTAGGGAATCAGGTATTCTACAATAAGTGGTTTAAAGGAGTCCTGAGATACATAAGTTTCAAATAACAGCTTTTCAACATGAAAATATATGGTAGAATTTAAAGTGGAAAATATCCCATGAAACTGTTGTTCACATTTCTGTAAATTCACTGAAACTGGAAAGTATTTAATGATATTTGTTAAATATAGTGAAATTCTGGATAAACTGAAGTTTTGGAGGGAAATTTCTGTATACACTAGCATAAATTTTTGATGGGCTTTTTTTCAATTAATATATGCATAAATGCTGGAAAAATAACTTGAATTCCTGTATCTATAACACTAAAATAGGGAAAGATCCATTTTTAAGAACAGGTCTATTTGGATGTTCTTTAAAAATAACTTCCAGAGATCTTTCCTGGTATTTCACAGGTGAGAGCAGAATTTTACTGGGAGGGAACTGAAGAAACTTGAATTTTATAAGTTAAAAGATGAACAAATTGTAAAGCATTTTCATACACATATTTTCATTGATTTATTTTCAGATATATACATATGTATTTATTTATTTCCATTGGGTTTAATTATTCATAGAAATAACCCGCAGCATGCTAATTGGTACTGTATATTTTATAATACTAATACAATAGAAATAGATTTATTTGCTTAGGAGTATGAGAAATTTGCAGTTATTTTAAGAAACTAATATATGATCCAAAGTATAGTGCAAGGACACAGCTGTAAAGCTAGTGAGTAATACAAGTGTCACAGGCTCAGATTTTAAAGCTCTAGTATTTTAAAAAGTATGGGGGTTTTATTTTTAAAAGTATATATTTAAAGAGAAGACAAATTATGAATTAGCTAACAGTTAAATACACCTTATCAAGTTGGCTCTAATATCTGAATAAGGAAATAAATGATAACAGTATATGTGCTTTCATTCATGTAGTTCCTCTTTTGCAAAAGACTTAAATTGTCCTGAAACCTTCCTTAGTGGGTATTTAAATGTATTTTACAAAACACTTGGTCAAACATCAAGGTGAAAGCAATTCCATCAGCTTCAGGAACTTTAAAGTATCAGCATAAGAATTTGTTCTGAAGAATCAGGAGGAAGCACAGTTTGTGTCCAAGAGAGTTTCCTCCTCTCCTCTCGGTCTCCTGTCAGAGGCTTAATGGGACAGTTCTTTGCCTTAGCTCTGCTTCAGTTCCTCATCTATGAAAGAGGATTACCCTTATTTCCTTATCTGATCTGCTATAAGAAGAAATCCTTTAAAATTGTGACATATTCAGAGAAACTAATTTTTTAAGGCAATGTAAACTTTATGATAGATTTTTATGAGTACATGTCCATGCTGTACTGAACTAACTGCTCAATAATAAAACCTTTCTGGTCTTGTGTGGAAATTAAGTTTTAAGTCTTGAGTATTTCAAAATTAGTTTCTGTGCCTTTCTAGAAAAAAGCAGCTACTCGAGAAGCCTTTCAGAATGGCAGAAGAGTGCCTGAGGGTACAGATCCCTACTTCATGGGGAGGCACTTGAGTTTTAAGCAGAATTTTCAATACATGATATTAGAATCAAAACAGTGTTTCTGAGAGATTTCAGATACTTTCCTGGTGTTACAAGTTTTCAGTATTTTAAAGTTAAGAAGGAAAAGAGAACATAAAAATTAGTGTTAGGAGAAGAAAAAAGAAGTCTTGTCAGGCATTTCTATTATAATGCTGAGTTGTGCACTACTTCGCACTACCGGAAATGTTTCAAGACCCTCGCAAGATTTGGAACAGACACTTTCTATATATTAGTCTCTCACTAATTAGTTGTAAGGATTTTACAAGATTTAGTTCAAGTGTTCCATTATGGAAAGTGATATGTACAGAACTTGGTATGTCAGTTACCCTATGTACCCTACAGAAATAAACGAAATAAACAGCTCATTCTGAGTCTGCAAGCAGATTTTAATTTTTTTTTTTAATCATATGACAGAAAACTGGCTTTGGTTAAGTTTGAAGGGAGTTATATGTGTTTTCTACTTGTCTAGACCTTATGTGTACAAGGAAGCCATTTATATAAACAGCCATTGAGCCAGTACATCATCCCAGACCTCAGTAGCAGACTTTTGATCCATTTCCCTCAGATTCTTTTTCCTACAAAGCAGTTCAGTGCTCACTAAAACCACAAGAATCTTTTCCAGTTGCTCGCAACCCCAGACTGGTCTATATTAGTCCCTCTGCAGACCTATGTTCTGTTATTTGTCAGTCCCCGCTGCTTTTTTTCGTTAGGGCTTCTGCACTGTTCCCTGGAGGCATCAACTGCCAGACCTCCCAAACTCTTATGATGCGTAACACTTAAATATACAGCTTTCGCTTACAGTAAGCATTACTTCTTTGCTGTCACAACCACATGTGTTTTGTGGGGCTGAGATAAATTGAACAGGCACAAAAGAAAGACTAATATTTTCTAGATCATGATATGCAAAAATGCAAATCTAATAGCTACTGCCATGGTGATTGTACAAGTATCCCATCGCATCTTCCTCTTCATGAAGAATTATCTCTAAGAAGCTTGTTCACTCTAGGAGGCTAATAATGTGAGACCTGTTCTCATAGACGACTGTTGATCATCCTGCATTCATAGTAAAGGTCATAGGATTTCCCTGAACTAATTCTGCTTTGAAATAAAGCACATCCATTGGGGAAAAGACAATCCATCCTGATTTTCAACTTGCCTGTGAAAAGAGTATTTCTTAAAACTTTGAAACTTATTTCATTAGCTACATACCCTTGCAAGACTTTTTGCCACAGACTTTGTTGAGAAGGGAGTTTATGATGAGATTCTGAATTTATTGAGAGAGAGAGAGAGAGGTTTTTGCTGAGTGCTGTAGTACAGTTCTCAGAATGTGTGGATTGGAGTGAACGGTTGTCAATTTATTGAGGGTGGCAGGTGGAATTCAGTGCTGATAAGTTAATGCATACTAGAGGGGATAATTTGAATTTCTCACACACGTTGCAGATTTCTAAATTAATTCTAGTCACTGAGGGAAGAGACTTGGGCAATGTTTTGGACAGCTCAGCGAAAACAGCTCTTCAGTGTGCTACAAAAGGAAAATGCTAAGACATTTAAAAACAATTCTAAAAATTTTGAAATATTTTAATATCATTAAGCTAAACCGTTACTATTTTCTTACATAGTGTTTGTTACGTTCTGACACCTTCATCTCAGGAAGTCGTTTATCAAGAAAAAACAGAATTCTAGAAAAGGGTAAGGAGAAATTTGTGTGAGGGAATGCCTTTTTTTAAGGTTCTGTATTAATATTGTTTCATTTGAGGTGACTAAATAGGATTAGCTTTAAGAATAAGAAAAGCTAAACTGAGTTCTCCTATTTATCTTTTCAAAAATTAATGCGGATCAGTTGAAGCGGACAGTAAACTTTGAAGTGAAAATTGCTTTTTAAATAAACAACCTTAAACTGATGGGGTGAAAATTACTTAGATAGCCAGATTATTTCATAGTTGTTGAACCGGAAGTTTTTACTAAATCAGGAGATGAAGCACCACTGAGACAATCCATTGTGGAATTTCCCATGTTTAGTCCCATACTTAGTTTCCAGTCATCAGTTTATGTGATAGTGATAATGATCCCGGCATGAGTATATAAGATCAGTTAAGAGCTTTTGATGTTACCAGATCCTTCAGCTTTATTTTGATTTCAGATCATCTGCCAAACTTACCCAATGCTGAAGCAAGACTGTATTTCTGCTCTAAAAAGGGGGAAAGGAAGGGAAGGGGAACTAGAGATCAATTAAATTTGGTGAATCTAAAGATGCCACTTGCTGAAGACTCTTATTTCATTAGGCATACCTCACTTTTTGGCAGTATGGCTATATGACCGTATTTCACTTTTTATCCATAAAACTGAATGAGGAGAAAACTTCAGTTTTCTACCTGGCAGCTTTAGGTTCCTAAGAGTTATAATGCTGAACTTCATGGAAAAGACAAATGAGATGCTTCAATGACTGTAGGTACCTTAACAACTAATGGAAAGTTGGTTATAGTTTCTGTTAAGGTCATGTCTTAGGGTCTTCAAATCTACTTTTGACTATTAGGTGCTTGGTAACTTTGAAGCTCTGTCCTTCAATAGTTGTTAAGATAGAACTTCCACCAAGTTTCCATCAAGTTGCAAACTTAGTCTTCATCACTGCTTCTTCAGACTTCCTGCTACGAAGAGAAAGAAAAGAAAGGTTGCTGCCACAATTTGAGCCTCTGTTTGCATCCCTGTGTTTGCTAAAAGTAGCTTTCTCAGCAATATGATTCCTGACAGCTTTCACTCTCTAGGAACTTTCATTAAAGTACTGTTCATCTCCCTGCTCCTCCTTGTAAGATCATCAAAGAGCAGCATGAGCACTTCAAGTACTCTTTTGTAGATTCAGGAAGTCACCTTTGCACCGGTTTCTGTTCAGATGGTGGCTGCATTATTAAACTAAAAAAGACTTGAGTCCAATGATACTATTTAAAATGCCTTTAAAAATAACCCAAGTTAAGTTGTTGAGTTAGAAAGCTATTATTGCTTTAAAAGCTGATCTCATAGAGCATTCCAAAATTAAAAGGTAACAGGAAGAATTTCTACTTTTTAGTAACATGAAATTCTCATTGTTAAAAAAGGATGGGTAACTTTATTACTTTTCTCAGACTGAATATTCCTTAGATTGGGAGAAAGAAGAAAGATTACTTTTTATGAAAAGTTGCTTACAGAAAAAAGTATGTGGCAAGCACGTATTAAAAAATTGAACCTTAGAATAGGTACGATGAAGGTCAATGGCACAATTTTAAGGTGAGTAAGGAGATGGTGCTTGATAAAAATGAAATTTGTAGTGCAGATGTTTGTCATACAGACATCATGCTCAAACAATGCAAAAGCATATGGTTAGTTCTTACCTGCAGGAAGTAAAAAACATTGCCAAGTGTCTAAAATAAGCTCTAGTTTATTTGTCATATAGAAAAACAATACAACAAAATAAGAATACTACTTCCATGGTGTCCACCACCTATTGGAAGATACCAGTTGGAAATGTTTTTTGTGTCTGTTCTCTTTTGGGATAGAATGGACTAGAACAATGTATCCTAACCAGTTTATGTCACGTCAATCATAATCTGTATATTTTTGTTCATTATACATGGGTCACAGGCTGGAGGGGTTTTGGGTGTTGGTTCCTTAGTTGCAGTTCTGAGGCACCTTAATCTGGAGGAGAGCTTAATGTTTGCAAAATGCAGGACTTCATTTGATTCCTAACCCTATTTTCTCTTTTTTTCCTCTCCTTCTTTTCAGTAAAGCAAAATTTACACTGTTTCTTTTTCCTAAGGTTTCTGCCTTCTTCCTGATAAGAGCTGAGAAATCAAATATTCAGTATGTCCATTAACAATTGCTAACTCAATCACTATACTAAAACACTTTTTCTTGTTTCTAAGACCAAAGCTGAAAAAAATGTGTAATTTTTCTCTTAAGCATATGTATACATAAACAGATAAACAGTTGTAAACACCCTTGGCTTTAATACATGCAAAAGCTGTTCTCATTTGCAGTTTGAACCTGTAAAAAAATGTATACGTACTTTTGGAAATTTGGATTTAATTGCTGAATGGGGTAATAGAAGCTCTAATTTTGCCTCTAGATTATGGTAGACCAAGTCTAAAAACCTTATGTTAAACTGAAAACAAACGAGTATCAAATGAAGTGCTACTTGGGATACTTAAACATTAGGTTAACCGGATTAACACACTAATGACATTGCTATGAGAATACAGGACCTATTGTGTTTATTAATTGCAAATATAATTTCTGAAATGTACTAGGTTACTTGTTTTGCATAGTGTCCTTAATTGCACGGAAGACCGTGTCTCTCAGAAGAAAAAAACAGAAAAGCATGCACACACAATTTTCCCTGGCTTTTTCTGCTATTTCGATTCTATCTGCATGTTTGAGCTACAAAACCAATGTATGTATAAAAAACACCCCAACTCTACAATATCTGAACTTTATAAATGTTATCAGTGATCATAGAATCATAGAATGGCTTGGGTTGGAAGGGACCATCAAAGGTCATCTAGTCCAACCCCCAAAGAGCAATGAGTGTAAGGGAATTATTTTCTTTTAGCAACTTACTTTTTAAATATATATAAAAGTATAGATCAATCCTAATCTTTCTGTTGGTTGATAGAGACACCTGACTGAGTTCTGCCAGGTACAGAGTGCTCTAAGCATACTTCTGAACCTATGGCTGTTGGGAGTACTCAGGAATTCACAGCAACAGGTCCTAATTAAGCAAAGCTAAAATTGTTCTATTACATTTTAAAATTGCAATAAACATGACCATAGCCCATAGGGGAGCTAATAAAAGATAATCCCATGGTTTGCTTTGAAGCAATTACTGTATGTCCCTTTCTGCCTGCAGGAATCACCTTGTCACATCCCTCACTTGCATCAATCCACCACTTCCCCTTCCCCCTTCTATTTTTGTAATCCTGCCCTTTAACAAAAATAGAGTGTAGAGGATGACATAAAAAGGAGGGCTGCAGATGTACCGAAATATATGCTACTTGCAGAAGGATTGCAAACAGCTGGTGAGTTAATGTACTGCAAGCAAAATAGACTTACTTGTCAAATGAAGTATGAGGATTTCTCTATCTTTATGAAAGTAGGAGGCTAATACAGATAGCCTGAGTTGGTCTTATTCTGCCACTAATCTACACAGAGATCGTTTCAAGGAAGGGGAATGTTTTGCTTCAGAACTGGTATGTCTTCATTAAGCAAGATAGCTTTCGCTACACTTTCCGTCGGTTTTCTTCACCGTAACATTTATGGCAGGAGTCAGTTGTGATGGATTCTGTGGTGATTTGAAGCAAGGGTAGTATCTTACCTATACTAAATTCACCTTTTCTTGCTACTTAAGATTTGAACTCTATACAGAAAACTGCTGTATTTATCTATTGTGATCCATGCTAAAACAGAATTTATGAAAGGTATGTGATCACTGTTGAAGATGATTTAAAAAAAAAAGGTAAAATTGTTTAACCAGTATTGTTGTTACCTCTTCAGTTGTAGGGCACTGCCTGCTTCCATTTGAACCACATGTACAAGAGCAAAATAAGACAGGTGTAATTTGCATAATTTATCAGAGAAAATCATTAGAAGCAAGCATGTAAATGTGGAAGTGCTAGATTCTCGTTGATCCCTGCCCTCCCTGTGGCAGAGTCATCTCCTACGGGCATTTTCTGAAGAAGGGTTGGAAATGAAAGTGGGAAACATTAATTACCGATCAATATCCCATTGAAACTCCTTTACTGCACCAGCATTTTCAAAACTGGGGAGTAAGTCAGAAACTGAAAGAGGATGGGAGAGAGGATGAGCTCGTTTCTGTACTGCCTTTTCCTTTTCCTTGTTCCAGCTTCTATTCCGATTACCATGTCACTGAATAGATTGTCTTTACTGCAAAACAGGAAGAGAGTTGCTGAATTAAAATGTTGCCCTTCTTCCTCCCAACTGGATACGTTGCTCCAAAGAAATCATATATTTCAGGGATTTTACTTCCTTTCTTCTCTATTATCTCCCTGGCCTCCTTGCAGAAGTTACAAGCTTTTTCTTTCAAATGATGTTGTGTTGTAGTATTTACTTTTTTTTGTTCATTTTCATTCTGCTCTGTGGACCAAATAAAGTAATTTGGGAAACCACAGTATTACCTTTTATGTTCATTGCATTCTCTTCCTGTCTCTCCCTGGGAAGTGACAAACTGATAGTATCTGTAGATTTTATGTGCTTATAAAAACCATGCTCATCTTCTATCTACAGATTTCTGCAGGAAAACATGAACCAGATTTTTCAAAGAGATATTATAGTACTGAAAATATCACAAATCTTATACCAGCTTGATTGTAAAAAAGAAGGATTTCTAAAATACAGAACGATATCCAGCAAGGAAGTGCAGCATCTTAAACTTTACATATTTTATATCTGACTTCGAAAAGCAGAAGACAGAAAAAAAGCTATTTTCAATTTGAAAGTGGGTTTAGTATCAATTTATATTTAAAAACTCTTTTGACCATGGGAAACAAACATACTGTGCCATTAAAGCTTATACTGCAAGTACTAGTCACATTAATTGCTGAAAAGGTATAGAAAGGAAAAAAGTAAAAGTAACAATCAACAAAATAAAGGAACTATCTGATTCAGTTGAATACCTCCTGCTTCCGCTGAAGGCAACTTTGCTGTTGACTTTAGCATAACCACTTGGGTTTTTTTATGGACACAGACTTTCAAACACTACTTATGTGCAGTACAGTATGAATTTACATGCAATCTTACCTGTAAAGGTGTAGTAAAAAAACCTACGAAGTATGAATCCACAAAAGATATGCAATGCATTATTGCATTTCTATTCTTTTGCTTTAATGCAATTTTAGTTTAATCCATAATGTAAGAGTATTCACGATATTGATATCTATACAGGAAATATTTGCATAGATATTTAATGAACGTGTTTGATTAAAAATATTATGTTTCTTATGTCTATAAAATGAGAAAAAAACTATTATAATGAAGAAAATTAAATATACATGATATGGAGGAAAAAAAAAATTTGGCCAAGTCACATTTCATATAGATGTTTAACTTGCAGTCCATCTACTCACTGATGTAAACTTAAAACTGCATAAATAATAACAGTAAAGTTATTTTATCTGATGGATTAAAATAAGAAGTGTCAGATACGGTTTGAATTATCATTTCCCCAAAGGAAATTTGTAGCCTGACCTTTTGATTTTATTACAATGGACTACCTTCCCACAAGCCTTTTTAAAGTAGCACACCACCATCTGTTGGTACATTATGTATTTATGTATTTCCTATGTAAATGTCTTAGAACAAAGTTTTAGTACTTTTATTAAGATAATTTGAAACAACCTATTGGGACATATAAAAAAGGGCAGTGCTGATTGATGTATTTTTGGTTAATACACTGTTGGTATCTTTTTTTTTTTTTTTTAACATGACAGCATGTAATTTATAGTTGTGCCACAGAAGACATACCAAATAACCAAGATTTTTTACGTTAGTCTTATAGTATTGTACAGTTTCTATTTGTCTGATGTAGATGCTGCTGCTGCTAATGACTGTATAGTCTATGAGGAAAAATCCCGTATTACTGTTAAATTTTACTGATATGAGTGTCTCTCTTTTGAAGTATGTGTTTGACTGCAATGATATTCTCAGAGCCTAAAAACGTCTGTGGCCATTTCCAGCTAGTGCCAACCACTTTGAGACTTCGCTGCTTGTAGGATGGCAATAGAAGTAGTGAGGCGGTCCCTGTGAATTCATGATGAAATGCATTGCTTTGGTTGTTTAGCATAAGTGTGTGAGGGGAGATAGGCCTTTCTCTTGTGGAATCTAAAACAGAAGAAACAGAAGTCCAAGCAAGTGCTAAGCTGTAAGGTCTAAGCAGCAAACTCTGTTTCCCTGGTTGGTGTTCAGTTCCCTGCTTGCTTTTAGAAACAGTGAAATAGAAGAAACAACTCTGCACTAAAATACTGTGATGGTAAGCATAGTCAAAATAATGCCAGCAATATATAGATGGATTAGACCAAAATAATCAGCTTGCAGGTGACATATTGCAAAGCTATAAGGGTCAAAGATGCTAATACCAAGGCAATGACAAGGTGGGGTAATCTTCTGGGGTGTGATGAAAGAGTCACTTTGAACTCTTGCCCTCCTTGATACATCAACAAATGGCAGTTGCATTTATATAGCATTTTATATGTTCCAAGCCCTGTCTGGATTCTTGCAATGCTGTGCTGAGAAAAGTTTGGAAATATCACTCATTATTATTTTTGCTACCACGAAAGCCAGCTGATTTTCCCCGGGACACCTAATGGGCCTGTGGCTAAACCAGGATTGTTCTGACTTCAGCCTCATCATTATTTTTGATATATGCCAATCACCTTGACCTGGCCAGTGGTGTTCTGGCATCCAGGCATCTGAATGAACTCCACAGTTGCATATAACAAGCCACAGAAAACAGTAAAGGAAAGAGAAAAATCTAAACCCAGCAAAGATCAAGGATATTCCAGGTAGGAATACATGAGTAACCTCTCAGAAGATACACAGAGAGGGAGAGAAAGAGGCAAAAAACGTAAAAGGTTCGACAAATAAAATTAGTTTTATAGGGACCAGAGGTTATGGAATCTTGTGGGCAATCTCCATACCCCACAATATGATGGTTGTCAAAGAAGTAGACCACAATTCTTGCAAAATGTATACCAGAAACCAAACTGCTTCGCTATCAGGAAAAAAGTTGCAAAATTGCACCCAAGTTCTTCCTTAGTTTGAGATTCATAAACAAAATGTGTTATTGAATAGGTATTGTAGAAAGAGAGCTCTGTGGAGAATTAACTTCCTGGGACTTCATCTTTGAACATGAGGACATTTTTCCCTAATCTTGCAACACTCCACTAAATAAGTTACCTCCAAGACTGTCTCCTCAATTTTTTTTTCAATGACTGTGGATGACTACTAAGAATTACTCATTATTTTTTCTAATTTATCTTGTTTGAAAGATTAAATTACTCAAGACTCCTTGTACATAGGGGTTTTCAGTCTCTCCTTCCTATAAACTGTTTCTTCATTTCATATTGAACTAGATAGTCTCTATTGCTCATGAAGGTATTGACTCTCATTCTTAGTTTGTTCAATGAGGCACAGTGGAACACTGTTGCTTCTTATAGCAAACTACCTGACTTCTACTGCATAAATATTAATAATTAGTGTTGTTCCCATCTTCATAATTCTGGATTCTCTGCCAGTCCTTTTTTTGTCCTCATGTTAGGAGCAGTGTCAATGCCTTATAGGCCGAAGGTAAGAGAGTCCATGAAACATTCTGGCTGTTTAAGAATGTAGGTATGTAGGCATGTTTTCCCTCCTAGATGACTACTGTTCTTCCTGTCTTAGAGATCTTGGAATGACACTGGGTACACGTACATGAGTTACAATACCAAATGAACTCTCCCCTTCTCCATGAGGAGAGTGCCAGTCTAAGAAAATCAGTCACTCTAAACATATTTTGCAAGGAGTACATGTTTAGCCAAAGTTAGCAGTCTTCTGTTTCAAACCAAAGTTCTGCAATGAAGTCAACTGAATATTCTGTTAGAATGCTAATTTAAATCAGCCAGCCTCAGGACATATTCCTGTATGCACCTATGCACCTTTCTCTTTGAAAACTAAAATATACATTCACTGCAGTTTAAGAGTACTGCGCACAGTAAAAGAATCTATTGTTTTGTTTGACCATATGAGAATTAGTCTAGAGTAATTTTAGAGTAATTATTACAATAGACCATGGGGGAAAAAAATACAAAAATATCAGTAGCATCTTACCTGGGTTTCTGTTCCCTCAGGGACTTTTCCATGGTTTGAACGACTAAAGCAGGATTCTACGAGTCATCAGGATATTACAGTTTTGGGAGCTTCAGTCTAGAGTCACAGAATCACACAGAATGGTTGAGGTTGGAAGAGACCTTTGGAGGTCATCGGGTCCAACCCTCTGCTCAAGCAGGGCCACCTAGAGCAGGCTGCCCAGGGCCATGTCCAACTGGCTTTTGAATATCTCCAAGAATGGAGACTCCACAATGTCTCTGGGCAACCTGTGCCAGTGTTTGACCACCCTCACAGTGAAGAAGTGTTTCCTTATGCTGAGAGGGAACCTCCTGTGCTTCAGTTTGTGCCCACTGCCTCTGGTCCCATCACTAGGCACTGCTGAAAAGAGCCTGGCTCCATCTTCTCTACTCCCTTCCTTCAGATATTTGTACACATAGATAAGATACCCCCTGAGCTTTCTCTTCTCTAGGCTGAACAGTTCCAGCTCTCTCAGTCTTTCCTCATAGGAGAAATGTTCCAATCTCTTAATCATCTTCATGGCCCTAGAAGTTTCTTTTTTTTTTCTGAAGCAGTCATGACTTATCCAGCCAGACTATTCAACACAGCATCCTTATTCCTGCAGAGCGCTTCATATTTTTCTAGAAGCTATAGAAATTCTAGTGACATGTAAGGACAGTGTCCCCTAACATGCGCTCTATAGTTGAGTGTTTACATCTACTGGAACTGTTATTTTTATTTGTGGAAGTGTTTCCACCGATCTGGGTCCATGCCAGACTTCTCCAGAGTTTTCTGTTAGTGACTGGAGAAAATTTCCCTGAGCAACTAATGAATAAGGTCCACATTCTGCAGTCAGTTATAAATGTGCATACTGTTACAGGGAATGATCAAGGTACAAAGAGTTTCTTGTCAGGGCAAGGATTTGTGTCATCATTGTTATAACACTAACCCACTCTCAGTACAGACACTCAGTAGAAGTAGTGAATGAGCAATGTGTCTCCTGCCTTTGGAGCTGGGTGGTTTCTGATCCCTGTTCCAAGTGTATTTCCGAATCTTTCAAGCACAGTGTTACATGCAGATCTCGTACCTGCCACACCTGGGATCTGCAAATGGCTCTGTCCTGCTGCTCCCGGCTGCTCTTTTACACCTTACTCCTGCTGCTCTCGAGCTGCATTGTTTTTTTCCATGCACAACTGTGGCAGTAAAGCAAAGGATTTAGAATATTTAAACTAAACTTGAATTATGAATGAGAGGAAATCAGCAAACAGTTTTGAATATATTTTGCCTTTTTACTTTTGCCACTCCTTGGACTCTTTGAGTTTGGTTCAAGTCACTAACCAGGCAGAGCTTCTGGCCTTGGGCTGCAGTCTTGAGTCTTGCAATGGCGTTGCCTCTCACTAAGAATAGGAGCTCCCTTTTAAAATTATCTCAGTCACCATACACTTATGTGGGGAAATTCCAGGCTCTGTCCCTTCTCTTCTGACTTCATGTAGGAAGAGACATGCAAGATCATATACTGGTAAATCTGGTTTTGTACTATCTGAGACTTATATAATATGAATGTTCGGTTTCACATCCATTTTGTAGCCAGAACGCAGAAAAAACTATAACCGTATACATAATAGAACAGTGGAGATGCCTCAGGTAATTCTGAGCTATCTAGCTGCAGCAACATTTAAGTCAGTGAGGCTTAATTTATCCTCTTCTTTGGCCCACTGTGAGCTCAACGTTGCTAACTCTAGTATTGCATCTAATTATTCACTATAGTGCAGTCTGCAACCTAGACATCCCACAGACTCTTCTGAATTATTAAGTCCTTGTTACAGATTCTGTAATCCATGATAAAGATTACTGTCGTTAATGTGTCTAAGACTATGGCAATACCACATCTAAACTGGTTTTTGGGAGACTCTCACAGTAATTCACAAAAAAAGAAGTTGGTCACTTTCTAGTTTAGGTCATTGGAGAACTAAATTTTGCAACTTGGTTTTCGACTTTTTCTTTTTGGCATGTTGATAATGACAAACAAGATAGATAGTTTCTTGGTCTGAAGATTATTCCTTTTATTTAAGTTCTTTTCCACCCTGCTATACAATTTCCAAGAAGGGGATTTGTTTGTGGACTTTAAGCCATTCCAGGCTAATGTATTCTGAACATACAGGCTCTTTTTGAGCTGTTAAGGATTAGTTATCTCAAATTACAACCATAGGTAGCAAAGCAATCATAACCACTAAACTATTATATTATCTATCATAATTCTTATTCTTATTCTGTAGACATTTGTGATAGACTAGGTTAGACTCTTCTGGACTATATGTTCCTGTTATATGCTTTTTTTTGCAAGTATTTTTCTCACTAGATAGATACCGTACTCAATATACCCATTCTGTAAATTCACATCAGTGTCTTCTTTAAAAAGAGGAAACATCACCAATGAGGAACTGGTGGCGTTAGAGATATGAGGTAGGAAAAACAGCAGAAGATTCCCTATAATGCTCTGTGTAAACTTTTCTGTCTATCTCTATCTGGCTGTTAAGTTGTCACTGAAAAGCTGGTATTAGCTGCAATATTTAGGTCTGTAATTAAAACACACCATTATTATTTATCCATACCATAGTAAAAGCTTTCAATCTTTTTTTCAAAATAACCTTAACAATTGAACTGCTAAATCCTGTGGTGATCAGTGTAAATTAGATTCTTAAATGTATGCTTTTTAAAAAAATAAATCTCCTGAATTACTCAGACATTTTAAATTATTTCACTTATAGTGTCTTTGGTGGAAGTGTGTTAAAAAACAAAAGTAAAAATATTATGAAATCTCACAGTTTTACTCAGTACAGATAAGAATTTTGTTTGCGTGATAAAATCTAAAAAAGGAAAAGGAATACATGAATAATAATGATATGTAACTGCACTACTGAAGGTGTTTATGAAATTGTTTTGATCTGTGCTTTATTAGACGGTTTGATTTACTAAGCTTTCAGGTTCATAGAACATAATTGTCCTGTAGCTTATGCTATGTACTGTCATTCAGGAATAGCAATAATTTGTTGAAAAGTTCCCTTCTATCTTAGAAATCAGTAAGCTCTCTGAAACTCTGATTATCTTTGTAATATTCTTGCTTAATCTTTAATTATGATACATGGGTTTTCTTTGTTATTAGTAACAGTTTAGTGTCAACATAATGTTTTTAAAAGCACTCTTTCTTCCCAAATTAGCAAAGAGCTGAATGATTGAAGTCCACTGGTGTGTTTAATACACTTTAAGTTACTCCATGCTTTATCCTTTAGAGGAGACAAACATGCAGCCATGTGACAAAGTGCTACCAATTCCATAGCCAGGTGATCTGTACAGCATAGCATTAGTAGCAGTTACGAACTAAAATGAAAAGATCTTTTCTTCACAGCAGAACCCCGCCCCCCAAAACTTAGGCATCTAGTCAATGACATCCAAAATCTGGAAGGTAATACAGCTCGTGTGCTGAGCATTTACAGGTTCCATGGACTCTTGCAGAAGTGGCAGGTTCCCAGCAAACTCCTAGCATCTTTACAGCTTTCATCACCAATGGATTCTGTTTATCTTTTTCCTTACAATCATGGAAAGAGAAGGTGGAATTATGCTGAAGGAATTTTTCTGGTGGAAAAAATAAGTGTAAAGCAAGGGTTTATAATTTTAAAATGTATAGATAAATGGCACATAGGCATTGAAGTTCAGTTAGTGAGAAAAAAATATTTTTAGGCTATTTTTCTTTATTTATTTTTTTTCTTTTTCCAAATTTAAGTATTTGAGTGTCCATGTTGTTCTGAATTACTCCTAACACTTCAGCTAAACTCCACTGTTTGTTAATAGGTCAACAATGGAACTAACGTACAAATCTAGTGCAAGTAGATGCTTAGTAAAGATAGGTTTTAGTATCTAGTTTCCTGGAGGTTAATGTGGACAATGAAATTAGATTAAATGAAAGAGTTTAGTTTATTTTAAAAAGATTAGAAAGAGCGAGTCACATAAGAGAGTTCAAATACATAAAAAGCTGCTGCAGAGGGGAAAGGAATAATCAGTTCCCCTCACCCTTAGCAGGTAAAATGAGAAGTTACAGGCTTAAATTATAGTAAGGGAGATTCAACTCTAAGGGAAACTTCACAGCAGTAGGACAGTAAAGCACTGTAATAGAGAGGGAAGTGGTGGAACATGTTGTCTTCCAGCTGTGTTTTTCTGTGGTTACCATGAGAGGTTATCATGGCTTTCATTTTGCTGCAGGACAAGAGAGTCCTGCCCAAAAATTTCCCTTGAAGTAGCAGTATTTTATCTTCCTAAACTGCATAGAGGAATGGGACATATCACTGATTTTGGAGTCTGTGCAAAAGGTCTCTGTTGGCATCCCAGACATTACATGTTAGAAGGATCTACTTCACTATTTCCTTGTTCCAAGACAGGTGAGTTCCTCAGCATGATAGATGGCTTGCCAGCACTGCATAGTCATCACTGAAATGCATTAAGGCAGAGAGACATCTAATTTAAGTAGCGGGGAGGAGGAAATTCTTGTAGTCATAATTTCTTTAATAAATACAAGGCTGTGAGAAAATTGTTTTCCTTTGTTCTCCTGCTGTGTCTGCCTGATTCTGTCTCTTTTCCTCTGTGTGTAGTTTTACCCACCTACATATTCTGGACCTCATTTTAAAGTTAAGCTTCTCCTCCTTAGTTTCCAGCATTTGGACTGTGCACAATAGAATCTGAGGGGCATACTTCAGGTATCTGACAGACTGAGCCAAGCTCCTTCAGAATTTGTTAACAGAAAACTGAGGTATCTGAGGAATGCAATAGATTTGTTGTCTCTTATCTTGTTTCATGATCCTTTCTCACAAGGACAGAACACTAGTAGCATCTAGTGCTACTAAATGCTATTAGCTCTCAAGCATTCACCATTTATTAGTCTTGGAGGTCAATTGGACTTAATTTTCAAAAAAAGAAGCCTGGTTTTAGAGTGTCATCTGACTTCCCGGTATTTTGGCTGTGCCTTCTAGTTGCTATTTTGAAGCTGAGGGAAGACCCAGGTGGTCTACTTCCTTTGTTCAATGATAGTGACTATCAGGCATCCTGTATTTAACTTGTAATTAAATCTTTTTGGAAGGGGAAAGGCTACACTGTCCTCCCCTGCTTCTTTCTGAGCCATGTCTCTTTTCCTTTTCTGTGTCTGCAGTGGCACTCTGCTAGTTTCCGGTTTTTCCTCTCTACTGCACTTCTCACATGAACAGTACTCCCCAAGCTATTCTTTTCTCTCTCTTTCTAATTCAGATATCTGAAGGTTTAGCTCCTGGTGAATTTGGTTACCTGTAACCCCATAGCTCTGTCTCCTTCAGTTATGCCACAGTGAGGATGGTTTTGAGGGGTGATAGGTGGCCTTGCAAGCCTACCAAGCAATTTTGTGTACCCTTAGCACTTGAAAGAGAGCTTAATGAAAAGCCCTGCTCTGTGTCTGCATACCAAATTAATGCTGAGAAGGTGGCAAGAAGGTGGTATCATTTTAGACAGCAGTGACATGCTGCTCAGAAGTATTTTTCTTTCCTGACTTATCATTTGTTTTAATATCACTGACTTGAGAAGATGAATCTCAAAATAACCCCATTCTTAAATATACTCGTCGCAAATATTAATTCAAAGGGACTTTACATGCTTTACATTGAAATCAACTCACCCTTTGTCAAACTAATTTCTTACTTCCATGGTCTTTTTTCCACATATTGCATTGCTCTTGCCAGTCTTCCAGCTCTAGTGGGCCTTTCAGAGCTATCTTCCAATAATGGAAGGGAAAATGTACTTCCTGTTCAAAGCAACACATAAACTAAATTATCTGTGTGATGACCCAAATCTAGCACAAACTTGGTGTTCACAAGTTCACCCTTGAAGCTGAAGAGTGCAAGAAGTCAGGAGGATGTAAGTTGGATTTAAGTACTGATTGTAGCAACTCATTTATATTGGAAATAAGAGCATCTTCCTATCTATTAAAATTTTGTTCTCATTCTGAATGGCTCCTGTATATACAGATAGTGTGAAGGTGAAAGAGGTTAGGCTGGGTCTTAATCCTGTCTGTACTGTATCTCCTTGTTGTGTGGAGCTCACAAACATTGAGATTGTGTCTGAACTGCACTATGGGAAGGTAAACCTGTTTAAATTAGAAATACCTGAACTCATAACCTGAAGATTTCCCCTATCTTTAGTGCCAGTTTGATCTTTTATTCACACTGAGCCAGTGTTCATCTGTAATACACATTCAGTGTTAGTAAAGTAAACCATAGCAATGAGTTCATCCATCTTGTTCTTCACTGGGTTTGTAAAAGAGGAGTACACCACCAACATGGTTAACCTTCTACTGGAACTGAATTGGGTTGACTCTGCAAGCTGAACTTAAGGCTGAAAATGGCAGACTACACAGTTTGGTGTTAGGCTGTGTATAAACAGTGTGTATAAACAGATAAAAACCCCAGAAGTGTTGTATGAGGCAGACAGAGCCTACAACACACTAAAGGGGGGAGTGGGTGGATAGCATTCATTAATGTAATGATTCAGAATCTGTAAACTGGGATGTGATATGTTTGAAAGAGGTGGCTGAACCAATTTTTTTTTTTTAATCTATTAATTCTTTTTTTTTTTTTAAAGAACACAAGATCAGATTTATGGGGTCACAAGTACTTTGTTACTGGGAAGAGTGAAGCTGCAGCAATACAATGTAACTGTGTCTTGTAGATTGGCAATATATGTACCTTTTATTCTAGTGAGTAGTTCCAGTCCTTAGATGAGAAGCTAAGACATTTTTTAAGATCTACAAGTGCTCTCATTGCCTCAAAAGTCTTACACTCTGCTTTGTATAGGCTAGATTTTGAGAATGCTTACAAACATTAAGATAACCCCAGCGACTTGCTTATGAAACATTGGCTCAAGAGGACAGCATATTTCAGAGGGTTTTTCCAGGTGTTCTTAAGATATTGGCTTTAATCTCTAAAGCTTTCAGTTATTTGGACCATGCCTTCTCCCTCTTACTTTTACACAATTAAGAGCATAAACAGTTGACATTAAATCCCTCTTGATTTAAAAAGGAAGATCCTCTTATCAGGGAGTTTCCTGTAAGTGGGGACAGGCTCCGCTACTTCACTATCTCCTGGCCACCTGCTTTGCCTATAAGTATGTGATTTTGATATTCTTCTCAGAAAGCTGAATATCTCCCCACCCTCTCTTTCATATTCTTTGAGAGATGATAACAATATAGTGTAACTGTGTGAGAGCTATTGTGGATTTATTATTGTAGTTGGTGAATATTATTATGTACCCTGTGGACAGTCAATTATATGTGGCATATATTGTAGTTTTTACATTTTGTCTGCTTTAAAAATTTCTTGAAGTGCCTAGAGCCAGGGTTACGTGCTTAAGTTGTAACTTCAAATAAATAAATACATTAAATAAATAATTGAAGCATGCAGTTTCAGATAATAAAAAGAGCTGGCTCCTGGGTAGAAAACACTGTAAGTCTTAAACCAGCAAAATCTTTAATAAAGGAGGTGAAATAAAAGCCCCAAAGAATTTATTCTCTGAAAAAAACCCAAACCAAAACCACAACCCAAACTAACAGGATTTATGCTTGGTGAATTAGAAGCTTCATTATATATGGTACAAAACTAACTATTAGGGAGCATTTTATTTACCTCTAATTTCTATTTATAGCCACTGCACTTGTCATTGCAGGTATGGTTACAAAAGTATGGCTACCTTCCACCAACTGACCCCCGAATGTCGGTGTTGCGCTCTGCAGAAACCATGCAATCAGCTATAGCTGCCATGCAGCAGTTCTATGGCATTAATATGACAGGAAAAGTGGACAGGAACACAATTGAGTAAGTAACCAGTACTGAACTGCTCTTGACTTTTCTGTTTCAAGCAAGCTGAAATAGAAGTGAAAAAACTTTATAACACATGAAGCAGGGTGACCGGATATCCAAATAGTGTTGCAGCTTCAGATGGGGAGTTAAAATATTTCTCTCTCTCCTTGCCTTTTTTTTTTTTCATCTTCAGTATTTCATGGTAGAAGGTAGCAGGTGACTACCTGCCTAACTGGTATCTGCCTTTGGGCATGCAACTGTAAATAAAATGTTTCAGGGTTAACTAAAGAAAGGGCCAGAAGGTTATCAATGTGGATGTGGAGAAACCTATTCGAAACTGGCAAGAATTCATTAAATGTTTCACAGTGGAAAGAGTCTTTTCTTACTGGAAAATCTTTAGTGTAAATTTCCTTATCCTTATTGAAAAAAAATTTAGCACGCTCCACTGGCCTATTCATTTAATGGTTTCCAGTAACAGAAGACCAAGTGTGGTCATTTTAACATGCAGTAAAACTGGGTAAGTTTTGCATGCCCTTTGCAATTGTGAGGCTGTGTAATGCCAGCACTGTCTGATTTTACTGACAGACTGAACACAGGGAAACTTTGTGAAACAGAGCTATTAAAAGACACTTCCAAACAACTCTATACTATGACAAATTTTAAAAATGTGCCAGGAAAATGCAAAAAAAAAGAAAAGAGTATTATTACACAATTACGAAAACATACCTGGGATGAAGATTTGAAGTGCTTGTTGTACTCATTCCAGTTAAAATGTGATAAAGATTATCTTGTGATTTTAGAAAAAGTTACTTTGCTTGAAAAGCAAACAATAACAAAATAGTACTGTCACTACATGTCCAACATTTACTTTATTGAAATATGTTTCTACTCTCTAAAATGTTTCTTTGGGTTTTATTTTTTTGGGTGGGCGGGGGCAGGCAGAATCCTCCTTCATTTCCCATTTACCAGCCCCCTCTGATGTGTCATCTTTTGTTATTCTTTCTGGTGACGTAGCTGACATGAATGATTTTTCTATCATTAAGAGTTTAGGGAACAGACTACCCAAAATGCTGGCAGGATTGGAAAAATCATTTTATTCCACTGGCACATGCATTATGGCATTGAAAAGCAATAAAGCAAAGCAGATTTTAGGGCTACCCTAAGGGGAGGTGAGTTGATCACACATCCGTCAGTTTAGGAATTTAAAGGACCTTAGAACATGCAGTGCAATAGCAGTAAATGCCTTGTGAGAGAGCCATGCTCAAAAGTATGCTTATGATCCAATCTGCAGGGTGGAAAGACTGGGCTCTTTATACAGCTTCGGTGGTTGCTCCTTGAGGGCAGAGTGCTGCTATACCAGTCGCTCGTAGCCTTTTAAAGACATGTTAGTGGCAGCTTTGTAAGAGGCAATGTATTTCACTAAAAGGAAAATAATCTGTTCACAGTTAGCAGTACAGAGAAGATAGGAAGTGGTAACCTAAGGGAAAGCAGAGGCCATCTCTTAGTTTAGAGTATCAGCAAGCCAGCTGAAAAAAAACGAGCCGAAAAACCACTTCAATTGCAAAGGGAAGTGGTTTATGTTTGCTAAATTGGGCTTGTTGGCCAGCATGTCAGCAAGGTTGTCTTCACTTCTTCTGCTATGTAAGAGACAGAGAAATCCATCTATGCAGCAGTCCAAAACATTCATTTTATAATCTGGTGGGTATTGAATCTTCCAAACCTTTTGATGCATGATTTTCTTCTACACAGAAAGATATATTAAAGTATGGCAATTCTTAAGTACATATAACTCACGCTGGATGAATTCTGCATGCTTGGAGTTGCATTAACTTGAGTCAAGTTGGGAACAGAACTGATTCTTAAAGACTTGTTACATTTGCATTGGTGTTGAGGAAAAAAATAAACTCATTAACTAAATTGTGGCCTCAAGTTACTGTCAATTAACACCACTGAATATTCTTGGGAGATATGACTATATAACAAAGGATAATTTTTTTTTCAGTTGTTCATTTATCGCACTATTTTGTAAATATTTGAAATAATTTTCCCTTTTGTTTACAGAGAAAGTATACATACTCTCTTTTGGCCAGAAATATGTGACAGTTTACCATTTGTTTCTCTGTGATTAATATGTTATAATCACATACAATGTTGTGATTACAAAATAAAAAGTACAGCAGGAACCTCATAAAACCAGTATGTTCTCGTCTTGTGCATGAGGATTTACCTGCTTCTCTAGCATGTCTTGAGAAGAGATTACAATGTGCCTCTTTGTCTTCAGAAGGTCAAACAATTAAAAGAAGTTATAGTAGTACCTAGATAGGAACCAACTTTGGGGATATTAACAGAGAAATAATGTCTTCCAACAACATCATCAAAAGTCTCCTGGAGGGATTTTGTTGCTCTGAAAAAAAGATAATCCCTCAATGAGTATTTTGGTATGCATAAATATGAACAGTGTTCATCTTTGCCCTACTACTCACCATTCACTTTTTTTTGCTATATTTTTTAATTTGTTTCCCAAGTGGCTTGAAAAGCGTGATGCATGCTTATTTCTGGGGATAAGGAAGAGTGAGTGGTAGAAAGAGACATCATTATAATGGTGTAAAACTATGAGGGATGTTCTGAATACAAATATCATGACAATGGCAAACCCAGTGGAAATACTGTCTGACATTTGCATGGGGTGCCACAGTATTTTCTGTGATTCATTTATGTATGTATGACAAGACACAGTCAATGATTCATTAAAAAGGAGTCTTCTGAAAATGGACCTACTGTTGGCATGCTGGCCTTTCACATCCCTAAACCAAACATACTAAGTAGAAAAAGACTAGTTGTTGTCTTTTCTTAAAACTGCTATACATGTTTATTTCCAAAACATGTTTTGCAGATTAAAGGGATATATTACAAACTTCCTGGTATACAGATAGAAAGGTAATGTATAAGATGCTGACTAAATCTATGCAATAGTAACAAAGCATTAATTTCATTTAAAGTCATCCTTAATAAATAAATGGCAAATATGCTTATTTTAATGCTCAGTTGAGATGAGCTTCTAACCAAGTTTACTTCAAGGTTCATAATTAAGATGTGATCATATTTATGTGTGATCTCTGCTGTTTTTATATTAATTATCAGTCATAGAGTAAGAGTGAACAGTAAATTTTGAGCTGTTGAAATTGACACAGTGGTCTATTTTATTAGTAAATGTTTTTGTACAACAACTATACATAAGGTCTTGAACCCTCAGCAAACATTCAGTGAGAAGCCTTGCAGACAAATCATCAGTAACAGGGCTGAAATACAGTATCTTACATCACTCTTTGACTGCTTGCTATTACTTAAAGGAGTGTCAGTAAGTCCTATAATAGTGGAATACAGAGGAGAAGAGTAAAGATGTTTAGAAAACGTATGTATCTCTCCTCACAAGAAGTTTAAGGGTACCATTCAGTAGTTTTCTTAAATAAATGTCTATAGTTTTTCCAGCCACTAAGTCAAGTTGCACTAAGTCAAGTTGCACACCCTTTTATTTTCCTTTTTTTGCTGTAACTCTGCCAAAAAAACCCCAAAGGACACACAGACAACAAAAACATTATGTAGCCTAAGCAGCAGTTTTGATTAGGGATAAACGAGGGGGAGTATCTAACCAAAGGTAAGTTTTTTAATGTTTTGATTCTGTGTTAGACCAAAACTTTTTCCTGAAGGCTTAAGAAAGTAAGGAGGCAGAAAGAGATTCTTCCTCTTAGCCCGCAAAGAACAAAATATGGTTAGGAACTGGCTTGAGTTATGAGAAGTTCAGTTTCAGCTCTCTACTGGAAGAACATTACAGTTTTGCTGCATATTTTTATCTTTTCAGATTTCCTGTGAGTCTAAACTGTGTTAATTCTCTTGACATATATAGCTCCTCAAGATTCAAACTAATGGAGCTAAGAGAGGAATTTGATGTGTCATAGTCTACAGATAGAGTATATTAGTCACAATTAAGCTTCTTTATTGAGTATTGATTAAATATTAATTTTGAAGGGCTGCTGCATAAAGATTTCTTCAAGTTCAGAAACAGCTGAGCGGCAAAGTCATATGTATGCACCAGTATGCACCTTTTTAAAATGAAAAACAATTATTTAAAAAAAATTAATTAAACTCCAACAAGCCATCAAGAACATGAAAGACTTTGATCATATTTTGTTAAAAGCAGCTATATTTGGAGGAAAATATAAATGAATGTTTCATTTGTCAATTGCCCCCCAGATGGAAGAGCATATTACACACTAAGTGTTCCCAAATGTCATGAGCATTAATGATTACTACTGACAGAAGTCTTCCTCCCAGTGTGAGAAAAATTACTGTTTAAAAAAATAATTTTAATATATTAAAAAAAAAAAAAAAGGAAAATTTATGTGCCAGAAGTTGTTAATATTTTGCTTCATTTCTGTGCTAGAAAATACTGAACTCCAATACTAACCATGTAATAACTTGTTTAAAAATCTGACTGCTAAATTTAGCTCAGCTAAGATCTGGGTGATAGATTTGGTGACAGTCCAACTCTTCAGGTGCAAATTTCATCTTTCCTTAAATTTTACATGAAGATAATTTCCTGAAAGCTAGTGAACCACTTGTGCAAAGGCTTCCATTTGATTTACATTGGGATTTATATTGTGTGTGAACCACAGTCCCAGTCCTCATGTAAGAACAGTTAGAACACGAGCAGACCAGACAGCATGACAACATGGAACCTCCCTTGCCCATTCAAACCAATAAGGATACAAGCATAATGTTCTTGATAGGTGGATACCACTTCAAAATCAATGCAAGAACAAATTGTGACTGCTTGAATTTCATAATATGTTATTTTGGGCTATGTTTTGTTTTGCCAAAAATGGTTTGTCAGTAGTTCTAGTAAGATAATAGAGTGTTGAATTTTTAATCCATGCTACCTACTGTTCTTGTCATTTTCTATTAAATCTTAAGTGTAAACATTTTATGCTAACATTATTTTCTTTAAGAGTATTGAGCCTTTGACATAATTTGAGGGATTATTTCAATAACAGCTTTGAATTCACAACTTGGAATATTCACAAATTTTTAAATTCACAACTTGGAACATTTACACTTATCTGCCCCTGGCTTGCTGGTGAGCAAACCCTGTTATTAAAATAGGTCGGTCTCCATCAATTAAGCTAAATAATGTAAACTTTTTTTTGGGGGGGAGGCCTAATTCAATTGATTTAAAGTCATTGCCCTTGAAACAGCACAACTGTAAGTGGTATATTATAGATTTTATACAAGATCCTGACATTTTTGTACAGTGTTTCTAACAAAATATGTTATTTGTTTTTGCTTTATTCCTTGCTTCTTTCTTTTGATGTAGTGATATCACCTTAAGGTGAGAACACTGTTCTTTTGTTACATATATGTCTTTTTCTGCAATGAGTGTGTGCAGTTTCAACAGCATAATTTAAATATACCCTGTCATTAAAATGCATGGTAAATGCATGCTGATCGAACATGCACTGCGAAAAGGTATTACTGACGTGTCTAAAGGTTTTCTAAGGTCTGAGCCAATTTTAATCTCATTTGCTGAAGTGTAAATATGGTATCATTTTACTAAGAAGAATAGAACTCCTCTTTGGTCTGTAACAAAGATCCGCTTCTTTCCTCCATTTTCTTTTATTATTAGAGCAAATCAAACTTTTCAATAATATTTCACACCAGAAATCACTAATGTCTACTTTGTTGAATTGATACTTCTTTTAAAAAAACAGAGGAACCTGAAGTAAAGTTGCAGGGTGTTTCAGCAAAACTGGTGGAGTAAAGTTTTATAGATTTTGCAGTATCGTCTTTGCAGACACTAGGGAAAGAAGATTGTCTTCCTTGCAAATACAAATAATAGTCAACTGGTTTATGTGCCATGCATACTTTGTAATTATTCTGACCAGAAATTAGAGCAAATCATTCTGTGTTTCTTATTTGAAACAGATAACTATGAACTCAGTTTCTTCAGTTCAGGCAGCCAAATAAGTTTTGGCTTCCCCACTTGCACTGCCTGATGGATGGGTCAACCATCAAAGTTTTTGCAGGCACTTCTATAGTCTTTATCAGTGCAAGTGGGATGCAGTGATATCTTGGTACTATCACTAAAATTTTGTATTTTCCCACAGGCTGGTGAGCTTAACTCCTGCTTATGCATTTAAACAATAGCTTCAGCCCCATCAGAAGGGAGGCGATACTGGACCTGATGGTCACCAACGCGAGGGAGCTAATTGGTGACATCAGGATTGGAGGCAGCCTGGGCTGCAGTGACCATGCACTGGTAGAGTTCACAGTCCTGAGTGATAGGGGTCAGGCAAAGAGTACAGTCAAGACCCTGAATTTTAGGAAAGCAAACTTCCAGCTCTTCAAGGAGTTACTCAGTCGGACTCCCTGGGAAACTGTCCTCAAGGACAAGGAGGCCAAACAGAGCTGGCAGATCTTTAAGGAGGCTTTCCATAGAGCGCAGGAGCTCGCGATCCCAAGGCGTAAGATATCAGGCAGGAAAGGCAAGAGACTGGCATGGCTGAGTCGAGACCTACTTGTCAAACTGAAGGGCAAGAAGGAAATGCACAGGCAGTGAAAGCGGGGACAGGTATCCTGGGAAGAGTACAGGGATGCTGCCTGGTTGTGTTGGGATGGGGTGAGGAAGGCCAAGGCGCAGCTGGAGCTGAATTTGCCAAGGGATGCTAAGAACAACAAGAAGGGCTTCTACAGGTATGTGAGCCAGAAAATAAAGGTTAAGGAAAGCGTGCCCCCTCTGACAAGCAAGACCAGAAGACTGGCAATAGCAGATGAGGAGAAGGCTGAGGTACTCGATGACTTTTTTGCCTCGGTCTTCTCTGGCAACCTCTCTTCCCACAACTCTAGAGTGGATGGACCTCAGGGCAGGGACTGGGGGAGCAAAGCCCCTCCCACTGTAGGAGAAGTTCAGGTTTGTGACCACCTGAGGAACCTGAATGTGCACAGGTCTATGGGACCTGATGAGATGCATCCCAGAGTCCTGAGGGAATTGGCTGATGTAGTTGCCAG
>JAVKLA010000027.1:25611373-25621769 GCA_034782735.1 Sagittarius serpentarius | reverse complement strand
GGGGCCTATAAGAAAGATGGGGAGAAACTTTTTAGCAGGGCCTGTAGCAACAGGACTAGGGGAAATGGCTTTAAACTGAAAGAGGGAAGATTTAGATTGGATATAAGGAGGAAATTTTTTACAATGAGGGTGGTGGAAACACTGCAACAGGTTGCCCAGAGAGGTGGTAGAAGCTGGAAACATTCCAGGCCAGGCTGGACGGGGCTCTGAGCAACCTGATCTAGTTGGAGGTGACCCTGCTCACCGCAGGGGGGTTGGACTAGATGGTCTTTGATGGTCCTTTCTCATTCCTTGAGTACAGAACTGAAAAATCAATGATTTCATTAGATTGTGTAGTTTTTATATACACACACACACACACGCTATCCTTTGTACTGCAAATATTCCATGTTTTCTTTTGGACAAAACAAGCCATTCTATGATTCTGTGATTCTATGATTCATATATATATAGATACAGCATATATGAAGTGTTATAAGTCTGGCTGTATTTTTAAATCTGTTCATAGAGATTTATGAAAATGAGTGTGGCTGATTTTTACTGGATTAGCACATCTCTAAAAATTCATTCAGTATGCAATGTGTTTTTTCTTGTATTAGTACGTGTAAAACATACAATGCACATCTCATTCCTTGAGTACAGAACTGAAAAATCAATGATTTCATTAGATTGTGTAGTTTTTATACACACACACACACACACACACACTATCCTTTGTACTGCAAATATTCCATGTTTTCTTTTGGACAAAACAAGATGGTTTTCTTAATTTTGAATATATTGAACTAAGAATATCTACTGGAAAAGATGAAAGATGGTTGGCTGGTTGTTTTTTTGAGTTTTTGTTACCTACATATGTTTTAAAAGGAGGCTACGTTCTGAGATGACATTTCAAATGACTTTTCTGTCATCCAGTCATACATACATACAGCTGCTTTGTGTATATTTATTTATGAAACAATGCTTAAATGCCAGTTTAATGGTCAGAAGTTCATTCAAGCAAGCCTGAATATAGGATATGACTACTCTTGTGGTAAATACCATCGGAAAACTATAGCTTTTACATCAGTAATTATTTGGCATGACAGAAATAAAGTCAAATGAACTGGAAAAGTAATGGAGGAGATTTGTCTTTTACTTATGTGGTGAATGTCTTTAATCTTACTATCTTCCTGATGGTAAATTGTTCTGCAGCTATTCAGCTCATATAAAATAATAACTTCAGCTGAGTTGTGTTCACTTTTACTCAAACTAAATAACCCCTTATGTTATAAGTGAGAAACAGTTTGATGATACTGTTGTTGAACTCATGCTTTTGAATTAGGTGTCATCCTAATTTTGACATATTTGTAATGGTGACAATTTTGAAGTTTTTGAAGTACTAGAAAACATTGAAATATTGAAGATCATTGTACAAATTGAGTACTTCTGTGGAAAGCCTGGTGCTGCTGCAATGGTCATTTTTGTTTATGATTTAGACCTTTTCAGCTTGATTTTGTGCAGAGCATTAAATATTCTTCAGCAGAAATCATGAGTTAAATATCTCCACTAGGAGCTATTAGATAGTTGCAATTAGATAGTCTTTATTGTGTGGAAAGAGTGTAAGACAGAAGAACTTAATAGTATCATAAAGTTAGCAATTTCAGTATCTTGAAGTAAAAAAAAAAAATCAGTTGACTGGGCTCTTTAATTAAAAGAACTCAAGGCTTGTTTAAATATCATGACAATGAGACGAAAGAGAAGGATCACAGAATACAAAAAATAATTCAGGAACTAGTGATTTGACCAAATCTTTGTGTATATACTTTAACTTCACCTTAAGCAAGCAAGCTAGCAATACAGATCATAATGACCTTGAATGAATCAGAATAAATTATTGACTGTGAAAGACTTGTCCAGTTGTGAAGTCTTTGCTCAGAGGTTGTAGCAAAAGAAAACTAGGAAAAATAACAGTAAAGGAATTGGTTTCTGAATGTCATGGGATGCAATGAAGTTCCACAAACTATACGTCTGGTAGCAAGGTAACTCTTCCTTTTGTTAGTCATTGTTGCATGTAGACACAAATTTGGTAATACTGTAACTTCCAAAACTATGATATTTTTATTAGTTGGGTGCAGTGGTTATGATTTTTCTTTCATGTTGCTTTAACTATGTTGTGCTGTTTCTTGTAGCTGGATGAAGAAGCCTCGATGTGGTGTGCCTGACCAAACAAGAGGTAGCTCGAAATTTAACATTCGTCGGAAACGCTATGCGTTAACAGGACAGAAATGGCAACACAAACATATCACTTACAGGTACTAAAGATATTCATATAGATATATAAATGCCATTACCAATGCTGACTTTTAATTTAAAATAAATATAAATTTCTGAAATATTTTTCAATATTTTGAGAAGTTTATTATTAATATGTGATAGAAAAATGCTGATTTGTATACCTCTTGGATAAGTATGTATGTGCTACATAAGAAACAAATTATTTTCTTGGATTAAAATTGTATGCATTTAGTAACCTGTAAATTCTCTGAAGCTTTCAGCATCGATTTAACACCCAATATGTCTTTGACCTTACCTTTCAACCCTCTTGGCAGCTTCTCAGAGACCATTGCTCTGAAACTAGGAGCGCTGCAATGCAACTCAGATCTCTAATTTAAGTATGGAAAATAGGTTACTGAAAGGAGTCAGTCTCTGCAAAATGTAGGTGCCTACAGGTCTGTTCTAAGCACAAATGAATGTGATTATAATTTGGTGAGTCACTGACCCAACCATTTCTTGCCTACATGATGATGGGCATAGGGGTATGTGCAGGGGTGTGCATCTGTATAACTCTTGAGTCTGGCATGTTGTTTACACAGTATGTTGCCTACTGTCAAAAATGATCTTTGCAGGGAAAGTTAGATGTAAACTGTTGCTAGAGCTCTGTCAACCAAAGAAAGTGTCAAGCATATAATATAAAATCTGTAATTTGTCAGCAAACCAAGGATTCCAATACAGCCTATTTGAAAATTTACACAGCCTCACTGGGATACCTGTAATATCTAACAAGGGTACATTCTAAGGGATAAAACAGTTTTCAAATTCATTAACTGGTACCATTATTCATGGACACATATAAGTATTAAATCTTAAGTTCATAAGCTCTAATGGTCATATAGACTGTTCTTCATACCACAGTGAAGAGGTAATTTTATTAGTAACTCTGTGTCAATACTATGGCTTATGTATAAATTAGAGAATTCTGTTTTAAGACATTGCACACTGACATAACTTCAAGCGATAGAGAACTGACTGCCTTGAGATTCGTGTGTTGCATTTCCTGGAGTCCTTTATTTTTAACCTAAATGTAATGTGTAGCCGGTAAGAATAAGAATGCCCACCTATAGCACCTTACATTTATCTGTGTTTTAAAATTTAAATGTAGTGTGTGCACACATACGACAAGGCATGCATGGTCATCTACAAATATGTGTGGTTTTCTATCGCTCTGATTTGTACAGGGTTTGATTCTTTATTTCATTACAGGTTTTTTTACAACAGTCTAAATCCTACCACTTGTATATCTTCTGTACTGTCACCCAAGGCATTAATCATAATAACAAACAAGGGGCCCCGGTATTAAACTATGTGGCAACTATCTAGTAATCTTTCTCACTTTGAAGAATTTATAGCAATTCTTTACCTCCTGCCTTCTCTCTTGTAAAATATTCACTCTCTCACTATGACAAGACCTCCAGTCAACCAGAGCTTTGAAGTGAATAAGCCTATAATATATTTTGTTGTGAATTACAGACCAAAAGACATTTAAAATAGGAAACCCAAATTCTATTAGAATAAAAAATACAATATTAATCTTTCTGAATTAAAAAATAACAAAAAAAATAAGGGCAACAAAAAAAGAAATAAAATTCTTTACACGCTTCTCCTCACCTGCTTTGTTCTTCCCAGCAATTTCCTGCTTACAGGCTTAATACCAGTTAACTGTGTGACATTTTCCGTTGCTTTGTTCCCTAAACTTTCGATTATTCTCTCTAGCATTACTTGTCTGCTCCATTTTCTCAGTGTAACTTCTCAGTCTCTTTATAACCTGCAGGTTTTCAGCTGCATTCTGTGTCTTCCTGGCCAGTTGAACCTTGTAGTCTGAAGTGTGCCTGCTAAGCAAGCTTAGTAATTCCTCCAATGAAAGAGTGATTTCTCCCTCATTTCAGTGTCTGCTACCTCTTCCACTTTTCTGGAAAACAAAACCAAAACCCCACAAAACCCACCCACAAAACCAAGCCCTCCCACCCCCTGCCCCAAACAGAAACACAGAATAAACGATAAAAAAGATCCAATGATCACAGTTACCATAGAACTGCAGTCACGAGCTTTTCTGAACAGGAAGGGTAATAGGGAAAAAAAGAATTTTGTGGACATACCCATTATGTTAAAAAGAGACTAACAGATGAGCAGAACATGGACTTTAACAGCAGTTAATGGGTTTTCCTAAAATATTTGGTGATTTTTTTTGCCAAGGATTTTGGAGTAGAGTAAGGCAAACTTTTCAAATTTGCTGCTTTGTTGCTTATTTCAAAAAAATATTTACTATAATACTGTAAATATATAAACTCTTGTTCAACTTTGTGAAATCCGCAGATGTGGAGTTCTTCTTTGTATGCATCACTGTCAAATAGGTGCAATTCCAGTGCTGAAGGGAGCCCATTGAAAAAGAGCAAAAGCTGCATTTACCACTTACTATCTGTCCGACTACTTGGTCTTAGAGTATGTCATCAGATGCTCTATTTGAATGAAATAATTATCACTTCAGGCAAAACATCAACACTTTATTAATGGAAAAATAGGTTTGAGATCACATATAAATGCATTTCAAACTGTGTTTACTTATATATTCACTTGAGCGTTTTCTGTCTGTCACTTATTTTTTCCCCAAGAATTTCTTCTGGCACCTGTTACATTTAAGTTAATTAACATTGTTCAGAATATATATCCTTTTAGATTGTCCCTGTAATCACGGGTAAGAGGATCAAAGCAGATACACGTGACAAGATTTTTTCTACATTTCCATATATCCAGTTTGTAATTTTTGAAGCTGAAACAGTTCCCCAAAATTTCAAGATGGAGCTTCAGAGAAGTGACTTACTATTATAATTTACATTAATTATGTCCTTTTTGGCCACATATTACATTCTGGGTTTAGGTGATAATTACTCTTAGAAAACTGTGTGCGCAGACAGTATCAAAATAGAGATTTCCACTACTGGAAATGTTAGCATGGAATGGGCATTGTGCTGCATTAATTACACTTTCTCTCCCTCAGGGAGTGCAGCTTTCTGCTTATTTGAACTGGTGAATAGGGTGTTTGTTAGAATTTCTGTTTCTAATGAAGTTACACAGCAATATTACTGTTCTTTTCTGCCTGGTATAGTTCATGCTGGTATACCTTGTAAACATTATTAGTACTTATGTTATATACTAACATGACTTTTACAGAGAGACAGAAAGTGATTATTTGAACCCTTTTACCAGCCAGAATAGTATAGGAGTGAAGGACAACATCTAGAGTACATGAAAATTATAGCCTCATCACAGAACAAACTACAAAGATCTTAATGATACAGTCTCGATTCTTCAGTAGTGTTTTAGACCGTATCAGGTTACACAAGAATCTCTGAACATTGTATAGAGTCAGAGAAGAAATCTATGAAACCTATTAAGGGATTTTTTTTAAATTTTGTAATTTTCTTTTTTTAAGAGGGTGTTTACAAAGAAGACATATGAGTCTCTCTCAAAAAACAATCCCCTCTTTTCCTAGGGAAGTAAATCATGCAGTACTTTAAAGAAGGAACAACAATGTGAATCAATAAAGCAATCAGCTTTGTAAAAATAGAACATTAATGTTTATATGCCCTTTTTAGACAGAGAATTATTGAATACAAAGTCCTCCTCATCAGAATTCTGGGCATAGTATTCATAATTTTAACTCCAGCAGTCAGTCATTGGTCAATTGCTCAGATTATTCAGTCTGCAGAACACTTTTGCAAATAAAATTAGAGAATGCTCTCTAATAAGCCAAGCTTTTCATTGAATTACAACCATTACATAGAAGCTATAACAATTTAAAATAAAAGAAAATAATAATTAAAAGCTATTCTGCTTTATTTTGCTCTCTCAAGAAAGAAAAAAACCAATTTGATTGTTCAGCAGTATGTAATAATTTAATTAGTGGAAGAAACTTCACTGTAGATCGTTAATAGCTTCATCCCAAACCAACTAGATTTAATCTTTTTCTTGACTTCAGTGGACATTGAGTCAAGCCCTAGATTAATGCCTTTTTTCTTTCTCACCAAGTTGGATACATCCTAGATTTCAGCTCTCCAAAAACTGATGGAAGATGAAAGATTTGGACATGTCTAACTTTATGCTGTCCAGTTAAATCAATTAAGGCTAGCTGAGAGCTTCAGTATGCAATGAAAAGTCCTATCTGGCTTGTTAACAAAAGACTATGTCATTTCTGTGGTCTGAATGATCCGTATTGTGTGGAATATGGAAATAGAATTTTTCTTGGATGTTTAAAAGCCACAATGAAAAGTAAGAAAATACTGAATTAAGAAAAAACTTAGAAAACACTGTTGATTCAAAGTAGCAACAAGATTTTTTTATCAAATAATATTTTGAGCGTACTACTACAGAGAAATATTTAGAAAATATCTCCTAAATCAAGGAATTGCATACCTTATTAATCATACTTGTCACAAAGTCAGTATATGCTGAATTTCCTTGATTTCAGTTTGCTCATGAACAGAAAAAGGTCAGCTCTGTGTCCATATTGAAATGGTAAGACAAGCTTTGCATTGTGAGGACATTCACATTGCATTATTTTTTAAATATATGTCTATACTATTTCAGCATTAAGACATGAGCATATTGTCTTCCCATTAAAAATGAAAAACAGACATAGGGGAAATAATGATTACCTGGTTTTTTCAGAGATGCTGAGAATGTCCGAACTTTAACAAACTTGCAAATAACTGAAATGTCTGAAAACTTTTCTTCAATGCGCTAGCAATATTCTATGCTTTAATTCAGTTGTACCTGACTAATACATTTTGAAACATGCCAGAAACATTTACAAGATTGGGCTGCATTTTTATATAATTTTTTCCCTACGAACATATGAGGCCTACAAGACCTTAAGGCAGTGGAAATACCTAACGACACACTCTAGAATCCCACCCTACCATTTTAAGTCAGTAATAAATTTTGAAGTTCTTAGAGCTCACAATAGGATAGCAAATGCATGCAGATTTATATTGAAAAGTGATACCTGCAGATGTGGAAAGCATTCCGAGTGGCACGGTGAAGAAGTTTTCAGGGTTCTCTGGAAACAGATGTTTTCAAAATGACCGACCCATGAGTTCTTAGCATTTCTACTTATCTGGTTTGCTGGAACTCTGATGATTTACAGCTGTAAATCTAGAAAAATAGTAATTTGTACTAGAGAGACTGCTTGTTTTCTACCATAAAGTTCTCATAAACTGTTGGACTACCACAGGGCTTCAATCCTTAAGGACTAATGGGACAGGGATGCTATGATTCATTACACCAAGCATTAGCTTTTTGTAGTAAGCATGGATGCAGAATTACATGCTAATTAAGGCTCTATTAAAGATTCTTTTGTCATTATAACTGCATCTCCTACCAGCTTTCAATCAGAAATACCATAAAAAATGCAATTCTAGTCAACCTGATGATGCACAGGAAAGTTTCCAGTATCTACCTACCTGATATCTGCTAGTGCCATTATAAGCAATGTTTCTGTTAAAACAGAATACTTGAGTTCCTGAGGGTTGATTTAACCATATTTATCCCTCTGTTAAAGCTTGGTGCTTTCCCAAAGTCCAACTTACTAAAGGTAATGCTTGCCCTTTTCTTAAAGAACTATGTTAGCAGTGTTATATATAACTTAGATTTCTAACCTCTGAATAGAAGGGGAGAGGACATGTAAAATGTACCTAATTAAAGGAGATTAAATCAAACTGTGGTGATTCTAAAATTTATGCAATGAAAAAAGTCTAGATAACTGTAATTGTGAGTGAGGATTCCTACATAACAATCAATTAAGCTAATTAGTTATACTTTTCCACACTATAATTAGCAAAAAAATGCTCTTCACTATATGTATTTTTAGTGTCAGTCTTTTTCACGTAAAATTTGAATATTGCAGGATATCAGTTCTCATTTCTTTAATACTGATGTACTTCAGCAATCCTGAAATAATTAAATATTTGATTATCAATATGCTATAATTGTAAATGTTTATGTTGCATTTTATTCATTTTAAATTAATTAGTAGTAAATTATGACATAGGATTACTTAGAAAATCTTTCCTATAAAAGCATTTATTTGTCAAGTATTTTGCTAATCTTGGTTTTGTGTCTTGGAAATCTCATCTTTGTCAATTTTCATCTCCTTTTAATGAATTATGGGGAGAATATTATCCATGAAAAAGAAAAGGCAAGAGAATTATAAATTTGTTCCAACATGGCAGCAGTAGGTTGACTTTTAATGTGGTCACAGAACAAGAAAATCAAAAGGAATAGTTCTGACTTGGGTTTAATCATCTGGAGCAGGAGCTATATGAACTGAGATCACATTTGCATGAGAAACATTCTTAGGTTATAGCTACAAAGAGTTAGCAAAATGAGACTGGAAAAAAGTTGAAGCTAAGAAAACCCTCATCAGTGAGAGATTAATGGAACAACTTGATAGAAAGTATCTCTAGAGAAATGATGACGCATAATGAAATATATCTTTGACCAGAGTTAATCTATTACTTTCAATAAAAGTAACAGAGGGATTAAAAAAAAAAAAAAGAAAAGCTGTAGTTCAGTTTAGGTTTCATTTACAGCAATGGCAATGAGAATGTAGTTTCAACAAGTTATTCAAATTTAAGCTATGTTTCAATTCATTTTATCTTAACTATTTCATATCAAGCACAGATCTATAATTGGCTTACTTCAAACAGATTACTGACTGCATCTTTTTACCTACTCTGTTGAATTTCCTGCTCTTTTATCTTCTGTGTCCTTTCTTTCCTTAGAATGGGGTTTCCAATTTGTGACTTTGCTCCAAGAAGATCTTGGAATGTTTGAGAGAAGTGGCATTGTAGAAATATTTTCCCCATTTATATTTAATTGAAATATTTATGTTCTAAAAAAAATAAAATATCATCTTGTATCATTATAATTACCTAATAATTCTAAAAGCACTCATTAGTATCCAGTCTAATCACCACAACAGGGTAGTAAGATATTGTTAATCTTGTACTCTGGATTTAATGCACAAATGAGCATAGAACAAATTTAAAAACAGTATTTATTATATGCAGTGGAGAATAGAAGTATCAAAGTCTACAGGCCATGAAGAAGTCTGTCACTGAGTTATTAACAGCTCTTGTGGAGGCCGTTACTGCTAAGGTAAGCAGTAATAATAAGCTTTATGCATTTTAAGCTTTGTCTAGCCTTTGCTGAACTGCCTCTTGGGTCTAGCTTGGGTCAGAAGGGTTGATTTTATATACAGAATTGTAGCAATTCACGTGAAAAATATAACGAGTTGTTCTAATGACAGCTCAGGAAGGAAAAAAGGAAATAGTGAAATTTAATGGCAAATACGTGCTACTTAATGTACTGTATTTAAATTTCAGATGACTGATTTTACACAGCCAAGTGAGGTATATCCTGACAGCCTTGCAAGGCTTCTGAAGCTGTTGCAGCCAAAAATGTGTCACTGAAACACAGATTTTTTTTTTTGAGGATATTTTGGGGAAGAAGGAGGAGGGGAAGGAAACCCCAAAGCTTTTCTAAAATCAATAGGACTCAAAATTTCAGAATAACAGTCTCCAAAACACGACTCTTCAGGCATCTGTAGAAATAGTAAATCAGTGTAAAAAGTGTGTATCACTGGTGAAATCTTATTCTTCTTGTGCAAGACATGGATTTAAAAGCTATAATGCCTAAAGCAATTACTAGGTCGAAAACTATGTTTGCATCAAACAGCAAGAATAACCACAAAATACTACATTCAATTGATACATGGCTGTGGTTGCCTAAGAAATGGTCGGCAACCTGCTGCACCACATAGACTTACACAAGTCTATTGGACTGGATTGAATACACCCAAGAGTTCTAAGCAAGCTGGCGGAGGTGCTCACCAAGTCACTTTCTATCATTTTTTAATGGTCCTGGCTGACTGGGGAGGTCTCAGCAGATTGGAAGATGGCTAATGTGACACCCATCTACAAGAAGGGCCAGAAGGAGGATCCAGAAAACTACAGGCCTGTCAGTCTGACTTCGGTGCCAGGGAAGCTGATGGAGCAGATCATCCTGAGCGCCATCATCC
>JAVKLA010000027.1:25580786-25611273 GCA_034782735.1 Sagittarius serpentarius | reverse complement strand
CTGGATGTTTTTAAAAGTTGTGTAGATGTAGTGCTTAGGGACATGGTTTAGTGGGGGACTTGTCAGTGCTAGGTTAACGATTAGACTAGGTGATCTTACAGGTCTTTTCCAAACCAGGCAATTCTATGATTCTATGTTTCTAATAATAACAGCTTTCAAAATTTATACAAAGCATCACTCAGCTTACTACTTTGTAAAAAATGACATCGAAGTAAATCATCTTATAGATCATCTTCTGCTTACTAAAATACTTCCCCTTGGAAGGAATTGTATGTTCTTCAGCCTCCTTATAAAGTTGCACTGCCGATCTGGTCAAGGTCAGCATTGGATCTTTCTCTCTAATGAACAACTTTTCTGTGAAATGGTCACTAGACTTGGAGGTTAGGAAAGTAATACTGAGGAAATACTGTTTTCTTATTGTGACGACCTTTGTCGTGCTATGCCGCCACCTTGCAATAGGAGTGGTTCTGAGTTCGCATGTCCTTCAATTATTTTCACTTGAACTCCATTACCTGGACATGTTTAGTGTAAGACACCCAGTTCCTCTTTTTTTGTTACCAGTGACAGTTACCACTATTTGAGGTGACTGCTGGCTTTTAAGATGTAGAGCCAAATGTAACAGGAAAAGGGTCCATAAAAGACTGTATCTGCTATTGCAGTGATATGTCTAAACTGAAGACTTTTTAGAGACGAGTCCTAGAATCTCTAGTGGTTGACACATTGCCTGTATGGACTGATCTTCTTACTGTACTTCCCCTTTGGAGGTTATATGATCACAGCCATGCAAGAAATGTAAAATAACTTCATATGTCTACATTAGTGAATTATTCTAAGCAAAGTGCCCAGCTAGACAACTTCAACATTCATGTTACACACAGTATTGGCTTGTGTTAAACACATTAAAATGGATGATAATTTTCTGGAAATACTTTTACATTGGAATAACTATTGATTTATTTCATTTCTTTTAGAAGCTACATTTTTCAGTGTAATCTCCCCCTCTCCAGAAGGTTGTTTTGGAAGCCAGAAATCTGTCTTGTTTTAATACAGAATGTATGCTTTGAAAAATCTTTCCTCTTGACAATGAATCTTGAGATGTAGGATGCTATTTCAAAAGTAATTCAATAGCTGAATCCCCTGGAAAAGGTCTCCCATCATAGGTAATCACCCCTAGTTAATGTGTGTGAAACTAGCACAATGGCTCATTTTTTCACTTGTAATCAATGACTAAAACTTAATTCTATGCACTGAAAAAGCAAGAAAATGTAAAGTGATAATGTTTAAAATGTGAGTCAAACCCTATTAGAGCAAGTAATTAATCAATTTACTACCAATATAAAATTCCAATCTGTTTTTATCCATTTCCTCATGTCACATACTGCATCACAACATAAGACCATCCTTTTGCTGTTTACATAACCCCAAAGCGTGACTGTGACCCATTACTAAGATTCCTACATACAAAACAATTAAAAAAACCCCAACTGTATCTTTCAGATGAACTTTTCCTACATCAAAATATCAGTTTTGCTAGGCATATTCTATTTTCTATGAAAGCCTGTTGATTTATTTGCTGTATTCATTATACGTAGCAAATAACAGAGGCTCTAATCCTTCAATGAGCTGTACTTGAGACAATTTACATTCTTTAGAGAGCACACCGCAGGACTGACTACGACAAAATTCATCAGCTTTGTAAGTGGTATTCTTAGCATAGCAACAGGTTAACTATTGTCAAGTTTTTGGTAGCAGCACTGCAAGTGTGCCTTTGTGAGGTGTTTTGATTTAGTGCCACATGACACTCAGGTTGTAAAATACTGTACATTCTCAAGGGGCACAGGATGAGTAGTTCATGAACTTGCTAACTAAAACATGTCCAAAAAGTAATTCAGAAAGGAGGGAGCTTTAAGAGAGAGGTTCTGCAGGGACTGGTAGTTGGTCCAGTGGATCCAATATTTTTGTAATCACCTGAAAATCAACACGACACTGATCATAAAATTACTGATGAGACATTTACATCATACAGGGTAAGGCTACACCTACAGATCAGAGGACTTTTTCTCTCTGACAGCAGCATCAGTACAGCAGTACTTTGCAGTTCTGACAGAGTCAGTATTAAAGGAACATTGCAAAATTGGAGAGAGTTCAATAAAAATCACAGAAAATATTTAATAGACTGGAGAAACTGTCTTATAATAAGAGAGTTAAAGAGTTCAAACTTTTAATTTCAAAGAGACAACAAAAGGTAATGACTTTGCAGTGCAGAAATGTCTTTTAAGTGTCTTTTTTTAGGGGGAAAAAGTGTTCTTAAAGCTCATGTATGTGAAAGAGAAAGGCAGAACAAGAACCAATGTTACAAGCCGGACAAATAAGAGAATAGGCACAAGTATGCAATGACTGGTTAAAAAACACCTTTGGAACAAAAGATCAAGGGAAGCAGTGGATTCCCTACAGTATACTATCTTCTAATCTGTTGTGATATCTCTTTGGAAAATACATACTAGTTAAAAAGAAATAATGCTTTGGTTAGACTAGCATTATTAGTCTCAATACAAGAGTATTTTTGAGTAGAAGTCAAAACAGGTAACTTTATGTTTTCTATTTGAAATTATGAACAAAATATTATATATGTGAAGTCAAATCTATAAAATTAGACTTGAGGAATTTATGTCCATTTATATAAGTTTACAATACCATATAATCAAGCACATTTAATGCACAAAAAAATTCAATCAGTCCAGGTTTATTCATTAAAATATTTTTGTTCTCCTTTAACATGCCATGCTGTGTAAACTTGCATAAATCTTACATATACTCTAGAACTGTGTAATTTCTGAAATTTGTGCTGGGCATTCAGTCAAGTACATGTCAAATGAACAAAAAGCATCTGATTGGAGCAGTTTCAGAACAGACACAAACCTAATGGAGGTTTTGCTGGCCATATGAATCTAGTAAAATGATGGAGGGAATTGGATAAGTCTGAAATTAATTATTGCCATTCTTCTCTTTAATTCAATAATAAAATTAAAGAAAGGTGTTTTTTAAGGATGATTCCACAATAATTTACTAGTAACTGTGACTCTGAACTTAGCTGTAATTCTCATGTTTTTTTGCTGCTTATGTGTGTCATTTGAAGAAGTAGTGGAGACTGAAATTTCTATTTAAATATATATTTCTGAATTAGCACATAATTGTCTTCTATAAAATGATTTCTCTGATGAATTCTACAGTTTTATGCAAGATTTATAGAAGTAATTAGAATATAAAAGGACATCTTAGCCTGTATTGAAATAAAAAGGCTTTGTTTCTGATAAGGAATTATCTATCCAGTTACAAATACAACAAGACTGTTTTTAAGACTTTGTGAATACTGGTTGGTGGTCACAGTATGGAGCTCTGCTATTGTTAATGAACTCACTAAGAAGTTAAAATTTCATTTAACTGGAAACATTTTTCTTTTGATCAGAAATGACATTCCTTTCTTTATCTGTGATGGATTCTAAATTGTGGTCCAGGAGGTAAACAGTCAGTGGCTGATTAATTTGGTTATCTCACTGTTAAGAATTTTTCATTTTGAAATATTTTTAATCTTCTAAAAATAAGATTTTGTTCTGCTGAGAGTAACCTAGCTAACATATAATAAGTGCTAGCATAAAGGGCTACACAGATTGACACAATAATTTCACACCAGCTTTTTTAAAAATACTCTTCTTAAAGGATATAATGCCAGACTAGCATGTTTTATTAAGAGCACAGTGCTTTTAACAATTAGGGGGAAATGGATGTAAGCAGTGTCACTTACCACTGTCAAATTTAATCTATTTAACATTTCTCTGTTTCTTTCAGCATAAAGAACGTCACTCCAAAAGTAGGTGATGCTGAAACTCGTAAAGCCATTCGCCGTGCCTTCGATGTGTGGCAGAATGTAACTCCTCTAACATTTGAAGAAGTTCCTTATATTGAATTAGAAAATGGCAAGAGGGATGTGGATATTACAATCATTTTTGCATCAGGTTTTCATGGAGACAGTTCTCCCTTTGATGGGGAGGGAGGATTTTTGGCTCATGCATATTTCCCTGGACCAGGAATCGGGGGAGACACTCATTTTGACTCAGATGAGCCCTGGACTTTGGGAAATCCCAATCATGATGGTAAGAGAAGATTTCAGTATAAACAAAATAAATAAATGGCATGAATTTTCAGCTAAAAGAACTATTTCCATGCTTTCCTGTCCCTAAAGTCACACAGTTTTCTTTCCGAAGTTCACATTACTTTAGAAATATCTTCAGTTGATTGGTCTATTAGAATCTGACGCAGAAAAGTTTCTAACTATAAGTTACAGTATGACAATGTGTTTCTCTTGAAAACCATTGAATTCTCTTATGAACCTTTGTGTTCCTTCAAACAATGTACTGTTGAATGTTTACATAAACTACTTGCATTTTTAAAATTTTTGGCATATAGATCTTACTTAGCTTTAGGAAAAATGTGGAATGTTCTTTACCAGTGATATAAGAGAGGTTAAGAACAACTGAGACTACCCACCAATACAATGGATACCAATGTACATAAAACCTGTTCTTCTCCAGTTTTTCTTTATGGTGATGCAGTGGCAGCATTTAAAGTTAACTCTTAAACATGCCATTCCAAGAACAGCATTAGTATTTTCCAGTCTCTTTTGAACATCTTTTGGAATTGTTAATTCCAACGATAATTCCAGTTTACTTAAGTTGCACATTCCCCGTAGTCAAATAAATGAATGCATAGTGCAGTTGACATACCTAAAATTTACCAAATCAAGATTAAAGATACTCTTTAAAGTTGCTTTTCACAGAACTATAACCTGGCCCTTGCCGAGCTCCAAATTCATGTGACTAAATTACTGCCATTTTCTAGGAAACCCGATTTAAAGCTAGCTTTTGCATCTCTGCAGAACAGTATCAAAGAGGTTTTTTGTAGACATACTCTGTGTTTGATGCTTTGATGCTTTGACAGGTTTTGGTTCGAAGCAGCTTCAGTTGTCCTAGTAGATTTCTCTAAGCCAGTTACATAGAGTTGAGAGAGTCTCTTCAGCAAACAGTGATGCACAAAAGAGGATGTTTCTGGCATACAAAAGACGATAAAGATGACAAGAACTGCAGAACTGTTGTATTTCAATGTTACACTGAATTTGTGAACAATGAGAGGCTTTTATGTAATTCGTTTCCTTTCCCTTTCTCACCTGAGATCTTCCAAGTAAAATTCAGAGCTTTTTATGTAGCAGCATTTGTAGCCTGGAGTTTGCAACAGAGCTTTAAGTTAATACTTCAGGAGAATAAATAGAGTATTATGACTGTTCTAATGGTGCAGTACTTACGCTGTGCCAGGGTCAGTGAAGCAAGAGCAGTGTACTGCACTGTGAAAGCCCTTAGTAGTAGAATGGGTTCAAGAAGCTTATTTCTTGTGGACCAAGCCCTAGCTTCTTACTAGAGCAAAATCTGTGGTATTGCACTGCTCATATTTGCCCTCTTCACAAGTTTAGCTCAAAGAAACAACAGGGGGAATCTTCTGTTTGTGCAGTTCAGAAACATAGTCAGTCACAGCATTGTGAGGCTAAATTAAGGTGTTTTTATGGGCCTCAGTGGGAGACCAAGACTGCACATAATGTTCTGTGGTTTTGGAGCTATTACTTCAAGCCCTCAGAAAAATCTACAGGCATGTGTACGTTGAAGTCAAGGTGTCAGTTTAAAATGTGGTAACTCTTTTGGAGCAGTTCCACATATGGATACTTTTAGTCTGTATGAAGTTGTGCAAACTTCTGGCTATCTCCTTCTCCTTTAACTTAAATAATTTTCAGAGTGCAAAAGGGCACTCGTGTCTTTCTATGCCTTTTTGTGGTTGAGTTTTGTAAAGCAGTTTTCAAAAGCTGTTTCTTGTATTAATGACTTTTCAGATATTTTGAAGGAAAAAAAATCAAGTGAAAGTAAAAAGATACTATCACTAAAAGCATGCTTTTATGTGTCTTAGAACATTGAACTTTCATAATAAAAATTTTTGCTCTATGTATCATGAAGGTTTAATAGGTATCGCTGGAAATTTATTCTGCAAATTTAACAACTTCATGTACTTTGTCTTGCTCATATATACTTTTTGAGGGAGACACATGCCTGTTAGAATGGAATAGTCAAGGTAGAAAACCCAGGATATTTTATAACTGGAGAATTCGTGCAAAATACATGACAATTTAAATAAATATCTTACCAACGCTAGTTTTTGGAAGAATTTTGGCAACTCCTAGTTTCATTGTTGAGATGGTATGAACCACAAATCTTTGGATATAGCTATGGTCCAGAGAAAAGCCTTACGTCATTGTAACTAGAAACAGCAACATATGTGCAGTTGATCTGTATATGCAGAGTGCCTATTTGTCAGATTGGTGTTTTCCACTTACCAGGTAGGCCAAGTTCTGCTGATGATCTTACTGCATCAGCTTATGTCTAGGAAACCTGAAGGAACATCCAGATTTTTTTTTTGTGACTGGAGGAAATTTCTGGGTTGAAAAAGAAGACAAGCATTTGGGACTGAGGAACATAAGACTTAAGCTCTCTTAGGCTCCCTATCATCTTGAGCTCAGTCTCAGAGCACTGAATAGCAGAAGGTTGAAAAACACATTTATGATCTTAGCTATGAGCCATTTTTCCCAGGTCAGTGTCATACATTTATAAGGTTCGTTGCTCCAGTAGTCCAATAGTCATCTTCATGTAGTGTTACTCGAAATCCAATAGAAAGGGAAAAGATATGGTGATTTTTTTTTTATTTTTAAATTAACTCTCACCCCAAAGGGCTGATTTCCTCTGATTCCTATTCTATTATTCCAGAGTGATTTGAAAACATGGACCAACCTGTTTATTTAACAGCAAAAATGCAAATATAAGATCCTCTTGAAAAGTACTAGCCTCATTCTCCACCTTGTACTGTTCTAATGAAAATGATTTGTGTACCGTCTACCTCAGACAAGACAGGCAACTTCTTGAAATGCTTTCATAAATTGTTGTCCTTCTTAAAATGGTTTTTCTTCCAAATGAGGAATCATATACAAATTCAGTATTCTGAATATAGTTAATTCCTAAGGTGATTTATCCTGACTAGTTAATAGCAGTGTCTTCATACTTTAGATTTGGGGTTTGGTTTGTTTTCTTATCATATTTGCTTGATTTGCTTATGTTTTGCTTGGTTTTAATAATGTTCTAGACGGAAAGCACAATTCCAACAGAAATGCATCATCTCCACAGTGCAGTGCTGCTTTCCTTTTGTTACCACTTCAGTGGTATGTTTTTGTGGATCGCAGATCTGTCCTATCAATCATGTTCTGGGGACAGATCTATGCTTTGACTCCTCCCTCATTCTGAAGAATGAGTAAGGCTCTTGTAGGAGTAAAGACTAATGGGCTCGTTGCTCAGCAAAAAAACCTCCTGTCATGCAATTTAACACTTGCAGGCTCTCTAAAATGATGTGTTTCTTTGTTTTCATAATACTCTAAGCAGAGTGCAGCTGATACCTTAACTCCAGCTGAGCTGTAGAGGTCTTGTCTTTGAATTTCCTTCCATAGTGCTGCAGGTGATGCCGGAAATATTGCCCAGAAAGAAGGACAAGAAACTTGCCATCACAGGGGAGCACGGAAGCAAGGACAGAATTTCTTTTTGCTAGGGAAGGAGGGATATACTGGAGGATAAAAGGTGTTTGGGTTTTTTTGCAAGCTGGGGAAATGGTTTCATACCATTGGAAAAAGTGTTTCTATACATTGGAATGTAGCCTTCCTCCAGTCAGCTTTCATGTTCCACTTGTTCTTTGAGGACATCTACTTTTCAAGTTGTTCTGTGGGAGTAGGCCTTTTCACCTATAGTAGACCCCATTTCCTTAATGGTCTGCCTATCCAGGCTTCAGTGTAAGATGAGAGCCTTAGGTTTGTAAATTATTTGGGACGGGATGGTTTTTTCATGCATCTTATGAAGAACCTTGTGCTTCTAGGCACTCTCAGTTAAAACTCAGATTATTCTGGTAACACTTGGAAACTATGGTAGAAGAAGAAGATGGAGGAAACAAACATTAAAGGTGAAACACTGCTCAGGAATAGCAAATCAGAAAGGACAGGAATATCACAGGAAAACATTTCATAATATATACACTTGAAGTAAAAAGAGAAAAGAGTAAACAGAAGATGGAAATCAAGTTACATAATTAGCTTTCTGAAAAGTCAGCACTTATTAACAAAAACTTTAAATCCTTAATTTCTTTTGAACTTAAATGCAGGAAAGAAAAAGTGGAGGAAAACAAGGAAAAAGAAGAAATCTTAATATACCAGTCTTGAGGCTAGGGAGAGATTTCATTGTTCCCATTACTCCAATCCATTTAGGTGATACATATCACCTCATTTTTTTGAACAAAAAATTTATGCACAATGAATAATTTACCTAAATCCAGAAAAGGACAATGACTTCTTTCTAAGAGTGGCAATATTTGGAGATATTGTATTGTCAAAATCCTCAACAAAAATATTTTTCAAAGTATTTTTTTCAGTTGCAGTGTTTCAAATCAGTGTGATGAAATTCAAAGTCACTGCCAGGGAGCAGGGGGGATAGGGACTGTCTCTGTAGTAAATTTCTAGTAGCTAGCAGAAAAATGCTATCCTATGTCCTGTCTTCCTGTTACAAAATTGAAAGTGGTGTTCTTACTAGCCTTAACAAGGCTTTTCTACATACTATTTTCGTCTGTCCATTATTAAATCTGCGGCATTGAAATTTTTTGATGCACTGCAATATAATTAGAGGTTAGAATAATTAGAAGTATCAGATTCTAGTAAAACAAGTAGTGTGCTAGATTTCTGGAAGACGTGCTTCATTATGGAGTTGTTAAGCCTCAGAACCTATAGTCTCCTCCTCCCCTATCCTCCAAGTTCTTGCAGCATGATGGGCCATACACATTCACAGTGTCTTGTAGATGAGATACTTTCTCTATCGTAAGACTGGCAATTATTTGTATTCTCCATATTTTGTTCCAACTTTGAGCAACAGTCTTTTGAAAGCTGTTAATAATGTCTGCTGAGCATAGATGTTTGCTTCTGGAAAAAATGGAAGGTGTACTTCTACAATAGCACAATTAGGAATGGTACTTACCTTGCAACTCTGCCTTGTTAATAGCGTACATTAATAAAACCATAGAAAATTTCAGTAGGCCAGTTTTCCTCTGTGTACTTCAGAAATGCAAATTAGAAGTCAAAACATGTATTATATACAGTACTCACTAGATTTTATTTCATTGCCTCATTCCTGTGACTGAATGTTGCCTATGATGCCGTAACAGACCTTTCAGAAAGAGAGGACGCAACATTTCATCTGAGAGCTGCTAAATGCAGTCTACGCAGTGGGGGCTGCTTCTGAACTGATGAAGTAGGTATATGTCCCCTATTATAGGATCATTAGCTGCTGTACTTTGGAGAGGAAGCGTTATTTGCTTGTCCGATTTTTTGTTTGTTTGGCTTGGGTGTTTTTTGAGGAATCCCTTGTAAAGCCTTGGAGAGGGCAAGAACTATTCCCAGTTTAGTTTGCAGTTTTCTTAGTAATTTAAAAGCGGTCAGTTTGAAAAGCTAAATGAATCTCAGACCCTTCACCATTTATGAAGATGCAAGAGAGGGACAGATGAAAGTGAAAATGGTCTTCTGAAGAATGACTTCAGAGAAAGTTGTCTCATCTTTAGAAACCTGTGTATCTTGACTAGTTCTTTTGGCAAACCCCAAGGGCCGTTTCATGGATCAAGTTTGTGTAACATTCTGATATTCCCTGGCAACCCCAACCCATCAAAGCCAGGCTCCTTAATTAGTGACTGTGCTCAGAAGTTTCATTCTGGCAGATAGTGGCAGGGAAAGAAAGGACGGACTGTGATGGATTTGCAGTTAATAGTCACTACTACCTGCATGTTGAATGAAACGCAGACTATTCCTATCAGTTGCGAAGTGACTGAGATGTATCTGTTCTTCTTCCTCACTATTGCCTTACGTATTTTCCACCAATCTCTTTTCCCTGGATTTATTGCATGATTTATTATAGACATAATTCCTGTTAAATACAGGAAAGCTCTTAGATGGAATCCTAAAACTTATGGCAGAGAGAGCAGAAAGGAAGACATTCAGAGAAGGGGCCATTATGGATGAAGAAATGTACACTATGTTCTAATAGAGATCAAAGTCCATTACTAATACATATCTATTTTATGGCTTCTTAATTTATATATTTCCTTCCTTCACCTGAGAGCATAGGAAAACATTTTTGCTGTCTGTCAGATGGTAAACATCTCTAATTTAAGGCATAAACTCTTGCTTCTGTTTCAAAAATTGCATTGGTTTATCAAAATTGATTTCACATTTGTCTGGCTACATACACTTAAGTTAGTTTAAACCTTGTTTAAAGCAGTTATTTTTTCTCAGAAATTACTGAATGCATCTAAGCCTATTTAAAGGAGTGTTAAACCAGTTTGAATGGAGAGTGCACTACTTTTAACTAGATTAATTTAAGATTGACCTACTTACACAAGTGCAGCTTTTTAAAACAGAGCAAGATTTAGAAGTAGCTCTTGGGGAAAACAAGGATTTATTGGGAGCTTAGATTTCAAGCACATTAGACATGATGCTTAATGTACCAATTACTGGCTAAAATCTGACCACAGAACTATGTCTTCCAGTGGCAGAAAATATAAAGTTTAAGTTTTCCTTAGATAAACACAATGGATCAGTAATGGTAGTTTGATACTCTTATCTTTGTATTCATATCTGCAAGAGAAAATCAAAGTAAAATGCATGATTTTTTACCTCTGGAGCAAATTTCCCAAGGCATCTACTGTACTTAACGGAAATTCTACAGAGACCAGTTCTTCCATCAAAGAATATGCAATAAGTAATAGCAAGTGAAACTCTACTACAGAAGTAATAGATGTTTTTAGTGTACAGTTACATTTAAATGTAAGGAGAGCATTGCCATAGAGTGCTTACCTTCATGTGGAATATTTGTAACTTGTATACACATGAAGCTGTGTTTTTGGGAAAACAAAACCAAAACTTCAAGAATTCAGTAATTTTTTTGTTAACTCTTCAGCATTCAAAAAATTATTCAAGTTTTGCAGGCAATAAAACCAAAAAACCCCGAACCTGTCACTTTGTACCATGCTGTTTGTAGACTGTCAAGTAAAAGCTTCTTGGACGTGATGCAAATACAGTATCTAGTGTAATGTACTTAGACTCTAGTTAGTGCATAGATTCTGCTGTGGGCACTGTGTTGGCAGCCAAGAAAAATTTATGAAAATCCTGATCTCTGGACTGCGTAGATCAACTTGTAATAAAATTGGCTGCCAGTGTGGTTGACACAGTGCAGGAGATATATGCACCACCACAATATGAACCAGTGGAGTTGTGAAAACTAAGTCTCCTAAGGGAGCTCTGTGTCTCAAACCGTGCTCATGTCATATGCTATGGTTAGGTATAATGCAAGCCAAGCATTTCAGATTAAGGGAAGCTCTGTATTACAATCTTACCATGACTTTAATTTCATAAAGCATAGTGCTCTTACTTAATTGATTATATATATTTTTAATAAGCTCTTATCTATATCAAATTTGATCTGTAACCAAGCAGTGTGACCTTGCAGTTGTCACGTGCTTGTTTTCCCATTCTGTACTAGGATAAATACGTAAAAGATTAATATCTTCTTTGAATTTGTATTGTATTATACTTGTGTATATACGTTTAAACACAGGATTGCCAACATGGATTCAGCTTAAATGTTATCCTACAAAATATCCTATCTCCAGTTATGGCTATTAACAGATACCTAGGGAAGAGAGTATGAGCAGGGCAAACATATGGCAACAAAACCCCAGCATATTCCATCTTAGCTTCCAGCAATCTGTGGCTCATTGAATTTCTGAGCCACAGGCCATATTTTTGTGTTAATAGCCTTTGAGGGATTTCCTTTCATGAATTGGTGTAATCTCTTTTTGAACTCATGTAAGCATTTGGTATCCACAACATTCTGTGACAATGTGTTCTATAGTTTAAGCAGATGTGAAATACTACCTCTTTCTGAATTTTGAACCTGCCATTGACAAATTCACTTTAGGTAGACTGGTGCTTATATTGTGAGGAAGTAATTTCCTAATAATTTTATCTATGCCATTTATAATCTTATGGACCTCTGTCATATCTTGTTTCCAGGATAAAGAGACCTGGCCTGTTGAGTTACAGCTTTGTTTATACGTAGTTGTGAGGTTAAGGAAGCACAAATTCTGTTTCAAACTGAATCTATTTGAGTGCAAAATGAGAGAATTAGCAGTATTATAAAAGATAGCAAAACCTAACTATTACATTTGTAACATTGCACAATGATGAAGATACCAGGATAATATTTAAAAGAACTTTGTAAGGTGCAGACAAATGGAGTAATGATTGATTTTTCATTTCACCATTCCCCCTGAAGTCCAATTTAATTCAGGAATCAACTAACACAGGTAATACTTTCTGTTGCTAAACCTCAAGGCTTCCAGTATTTAAAAAGCAAACCAGTCCTTCCCCATCTGTAAGTGCATGTTGTGCCGATCGAATTTAACAGGGTAATGTGTCCTCAAACCTCCCAAACCTTCCATGGATTATACTTGCTTGGTGTGCAGATGCTCACCTGTTCCACATCCAGTCACCCCAAGATCTTACGTAAAATGGTAACTCTGAAACATTCAGTGTGTGCTGCATAAAATATGTCCTTCAAAGTGTTGTCATAGGATGCAAAGCTGCTCTTCAGAACAGAAAGATCCTTTTCAGTTATTGAAGAGATGGAAAATAATTTAAAAATAAACCATAAAAGGCCCTGGCTGGCCTGTGAGGACACAGTCATTAGATGTAGGGCTATACAGATAGAAGAGGATCTGTCCACTAGACCTCATTTACTGGCTGGAAGCCAGATGATGGAAAATATTAACTGTTGGCAAGGTAATGACCTTATTTTTATTGTTTTGGGGGATTTTTTTTGCTTTCATGGAGAACCTTTTCAGCTTTGAGAAAAGCACTTCATTTACGTGTTGTTAAAAGGGAAATCTGTTAAACACTGACACTCTGAAAGCAGTCTTGTGGATTAGTCCAGCTCCATGTTCTACATGTGTGTTTAGCTGACTGCTTTTAATACATCCCAGGGACTATCAGTGTGCAATATCATGCTCTCAGCTTCCTTCTTGGCCTAAAATTACCAAGTGCATTGTAACACAAACTGAAAGAGAGGCTGAGGAATATGTCAAGAAGATGGGCTTTGTGATACTCAATTAAAATAATGGAAATGTAGACTGTTATGCACATCTTGCATTGTGCTTTTTGTGTCTATAGAAGAAAGGTGATATTTACATTGTGGCTTAATTGCCAAACAGAGATGGTCATGATGCAGGTCATAAACCAAAAAAGGCAGTGTAACCTGAGCCACTAAACTGCAGATTGCTTCCATCACAGTATAGGTAAACATACATCATTGCAAGCTTATGTGGAGTAGTTAGGGAAGTTGCACACTCAATTATCCATTCAAACTGCAACTGGAGGTTATTTTCCACATACCAGGGCCAGTAGAACAAACTGCTTGCATTTGTCATCTGCCTCAGTTTGCGATCAGCCAGCCTATCTTAAACTGCTGATGAAAAGTGTTAAAATGAAGCTGACTGACTGCGTGGAAATAAATGAAGAAAGTTCACATTGTCTGTTACATCAACTTTACTGCCAAGGAAACATCTAGCTGAAAGGCAGAATGGATCCTTGCAGACAATTCTGGCAACTATTGCACCTACATTCACAGAAAAAGAACTGCCTTTTTTTTTTTTTCCCAAAGATATCTTTGTCTAAAACAACTCTTTATGCAACAATGAAAATAAGTCTATCTTCCCAAACTGGATTCATTTGGTCAGACACTCAGTATATTAAGAGTACTGAGTTAATATGGGGAAATTTAAATGAAAAATGTTTGTTAAAATTAATAAGTTGAAACTAACAATGTTGGGTTTTTTGGTTTTGGGGTTTTTGTTGGTTTGTTTTTTTTTTTCTTTTACCCCCCTGCAGTATAATAGAAAAGAGCATTGGGAAGGCTTTTTTGTTAGGCAAACGTGTATTTTGAATGAGTGCATGCATAAAATGTGGGCCAGCCCCTTAATGATTATTTTTATGACCCCACAACCCCTTACACATGGTTACTGTATGGGAATGACAAGGAAAATAAAAAGTAACACCTCACAACAAATAAATAAACCTAGCTCCTACCTTAACGTTTCCTCCTCTTAGAAAGAAGCTTAGCAGATTTTGAGTCCTGAATCTGAGAGAGCTTAATATAATTCTTGTACATGGCAGAAAGTTATAGAGAAGGGGGAAAAAGGAAAATGTTCTCCATCAGCTTACAAAAAGGCAATATTTCTTTAAAATGTATGATATAAAAAAATACTAACAAAACTGATGGTAATTATAAAGAAACTACCTTATAACCTATGAGATTTCACACCAGAGAATGAATTTCGTGTTCTTGAAAGATTACTTGCTATGGAGAGATTGTGAAAAACCATACTTTCAAACAAGTTGGGTTAAAAAAAGACAAAATCACCTTTAGTATTGCAAATAAGTTGAAATCAGTTCACAACTAAAAAATCATCTAATGAATTAATGGCTTGAAATTATTATTTGTTTTCTTTTCAGTCTGATCTGCTAGTAGAAATAATTTAGGAAAGAGAAACTATCTATGATCCTCAAATTGTCTCTTTAAACCAAAAGTGTCATTTCTGTCATTTAAAGTTGGCACCAGGCTTACAGCTCCAACTCTTCTGAGATCCAGAGACCTTTGAGTCTCTGTTTGCTGCTAAGACCACTTCACGGAGACTTTTTCACCAAGACAGCAGCTCTAGGAAATCTGACTTTTCCTAAAGATATTCTATAGAATATTATTACTTTGCTGCTCTCTCCTTTCCCCTGCCTCTTCAGGGGCAAACAGAATCTGAAAAATCATGTTGCCAATTACTATGGATATTGTCATTTTTTCCTGAGAGAATGAGACAAGAATTTTACAGTAATTACATATTTGTTTATCTATTAGGCAAAAATTTAGTGGATTGTTGTTGCAAAATTAGAAGAATGTAAGATAACCCTAAAATACAAGGTAATACTATATATGACTTTTTCAAGAATAGTATATGACTAACTAATGAAAGATTTTCTACAATATCTGTGTTCTCAAACCTAGAGAATAATTTGTGCTTTATCCTGCCAATTCTTCACTTCGAAATGCTCAAACCATATGTTCTTGAGGCCAAAATGTTTTTAATCTATATTTAGACTCCTTCCTAAGTAGCTTGAGTTTCAAAAAGTGCTGAGCAGCTAACACCAACACCTGGAAACATCTACAGCTAAAACATCAGGCTGGGAAAAAAGATGAAAACAGAAAAATCAAAAATAACCAGCTAAGTTAAAAAAAAATATTGTTTTGTGTAAAATGTTTTGTTGTAGTGGTCAGGTTTAAGTCTCTAGTTCAAGGTGATGATGAAAGCTTCCAGGTTTAGTACATATATCACTTAAGTCCATATCCTGTACTTTTATAATTAATGTTTTGCCACTGACTTAAATGAAAAGACCTAAGTCAGAAGCCAGAAGACTTGAGGGGGTGGAATTAATCTGACCATATGTTGGTATTTATATCTGAGTTAATCTCACAGAGTTGCTTTAGAGTTAGAGGAGAGATATATTGCCTTCCTGGGTAAGATTTGTTGCATCCTGAAGTAGGTGTCCAAAATAAACTAGATGAATCATGTCCTGAAATACCTGTTTCTCATCACTGGCTGTGAAAAGTGCAGGTACAGACATTTGTTACAGTTTTCTGTAGCTAGATGATTTCCACCAGTGATGTTGAATCATGTGCAATTTCAGATTAGAGGAGAACCAAAGTGATAGGTACTTCCAAATAACAGCACCAACTGGGGTCCAAAGAAATCTGTCTCAGCCGCAGAGATGCCTGTTTTGGGAACAGTTCAGTTTTACACTCAGAAAAGGTAATTACTGGTGTAGGCTATCCCCTGTCCTTCTCGGTATGGCAGGACAAACACTCTCCTGTTGGTCTAAATATGGTAATTCACAAATGGATGGCACCACTTAAATTTTGAATGCGTAGTTGGTAATATGGTAATGTGTAAACATACTTTTAGTTTCCCTTTTCTAAGAATTATACCTAGCTCCTTACCATGCGGTTTAGGAACTGATATGATGTAGGTATGAGGAAATGGGATTATCACTGAGCATTCAGGAAACTGAACATACGGTAGTGACATAGGATTAATGTTGCTACCTGTACTCCAGCTGGCAGTGCTACCAGGAGCAGTAAAAATTTTAGGGCCTGAGCTTTAGGAAGAGTTAGCAACTACAATATATACCAACAGTCAGTCCTTAGCTGGTTTGTGTTTTTAATTATCACTTGCGTTGCTGGAGGGGCTGGCCATGGTGACTGGCAGAGGTGGAGACATAATGGTCCCGGACCAGCCGGAGTGTGGGATGTGGCCAAGCAGCTGTGGGAGCAGCGTGCCCCCAGTCATGCTGCACTCAGCTCCCTGCTTTCCAGTGGGAAGCTCTGGTCTGAGAGCCATCAGACATGGGACCTCTGGCGTTGTCCTTTCTTCCTGCCTGTGCCAGTCATTGACCCCCCCTGCTTTGCTCCGAACTCACAGAAGGGAAAGTGTGCCAGGATTGACCTCCTCCCTGGCTAACATTCCCGTGTCCAAGCCCTCCTTGCACTTTGGCGGAGGCAGCTAACTCCTGCCTTCATCTTCCTCTCTGAAAGCACCCTCTTGCGTAGGCTTTCCTCTGCAGGGAGGCCCAGGAGGGTGGCTCGGCTGCCTAGCCATCTTGGCCTCTCCAGCACCCTTTTCCCTGCCTTCTGCAATCTTTTATCCCGGAGGCTGCTCCTCCACAGTGGGTGCTGGGGCATCTCCACGCCGACAAGTGCCAAGAGTCACGAGTGCCAAACTGGCAGGATTCTCTGAGTGCTAGAGAGGCTTACAGTGGTTCCTCTAACTCGAGTGAAACCAACTGCTATACGGATATACCCTCTAATAGTAGCAGATTATCCAATAGATCAGAGGTTTTCATATAAGTAAATTTATCAAAGTAAAACCAAACTAGCAGATTTATCTTCCCGTCACTTTCTCCATATATATGATACCCAGTTTGAAGTTGTCTCAATTTAGAATATGGTACACACTTGGATCACGTCTGCCTTTGAAGTCTGTAGACTTCTTAGAAAACATATCTGCTTTTCAGATCAGAGAACTTTTAATGATTTTCTTTTTCTTCTCCTAATCACTTTGCCAATTAGGTTTCAAAATTCCCACTTCTTTTATCACCAGTCCAAGGAAAAAAAAACATAGACAATTCTTTCTTGACATTTTTTTTCTTAATAGGAATTAAACAAGGAAAATAACAGTGAGGGAAGAACTGTTCATATATCATTCCCAAATATATATATGACACTATGTCACTTTCTCTTTAAAAAAATCTTAAAGTCATATGTACATGTTAAGTAGATACAATGATAGGGTAAGAATAATAACCTGGTTTTGATGGCTTTAATGTGAGTTAAGTTAGAGGATAGTATAATTACCCTCAGTAGTTTAACTGACACAGAGTAAAAAATTATCTCTGCAGAGAGCCAACACAAGATTTACACATAAATCAAATTCTATGTACGTTCTGTTGTGGGGATTTCAGTGATCTGTAGGACCCTTTCAGATTTCTGCCTCACGGCAAGTTACATCTATTGTGAATACTGGCCGCATGACTTTGATCTTCCTCATAGTAATTACACCTATTTCCTTATGGTAGGACACACAGGACATTAGGGTAAATGAAGAAAAAAAAAAATCATTCCTTCGAAACAAAAGCAGCCACAGTGTTAACATGCCAGCATTTTAGCTGAATGGCTTAGAGACAAAACCTACTTTTTTTTTTGTCAAAGGCAAGGATTTGATTTTAATACGGACTCATGCACAATTAAGGTCCTTTTACATTTATTTTCACCAAGACTGGCACTTACTCAGAAGTGGTAGAAAGATGTCCATTCCCTTCACACAAATGACCCTCAGGGACTGGACCATGGAGATAGCTGAGAATTGTGTGATACATGCTCTTTTCATGCACATATCCAGATCTTCAATCCCCACATGTGTTCATCCTCACAGCCTTCAGAAAGGAGTTTTAAATACTTCTTCAGCTTATTGTCCCCACAGCAACAACTAAAAACAGAAAAAAAGATAAGATAGGAAAGAGTATAAATAGATAAGGCTACTACAGTATTTGCAGCATTTGTAATTGCATTGAGACTACTGGAAAAATAGCATAAATGTTATTTAGCAACCTGGTCATTTGTAATGTTATGAGAATGACCATTGTATTTTTACATGTTTTTACTGGTGTGAGCTTGTTGAGAGAAATTAATTTATGAAGATCTTTTCTAGCAAAATGCAAAAAATAATCTTAACTTATTAAAAATAGTTATTATCTAAAGATGACCATGAAAACACCCAAAATAAAACTTTTCAGATTGTTAATCAATATGACGTTATTACTAATAGAATGAAAATGCCATTTGAGAATAGCATACAAATTCAGTAGTGGACCTGAGTGATGAAGAAGTTAATCCCAGGAGCTAGAGATTCAGCATAAGTGTAGCTTTTCTTTGTTTGTTGGGTTCACTGTCACAGCAGGGCTTCCTCAAAGCATGAAATGAAGCCATAAGCATTATATTTGCAGAAGGAACACATACCATCATATTTACACCATTTTGGGAAGCAGCAAGATCTCGTATCTTGTTTACTTCCCCTAGCATCATCTCCAGCTGCTTCACTTCTCACTCTTTGGAGAAGTTAGTATTGATTCATTAGTAAGAGTAGTTTGTGAAATTTGTCAGTACTAGTGATTGAAACTGTGAGAAACACCGTGGAAATAGCCTTACATCCATGCTTTTTTAGAAGGAAAACTAAGAATACATTAAGTCATTAATTCCACCCATTTCAAGCAATTTACTAGGAAGTTGTAGAATGTACTTGGTAGTAAATCTAAATAGTAAGGCAGAAATTCTTACCTTTTGCATTTCCTTGTCTTCTAAAGTACAGGCTGATCTGTATTATGAAAGAATGTGGGCTCCTTTCATATATGTTATTTATCAGCCTCCTGACTTCTTCTAAATCATGCTCACAATATGCAGAAACAGTAGAATACTGTCAGGAAGGACATACGCACCTCTAAACTCACATGTCCTTATCATGAATGATCACTGAGTCACCTGAAGACAGTCTTGCCCTATAGGAATATCCCCTTGTCAAACTTCAAGCAAGCGAGTTTAAATTTTGCAATAATCTGCTCATCCTTTTAAAGTAGAAAGGTTTTTCAAAAATATACACGTGGGTGTAGGTATGCTAAATTATACACAGAGTATATTAGTACATACTTTGTATATAACAAACTGCCTGTACCTCGCCTTCTGTCTGCACATACATATATATATGTCAGTAAGTCAACTTGCAAAGATTTTAGTATATGTTAGTATACGTAATAATAGAGTGAAAAAACATTTATTTATGTCATTCTCTTTTATCATAATGGAAAAAAGCCTAAATGTATAGATATGTTATTGAAAAATGATTGTTCAAAATACAGTGTGTACAAAATAGATACACTAAGGTCATACAGAATATGGGTATACTATATATGATACATTTTTATTTAAAACCACAAAAATTTAGTTTTGCTCTTCATTTCTCAAAGCTATTGCACCATTTCAGCTCCATCTTTCAGCAAAAATTTCTTTTCAAAATAACCACCAAACTACCAAATTTCAGTACCAATGGCAGAAGTTTGAGATAATGTCAAGCAACTGCATATGATTTCTTAGACTGTAAAATGTGACACCATTATTTGGGTAAGAGTATCCCTATGATTATACTTAGGTCCATATATACTCTCTGTATAGCATATATATGCATATATGGTGCTTATGTAAGTGCATGCATAATGTATATGCTCAAGTCTACTGTATTGCAATAAGGTTAGAGAGAGAAAGAATCTTCTTTTATCACTGACTGCTGAAATAACATGTTCAAAATTCTGTCCTGTCTGGAAAGAGTAATAATAACAAAGATATAAAACTTTTCATTTCTTCTGTTTCTTTTTTTTTCTTTCTGTATGCAATGTAGAGTAAGAATCTTACTCTAAATTTTCCAGCATTTCAGCCAGTTGGGATTAGCAGCATTGGTTTCATGAGTCAATGGTACAAATGAACAGAATAATGAAAATGCAAATTCTAAATACATCGTACATGAGTTCATGGGTAGCGTGTGTGTAATATTTTCTGATATTTGAGGTACTGTCTTGTTGATAATAGGGCTGTAATAGAAGTCTTGTACAGTTTTACATTTGAGATTCATATGGATTTAATCTGAAATCTATCTGCATCACATGAAAAATGAAGTAGAATAATCTTTAGAAGAAACAGTCTATGTCCATGCACAAAACATTTTTGTAGTTTTCCAGTTTGTCATTTGAAATTCAGTTTCTAGATTTCTTGGTTTTCTCTGGGTGGGAAAGTCTTCAAAATTGAGGTCACATGGCATTTAAATGATAGACAGCTCTTGAGCTCACAATGTGTTGTAGCAGTTACTGTCACATGCCAAGGAGAAGAACCAAGTGACATGTCCTGAGGTGTCATTTAGCGCTGCATTAAAAAGATGGCCAAGTGATGAATCAAAGGCTTGCTATGCCATTAGGGTATTACTTTTATAAATTAAGTTCACATAGCATTTAAGACAGGAATTAGTATCTTTAGACTAGGGTTTCTTAATAGCTTGCTGTGGACAAACATATTAGTTTTGTTTATATGTAGATATGAAAAATAGTGTATATATTAGCTACAGGGAAAGGCTTCCCCATACACCATGCTCCACAGTGCGGGCTGTTGAATATTTGATATATTAAAACATATTTATATTCTGGAGTTTGGGCAGTGATTGTAAAGTCAGGCAGATTTAGTGCCTAAAATAGTTTATAGCCTCAGAGAAAAGTGTCAGTACAAAAATAACCATTTTGTCTTATTTCTTTACACACAGTAACTTTTTTTTTCTTGTGAAATCAAACGAGATAAAATAAGAAAAACGATCACAATCTTTTTGAGTTTCTATCAATTCCATTCCAAATCTCCATGCTAATAGGAACACAAGAACAGAGATGCATAAGTTTTGGACTTGTGAAATATATTTTCCAATATTTCTCTACTACTGTATAGATAAATATAACAAGATGTAACTGAGACTATCACAATGAATGTTCACCATGATATATCCTGCAGTGGCAACTTTAAGTTTAAAAGTCATTCTAATCATACGTAGTTTAACTCTTACTCATGACTTGTTAATGTTTTGTGATGGTGCTTCGTTTTGCCAAGTGGACTGAAATATATGTTTCTACTTGGGTAATGTATACTGAAATATAGAATTACTTGGGACTCTCTCCTTCAGTGGTGGGGACTGAAAATGTTTAAAAACTTCTGTCCAATGTCAGTACAATAACAAAGCTAGCCTGAGCTGGTATGAATGTTCACTTGCCCTTACACTCCTTCATCTTACTCTGACCACTGGCCAAGGAACAGAAGTTGGCCTACTATCAACCTTGCAGTCACAAGTACAATTCTGTGCAGCCTGGAGAGAAAGAGCAAGTACTCAGGGTTATCCTTCTGCACTCTCAGTAGCTAGTTACGGTAACATTGACATGCTCAAGGCAAGTCTACTCCCAAAAGCAAAGAGGGACTAAGTAATTGTTGTCTAATTGGAGAAATCTAATTATATGCAAAGGAAGAAGGATGGAAACTAAGACAGTAGTAAGTCCTACCTGTGTTGGTCTCAGACAACACATCTTGAACTGTTTTAAACCTCAGTTTCAACTGCACTGTTATTTGGGTCAGTTTAAATTCAGGATGCCCTGGAGACAATCATGACTCTTGATGGAAATTGTTATGAATAATGGGGCTATTTGACTACAAGTAGAAAATATGTTCCCTGTTAAATCATTGTCACCCCAGGCAAGAATATTATTCTCTCAGCTCTTTCCTGCGACCTTCTCCCTTCCCCCCTTATTCATTTGCTCCGAGTGCTGCTCTGTCTTTACCACATTTAATAGCTCCCCTGATGGTTACAAGTTGCATTGCAGGAGGTGGAAATTACTTTTCATAGTCCTTTTGCCTTTTTCCCTTTTGGACTTAGGCTTTGACTGGGTCCAGAGGGGCAGTCAGATGCTGAATATCTTTTTTTTTTTTTTTTATTTTCATAATCATCACCCCTATCCAAAAGACAAAGGGAGAAAGACAAATTAAGAAACAGCCACCCCCTGCATAATATATGTTCTCTGACATAGTTCCACTGTCATTTAGAAATACTGCTTTGGAAGTGCTCTACCATATGCTCATTATCTGTGATCCCAGAAGGAAGATATGCCAGTAGATGACAGTGTGTTTTATTTATTTCCCCATTACTATGTAATTCACACCTCTTCAAGGTCAATGTGGAACAAAATATGGAAATTTCTGGAGATCTTTATGGAGACTCAATGAGGACTGATAACTAAAGGATGTATTTATTCTTCATGCATTGCATGTTGGCACAAATAGAGAGAAGCAGTAAACTCTTCCAAAACTATTTATTAACTGTGATTTCTTGAAATTTTAGAAATTGTAACAAGTTTATTTCCCAGACCTCCTATTTCAAACAGTAGAGGTTGCATACCACATGCAAACACTCTTTGGTCTGCTGATATGACCAGCCTAATAATAGTGGTAGAATCAAATACTGTTAATTTAAAACTGAAAATGGTTCAGTAAATACTGTGGCCAACTTATTAGTACAATTATTAATATAGGACATACAGTGGTTAATATTCTTAATTATGATGTAGGAAATACAGGTCTAGGAGGCAAATTTGCCTTTCACAAGATCTGAAAAGCAAAAGAAAGTTGCATCTTAAATATATGAGTTAATGCCAGGCAATTATTTCATTCTAATAAAGTGGGTTAGAACTCTAACTTTCATAAAATGCAAAAAAGAATTGAAAAATAATGTGAGACATGTCACAGTACAATAGTTAAGGTACAGTAACATCTTCTGTCATGTCTTTCCATCTTAAGCCTATCATTTTTTAAAATTATATTAATTATTCCATTATGAGTGCAGAATGAAAGCCTTTACAGAGTTGCTGCTGTGCATCACTTCCAATACTGAGGTTAGCTACAGAAGCTGTGGATTATTCATATGAGATAATGTCAAGATCAACTTTGACTGCATATAGAAGGGCAGATTCAGGCATCAAAAGCATTCACCACTAGGACAGTCAAGCTTATCAAACCTGTTACAACAGCACATTGAGAATCTGCTTTACTATAAAAAGAACTGCATCCAAGAAAAAATATTTTCATGAAAATATTTCATCTGGAAACGACATAATTATAAATATTAGGATAAACTCTTCTCATTTCTGAAAGCACATTATGTCACATTAATTTTTGAAAGACATGATTTTTCTGCACCGTTATACTGAATAAAAGAGCAAGAGCATTTAATTTTCATATTTCCAGATTAAGAATCAGAAAGACATGAAAAGACTCTGTCAACTAAGCACATAGTTTTAGTTGTGACTGTTTCCATGCTTTCAATCAAACATTTATTTTACAAACATCAGCATGGCTCCATACATCATGAAGACATCTACTGCCAAGTGTTTTCCCTTTCATATATACTTGAGAGAAAATTTATTTCTTTGTGTCAACATGAGGAAATACTTGAAAAATTGAAATGCTGTCAACTATGTCCTCAAAGTTCTGTAACTATATATATGTAATTTTTTTTTCTAAATTCAACTTTTAAATATTATTACTATTAATATTATAATAGTACTTAGAGTTCCAGATCAAGTGCCAGCAGTGGAAGATAACAGTCTACCCCCAAAGAACTTAAAGAATATAGAATAAGAGTTAATGTTGAGCATTTTCTTGTTCCAATATACAACTGCCTATTAGGCCACAGTAGAGGCCTTTTGTTATTTATACTGCTCTTTCAACAAGAAACTACCTACTGTAGGTGACACTGGTTTTACTTGAGTCCAGCCATCTAAAAGTTAGATGTTCAACATAAGCTGCTGATCTAAAATAGTTCTCTTGTCAGTGGGACAGGAACATACTTCTGGAGGATGATTCTTCCCATCCCTAGGTGGTGAAAATGAGCAATATCGTGGATGTGATTCTCTCCAAGTGACCGGAATCTTTCTCCTGATGTAAATGATAGTCTCATTATATGACAGGTTGACTACAGACAGAATCTGTACAGAAGACTCACAGAAATATATGCTGAACTAAGTCTTAGATGAATAAAAATAGACAAAATTAATACCATAGAGGTCGAGCTCTGAAATTTTTATAGAAATAATCCCATTGGCTTTGATTTGTGTTTGCTTCAAAGACTGCCATAATTCTAATGCCAAAACTTCTAGTTATGTCTAATAACCTGTAATAAAAGATAAGATGATTTTTAGAAGGGAATAACAAAAAAGTTAAATCAGTCTGTAACTGTTAAATCAGTTGTTTCTTAGACCTACAAAAATCAAAAAGTTCTAATACTTAAGCAAGCAACTACACTTATAAGGGAATTACACAATGAAATATATAAGGGCATCCTATTTTGAGAAGAGTAGCACAACACCCATATTTTCCTCATTAGAATTTCAGTTATGGTGATACAGAAATGGACAACATCTACAAATAATCAGCAGGGGTCTGATTACAAGGACTTGGATGACTAAGTTCCCTGTGGAGTTTGCCCTAAATAGGTAGTCTTCAGTTTGTGAAGGTTACCACACCCAGCAAGGATGTTTTCGTTTTAGAACTATGTCTTGATGCAAACATTTTTAGTCAGGTTCACTGCAACATCAAGTCAGAAGCTGCACACAAGCCTAGACATGAGGTATGACGCTTGAATCTTATGCTAACCACATGCATCAGTTAAAAAAGATTATGCCATTACCTTGTAAAATTCAAATTCAGTAAAAATGTCTTACAAGTGTGGAATCCTCCACTTGTGTTATTTCTATTACTATGCTTATGGTTTCAAAGGTCTTTTTTCCCTTTCTTCTCTTCCTAGGAAATGATCTGTTTCTAGTTGCAGTGCATGAACTGGGACATGCTCTGGGCTTGGAGCACTCTAATGATCCCACTGCAATCATGGCTCCATTTTACCAGTATATGGAAACTGACAACTTCAAACTACCTAATGATGACTTACAGGGCATCCAAAAGATATACGGTATGTCATGCTCTAATTAAGCAACTTTTTCACTTTTCAGTTTTTCACTTTAGAATACATTTGAGGTCCTCCTGTCCATACTACCTCTGAAAAAGAGTTTGTTAGTGTAGACTCTGGCAGTTGTTATGCTAGAGGCCTTCTTGTGAGTAGGCCAAAGATTTTGATGAAGTTCTTTTATTTCTCGCTGTTCACAACTTGCATTCAAATTTGCACTCAGCCGGAATAGTAATTTTAAATGTTTTAAAAAGCCATAAAGAAAATAACTGCAAAAGGATCTCAAACTATGAAAATATTAAGAAATTCAGGCCTTTAACCATAACAAGCTAATTTCCACATTAGTCCAAGCTCGTGCATGAATTGGTTGCTTCCCAGTTTATCAGTTATACTACTAAACAGTTCCCTGGGTGTACAAAATTTGTGGTCCCAGAAAAACCCTTTCTTGTGATAAATATAGCTAATTGATCACAAAAGAATGCTATCACCAGCCCAAGATTTTGAGCTACCTAGGGGAAAAAAGGCCCACTTCTTTAAAATGTTTGTTTAAAATATGTTTATTTTTTTGTGGCCTGATACAAAAGACACATGTGAAGTAAATAAATTCTACATGTATTGAATTCAATTTGTCAAGGCAAGGTAATTGAAAATAAATTTAAAAAAAAATTATTTTTCTTTCCTCCACAAAAAAATCTGTGGTATCTGTATGTTAATGCTATATATCCAGTACATCTCATTTGGAATTGTCTTGCTTAATATTCCCCAGTTCTCTATTGGATTCAACTTTGTTCTCACAATTATTTTCAGTTTAAAGGTTTGTCAGGTTTATTTTGAATGTTATCAGGGCCATTCCTTGTTTATATTTACTCCTAGAAAGGACAAATATGATCATGTGGAATTACTGTACTGCTAACTAGAACCCTGCAGCCTCCATGGTGTTTTATATTAACAAGCTTTTAAAAATATTATATAAACAAGCACTGATATATATTTTCATAAAGCATAAATAGAAATTTCAAAGTAATTGGCTGATCAAGTTTTGTTTGGTTGGGTTTTTCCTGTGTGATTAGCTGGAAGGAAGGTTGTTTCTCATGACCTCATAAGTTGATAGTCTAGACTGAAAGGCTAGGCAAGAATACTTTGCTGAAAACAAACTTCTAAGCTCTAACAGCTGTGGGCTATGCATTAAGAGAAATGTGTTACCTCTGGGAAGTAATATCTGACATCACCACCAAATGGCATATGAAAACTTTGGTTTGGAGTTAAAAACTTTCCAACATGAGCTACTGCAAACTGATTCCTTTGCTCCCTTTAAAATCAAGAGGTGATCTGGAATCATATGCCTCAATAAAAATGTCACACCTATTAAAATAATTACTTTGGTCTGCAGTATTCCTTGAAACACCATTATTAACTGTAAATGATAAATGTCACAAGCCTTAAACTTGTGAATGAAATAAATGCCTTATTAAATTGTATGAGAACCATTTGGTGAGTTTAGTATTTCCTTACATAGTCCATCTTGTTCTTTAAAAAGTATGCTTTTTAAAAATAGTATCAGAAATTCAAATGCCATTTACGCAGTTTTAGATTTGTCTTACTATTCAAAAGTCTTTCTGAAGCTGGTCATGCAAATGATACTTATTTTTTAAAGTCAAAATTGATTATGTATTTATCTGGAGAGAGGCCTAAATAGAAAGAGCAAAATTAAAGCATTCATCTTGTTTCCAGAAATTTTACTGATCCAACTGAAACATGTTTTTGTACATGTAAAATGTAAGTAAATCTAGTAATATGTGTAGAAAGGGAAAGTACACCTATTGCAAGTCATTCAGTATGCCACTAGGGTTAAGAACAGCATCTGTGTAGGATGGCCTTTTGACTTTCATGTAGAGAAATTATGAGTGGGATAGTTATTTCACCTGTCATCAAACTTTGTGTATTATGACAGAATATGTATTTGAAAGAAGAAAAATGTTTTAAAACCACTGTATAGAGTTCTAGTTTTTCACTTTAGTTCTTTTTAATCCATTTATCCTCAGAACGATTCCTTTAATTACCAGGTATCTAGCTTTTTAAGACTCACTGGAAAATAAAAATTAAAAGAAGGAATTAATTTCAGAATATTGCAGAAAACACATGAATTATGGGTTTTGTTTATATGGATGCCTAGGATTTGAAGTCCAGTTACAAGAGCTCCTATACATAGCAAGGGGCATTGGGGAAAGCTGGGAATATCCTTTCACTAATGCACATGACACTACTTGGCCTACAAATTGGGTCAGTAGGAAATACATATACACATATGTGAATTGATGAGTGGAAGTTAAAATGTGGGTTGAAAATCCATTGACTGATGATGATATTAGGAACAGGTTTTTTATTTTCCTTTATTTTGTACAATAGATAATGATTCTGTTTTAACAGTTCTTACTCAGTTGGCAAAGTATGTGGTATGAATTACTTCTCATCTGGAATGATGGTGGACCGTGCATCCTTTACAGGTTTTATTGGAATGTTGTCCCAGTAAGGAAGGAAGATTCTGGATAGTGAAAAGTAATTATTTTCTTCATTTGTGCTTTGGTTTTATGGTAGTCATTCATTATACCCTTTAACACCACCGGAAAGGTATGTTACATCACTTTTTCCGTTCCCCTTCCACTGTAGGATTTGCACGGCTTACAGCAGGGTTTTGTTGTGTTTTTCTTCTTTGAGTGCCACTGGTGGGCATGTAAATTACATCCTGCTGCTATATTTTTAAAGGTCCACCTGACAGGATCCCACCACCAACAAGACCTCTGCCAACAGTGCCCCCACATCGTTCAATCCCTCCGGCAGACCCACGGAAGAATGACAGGCAACCTAAACCTCCCCGGCCACCCACTGGTGACAAACCTTCCTATCCCGGAGCCAAGCCTAACATCTGTGATGGGAACTTCAACACTCTGGCTATTCTTCGCCGGGAAATGTTTGTTTTCAAGGTAGGAGGCTGTGAATTTTTCAATGTTACATCAAATGTCTACATTTCTCCTTTTTTTTTTTAAGCAAACACTCATTCATCATGACTCCACTTTCCCAGCCCGCTCACAGTTAGAAAGTTCAAGAAAGAAATTAAAAAATAAACATACACATGGCTTAAACATCTAGCAGAGGACTGCTGTAATGTTCTATTTTGGGAAAACACCCATGTCAGCAGAAACTGTAATGCCTCAAAATGTAAGGGTAAATAAATGCTGCATGTTATGGAGAGATAAAAAGTATAAATCAACTCATGAATAATAGGAATGATTTTGTTGGGAATACAGCCACAACCAGACATACAGTAGATACTGTGTCTTCAATGCTTTTTTTTTTTTTTCCCATGGAGCTATAATTTTAACTTTACAATTAGATCTGTCATTTACAAAGGAAGTTTGTCATTGTGTTGTGGTTGCATTGAAACCACAATATCTAAGTAAAGGTCTTTGCCACAAAAATCTTATTGCAAATGTGTAATTGTTTGTTTCCATTCATCTTCTTGCTCTAAGCTGAAAATGCGGTATATACAACAAATCGAAATAAGCAAACTGAACCAAAAGGCAATCTTTTGATAGAAGGACTTTGCTAAGACTCATGGACATCAAAGCTATTTTAGGAGGATGATCTGCAGTATGGTTTCCAGAAGGCATTGAATGTTGAAGAATAATTACAGAATCATTATTATTCAGTCTCTTAAACCAATCTGCTGACAGGTAGTGCTGTGCAAATGTTCCAGAAATGAGCAACAGGATAATCTCTCATTTTGAACTACTGGTACATCAAATTTGCTTAAACAATAGGAAGTGTGGGATCTTTGTTTTGTAAATATATGATAGGATTCTTCTTAGCTTCAACATTAGAGGTAGAGAAGAAGGGCCTTTCACATGAATAGATAACATTTTTCTCTTCAGCAGTAGTGTAAGTACAAGGGAAGTGCAATGAATTTGTCCCAAAACATGAAACTCCCAGTTCAATGGCTTTTGTTGTCCTTTCTGATAGGACACATCTCCCTTATATGTTTTCTTTTTATGTAATCTGTCACTCCAGATAAATCTTATTAGCAGTGCCATCCAGGCTTTCACTTTCTTTAGCATACCTGAAAAAATATGTACAAATATATTTACATGAATTCATTCAAAATTATTGAGCTACCTTCACAACCCCATGGGCAGGAAATATTTTTCCCATAAAGAGCTAAGGATTTTGCCAGCCCTGGGGCTGTCAGCCCTTTCCATTTGGATAGATGGTATATCTTCAAACACTGGGAGGTCCTGAACCATCAGTCTTTTTATGACTAAAACTCAAAGGTTAAGGAATAATCTAATTTTCTAACTTGGCATTAAGCAGCATATTAAAATACATACTTCAGTCTCATGTCATCCACCTCAAGAGCAATAGATCATATTCTCATTTATTTTAGACATAAATCGATAAATAGTGAAATGCTATCCCACTAATACAAAATTTCCTGTCTAGCCGTGTTCCTGGATAAATAGATTCACCACCATTACTAATCACTCTTACCTATTCTGATTGAAAATACAAATTAAGTTTTCTCCAAAAATGTTTGCTGCTTACTGCCTTAACACTACATATTTACTATACAGTTTGTATGCTTACTAGTGTGCAAACTGCGTTTTTGTTCCAAAATTAAAACCCCATTTATGATCTACACCCTAATAAGGAAACATGGTAAAACTTTATCAGAGAAAAATGTCCAGTAAGAGTGTTTACAGATTTCATGTTTAGAGTCTGACTCTCCAAAATGAAGTTGCTGCACTCATAAAAGCAATGTGTTGGGAAGGGAAGAAAAGAGATTACCTTTGTCCAGATTAATTTCTTTAAGAATCCCACAGTTTCTCTTTTTTTCTCTGGGTACCTGACAGCATGGCAAGGCATGACTTGGGTTAGCATGCTAAGCAATGGAGTTTACTTAAGTATACTTTAAGTATACTTAAGTGTCTTTGAATGCTTGAGTTAGTAGGCCTTAACTTTCTGCTTTGTACATTAATTTGCTAATGAAGATTTTTGTCTGCTAAAGGAGGTTCATTACCTGTTGAGATTT
>JAVKLA010000027.1:25490174-25558070 GCA_034782735.1 Sagittarius serpentarius | reverse complement strand
GGAATGGAATGGAATGGAATGGAATAGAATAGAATAGAATAGAATAGAATAGAATAGAATAGAATAGAATAGAATAGTACAGTACAGTTGGAAGGGACCTACAACAATCATCTAGTCCAACTGCCTCACCAATTCAGGGCTGAAGTCTTATCTGGTTATATGCTAGTGTCTCCACTGGAGATAGGATACAGGCCTAGATGAACACTGATCTGGCACTGTGTGGTCGTCTTTATGATTTTATGTTCTTTGCATTATCACAGGTTGAACCCAGGAGACAAATCGTAGAGAATGGACGGGATTTCTCTCACTTGCATTTATATGCCCACTTTACTTTGTAGACATCTGAACAGGAGCCAGGTTTCTAGATTCCCATTATAAAAGGTGTAGAGAAGTAAACAACCAAGTGAAGCTTACCTTAGAATGTTTATATGAAGGAACCTTTATTGTGCCAGGTTCAGTGATTCATTTCTAAACAGATTTTTACATTGTGGATGTATAAATCTGGCCAAATCAATTCTAACATGTAGCTCACTGAACACTGGTAGTGTTAGTACAGAAGCAGTAGTCTCGTTTCTTTGTAGAATTTGGGAAGTAACAAGGTACATATTAAAAAAAAAAAAGATCTTGAAGATTAATTATTTTTCATGATACCATTTTAGATACCATTTATATTGGAAGTTTCTCTAAAATGATTATAGAATAGAGTGGGGATCTTTTGTAATCAGCCTCAGGTAAAAAGGCCTGTGCTAGTCCAGGATGGATATGTATACACAGTAACACCTTACTGAATTAATTTCTTGCCAAATATCTTGAATTATTTCTTGTTGAAATGTTATGGATACATAGTATTGGCATTACCATATACATATATATATATGTATATAAAACCAAATTCCTGGGGCTATGCTGCATGAATCAAACATTCCAGCTTTGCCATAATTGTATTATTATGAAGATTTTAATTGTGGTATAACAGGGCAAATTATTGGTTTGCTAAGGAATTTAAGCAAAAAATAAATAAGAATAGTCTCACTATTATGCTGCAAATTGCTAATATTAAATATGAAATACACAATTTAACATACAACTCAATACCATATCTGCAGAATATAATTTTATTGGTCTTATTATCAAAATGAGTTAATGAAAATATATTCCACAGATCACTAAGGCTGAAACGTAACTCATTCTCAAGAAGATCTTTGTTAACTTGTTGATTTTACAACTTTTGTTGCACTGTGAAATCTGTGTTCACTGCAGAATCACTTTCTTTCAAGAATGCATGTTTAGTCTCTTTACTGAGGTCATTCCACTGACACTTTGATATTATACCAGAAATCACCATGATGGGATAGTACTAGCCAATCAGCAGTGCAGTACTGCCCAAACTAAAATGACTGCTTGCTATGCCAGCCACATCTATTTTAACACTTGGAAGTTTGTGAACTATTGAATATAGCCATGACTATTTAAAGTTTGGGTGGGTTTTTTTTCAGTGGAATTAATTAAATATTTAACAATGTAGTTTAAGTCTGATCGAAAGAAGAAACCCTTCTCTTGTAACACATTAATGTGATTTGCAAGATCTGCTTTGGTGTACTAGCTGAAAGTTGAGATTCATTAGCCAACCTACAATGTTATAAGCTCTGTCACTATCACTGATGTCCAGACTTTCTGGAGTATGTGTGTTGCATTGGAAAACTCCTGAAAGCCTGAATATTTCATTTACAGCCTTTGTTCAATGAAGCGATTATGTGTGTACTTACAGCCTTTTGTATTCAGCTACGTAGTCAGCCTTTGTTCAGCTTTACATATCTAACTTATTTTGTATCCCCAACTTGATCAATGTCCTTCTGAGTTGATGGACGTTTTATGAGAGCTGACTATGTTCCCTCCTGCAGCTAAACACTGTTTTCTAAGATGCACTTTTGCAACCAAATTCAGACAAATAAAAAGAGATCTCTCTATCTTGGAGTGAAGAAAGACAAGATTGGAATATTCCGTTGTACTGAAGATAGTAACAGATATCACAATGACTGCAGTTTTAAATCACTGCAGCTTGCTACTTATTTGTCCTTTTTTTAAACTTTAGTAACTGATCTCCAAGATAGTACCTGGATTTTGAGGGTTTTATAGAAATTTGGGGAGGACAAAGAACTGTTTGGCCTATTGAGACTTATCATTACATCATTCCTCCCTAAGTCATTCCTAGATTGGTGACGCCTAAAAAATCTGACCTGAAAATCTATTTCAAGCATTTCTCACTGTTTCAATGAAAAAGTACTTCCAAATATCTGCTTAGAGTATATTCCTCCTAATTTTAATTTTTCAAACCCTCTTGTCTTATCTACATGCTACACTAAAAAATAACAGAGGTTGACATTACCTGTTCCAGCATTCAGAACACATGCTTCAGTTAGGCCTTCCTAAATACTTGTATCTCCAAGTTGCATTCCTCCACTTTTGCCAGTTCTTTTGCTGGAATTTAGTCAATTAATCGTAAAAAATTGCTTTGCTGACCTTCCTTAAATGTTGTAATACATTTTACAATTAAAAAAAAAAAAGAAAGCTGAAAATATTAATATAATGATAGGAGAATAGTGCAACTGTGTTACACTAGCAACGAAATAGCTAGACATGAAAAAAGTGTGAGAGATTCTAGCAGTTTTCTTCCCAGACAATTGCAACTTTTCAATATAATATTTTTCAGGTTGTGTAAGCTATTTGAACTTTTTTTTAATACTGAAGTTCTCAGAAATCTGGGACTCAAAACTACTCTTTCAATTTTAGACTCATTTATGCACATAATTAAGATGTATTTTTGTACATATATATTGAGCTCTTTTGTATTAGTGTGGATAATACTTTTTGTGGAGATTTATAAATTGTTGAGTCATTGGAAAGATAAACAATTAAAGAGAGCTGTGATCTCAGGTTTGGAAAGATGATGAATACAGTTCATCATAAACCTGCTCTTGCAAAATATTAATCTTCTCTATAAACTGTGCCAGTTCCCATAAGAGCACAGATCTCTTTTGCTTGGCAAGTTGACCTATACAGAGAGAAGTCTGAACTGCCATGCAAAACTGTGACAGATATCTGACAAAACAGCACTTTCTTTGTCATTTAAGGGGTTTTCTTTTATATAATATTAATGCTGTAAAAATGTGCAAATGTGTGTAAAAATATAAATACTTGCTTACCCCATCCTTCATCTCTAGATATTGGATGAACTGGAACTGTTGTTGTTATAAGAGCTGAAGAGGTACACCAGCAACATCTTTATCAACATCCACCTAATGTGTCACATCCTCATTTCTCAACTTGAACATTCCTCATTCCTCAACAATGCAACTTCTGTATGACTCTCACTTAAAGCAATAGCATATCCCACTGGATTTAGCACCTATAACTGGAAAGACTGCAAATTTTCGCTACAGTAAATTTGTCACCAAAGTGTAGTTCTTAACAGACTGATGTAGTAATGTTACAGCTCTATCAACCTTTCACTGTTAGCAGCCACTGCAAAAAAATGGCTTGCAGAATTACTTGATCTTCAAAGCCTGTCCGTAGTCCCCGTATATTAAGCTTACACATATGCGTACGGTTTGGTCTAAAAGCACTTGTAGTCAATCCACAAACTTTAAGTTGGGCCCCTTGTAGGAATGATATTGAGAAAGTTACATCATGTTATACAGCAAGCTGTATGTTCTGCGAAGGCTATCTACACCAAACACACAGTTCACATGGGTAGCTTATTCCCACCTCAGGGAACAACTAGTTCTGACACATTTGTAATGCGTGGACGTGACATGAATGCAAACACAAATATAGTTACGCAAACAGCGAAAGGTCATGCTCTAAAAATGCTAGGATAGGCTGTTCTGTATTTTCAAGACAGCAACTGAACACATGTAAATGTCTCAAAGCATAGTAAGAGATGTGTATTTGGTTTCCAGGACCAGTGGTTTTGGCGAGTCAGAAACAACAGGGTGATGGATGGATACCCCATGCAGATTACCTACTTCTGGAGGGGACTGCCTCCCAGCATTGATGCAGTTTATGAAAACAGTGAGGGGAATTTTGTCTTCTTTAAAGGTAAGAGAAGAAGAAAAGTAAGATTTTATGTAATACTTTTGGCTGTGGTGATTTCTTGGAAAATATCTTGCTTATTTTTTACTAATGATTTGTAAATCGTGTTGCAAATAGGTAGCTAAATGAAGACCATAGGAGTTATGTTTTCTCATTTTGGCAACTATAGCTTTAATTTATGATTACTCTTCAGAGTATCAGATCACTTACTCTTACACATTCAGTAAAAATTTGGAAATATAAATAAAAGACATAGCAATGCAGTGATCTACTATGAAATCCTTTCTGAAAAATGTGGATTAGGAAACAAGAATGAGCACAGTTCCTTTTTTTGTTTGTTTTATGTTTCTCTTTGCTCTTCTTCCTTTTTACAAATGAAATTTGCATATATTTAAGTGACATCTGTGCTGCATATATCTTACTGTACTGCACTGTACTTATTTAATCTGAGACGTGTGATATTAGGAGTTTCAGGTGGGAATAATAAATATCTTTTTCATAGATGTGTATTTAGTATTTTTAAAGCATAAACTCTAGAAAATATCTTGTATGGATTGAATTGTTGCTAATCATTCTTTTCAAAGTTTCGCTACAGGCATCAGACATTCTTCAAAATCAAAGTTCTTGAACATGCATGTAATTAAGATTTAACGAGAAAATTATCCTATATGTTAAATAAATACCCTTTTAGCAACAAAAGAGTGAAAAACATGTGAAGTATGTTTTAAAAGACAATAATTTGGGAGAAAAAAGAAACTGAATAGAGATGTGAAAAATTATTCAGCTAATTAGTGTTGTGAATGATTCACTTGTAAACATTACAAAAAAGTAGAATTTTTTTTAAGTTGCTATATGAAAAATGAATTCATTTTTACAAGTGGAATCTTTAACAAGGAGATAGAAATATTTCATTCACTATGGAAACATTATCATCTTGGGAATGCTAAATGAAAAATGTTTAATAACATGCAGAAACACTGCCTAACAGTACAATGAAGATGTTTTACTAATGTTTTACTAATAGGGAAATTGTATTTTTTGTGTGAATCATAAGGAAAATTACATTCCATCTAGTACATTTTCTATTTACATGACTTCAGTACAGCATATGCTTTTACTTCTGTTGCCATAAAATAAACTTCATGTCATAAACTCTGGGAAGTTGAACAGATCGGGAATCATGATCAAGGTACCTCCGAATCTCCATCCCTCTGCTTGTTTTTGGGTCCCTGGGACATAGGAGGATACAAATATTATTCTGTAGATATTCCTTTGCTCATCACTGCTACGTAGAGCAAAGGAACTACCCTGTGCATTCCAGACCTCTGCCTTGATAATGCTGTGATCCATTACCTGAGCTTCAGACAGAAATGATCAAGCTTAGTTTTATACCTGCTTTCTTTTCCTTCTCAGTGACCTCAAAATATGTTTTATCATTATTTAACTCTTCACCCAATGCTGACTGACTCCTGTCAGGTCTTAGACGAATGGGTTGATTCAGTAGTTTGTAGGTTATAGATAACAAAAAACAGAAGGAGGAGAGGAACTCCTCTATTTTTTACCTGGGAAATTAAATAATCAGGATTAATCAAAGCATGCAGAAGCAGCAGGATTGTGCTCTTAGAAGTCAGAATATTGTGTTCTTTTCCTTCCTCATCATTCCCAGCTTAACGCTTTCTGATATCACACCAGCTAGTTTTGTGCTTTCAAGCTGATATCATATGATACCTGAATTTTCTGTCGTAGGTATTTTTTCACCTGCTTTCTTTTCAAAGTTCCTTCCATTATTTTTCTAGTGACATTTGTATTGTCCCTTTGTTTGCCAAGGTCTAAAGTCCTCATATTTCCTTGTGTGATTTTTCTGAATTTTTGCTTCTCTGCCACTTCCTCTTCATGATTTCCAATATCTACCTGATGGTGTTTGTCTATCAGCATAATACATGTTTTCCCACTGCCACAGAATCAATAGGTTCAGCTGAGTGTTTGGTATGGTTGTCCTTGAAAATTCCTGTTAACCGAGGATCTCCACTGCCTTGTGGAACACGATTGCAGAAGTCTATATAAATAGACTAGGTAACAATCATTGTCTCATTTCTTCCATTACCTCACAAAATTTCTTCCTGGGAAAAGAGTATATATCTTCCTCCCAAAGGCACTAGAAATAGACAAGTTGATTGTTGCTAAGATGATGAGCAAGTAGAACATGTTATCCAAGTAGTGTGCTTTACCAATCTAAAACTGGTCAAACCAAGTAAGTTCTAGAAGGAGGTTTAAATCTGAAGTCTGGCATACAGATGTGTTCACAAAGCACATATCTAAGCCAACATTTATGTCCACTATTCAGAAAAGAAATAGAAAAGATGGAGTGAGTGCGATCACAGAGCTTGAACTGGAACAATGATGTCGCTATGTGCTCCTTTCAGAAAATGTTTTCCAGATAGCTTCATTTTAAGACCAGTTAGTTTTTCCTGGTAGAAGAGTGTGGTGTTTGAGTGAAGACAGCATTTACTTGCAGGCATTTAAATAAAGTCTCCAGAACTTCTTCTCAAGATATCAGTAACATCCAATGTCCTGTAAGGTATAGAGTCTTGAATCTCTGGTGTGTGCTGGAGAAACAGGTCAGTGTGTAAATATCCTCCCTTCAGAACAGCCACTGCTTCTTCTGCAGATGCTCAAAAGAAGGTTCCAGGCACATGTTCCATCTCCATTGCTCTTTTTCAGTCACTTTGGAAGCTTTTTTACTAGTGTGAAATGGGGCCTCCTGTGACTAGTTTTTCACTCCTGCTTTCATATGTATGGAGCAGTATCTCTACTCTCTGAGGAAGGTGAAGAAAGGAGTAAGCCAATTTACTCATCTGTGATTGCCAGTGAGTAATTGCCTCCTTACATGCCTACTCTGTCATAAGTTTGGGATAAACAATATTTTGTTAGGCCAGTGACATTTTTAATATGCACTCAGGATAGACCTTGTGAACCATCCTGGATTGAAACATTCTGTTTCTCTCTTTAGACATCCACAAATCTCATTTATTTTCAATAATCTATGCTCTATTTGATATGTTGCAATCCTTGTCTTTCAGGATGGCAAACACCAGATTTTAAACTGTTGGTTTAAATTATAAAACACGTTTGGATCTTTATAACTGTTTTATTAGCATTAGATTTTTCCTCCCTTTGTGTATACAGTTGGTTTCATGATATTAGTAAACAACTTCTTTACAGTAGTAGAAATATGGATTAGTAAAGGTATAAAAGTATTTAAAAACTAACATTTTTTTAAAATGGGAGCTATGTTGTAAAATATGAGCCATATGCAAATGATATAAGATGGCAGCTCAGGAAGGTACATTTATTTATGAACCTTTGAAATGTCTTTATACCTATGTTTTTGCTATGATAAATGTAGTTATTCTTAAATTGTGCTAATAAAATCTATCAGTGTATTTATACCTATTTGACATTACTCTCCTGAGAATACTTGAGGAGCCTGTGAGATCATGCATGATGTGTTAGATGTCTATAGAAAATCAAGCAGTGTCAAGTTCAAGACTGTTTGATCAAGTGTCTTGTTTGGTTTTGAAATATCTTTGGTTTTGATTTTCTTTTTTAATTTTACCATTTTAACTTTTATTTCTTTTTTTTTTTATTAATATTTATTTACACAAAGAAAAACAATTGTAAAAATTCAGTAGCATGCTTGTAGTGCAAAGTGATGCTTGCTCATTTCGGGTGGCTTAGGATACTTGGCCTGCCTCCTTGTGCCTCATAATGCTCATAAACTACATAGCAATCTGGTGGACGGCTGCTTATAAAAAGCAGCTGTTTACATTCTTATTATTCACTGCTGGTGTCCATGCTGAATGATAATAAGAAGATGGCACCAGAATGATACTTTTTTCTTTTTTTTTTTAAAGAGGAAATGTGAATAGTGAAATTTATTCTGTGTACCTGGATGAATTTATATCGTGCTAAAAATGAAACTGACAAGCCATCTGCGCTGTTGAATGTTGTGGTAAACCAAATGTAGCAATAGAAGGGCTGCTGTAAAGCCCATACTACCAGTGCCACCATCATAACTTTCAACAGCACTTATCCCACTGCTTGAGAGTTTTATTTTGAAAAAATAGATTTACTATAGCATCAGATCATGGAGCAGAGAAATGACAGAAACTTAATGTGGGAAACAGAGAATAAGAAAAAAAGAGCATGAATAGTAATTTGGGGATACTAGTAAGCAGACACTTGATCCTGGCTTGAAAGACCAAAATTAAGAACAAGAGTGACTGGAGAAAAAAACCTTCAGAATTAGATATTACATTTTTAAGTGGTTTCAATTGAATGTAATTCCTAAAGGTTTTGAGAATTGGTCTCATCACTGTAACACTTACAGTAATTATATGCTGTATCCCTCACAGGTCTTGCACTACACACATATCATAATTGCCTATAACATGAACAAAAAACTTGGTTGCTGACAACCCAGGAGCACAACTATTCAGCATTCTGATTCTACAAAGGAAGAATTACAGTTGCTAAAAACTGCATAATTGTTTGCAGTAGTCAGTAGGTAGTTAAATAGTCTGAAGAATAGCTGGAGTTAAATATTCACTATTTTAAGTGAAGCATAGCAATACAGATACTCTTTTTTTTCCAGTAATTTTTTTAGAATGTCAAAGACAGATGTTGAGAGACTTCAAATAATTGCAGTCACAGTTCATCTTTCTCAATTGTTTCCCTACAGTGATGATATTTAACAAAGCATTATTGCAAAAAGTAAGACATTTTGACTTTTTTATCACTTGCTTCATTCTCAGCTTGTGACCTTATCATTCTGCTTGTTATTATATTAGATCTTACATTAGGGAATAAAAGCAGAGAGATGAAACATTCTGAATGTTGGCCAGACTTCATGAAACGTGGTGCTTTATTCTCTGTGAGAATAACAAACCCACCAACCAGACCTTAAAAAACAACTCTGTAAAATAAATAACAGTGGTGATTTCTGCCAAGGACATAGGTTAGGACTCTGAACAAGCATTAGTTATCTATAAGAAGGATCAAACTATAACTGTTCTAGTTTTGTCATGTGTTCTTTATTTCCATTATAATCACAATTAATGAAGTGTATTGCCTATTTACTGGTAAAAGTGGAATATGAGTTAAATGAAAACATACTGACTTACACATTCATTTTTAATACATTTTAAGATACAATTTAGAAATAAAAGGAGCTAATTCTTATCACAGTCAGGCATCTTTTGCACTGATTTTCAGCTTTAACTCCTCCTAATATTTGGTTCTGAGTTTGAAAGCTTCTTATTTTTCTGACTTTTTGGAAATCCTCAGATAACAGCCACCTACTTTCCTCCAGCTGAGGGACAAAAGCTAAACAGAAAAAAAAACCCCAAACAAAACAACAAAACCAACAGCAAACCACCTAAAAACCCCTGAAACAAACAAATAACACCCCCCCGCCAAGTGAATACTGTCAGCCAGATGGAACTTTTGTATTTCTTGTATACTTTTGTATTTCTTGTATACAGTCCTTCCCATTAACAATCAACACAGTTGTAGCAGACTAGATATGTCTTCCAAAGCAAATGTTAAATACAATTCCTTCTAGTTAGACTCAACAGAAGTCTTGCCCACACGTTAGAACTCTCAGTGCCCTACTGTCTCCATAAAATACAGTTAAATTTACCTTTTCTCCGTTTACCCAGAAAGAATTTGCTTCTTAGTAAGAAATTATGTGAAGAAGAATTTAGTTTCTTAGTTTCCCACATCTACGCTTTCCTTCTGCTTCAGTATATCTCAATATGCAACAAATACCTGGCTCAGGGGTGCTGTCACTTATAATGGTGCGTGCTCAACCTTTGTTTATTTTGCCGTGACCTGATCTTGTTAATAGCTAAATTTGACACGTTGGGTATGGCTGATAATGATCTATTCCTAACAATTGCTGTTACTTTTATTACTTGTGAGACACAAGGAAAGGTAATGGCATTACACACATCACAGCATATGCCTCTCAATGCTGTGCAACAGCTGTCATTTTGAATGATCTTCTGAAACAGAAATGAGCTGGCTCAGTATCATTCACTGGATGCCATCTGTTGTTCGCACCATGAGTACCAACTAGCAAGGTCCAAAACACGACTTCTCTTATCGTTGCATTTGGAACTGCCATTACCATCTGAAGCCTTCTGTGTCCGGTCATGTGAACTGGCAAAAGGATAAACCACATGGGAGGGGAATGACTGAAGATGCTCACCCCTGTCATGATCAAACCCTGTAAGTGAATTTTGTAAGGAATCTCAGTAAAGGTAAATGTCAGGTTAACACAGACCTTAATCCCAGGTCAACACAGACCTCAACTTTCTATGACTGTTCTTCATAGACCTCTGTGTCTCTTTTATTTTCAGTACTTCAAATAGCTCTGTACATACTCATTCTTTGAACCTTTTCTTCCTTCAACTGGCAGGGGGGAGAAGATGGATCTGTTGAGCAAACTGTAGTGTCTGTGCTTGGAAGTGGGTAACAGCTGTAAAGAAGCTGATAAAAATTTTACTCTGGAAACCCAGCATGGGAGGGACTGAAACTATATCCCCTCTCCTAATTAAAACTGTGATAAAATGAAAACATGCTTTAAATCACTACAATACAAACAGGGAGACTAATAAAACCCTCCCTTTAAGCAAACTTTTAATAACACTGAGGGATAACTAAAATATAAAACCAACTGCAAAACAGCTCACTGAATTTTCCTTCTTGGTGACTCTGGCATACACCTGATCCTAGATCTTTGGAGTAATATTACATTTCCTTATAAAATATCTATAGAGCACAGTGTCTTAACCTTCTAAGTCTGTAACAACCTGCCTAGCCTTACAGGTAAGTATGATGGCTAATATGAACAGCCATGATTTTATCTCTTAGGATCTCTTTCCAAATGTGTTTGAGCAAAATACATTTTCAAACTTTTCCGCTTATATTTTAAATATCAACATCATAAATAACAATGGATAGACCAAAGTGAAGTATCCAATTTCAATATATATGTTCATGGATTTTCTCTAGACTTTTACGTGATGTAACTCAGAAGGGTCTACATGATGTCAAAGATTATCTTCTTCAGTGTTATTATTACTAAAAATAGCAATGCTTTTCGGAAACACAAATTAAGGTAGTGCTTTGAAGATAAAATAAACACATAGTTCCTACAGAATGGAGCATATAGTCTAGCTCAGAAAGAATGTCCCTGTGGCCTAGATGACATAATGCAAAGAGAAGACAGGCCTCAAAGCAAGCTCTTCAGATAAGGACTAAAATGTAAATTATGCTCCCTTTTCCCTATTTCTAGGGGGCATATGAGGATTTTTATTCCCTTTTTTTCAGCCAGAGCTGTCTGTGTTTGACAGAGAAGTCTCTACTGAAAAGACAGAGGTGAGAAGTGTATTTTAAAGAAGAATTAGAAGAAAGCAAAAATGTAAAAAGGAGAAGACAGTTGCAAGAATAAGACAGGAGGCACAGTATGTTGAGAAGACCCTAGAAAAGAGTCTGGAGAACACCACCAGTATTGGGGAAAGTGTTAGACTAAAGGCTTAATATGACACGATGAACGAGGTGAGATAATTGTGGAAGTGTTCAGTGAGGAAGAGCTTGGCTAGGAAGCTAGAGCAAACAGAAGCTGGGCAACTGGAGTTGTGGGCTGGTGAGGTAAGCTATCCAGTTACAAGAGAGAGCACAGGAGACATCCTCTCCAAAAACAGGTACAGGGGGCCTATACTACAAAACACTTGTGCAACTGCTGTTTCTGTAGACAAGCATACCCCTATATAGACAATATATTTAGCTAGTAACTGCAAGAGTAGGGGTTCAACTGCTGAGCATTGCTGTCCAGGAGGCACTGGGCTATTATTCATATTTAAGCCAGTTTAGGTAACCTGAGGTTTGTGTAGGCTGTGCTAACACCAGTCATAGTAATACAACTACCTTGTATTATCAGCGTGTAGTAAGTCAATTGGGTGGTTTTGAATGATTCATCACCCACAACCAAAGATTAAATCTTACTGCCACTGGTACTAAAGGCAACCCCCCCATTAGTTGCAGAAACACAAGGTTTTCACCTGTGGGACTTCAGAACCTCAGTTTGCTGTCTTTAGGCCACACTAACTTAAAATTCTATGGTAATTTCAGAAATAAGCTGTACATGCTTCATAAGTAATTTAACTTCTTGAGGAGAAGGAGAGTACAGAGTAATAAAAGTATATGGTCTCTGTGAGGATAGGAATTTCCATTTTTTATTTCTATGTTTTCTTACCTCATTTTGTCTTAAAATTCACTCTTCTTTCCTCATGAAATGTAAATCTGTTGTGTAGTATTGCTGTAAATGTATTACATTATCAACCACAGAGCCTCTTGAGATGACTTCATTTTCATTCTGGTTTTGATCCCTGTGTAGTTGGTATCAAAATATTCTGTGGGCTTATTGAATGAAAGGTGCTTTATAAATGCAAGGTATCTGTAAGGCATACTTAATTTTGCATTATCTGCAGTGACAGAACATTTTTCATTTCATTGTGTTTGGCAGAATCACTGTAACTCTTTGGAAGTCTTTCTTATTTCTTAGAAGTGTATTAATATTAATATTGAGACTACTGAAGACTAACACACATATATGTATATGTATATATATGTATATATGCTTTCGTACAGGTAACAAGTTCTGGGTTTTCAAGGACACTACACTCCAGCCAGGTTATCCTCATGATTTGATAACACTTGGAAGCGGAATTCCATCCCATGGCATTGATTCAGCAATTTGGTGGGAAGATGTTGGGAAAACCTACTTCTTCAAAGGAGATAGGTTGGTATAGGAATTCTGCAAAGAAGCAATTTGGTGGATATCAGCTAAATGTGCTAATCTTTTCCTCTGTTTCTCAAAAGAAGAAGTCAGGCCACTTGTACAGTTCATTTTCTGTGAATGACATTAATTCCTCCTGCATAGAGGGCCATGCTGTTTTCACATTTCTTATAACCTAAATTATATTTGTGTGAATATACTGGAATGAGTATGGAAAGTTATGTTTTAGAAGTCAACAGGCAAGTCACAGTTGTGGCAAATTTAAAAAATATTCAAAGTAATGTGGTTATGTACACTCTAACTTGCTCCTTTTAATCACAGTTCTAAACCCTAGCACATAAACAAGCAAGGCATGATCCAAAGCTTTTTAAGGTCAGTGAAAATGACTTCTTTGCTACCATTTAAAAGTGAGGTAAGAAAGGGAAATTACAGTTATACCAGGATGCTAGAGAATAATTCAAGCAGTTCACTAGGAATTATTTTAAAATAAATCTTACATTTCCCTTCAGAAGGGACACTTATTTTTATGATTAATAAAGAATGGAAAAAATTGTAAAATCTGAGTTATTTTCCAGTCCTGAAAGACACTTGCACTAGTCACTTAGTGTCTCTGCATCTTCATTTCCTTGTCTGTAAAAATAAGGGAAAGTATATTTTTCTGCTTCATAGAGATGTCGAGAACTCATTAATTTGTGAAACCCAGCAAGTTATCTGAATGATGGATTTTAGCAGTTTTCAGGATGTTACTATGTTCGTTGATTGATGTATTGCTGTGCAAATTCTGACTGCTCAGAGACAAATTATTCTTTATTAATAATTGTAATGTTTGTATTAGTATTATTAAAATATGATGACTGCTTTTGTTACTGTGTACTTAGGACTCTAAGACACTAATAGTATTCATGGATCACTTAAGAAATTAATTTAATGCACATCATAGAATATGTTTAACACACTGCTATTGGTTTTTTAGCAGTACTGTAATATTGCACTACAGTTTGCCACAAACAATTTTATTCTTAAAGCTTTTTTCTTAAAAAAAAAAATTCTTCAACACTCACGATGAGGAAAGTAGATAACTAAGTAAAATTTTTGTTGTGTTTGAAAACTAGGTATCATTTCTATCAATCAGTTTCCACAGTGAAGAAGAAAGCCACCTAAATAGTTCGATTCCCATGGTTCAGTAAATTTTTAGAAAAATGTGTGTTCATTCTCAGGTAATAATTTTCCACCTCCATACTCCTGGGAAAGTACGTACAGTGGAGTCTTATGTGACCTCTTATTTCCTTTAGGCTTCATTCAGCAGTATCCTTTTATATTTCCATGCACAGGCAGTTACTTATAGTCAAGACTTTCCTAAAACACTACTGGTATTAACAGAAGACAAAAAGAACTATCACAGAAAACATCTGCTGACGGAGAAGTTGCTACTTAGACCTAACAAGCACAATGAAACTCAGCAGGATATAAATGCAATACAGTATGCTAGAAGAAGATCGAACAACATGAGCCTTGCAGAGATAATTGAGCTATTACAGGATATCACCAGTGGGAATAAACCCATATATCGCTAAGCTTCTCAATATGCATTGTTTATTTCACAATTTATTCTTAATGTAAAGTTAGAGTTGAATTCTCCTGCTAGTTTTAATAGTATGTATAAGTCTGCTGTAGGGGTGGATCTTTTCCTGAAGAAGGTATAACGTAAATGTAGTTTCTCAGTGGCAGGAGGTTGTTATGCCAGCATCAAAACAGCAAAGTATGTTCCTCCTTATGTAACTCAAGGACCCGCATACTTTTTTTGTTTTGACAGTAATCTGTAGTTAAGGAGCTCCAGGGCAGAATCTGGACAGAGTTAAATGTCCCAGAACTGTGTTATACATAAAAAAGTTAGAGCTATATGATACAAAGCATGAAATATTGGCTATAAAATGGAAAAAAACCCAAACCCCCCAAAAACCCAACAAACCAGTAAGAAGATTTAAAAGTCCAAATAGTAAATGGTATTGTAATACTCATATGTCTAAAGCAGCTCGTGTATGGATCATTATTGTTAATATTTGAAATGTTCCATTTAAACAGTAAAGATAATTCTTCCAAATAATTGTATGAAAGCTAAAGTGGGGACAAAAGATGACTACAGAAAACATTTTGCCCTCTCTCATTCCTCTCCTACCAGAATTGAGTAGTGCAGGACAAGATGATACCAGGTTTGCTGCACTTCTTGACACATGGCCTTGTTTATGCCCCTGTCTGGTGTGACTCACTTTTGTACTTTAGAGTTTAAAAGAATATTTTTTTCTTCATAAAGCTTAGTCATCCAATAGTTCAGAATATCATTAAGTAAATGAGATTAGATACAGGAAAGAACAAGTTTTAGTAAATATTTTCCAAATTCCCTTTTTCTAAAGCCATGAAGTACACTTTCATTTATTTTCCCTCTATTACTTTATCAGTCTTTAAGATACAGTAACACAATTTATATTGTTTTTAAAGCTCAAATCATCACTGCGGAGTCTGCTAGTGAACATTTGACATGCCAAGGAGAATCAGGACTAGGCTTTTCCTTACCCTGTAGACATCTTCATTATTCCAGCACAGACTGCTGAGATAGTATCATGATCAGTCCTTCTCTCATAGGATTTCTCATCAATGCTGAAAAAACAACAGTTTTAGGACTTTTGAGTGTGCACTGGGTGTGTCCTCAAAGACTTTTTTAATGACAACATGTATTTTTGAAAGTCCTATAGGACTGTCTATTTCTATCATGCAGCCTAGTGAAAAAATGCAGAGGTTAGTTAAAAGAAGGCGATCAAAAAGGTAGAAAGGTTGGAAGAGAAAAAAGGAAAATGAATGGAAGTATGCAAGAAGGAAGTAACATTCTGGGAAAGAGGGATAGAGGAAAAGGTAAGATAGCTGATGAAGAAATGCAAAGAAAAATGGAGATCAGAAAATAGAATATTAAGCTCAGCAAAGAGTGAGAGTATAGAAAGAGGGAAAGCGAGAACAGGCAAATATGAAAAAAGAAAATGCAAACTAAGGATCAAGAAACTTTGTTTACTACTTCTAAATGTTGTTTCTTTCTCCGTGTAAACTCTGAAAGATGTTACATTTAAAAATAAAGAGCATTGCTTTGTTGGCTGGTTACTGATGCGTATGTGACTAGATTAAGAAATCGGGCTATAAAAATAATTTATGCATAAGAAAAAAAATACAGATATTTTTTAATGTAACTTGCCAACTCTTAACCCACTCGAAATCTGCCACGTTTTAATTTCATTGAAAGTTTAAGGGCAGAGAAATGCCCCAGAGGGAGAAAGACAGATGAGTTTAGACCATTTTGTTTTTAAAAAAGATTAAGACATGAATTGACTAGAGTGTCTAAGTACCATCTCAGGGACAAAATATCATCCACTTAAGGACTCTTTAATATATCAGGACTGATCATAACAAGGATTTCTAAAGGGTGAAGTAAAATGAATTCAAATTAGAAAAAGGGTCAAGTTTTTGGCACTGACCAGATAATCAATGAAGGTGATATATTCTCAGGCTCTTGATGTCCTGAAATGGTGAGTGGCTGCCTTTTAATGTAATTTTTCACATGAATAAAATTCATTTTGGAAAAAAAAAATTCTCCAAGAAAACTATGCCCTAAATTAGTGGAGCCAATCAAAATATGAAATGACCCTCCCAAATATTATATCAGGATACACAAACATACAGAGCTACAGTAAGTTAATTCTTAGAACCAGCTTATATTAAGATATGCATAGCAATTTAGCCAGCTGCATAAAGATAAAGACATTATCAACATTATCTATAAGTGTAAATAAAATCACAAGTGTAAATACTTCTCACATGTTCAAGTTGGTTAGAATTTTCATGCTGAAGCTTTTTGAATCGGAGAAGGGTTGGCTGACAGAAAGGCATAAAAGCAGGTTTAATTTTGTATTACACTATCTATTTAATGATAATGAAATGAAAAGCTACTGTAATGCATACATATAAGGCATTAAGATTGCTGGGAGTATTTTAATCTGAATCTACTGTCATCCTCATGATTAAAATGTTATCTAAAACATTAATGTATCTTTTTTGCATATGTTGCATCTCTCTATGTCACTGTGCAGAAGTCCTAGACATTAAAATTGCTGTGATTATAAGTGAGCTGCATGCTGATTTAGTTGTCAAAGCACAAAAACCTTTTATCTTCTTTCTGCTTACATGAAACAGTTGTCCAGTCAGCAAGTAGTATGTTCAAAGAAAAGAAGTCAAGTATTCCCATTTGTGGCTAATGAATGTAGCAAATGTTAGAAGGGAAAAAATATGTAGTTACTCATCTGCTGTCTTATAAATGCTTTTTTCTTTTTTTTTTTCCTTTAAAAAAAATTTCAGGTACTGGAGGTACAGTGAAGAAATGAGATCCATGGACCCTGGTTATCCCAAACCAATCACAATTTGGAAAGGTATCCCAGAATCTCCTCAGGGAGCCTTTGTCCACAAAGAAAATGGTATGCAAACACATTCCTGTTACAATGATTTACTAACACCCTTCATGTAAGATAGAGTAGTAAAGGCGTGATTGACTATTCAGGTTAAGTAGCGAAGGAATTCTTGATTAATGAACAGAATATTTCCTGCTATAGAACTTGCTCTTGTGAAAATGGCTGTTTGCATGTACCATTTAACACAATGGAGAAAAATCTTTCAAATTTAGTTTTATAAACCTTAATTTCCATTCTTTTTTTCCTTCTGTCTTAATTCACGTATTTATTTTTGTTCTCTGCTGATTTATAGTAATTCTTAAAACAAGCTTCCTAAACATAGAATATCTCTATTTCAATTGTCAAGGTGTTGGCTGTTTAGAAGGTATTACTTTCATTCTGAACAACTAGAAAAGGGAATAAACAACTTTATCTAGGCAGAACTATCCCCAGGAATCTATGTAAATCAAAGATGTGATAAGCCCCTGATGCAGAAATGCATATCAGAGGGATGTTAGTATGAAGTGCTATTACCTGTATCAAGATGCATCACCACATACAGGATCCTAGAATCTCAGCAGGCCACACCTCCAAATGAATGAGAGCAGCCAAAATCTCCTCCATTTTATGAGAATTCAGTGCTACCCAGGGACTGCTGGCAGGCTGCCAGCAGAGCCCTCAGCTGCACAGAGTTTAGATCCTTTTGACGGGAATAAAAATATGCATTTGTCGCCACTTATCATTGTTGGAGAATTGTTGTATGGCGTTTATGACTTATTTATTAGTAGGTTCTGAGTTTATTCTGTTTGCCTCACAGACAGCACAGGTATAGATTGCCATATTATTTTAATTTCCTTTTAATAAGCAGATTAAAATATTTCTTTCCTTGTATAAACCATTTCAGTCTCTTATTTCAACCTCTAACTTGTTTAAGTAATTTGCCATGGAAATGTTTGGGGTTTTTCTTTCAGAAATATGTTTAATTGCTTCCTTGCTTTGTCTCCGTTTTATCCAGAAGCAGAAAACCTCCCTGGATTCTGGCCTTTTGGCTAGACTGGATTTTTCTGTGTTGTCTTTATTTGGTTTTTGTATTTTTTTTTTTAACTGGAAAGTAGGTCAGTCAAGAAGATATTCTGCATACATCACACTCAGTAACTAACTGTTTGTAAATAAACGTATGTGTGGAAACAGGCACAAACATGTATGCACAGACATAATGGATATAACCTCTGCTTTCTTCCCTTCGTTGCTTTTAAAGCATATTTTTAAAGATCTGCATCCAAAAGGAATTTAACATATAAATATGGATGGATGGATGGATTTGGGTTTTTTCCTTACCTTGATTGCATGCTCCATAATAAGTTTTCTGTAGGTATATGCGTCTCTCATTACAAATGAAAATTATCTTACTGTAACACTCAGACCAGTGGGTTTGAAAATACTGCAGAGGCAGAGCACTCATTCGTAACACAGGAAAGACCCTTGGTTACATCAAAGCCGCTTTTTTTCTTACCCCAGTAGCTTTGATAGTCTGTCTGACTCTTTGAATGAGGAGGGTGGTAAAACATGACATGAGATCGTGGAGGAGGGGAAGAGAAAGAGGGTGTTCTTGGGCTTCTCAGAAAGCCTAAAAGGGCCCCAGGGCAGAAAGAGGGACTGAAAATGACACCATAAAGTTCCCAAGAAAACCATTAAGACATTTTCCCTGAAATCAAGAAAATAGACATTTTAAGAAAGTTCACAACTCCACTGTTGTTTGTATGAGGAGAGAAAGAAACAAAAGCAGATCCAAATAAAAAGTACCACAGCTTAGCCAGAAAGAAGTTGATTACATTTTGCCCGAAACGGTTTTCCTTTCTTTGGGCAGAAGCAGAGTTGACAAGGAAGTTTTGCTATATAGCTTTGTAAGGGAACATCTGAAAGCATGTCTTTCAGTTAATCCATTTCATTTTAAAAAATACTTTTTTCTTTCCCTTGTCTTTCTATTGGGTAAACCGTGCAAATGAACGCCTGCAATAAGTTTGATCATAAAGGGGTTTCCTTCACTGTCAACAAAAATTTGGGGTACGCTTGCAGTAAGAGGCTTGGGAAAGATGAGAAAAAACAATTTCCTACTCTAGTCAGCATCCTGACTTGGTGTCCTAGAAACTTGGTGAGGTACAGGTAACATCTTTGAAACTCTCCCTGCTACTTCTGTTATTGTGATTTGGTTTCTAATACTGTGGTAGAAACTCTTAGGAGGAGGAGAAGAAGAAATTTCCCTTCGGTTGCTCCATGGAATCTGGGATCACATAAAGTTCTCCAGACTGGAGAAGTCTGTCTTTCTGCCTTGAGAGCAGCATAGAAAATCTCACCTCCCAGCTCAAAATTCTGGTAAAGTGGATGGTGGGGCAATTTTTAAAGAGAAGAAATAGAAAAGGTAGTCTACTTTATCAGCCCACTGAGCTTTTTTTGCCTTGTGCTTGCTACCTCTCCTAACCCGAGTTTCTGTTTGACATGTTAGTGACTGCTAAGCCCTTCCATGCTGTTTGGGTCAGGCATTGCACTCACTACTTCCAGTGACTAGCAGCTGGAAAATTGTAAGGAGCAGCTCCCAAAACAGGCTCAACAAGTCAAGCAGATTTCAACAGTTATGTGAAGTCACTTGTTCTGCTATGAGAAGCAGTAAAACTACTTAGTCTCTTAGAACTACCCTTCTCTGCTGGTAACTTCCATCCTTCAGCTGTTACTGTTTTCCTGGTTCCTGCCTCAGCAAAATGACAGAAAAGTTTAAACTTACTTCAGAGTTTTCCAGTGGAAAATATGCTCTGATTAAAGAATTTTTACTGGATCTGTAGGGGCTGACAATTCCTTTGCTGCTTTGATTTCAGTAGTTTTAATTTGATATTTCAATGTATAATAACAACAATTAATACTAACTAATGTCAATATTCTGACTTATATGTACCTTTGATGTATGCTTATATGTATTCCGTATATATGTAAGAATATAGATTTAGAGACATCGTATCTGTATATGGTCTTTATATATGTTTTAGAATATTGATAGGGATAGTATATCAAATCCCACACTTGAAATATTTATCCAGGGCCAGTATGTACAGTGCTTTCTTACGTACGTATTGTTATGTGAAATGCAGATAGGGTAACCTGTGGCTCAAAATAGTGAAATTTTGCATTTGATAATATTTTTTGTTTAAGCTACAGATTGCTTTAAAGAACTTTATGTATGATAAAATTTTAAAACTTCATTGTATTTAATGAATTACAGTCCTCTTCTTTGTTTTGTTCCAATCAGAACAGAAGGCGTTTCATGAACAAACCTGCTAACTGCTGTTTCAATATAGCTCAGTGTTTTTCTTGTCTTTTTTCTTTTTAACTGGTATTATACTTTTCTATAGATACACTAACACATTCTCAGATAATAAAACTGCAAGGGATAAAGGAAAAGAAAAACAGTACCTTTTCAGTGGCTAGGAAGGCTATTAAAATTACACAAATAGCTAATGTATAAGAATGTTCAAATATTCTAAATATTTTGAAAAGTGGCAGTAGATGATGAAGTTTTTTTACAGTTTGAGCTGTAAAATATATTATCAAGTCATTTTTTTTAGAACTGAAAGAAAATAACTGATGTTTGAATGGGTGATTACTAATATTATCTCCAGATAGCCCAGTTACCAACCTTTTCAGGAAGCATTGTTAAAATGACAAATAGTGCCCGATCTGTCTTAGTATTCTTAGTGGCCTTCAGTACTGCAGGAAATAAGCTGAGGTCTATAAAGCGAAGATAAAGAAAAATCCAGCTGTTTGCATTCAGTTCATAAACAGTAGGAGGAAGTTCACCCACCCTGAAGGTTTGTTTCTTGCCAGATCGATGCCATTTTTCAGCTGGGACAATGGAATAATGTAGATTTTTGGCAAGGAGTCAAGTGGGTTTTTTTCCATTTAGGCATGTTTAGTAAAAACATTGGCTTGCGCCTGAATGATCAAATACCCAGTCTTTGCAGAAACCTTAAATCTGGTTACACCTGTTTTCTCTTGGCAAAGCTGCTGTTATTTCATCCAGTTGCCACCTTCTGAAGTACAGCAATAGGCTATGTGACATCAAAGAGGGTCGGTTCTCATTTCCGGCTAGCATAGCATTGCAATTTGTTTCAGTAGACTTCCCATTTTGAAGAGATTGTGATGCTTTAAAGCCCCGGCCCTGAGGAGTCCAACTCTGGTTGGGTTTTCAGTGAATGAACAAATCAGCTGGACCTTGTTCTATCAATGATCATATTCTCTGGAATTCCTTTATTTTTTTTTGTAGTAATGGAAGAAAATAAAATCCCGGTTTATTGAATTAAAAAAAGCGCCACCCCAATGTTAGATTTTCTAGAGACAGTAAAGAAACAAAATTTGTAAAGAGGATTTGAAAGACCTATACCTGATATCTATTCCTTACACCTTTTTAATTTTTTAATTACAAAATAATCTGATACTAGTAGTTTTGGTCATGGTGTGTTGATGACAAGATTTGATCCGATATGACCACGAATAATTGCAATTTTCTTCCTCAGGCTTCACATATTTCTACAAAGGAAAAGAGTACTGGAAATTCAATAACCAGATGCTCAGGGTGGAACCTGGCTATCCCAGATCCATCCTCAAGGATTTTATGGGTTGTGATGGACCAACAGATCGAGATAAGGACCGACACAGCCCTCAAGATGATGTTGACATTGTCATCAAACTGGACAACACAGCCAGCACTGTGAAAGCCATAGCCATCGTCATTCCCTGCATCCTGGCCTTGTGCCTCCTTGTCTTGGTTTACACTGTGTTCCAGTTCAAAAGGAAAGGAACACCCCGCCACATACTGTACTGCAAACGCTCTATGCAAGAGTGGGTGTGATGTAGGGTTTTGGTTTTTTTCTTTCCCTCCCAGGAGTTTGTGGTAACTTGAGATTCAACACAAGAGCTGTTATGCAGTTTCCTAGCTAGGAGCGGGCATCTGTCAGTCTGAAACAAAGCTGATCTTTAAAACCCAGGGGGTTGCCTGTCCTGCGCATGAGTGGCGATTTGCTCAGCTGGGAAGCTTCCATGATACACAGTATCTGCTGTTTCTTCAGTCCTTTGTCTGTCTTTGTCATTCGATTCTAGGCCTTTCCTCTGCACGCTCAATGCCCTGTAAACTATCAGGATTAACTAACCAAGAGGAAAAAAAATATCTCCAATATTTCTACATTTTTCCTGTAAGGCCGGTTCCCCTTTGAAAAATTTTTTGCTGAAAGTAAATTTTTTTAGAAAAAAAACAACAACCCACAACAGAACTTTCAGGAAAGTGAGAAGACCCAAAACAGCTTTGTCTCCAAAGAGGATTGCTTTCTGTCTGCTACGGATAAGGTCCTATACTCCTACTTCCAGTTTTGTCAGGTGGGAGGCTCGGATGACACGCAGGACTTCAGACTGTTCGGACAGCCATTTTCCAACAAACAAGGGGCCAAAATATCTGCAATATAGTAACAGCCTTAATAATACATTCATTTTGTGTTTTTTACAGCTGCTCTGGGCTACGTCCTCAATGTTTTAAACTCATTTATATATATTCAAGTAGAACCTTTTTATTGGTTTGTTTGATTTTTGGTTCCTTTTCCTGCATAATCTTTCCCAAGCTGTACCAAGCCAACTGCCCCAGGCCTTTCATAGGTCTGTCAAGAGCACTCATTCCAAAGCATGGTAAAAAGCAGTGTGTCTCTGAAGTGGATTTCAATGACCTAAAGCAACAGTCATGCTATAGAGAAACTTGACGCTGGTATTACATTGGTGGTGTAACCCTTTGAGAACTATTGCATCCGTTTTCAGAGTCTGGTGGATTTTAATCTTGGTTGTCATTAAATTTATAGGATCGTGTTTGGGTAATACAGGTTTTAAAAGAAAATCAGTTTTTCAAAACAGATTTCCTGTGACAGCAAGTGAGTGTTTTTAATTATTTGCATTATTGATAGAAAAGCATTTGTAACATAAATAGAAAGCAAAATATATTTACCAGCTACTTTCTGGTTGAAGGAACCAAACCTATTTTAATAACTTCTACCACTTACCAAGAATTTTTCTGAACTGGTGACAGTTTTATAGCTTAGCCTCTTATCTTAAGCATCTTGAACTTCTCTTTTAAACTATGTTGCATGATAATTCAATTTGCCTCTGCAGAGGCAGAGCTACAGTTTCAAAGGAAAGCTAAAACGATGACTCTGATATTGCATGAGTATCCTCTGGTGTGCGACCCCTTTGCATGTTCACCATAGTTCTCAAAGGGTTAGTCAAATTTCCCACCTTCAGCCGAACATGGTATCACTGACAGAGCCAAGGGACCACCAAAGCATCTTGTCATTCAGTGTAATTTGTGCTAACAGCAGTATTGTCATTTTCATGTGACCTGCAGAGCAGGTTTGTATCAATATTTTTTTCCTAGAGAAAAGTCAGCAACTGACAGACCTCTTTATTGATTTTAGGAGCTGCTTCTTGCAGTGATAGGCTTTACAGTCACTGGGCTGTGAACTTATTAAAGAAGATGGTCAGAATGATGCACCCCAAAAGTCAGACACCTGGTTTTTTATGAAAGCCAGGATTTGAGGGGAGTAGCTTTTTGCAACAATGAACAGCTTGCCTTGAACTTGATTATTGACCTGTTGACTGTCATTACCAAGTTAAACATTGTCTTCTGTGAACAGCTTCACTGTCTGAATTTCCTCAAAGTGTACTGTCCTATGTCTTTGATCTTTGACCTTTAACTTGCAAACTGGCACAAACTGAAGGGAATCTGGTGTTGTGAATGAACTAAGATGAGTTTTATTTCTTAAAAGGCCAGATATACGTTATCCAAAATTTGAGAAAAAAAAGTTGAAGTGTTTTCGTAGAAAAGAACTGACATAAACTATTTATGATAGATCTGTAGAAGGGTATTTTGCTATGTATACATGCACACTCTAAAAATGAACTACAGTAGAAGTTAATTTTTATTTAACTTGAATACAATTTTCAGTATAAAATTATCATTTCTACAAATAGCTAGTTATTAATGAAAAGGTTATAGGAAAGCATTAAAATACTTGAAATGGCCAGTATTGGCTTTTACATAAAATGAGACTTTTATACTACATTCAACCAATTTCTTACCGGTTTCTTAATCCACATAACTGGATCACTTTTTAGAGAGTGTAGGTATATATGCATATATATTATGGTTATTATTATTGTTTTGGTAATGGATAGCTTGACTGCCTTGAATTTATATTTATATTGAGCATAGCATGAAAAATAGTATGTCTTTTTGTTCAATTACATGATTTTTATATTGATTTGAGGACTTATTTTATGAACATATGTGGCATGCTATAAGGCATTGCAAACTTATTTCTTAGAGCATAAACAGATATACATATGTACGGCTAACAAAAAAGAAGATTAGAAAAAGATATAGTTTTACAACAAATATGCAATGCAGGTGGCATTTTGGAGTTCTTTTGTAGAGGTACTGCATACTGTAGGTTAGAAGTGCACCAGTATCAGCCCATAGCATTATTTAGTAAATCCAATTCAGTTGTTGCTGAAAATATAGATTAATTGACAATTAAGTAACATAGGATGCTTACTGCGCATCAGCTCATTTGGTGAATTTTGAATTCTATGCCTGTTTGTCATATATATTAAAATGTGTGTGTTTATATACTTATAAATGCACACAAACACACACATACACATACATGCATATTTTAGCCCATGGAGAGATTTTTATTGTAAACAAACTACTATAACATGTTCTGCTACAGACAGAACAAAATTACTCATGTTGCTGTTCCAATTTTGTCCCTTGGATAGTTGGTGGAAAATACTAACAGCACTACCTATTCTGCATTTGGTTTTCCTCTACAATAGGAGAACTTATTTTATGTTATCTTTAAGTCAGAACAGCACCTCATCTGGTTTTTTATTCACTTGAAAATTTCACTTCAGTTTTGAAATATCTTTCATAGCAGGTTTAACTTTTTGTGCAACTGTTTCCCTGACAGTAATGAAGTGCTGAGCATGTTGATGGTTGTTCTTTGATAAGGTAACAAAAATGTTTGTATTTGGAGAATTTAACTTGAATTATGCAGGAAGGTAAGTGTGATATGTCTAGTGCTTGGTATATGGTACATCATAGATACATGAATACATGATAAGTTGAGTGTTTAATCTATTTTCTTTTACTTAAAAGTGCATATATATTATATACAGAGAGAGGGAGGAAAAAATATTATATTGGCATGTTCATGTCATGCAAACAAGATCGTGTCAGCATTTCTATTACTTACGCCTATTTTCAGTAGGTTATAACAGTCATAAAGGTTTGCTTTAAGTAAAAGATGTAGGAGCAACTGTGTTCACTGTAACTCCCAAATACATACTGGCTAGTATCAAATTATAGAAGTTCAGAATAAATTAGTGATGTTGCCTGATCTATTTTTGAACTCAATTGAGTAAAAGTTCTAAGACAATGTTATTTTTTGAACAATTGTTTTTCTATCAGGGCCTATAATTATGAGAATTAAGAAAAAACAAATTGAAAATATTTTCAGTTCTGCAATCTGAGTTCCTGCTCATGTGCCGTAACTTTTTCATAACATTTTAAATAAACATTTCCATATTGGTATTGTCATGATCTGTACTGTGGAGCACTACAAAACTGAATATGCTTTGTGTTAATCAGTTACAGTCTATCAAGCTGACTATACAGGGTTGTGTATCTTCAGAGTACAATGGTCTGTATGATGCAGGAGGCCAGAGTAGATGATGGCAGCGTTTCCTCTGGCCTTTTAATGTATAAACCTATGAAAAGGTTATTGACTGTAGACAAAAAATAATTTTTATCAAAAAATACATTTAAAAGACTATGTAACTGTATATTTACTGGACAGGCTGGGATGGAGAGACTCAAATGGCTCCAAAGGAGCCCTTTCAAGTCTCCTGAATAAATGTAATACATATTTTATATCTTCCTATGAACTTTTGTTCTCTTTCTTTTTTCAAAGTGGGGCAAAGGGAGGGGATAATTAAAGAAAAATACTTTTTAAAGGCTAATTTTATGAATGAAAATAAGAGAAGCTAATAGATTCAAGCGTAAAGGGCAGACTTACACTTTTTCTTAGAAGTGTACTTCACCTCCCCAGTTATTTGGTCAAGAGTCCTGTGCCATTAGCACTGTGGATTAAGAACAGAGTGTAAGGCTTAATTTTTAAATTTTCAACTTTTTTGGGGGGGTCTTTTACTTCACAATCTTAATGTCAGTTAAATGTAGCTTTTGGTACCAAATTATATAGAATCAAATTCTAGCTTGTCGATTAGAAAAAAGTATGTAGAATAGAAAGTAGGTCTGCCTATAAGCAATGGAAGCATTACATTCCTATTCTAGTTTTTTGCATTTGAACCATCGCTAGGGCAAACCTTAGAAAAGACACATAGGAAACTGCACAGTGAATGTTCCAGGCACTGCATTTTTTAGAAAGTAGAATTGCAAGCTACCACACCATTAGCAGCCTAAATTGGAGAGAGCAGAAGATGACTGGGCTGGAGAGCAAGGATACGACTGCAGGGGCTTGCTCTGTCTTGGCTCCCATATCTTCTCACAACATGGCCTAAGTTTTATTACCAATTGCAGAGGTGGAGGAAGCCGTGCACCATGGCAGTAGGAGATGTGAAGCAGCCATTACAGAACAATAGCTCCCTGTCGCCTTTTGTTGTTGTCAAGACTGTCTTTGGACAGCTCTATTTCCAGAAGTGTAAATGTGGAGGGAACAAATGTTACTAGCCACTTAGGTGTTCAGCTATGCTGTAGATCAAATAATATTGTGTGGGACCTGAGGAACAGATAACCTGTTATTGAATACAGTGGTATTGCTGTGACTGATAGACCAGCACTGTAACATTAGGTGTACTTCCTTAGCTCACACATACACAGACTGCAGAGTGGTTCATATAAGATAAGACCATTTAAACATATGTCAGTTACAAAATCAGGTGTAAATGAAGCATATATCCATAAAGTTAATCTGTGATTTATGCATGTAAATCAATTAATTGTCTGCCACTGGTCTCATGAAAAAATGTAATATGTGAGTCAAATCTGTCTTACCCATTCTTGTGACTTGCCATCTGAGATGTCAGAGGCTGACAGAGAAAGACATTGTCATCAGTGCCACCGATGCTGAAAATGGCTAGTAAGCATCGAAATCATACCATCTCTTGTTGCAGCCTAGCTCCATTCAGTGCTTGTTCTAAGGTAGCCTCTAATGTTAGGCTCTGTATGATGTGGCATTATCTGATGTACGTATTTAACTAGGAAAGCCCAATGATAATCAGGAGATTGTATTTTGAATGATCATCAGTATGTGACCACAGCAAGCGTCTGTTCCTAAAATCAAAATGTATTTCGAAGAAGCACGTAGACAGCTCTAAACACATGCATCATAAACAGGTCTTGTTTCCCAGTATGCATAAGCCTTAGCATATCATCGACAAATTATAGTCAGTTTATTAACATTTGCAGCTGCAGCTGCCCATTATGTCTTTGAGATACGACATTCTGTGAGAGGTGTGCATAAAGCATGTTTGCCCTGTGGAGATAGCCTTAGTACTGCTCTGCCCACAGTGTAGATGAAATAAGTTTTAGAGGCAGAGAAGACAGAAATGAAGAAGTGCTAAAGACAATTTTCTATGCTTGGATCTGCATGAAGCATAGTGCTACTTGCTGTCACAGTAAAACTACATAAATGATAATCATTACACATGCCAGCCACTTATGATGGCACAAAGCTTTCCAGTCACACACCTTAGTTTCTTCTGCTTCCATAGAATGACATTGTCCACTGATGATAATTATAATAGCCACCACATAAACCAAAGCTTTCTGTTTAGTTAATAGTAATTTCTACCCTGTGAAATTGCATCACATTCTTTTTATAACTACAACCTTCATCTCCTTGCTGAGCTATTGGCATATCTCAATTCATAGCCTTTCATGCCCATTATTTTTTTTGCTGTTGCAGTAAAATATATACTGAACATTCTCTCCATCTTGCCATCTGACACTAACACATGGAATAATCACTTTCATTATGTGCCATGCATGTGTCCTGGATCATCCATTTGCCCATCCATCATTCTGGGAACTGGCTTTCTGGGAAGTGGGATTAGCAACAGAAGGCAGGGGTAAAATAACTTCCTAAAGTACCTGGTTAGCCCTTAACAATATGACAATGGAGTTTAAAGAGTTTTTAGTGAAGTATTACTTACCCACCAGCAACAGAACAGCGTAACTATGCCAGTCAGTACATGCCCAGATGCATGTTCACCACTTGCAAAGAGTAGGGTGTTAAATCAAAAACCAATGTTTCTAATCCATATTTCCATCCTGATGTGTTGGCATAGTTTGACACCCAGTCTACACACATATTCATAGCTTACATGGCTGTACATAAAATCATCTGCCTTGTGGAAGCTAAAAGTGCTTAGGGTCAGCAAGCAATCAGTGCTAACTTGTTTATAAGGTGTGAACAAATTTTGTTTCCCTTGCTATCATTTTATGACCTCAAAGAAAAGAAAGCAGGTTTTTCCATAATGTAAAATGGTCTATAATATCTTTGTTGGTGTTCACAATTACCTGTTATTATATATAGCTCAGAAAGTACTATAGTATAACTGATATATCCCAGTTGAAATGCACAGCCCCATATTTAGGCATACGATGAATCTAAACAGAGATGCGTGTACTGTGTATGCTATGCTTGGCTCTTGCCACAAAATTGTCAGTGCTCACATACTGATCGTCTTCATATTTTATGGGAGCACCATGTTGGAGTCAGCTCTGAGCAGTCTGCTTGGATATAAGTAGAGTTATATAAGTTAGGAAATGGTACATGTGATGGCATATATTCAGAAGACATCATCAGCACCCTACAGCACTGTTTTAAATGATCATGAAAACTACAATTCATACCTGCAAGGCATAGCAGTGGCTTATATTTACATGGTTGTGTTTTGCCTCATGATAAAGTGCTATGAACTCTTGCCATGCATCACAAGGTAGATGAAAACTATTAACAAAATCGTTCAGGATAGCTATTGTCAATACACAGCTTACAGAAATACCTGAGATGATTGTTATACCCAAGAAAATTTAATCTTGAATAGGAATCCAGAATTGAAGGAATTTGTGATGATGCAAATAATCTGTTCCCAGCTCTTACTCTATGTAATGCATTTGGTAAAACATTGTCAACTAAGTATGCGCCTAACATCTACCTTTACTGTGTTTCCAAAACCGTGCAGACATCTCTTGTCAATTCATGCACAGTACTGTCTTACTGTGTCTAGCTGAAAACCATTTGATAGGATAGATCAAGGATTATGATCTTCCCTTCTCATTGTCCAAGATACACAGGTCATCATCTGCCATCAACATGCATTCCTTTGAAAGTGGTAGTCCCTGGATCACAGTGATGACAAATACAGATTTAAAGGAACACCCTATTGAAATCTTTCTCAGAAGAAACTTAAAATTAGTCATGAACTTTCTTTCCACAGCTTCTTGGATCCACAGGAAAGCCAGCTAGGTCTTTTGGCCAAAGACTGCAGACAGACACAGAAAAAGCAGCATAAGCACATTTCCATTTTTAATTTCCAGAAGAATATAAAAAAAGGAATGAGAACATTTTGGTTTATAATTGCAAGTACAAAACCAGTTTGTCAGAAAGGGAAGGAGCCAAGGAGCACTGACACCACTAAAATTGCATGTAACTGCTATGTAATCAACAATAAAGAGAAGAGATGTTATCAGGAAGTTGGTGATAGCTTTGAAAATATTACTGGTGCCCAACAACAAGGATACCTGTTAGGGTGTAGAAAGTCCAATTAATTATATATTTGGTGTCATAACCCACCAGAAAGCAGTCAGTCAAAAGGCTCCTCAGTATAATTACTCTAAACCTGACTACAAATATGTACAGAAAGAGCATTATTTGTTTGCTGCCATCAAAAATCTTTCGAGAGAGATTTAGTCAAACTAACATCAGCCTGAATCTATGTGCAAAAACTTGTCACAGTGAAATGTTCTTACATTTGTTTTCAGAAATTAGATCCAAAATGTTATCTATCAATCATTTGAAGAACTCCACTGAATTAAATACTGAAGGACAAAGAAGCCTTTACCTCTATTAGTCTGTATTACAGCCATGTATCTTTATCTCCATATCTCACTTCTGAAATGTTCGATATAATAGAAATACTTTTATGACCTTTGGATGGATCATCTATTGCTATTTCTTTATGTAAATTGATAAATGCGATCAAACTTCTGATTCTCCCCCACCCCCTTTTTTCACTGTGCCCTGACATGTTTCCTGACTAATTAAGGCAATATTTAATTTTATATGCTCCTGGTAGACAAGTGAGAAATGATCTGTTTGCTATACAGAGAAAAGAAGAAAATACAATTTTGTTGCCTATCTCATTTAATCATACACCACTTTTTACAGTCTGTCAGTAGGAAAAGCAACTTTTTGTGTCTCTGATGAAGAGGTAGTACCTTCTCAAAAACTCCTGTGAACATTTGAGGAACTTGATGTATATCTTTCACTAAATCTTGTCCATTGTCCAGTCCCCCAACACAGAGCTCCAAGTTACTCACTTCAGAGTATTGAAGTCTCTGCCATCCATTGACACTGTCATCCTTCAAGTCTCTTACGAAAATGATGTGGTACAGCCAGCACTGACCATCATGACAATCTTCAATTTTTCTCTTTCTCTTTTGCATTCTGATGCCTATAATCTGCGTTATGGATATTCAGACAATAATTACATGACTGGACTCCTTCCTCTACCACAAGTCAGTTCATACACATACATCAACAACCATTACATTACTGCTTGTAGCATAATATGCTAGCACTGTTGCATGGCAGAATGCTTTGCTATTATGCACTGTTTTCTGATCGATACTAATTTTTAAGTATCATAAATAACGTATTTACGAAAAGGTCTCTCTGACATCTGCTACGGTAGTCTGGGAATCAGATTCATTGCATGGTTCAGTCACAGCCTGCAGAGAAAGATGCAGGTGTTTGACTTCTGTAGGTTTATTGTATGTGATAAGTGTTCCTGTATGACCAGAAGCTGTTTGAGAGAGGTGGTGTCTGCTCCTTGCCAGTCCTGTGGTTAGTATTGTTAGCAGTTAAAGCATGTACAGCTGGTTTTGTCAGTGTGTAGTCAATCGGAGTTTGATATGGGTATGTACAAGAAGGGTATATTGTTTTCCATGCTTCATACACATTCTTGTTTCTCTTACTTTCTGAATAACATGCACCTTGCTTTCTCTGCAAGTGCTGTAATCTTGTATCTACCAGAATCTGATTTCTTCCTTCTTCCTGCTTGTTGGGTGTTATTTTAGCAGCTGATTCCATTTTCCATCTTGTTGCCATTCCTTCCTCCCTGTAATTCCAGAAGAAATTTTTCTGGTTTCAATATGTTAGCTAGAAGCTGCTACAATTGTGACTCTTGCCACTCTGTGATTTGCTCATTTATCCTCCACCTCTGAGAAGGAAGAAGTCAACTTTTCATGCAGAGACAAGGATTTTGATGCCGTTGTTAGGATATCTCTGAAAGTGGTTTTATGCATAATGTGACCATAAAACTCACATGTTGTTAAACATCAGCTCTTTTCAAGCTCTACTTCTTGAACCACCCAACAATTGCTCATTTAATTTACAAAGCCTGACAAATAAGTCAGAATATGCATGTGATGATTTCTCTGTGTGATGCAAATTTCTCATTTTTATTCCCTTTTCTCTGCATAGCCCCATATGCATTTCATGCCCATGTTTGGCTCATTAGGATGTGTGTTAGTAACAAAATAACTGGAGCATTTATTTGCTTTCTGCAACTAAATTTCATTTTATTATTGTTTTGTTATTTTATTTTATTTTATTTTATTTTATTTTATTTTATTTTATTGGTTCACACAGCATTCTATACAGTAACCTTTTTATAACTGACATATGTTATTCCTTCAGGTAGCTTCTACTGACAAACACAAAGCTTGTTTGTGTGCAAATGCAAGGCTGACTAAATGGTGCTAAAGTGTATTATGACTGTCAGATATAATCAGGCAAAATTTTGTGGTGCTTAGACTGATTTTTTCATTGATTTTATTGATCAATGCATTGAACAGTGTTTTATTATACACAAGTGTCTTTTATTAGTAAATCAAGACCTCATAGTGCATTGTTAAACAAAATGGGTTAATTAATCTCTGTAACAGCTCACCAAGCTATTATCTCTTTAACTCCTTATAATGTTGTGTCATTAAAGGTCAAGGGGTCATGATAATAATCTCATTGCTGTAGATCATTAACATGACTGAACATTTTCAACAAAGTACTTATGTTTACAATGCTATAACCCTTTGACTGCTGCGGCAACCTTTAACCATAGAAAGTCACATGCTAGAATCATAGTTATGGTTCTTGCCATGGCAATCAAAGAGTTAAGGGCTGTGCAGTGATTTGTTTTATATTTATTAATTTATATTTATTTTTTGTTTTCATTTGAGGAGGGGGGAATTGGGTGGGGCAGTTCTTGTCTGCTGTAAGTGTCTTAACCAAGGGAAGGGTTAAAATGGCTTTTTATACTATTGCATCTTATGTACTTACCATCGTTTCATTGTGTTGTAATTAAAAAAATCTGTCAATAAATAAGAGAACAGAAAAAAAGTTTCATAAAGGCATTGTGGTTTAATTGGTATATGTTACTGTAAGATTTATAGCTCCTGCTCTTTAGATACTATATAACATTACAGCCAACTTTAGTCTCAGAAGAGGAATGCCTAACAGATAATGGCAATTTATAGAGATATTATGGATATATCTGGGTATGAGCAGGGTGAAAGAAACATTAGTTAATTTTCCTAATCAAAATAGAATAAGAAAAACTAATTTGTATGGAAAAGAGGTGCAGTGTGTGACAGTGGACCTACTTCTTTAATGTGTGAAGGGCCACTCATTAGATATTGCTATCACAGCCCCTACAAAAATGATGAACAGGTGGCTGAACTTCCTCCTTTGTTGTGTGTAAGAAAAACCATGAAAAGTATAATGTAAAGAAAAGGTGAGTCTAATGATTCAGATTAGAAAACAGCTGAACAATAAAAACCAAAAAATACATAGTTTTCTTCAAATCAAATCACAACAGAAGACCACAGGACTAAGATGCAAAGGAGAGTTTTGTAAAACTCTGGCCATCCAGCTCAGCTTTGCAAACATCTATGTTCCTCCTGTGTCAACAAACATGTAATTCATCTTAGGCTATAGAGTATTAAAGGTTTCCTACACCCATGCGTATGTGTGGGTGTAGGAAAGCAGAAACAAACCCAATCTACTTGGAGACAAAGTGAAAGTAACTATTGTTTCAGAGTCCTAGCAAGAATTAAGGCAGTGCTTGTAAGCTGATCCAAGAGCTGAGGCCAAACTCATCACATATCTAAGCTACCCAAACCCTCGCTCTTTTCCATTCTAAATCAGAGATGCATGTGTTTTCCACTTGCTAAAATCCACAAGTAGCTTATCATTAAAAAAAAAAAAATTAAAAAAGAGGAAATTCTATTACTTAGCTAATTAAAGGAAGAAAGGAAGAGAACTGACTAAAACAGATGCTACAGAAGTCACTGATTGCAGTTCTCACACATGAGAGAGGAAAAGGCCCCTGGCTGGGCCTTGTCTGCAGGTGACTGACAGGAAGAACACCAGTTCTGAATGGAAGGCTTTGGGGAGTGTCTTAAATATCTTAGCCTCTTAAGTCCATGGAAGTGTGTTGTTTCTGAAAGATACAAATTAAAACAACTTCCAGGTTGATCCATGTCTTCTTAATACCATTCACTTCATAGGTAAAGGTGCTGCTACAGGCAGAAAACTTATTAGTAAACATCTAGCAATCACAGTTAACATATGAGAAATTTTGTGCTGTAACTCAATATTTTTCAGACCTATTTTCACATAATTATGTAGCAGATAATTAGATTTTTGTTGTAATGTTTGGGCCCAAATTCAAGATTTAGCTCCCAGGAATTATTCTTCTCCAAAAATCTTTCCAATCAAAAAACATAATCAATACTAGGTTAACCTATTAGACAAAACTGATTATGAGTAACAAATATTCTTTATCAACGCTTGCCAACCACTTTCAAGCTACTTGTTTGAATAATTACAAGCAGTGAACAAAATCAACTAAACATCTGGACATCAATAGCTGTCAATGGAATTAAAACTTATGAATATATTATATATGACTTTCTTGATTTCTAAACACCATACAGTAGCAGGGAACATGCTCATTTTCCACTCAAAAGAAGCTAAGGATAAAAGAAATGAATATTTTATAGATACCTACTAAGGCAACTGGGAAAACTCTGGGTGCTTAATATGAATTGTGAGGATTGCACTGTAATGAACAGTATTCAGTCCTAAAGCCTATAATACATGTGAGCCAAATTGCCTTTTCTTCACATATATTAGCAATGTACTGCTGCTGGTGGTGAAAATGAGTCTGTATTGGCAGAGATTTTTGCTATAATATATAGAAAGTTTAGATGCACATTTGAACAGTGCTTCACAAGTACAAAAAGCTAGACCCTGATCAATGCCTAACCAATATTCACCTGAGTCACTTTCAACCCAAAAGGAGTTGTATTGTGATCCTCTGCACAAACATTCAGAATGCAAAGGAGCTTTTCAAAGGCTTAACAAAACTGTATTCTCTTACTTCACTCTGTGTCACATTATACGCAACATAAAGACATTTTCACTTAAGTGTCGCTTTCCCCCATTATTATTATTTTTTTTTTAAATCTGGAATATTCAGGTTATAATTCAGGAGAACCAGAACGGGTAAGCTGTAAAAGTAAAGCAGCATCCATGAAAAAAAAAAACCAAAAAAACCCTATTTGAAAAAAAACAATATTTTTTGAAGATGTTTTTATATTAGTATTTAATTTCTGGAAAGTTTCCAAGCTGAAATAAGTATCGTTGCTACCACACTGTTCAATATATTGATGTGAAGTTTGGTTTGCAGCTCTTTCATCCCTTCACAAGTCACTGCAAGAAACAACTCCTAAAGAGCATGCTTAATTTCCCAGGTGTTTGTGTGAAATTACTGTCATTAATCACCGTATTGATTATCTTTCTTTGCTTTTCCAGGATTCTTCTATTTAAAATGTTCCCTTGAAGTGACATGTAGAGGCATCCTTGTTATCCATGACTTGCTCACTTGCTGTCTAATTGCTAGATAAGAGACTCATTGTGCAGTGCTTTTGTGTTGTGGTTCATAGATAATTTTTGCATTGATTTTCAGCATCAGTCAAACATTCTCAACATGACAAATGACAACTGTGGCTGCACTCCCCTTGTTTCTACACCTGGAAGTTGTTAACTCTGTCACACTGGCCAGCTTCCCACTGTATGTCCTTGCTCATACTTTGATTAAAGTAATAGATTCAGGCTGAAAAGGTCCTGATGAGTTTTTCTACTTATTTGTAAGGAAATACTCTATTATCTGTGAAGGACTAGTTTTACAAGGAAGATATGGAGTATCTGAATACTGTCATAGCGTCAAATAACTTCATTCCCAAATCTCTTCCAGGTCGTGTTCCCCTGGCAATCCACACTGTGCGTGCATTGCAGATTTTCTTTTGGAGCGCACTTAGCTAGGTCTTTTAGAGATAAAACCTGTATTTTCTTTTGGGAGGCAGTAATTCCAGGAACCACTCTGGCATACTAGATAAGATAGCATCATCCCCTCTGTATGATCCCAGCAGGTATAACACTCAAGCATAAGGCATGTTCTGAAAATACCTCAATTCAAAAAGAAATAGAACTTCACAGTTCATGAGAAGTTCAGTTCAGTCAGAAAAATGATGAGTTTCTAAGTCTTGCTTAGGTATAATTGACAACAAGTCAGGCACCATTTAGACTCAGAGCTGTAGCAACTTCAGAGGCAAAGAAAAGTTATACCTTCTCCAAGGTCGGCCTAGTGCATCAGAAAATCAGTTTGGGATATAGGAACTTAAATGCCCTTTAAAAGTCTAGCATAGGGCATAATTACCAACTTGCAGCTTCTAACCCATGCCTAAAGTAACCACATTAGGGCTCTACCTGACCATAATAGATTTGTACCCTAGCTGGAGGCCTTCAGAAGTTGGTTCCTCTCTCCACTGAACAGACAGCTAAATCTGGAAGTTAATTTAAGGCTCCTTCTCTTCATAAGACATGTAAGTTAAATGAATTGTATCCCTTTCGTTCCCCAGCTGAGAGAAAAGAGATGCAGACAATAGAAAAAGATGCTGTGAACAGCAACACTCGGAGATCCCACACAACTAAAACACATGAGGTGTGTCAGGACTGTCAGAAATCACAGCACAAAGAGAGAAAGGAGGGAAATGGAAAGGAAGGTCAACACATGCTTCTCTGTGTTTAAATATCTGACATGTGCTTGCACACCTGACTGTCCTACAGTTGTGTACTACCACTGGACACCGCCCAGGCGACAACCAAACCTAAGCCTCCCATTTACAGGTGTCAGGCAGAGATACACTGTTTCCAGGTGTACCACTATGGTGGGTTGACCCTGGCTGGATGTCAGGTGCCCACCAAAGCCACTCTATCACTCCTTCTCCTCAGATGGACAGGGGAGAGAAAATACACCGAAAGGCTCATGGGTTGAAATAAGCACAGGGAGAGATCACTTACTAATTACTGTTACGAGCAAAACAGACTCAACTTGGGGAAAATTAGTTTAATTTATTACCAAACACATCAGAGTTAGGATAACGAGAAATAAACCCAAATCTTAAAAACATCTTTTTCCCACCTATCCCTTCTTACTGGGTTCAGCTTCACTCCTGAATTCTATACCTCCTCCCCTGCAGCAGCGCAGGGGGATGGGGAATGGGGGTTACAGTCAGTTCATCACATATTTTCTCTGCTGCTCCTTCCTCCTCTATGGCAGGACTCCTCACACTCTTCCCCTGCTCCAGCCTGGGGTCCCTCCCACGGGTGACAGTCCTCCACAAACTTCAATGTGAGTCATTCCCATGGGCTACAGATCTTCACAAACTGCTCCAGTGTGGGTCCTTTCCACGGCAAGCAGTCCTTCAGGCACAGACTGCTCCAGCGTGGGTCCCTCCCACGGGCTGCAGTCCCTCATGCACAGACGGCTCCAGTGCGGGTCCCCCGCGGGGTCACAAGCCCTGACAGCAAACCTGCTCCAGCCTGGGCTCCTCTCTCCACGGGACCACAGGTCCTGCCAGGAGCCTGCTCCGGCGCGGGCTTCCCACAGGGTCACAGCCTCCTTCGGGCACCCCCCTGCTCCGGCGTGGGGTCCTCCCCAGGCTGCAGGTGGAGATCTGCTCCACCGTGGGCCTCCCTGGGCTGCAGGGGGACAGCCTGCCTCACCGTGGTCTTCCCCACGGGCCGCAGGGGAATCTCTGCTCCGGCGCCTGGAGCACCTCCTCCCGCTCCTTCTTCACTGACCTGGGGGTCTGCAGGGCTGTTTCTCTCACATGTTCTCACTCCTCTCCCTCTGGCTGCTGTTTTCACAGCATTTTCCCCCTTCTTAAATCCGTTATCCCAGAGGCGCTGCCACTGTGGCTGATGGGCTCGGCCTTGGCCAGCGGCGGGTCTGTCTCAGAGCCGGCTGGCATTGGCTCTGTTGGACATAGGGGAGGCTTCTAGCAGCTTCTCACAGAAGCCATCCCTGTAGCCACGCCCACTACCAAAACCTTGCCACAGAAACCCGATTCAACCGCTTCCTGATTTCTTTAGTTTGAGTCAACTAAAACTGGTATAGTTAAGTTGCTCTTGTCACCTGTAAAGAAGGTGCCTCCACTGATTCACTGTTGAAATGAACGTGTGTAGCAGAGCCTTTGCACATTACAAACAGCATAGAGAAGACACATTCATTGAGCTATCCCATATGTACATCAGTCAGCAGGAGAGGACAGAGGTGAGAGCAAAAAGAGGCCTTGCAGGGGCAGCAGGACTGAGTGCCCTCTGACTGTAATGCTGAATGCCATCTACAGCTTTGCACGCACAGCTCTTCTTACAGCGCTTTGCTTATATGCTGGCTTATACCATGTAGCACAAGCTTATATCTTGCTGAGAAATGTTACTATACTGTGTATACTCAGGTGTCTTGGAAGATGAAGGAACAGAAAAATGAGGACACAGAGCATATTACTAATGTAATAAAAAGATGGAAATTGGAAAAAGATAAACATTCCTTGAGAAATGAGAAAAGCGGTAAAGACTAGAGTGTTTAGAAAGAGTAGTTCTGAGCTTTGCTTTATGCACTATGGAAATTAATTTTGACAGTGGAGTTTTTATCCACTTAACTTTTGGGGAAATCTGGACCATGCACATTTTTCTGGCTGTGTTACTTATCAAGCCCAGGTACAATCAATAGTTAAAGAGGAAGCAGGAAAATAAATCCAAGTACTGGGAAAGTACAAAATGCCTAGATGTGAGACGATTTCTCAAATCCTTTGATATGAAAGGGACATTGCCTAATGCCATAAAGTCCTAATGACCTTTGAAAATGCAAACAGGGAATTGTAATCTCATTTAAATGTTAATTAAAAGAATTGAATTTAAGTGGTTCAGAGAGACAACAAATTGGAAGTTCTGAAGATTAAATTATTCCTTTGATGGGTCAGGCTACATGGCATTGTGCAGTGCGTATGCCTCTGTTGACGCAGGCTGCAGGAACAGTTCCCTGAGGGACAAAAACTCTCACTTCACCTCTCCCACCTCTCTCCAAATTACACTGGCACAATTATACTTGCCTGTTTATCTCAGAAGCTGTACAGTTCATGCAGAGCTTTCTTCTTTACATATAAAAGTAATTATTTTAACATTGGTAATCTTATTCCCCCATGCCTCTTTCCCTTCATGCTCTTCACATGGATTATTACAGCAGTTAGTCCCAATCTGCAGCCTGGCAACCTCAGAAGTTCCTCTAAGGCCAATTCTTTCCATCTGCATAGAACATAAAGTGGTATTGCAGTTGCTTATGTAGTCTTGTGGCTAAAGTGAGAAAGATACCCAGGTGATGGCAACACTAGTCTAACTGGAATACGATTCAACTTCCCAGCACAGTCAGATTACTTTTTTGACACTTAGTGAATCACATAATTACCACTGGCCAGCTGTTGTAATACTCTGTATTGAAATGAGTAGAATTGCCAATACAGAGTCGCATGTCTAAGCTCTCCATACCCTGAGCACCAAAAATATGATTCATAATAGTCAACCTGCTGAACAAGGTGACACTTAAGCTTACTGTTAAGAAGGACTGAAGGAATAAGACAGTGCAACTCTGCCTCTAGTCTCAGCCACCAGCTACAGGAAGAGCTAGGCACATCTGCAGATCTGAGCCATCATCAGTTGATGAATTAAGTAAATTGCACATTTGGAGATGGGTCACTCATTCAAACATCGTCCCTGGGGTGTGGAGACTTCTGGACTCCAAAGGTCCCTGAACTTAAGGAGATATGGCTTTTCTTAGGAATTAGGTGGCTTTCATCAGCTCAGCCTTTCCTCTGTGTCTAAAAAGGGAAAATTTAGATATTTAATCTCCAGACAGCTTTTGTCATTCATGTACTTAACCCAGAGAGAGAAGAAGGATTTTAAATACTCTGTTTCCTCAGTATTTCTCAGTATTGTTTTTTCCTCAGCATACGTTTAAGAAATATCATGGCAGCTGGTGTGAATCTGATTCTAAACTGCCTCTACGGTCAACGCAGAAGGAATTTAGGCACTAGCTTAGATATGAAAGCAAAGACTCTTTGCAGTGGATGCTTTAAGCTGGGTCGCTGATAAATTCTGTGAAGATTCTGTGTTTCTTCACACTTTAAGGCTGCATTTGTCACAGTGAGTTCCTTCTGAGTGGAACAAGTTAGCCGATGTCCTTCGCAGGGGCCTTTTGGTGGCTCACAGGGATTTAGTCATTGCATCTGCTGGCCGGGTGCTGGCAGCGAGGGGCTGCAGGGTGGCCTCTGTGAGGAGAGGCTGGGGCTGCTCCGTGCTGGGCACAGCCGGTTCCAGCTGTTGCCAGTGGGCACATTTCAGGACACAGCTGAGCCTGTCAGCCAAGTGGGTGGTGCCTCTGGGAAAATGTGTTTAAGAAGGAGTGAAAACACTGCACAAGCAGTGAGGAAAAAAGGTGAGAAACATCCCTGCAACCACCAGGGTCAGAGAAGAAAGGGGGGGAGGAGGTGCTCCAGGTGCCAGAGCAGAGGTTCCCCTACAGCCCATGCAAGAGACCACGGTGGAGCAGATATGCATGCTGCAGCCTGTGGAGGACCCTATGCTGGAGCAGGTTCATCCTGAAGGTCTGCAGCCTGTGGAGAGGCCTCACACTGGAGCAGGGGAAAAGTGTGAGGAGGAAGGAGCTGCAGAGCGGAACTGTTGGGGACTGACCAGAACTCCCATTCCCCACCGCCCTCCACTGACTGGGGAGAAGAGATGTAGAAGAGTCAGGAATGAAAGAGTGAAGTTGAGCCTGGGAAAAAGGGAGGGGTGAGAGGAAGGTGGTGTTTTAATTTGTGTTGTTTTTTTTTCTCTCACTATTGAAATCTATTTTAATTGGCAATAAATTAAATTCATTTCCCACCACCTGAGTCTGTTTTGCCCATGACAGTGACTGGTAAGTGAACTCCCTGTCTTTATCTCAATGCACAACCTTTTCCATCCTATTTTCTGCTGCTGTCCTGTTGAGGAGGGGGAGTGCGAGCAAACAGCTGTGTAGGACTTTGGCTGCTCACCAAGGTTAACCCCACCCCCATTATTCTTTAAGTTTATTTTACTTTATTTAATAGTACACCTGGCACTGTTTTCCTGGCACAAACTTCTGTACAGATATAAAATTCTGTATCTGTGTTAAGAGTGGAAGAACATGGAGAGGTAGAATTATCTTCCTGGGTGCGATTATCACAGTATCATCTTGAGCTGATGAGATGTTAAAGAATAGCTGATAGGATGATAAGTATCAAATTTCTGCTGGAATTAAGTGTTCTGAAGGAATTGAAATAAGAAAGAACTGATTTATGAATTTGTGCTGTATCATGTCTTCCTAAAACTGCCTGATGACTAGAAGGTGGTTAAAGTGGCACAGATTTTCAGAAAGCTTTGTGCAAAATCTGAAAAACTGCAGCCAAGTAAACTGTCATCTCTAGTGAGCAAACTGACTTTAAGAGAGGGACTTGTAAACATATGGATAAATATGATATGAGAGTGGAATCAGAATTACCTCAGAAACAGAATCATCTATTAGAGTTCTTGAAACATGTAAATAATACTGATCAAGTTGATACAGTTTTCTGGATTTCCAAAAGGCATTTAGTAAGATCCTTCTCCAAACACTCTTAAAATTTAGCTGTGATAGCAAAGGAGGTAAGGTCCTCAGATGGATGCGCAAGTTGTTAAATTACAGGAAACAAAAGAAAGCATTATTACCTAGTTCCCACAACAAGGAGACATCATAAATAAAACTCATAGGAGTCTCTGGCAGAGACTGTTATTCACTATATTCATAAATGACCTGGAAAGAGTTATATGACAAAGTTTGCTGATGATACTAACAGTAATAAAGACAAGGAATGAGTGTTAATAATTGTAAAAAGAAAAGCTGCACAATACTAAGGGACTTGGAAATGAAATAGCATGTAAATGGAATTACATACCAGTGAAGCACATATGAAAAAAATAAATATCGTATATATAATGGTATTTTCTGAGCCAAGTATTAGTGTTTGAAAAAAGCTCTTAGGAATATGAGAGAGAAATCTATGAAAGTGTCAGTTCAATATACTGTAGCAGTGAAGAAAAGCAAATGAGGTGTTAGAAGTTGTTAGGAATGGAATACAGAACAAAACAAAATAATAATAATAAAAAAACACTATGCCACTCTATAAATCCATTACATACCTGCATCTTGAATTCTGTTTGAAGTTCTGCCTCCTTTTCTCCACTTGCATGTCAAAATTTGTATACTAAGAAAATAATAATGTTGTATAATGTAGCTGTGTTTGGATAAAGGCTACAAGGATGAACGACGTCATCAAAGTTGTGTCTATTTTATAAGAAATGACTACATATAGGAGGACTTCTCAAAAAAGATAGCTGAAGGGTAACACAAAACCAGTCTAAAAAACTATGTTATATGAATAATTGTGTAGGAAGTTATTTTTCATTGTCTTGCTTATCTCTTAAGTGAATCAAATTAACCTAACAGGTGGCAGGCTTAAAGCTAGCCAAAGCAGATGCTTTATACAACACACAGATAAGATGCTCATCTACTTGTTACAAATTATCAGAGACACTAGAAGTTGACATATACTCAAAAAGTGAATTGACAAATGCAAAGGAGCAAAATCTCTTTAGCACTATTCACTACCAACCACTGCCATGGGCACAGGGAGTCCTCCAGACAGGACCTGACACACTGAGATGCATTACCGTGGAAAAGAGTAAGAATAATGCAAATTTAAAGTAGTATCTCTGGGGAAGTAGCTCAAGATACTAGGCTAGATCCCATACTGTCATTTATGTGTTTATATATTGAGCTGGTAAACAAGCAGCATTTGTTATAATTGGCTTGACTCAGTCAGGACCAAACTACCAAGCTTCACACTGCTTTGGGTAACTGAGACTTCAAATGAAAATGTTAAAGGTCTTCATTTACTAAATCCTGTATCTCATATCAACCCATACATTAGTTAATATACTTAATATCAATATTGAAATGGGATAAGTGCATGTAATTCATTTCTGCCTCTTCACTGAAACCAGACACAATGATAATCAGCCACTTGGGGGATGATGAGTTTTGGGATAATGATCCTGAAAATATGTGTTTGAGAGCTATCCTAACAGTCATGCTCACCATTAGTAAATGAATCTTTACACAGATGAAGGCCTAATCTGAGACAAGGATTCCTATGTATCATATTATGACAGTCTCCCTGATACGGATCTTTACGTCATCAAGATTTCTACTGAATATGCCTTCTGCGTGTCAGTGTGACTCATGAAAAGACTGACTTAGCACACTGAAGCCATCTGAGTACTTCTATATTAAAAACTAAATAAAAATCTTTGGAATAGTTTTCATATATCTTTTGCCTCCCTAACACAGTAAGTTAATCAGTATAATTCTGTGTGCTTAGCCTATCACCTATTCTGTAAAAAATTCAGTATGTATATATGTATCTATATATGCAAGCAGGAAGGTTAAGTAACACCTATTTATCTGATGTACGGTTTGCAATGAATGAGTGATTTGTCATAGTTTCTCAAGAGAAGGAAAGATTTTTCCCTAAGGTGTAAGAAAGTAATTCAAGATACGTGACACAGAAAGTGGCTTATTAAGGAAGACTTTCTCAGGTGGCTTCCTCAGAGATCATAACTTTATAAGTAAGTTTAAAAGTGAGATTCCCTTGCTTTTAGTGGATTTAATACCCTTAATGGATTTAATAATTGTGATAAGCTATGACCATCATATAGTGTCTTGCTGGCCCTTGGGAGCAAGCAAGGTAACACAGGCAAATTTTGCCTCATAATTTTGCACTGGGGTTTTTGCAATAGTTGCCTCCATAGTTAACAGCTGTTCAGTTCTATCACAATTTTTCATAAACAAATGGACAATGAAATGTCAAGATTGATCTAGGATGTGAATGACATTTTTAATTCTAAAAGAATTAACTTTGTCAATGAAATTGCAAGTTTTCCCCTCAGTGAAAACTAAAGAGTTTGTTCTGACCTTTCATATATTTGCCAGTATTTTGAATGAGGTGAAGGAAAAGTGATTTTGTCAGCAGCCTACATATTACTTACATAGATACAAAACAGAATAACAATAAAATAAAAATCAAAACAGAATGAAGAAAAATAGCTGACAAAAGAAACAGCACTAACATTTCCCTTCTGTCAGTACTTCTTCCTCTTCCAGAACCCTGGAAAGACAAAAAGAAATGGGTTCTTTATCAATAACACTTGGCCATGATTTTTTGATACATAACAGGAAACATATTGCACTGTATTTGTACAGTACTAAATTGATTCCATGCTTTAGATTTTCCTCTGGACACTTTTGTGGACAAGAAAGTTTTTTTTCCCTTGTACTTGGACAATTGTGTATCTGAGCTGCATTTCACCTTCTTTAAGAGATTCAGAGGATGGCCATGCTAGGTACAGGACACTGGGGAAAAAATGCATTTGTGCTGTTAGCAGTGTCAATGAGTCTGTTGGGTGTCTGTTTAATGTGCCCCAGATCGCTGGCAGTTTGGAGGTCAAGAAAGAATTGTGTCTGCTTCCAGAGCAAAATCACAGGAACCAATAGCTTTTTGGGGTCTACTCTGTAGTGCATGATATGGCTTTAGGCTCCTTTAGAAGAGTTTTCACCCAAATAACTTTCCATTAGTGTACAAAATGGGACATCAGCACCCTGGTTCTGCACTCTGCTGGCTAACTTCTCTCTTTCTGTGTCATATTGATTGCTTTTGGAATTCTCCACCCAAGTTTTGTGCTTGGATTTGGTTTTCTAGAGGCACATGGGGGCTCCGGTGGGGCTGTGGGCTCCTGACAGGAGGAGTCAGGGTAAGGCTGCTTATGAGCCTGGTGCCTGCAGTTCCGTCCCTCTGCATGCGAGGTGTGATTCAGAAGGGTCCCCTAGGACGATGAGCTAAAGGGAAGCCAAATCTGGTGAACTTCAGGACTCAGGGGAGTTATTGTTCCCAGTCCACCAAAGCTAGAGACTCAGGGGAGACCTCATGGCCCAGTCCCCAGGAACCAGCCCAGGTCTGGGCCCTAGTGAGGCCAAGCAGGTACCCCCGATACATACACACACACACACTCTTACGTATATGCACACACAACCAGCCAAGAGCAAAGTAACACAGACAGGACAGCAGTGCCCTTGAAGGCACCATGCACTCACAAACAACACTCCCACAGACGTGAATCATACCAGTGGCCTGATCCAAGCTTGAGAAGTGGGCCCATGTGAACTTCATGAGATTCAACAAGGCCAAGTGCAAGGTCCTGCACCTGGGTCGGGGCAATCCCTGGTATCAGTACAGACTGTGGGATGAAGGGATTGAGAGCAGCCCTGTGGAGAAGGACTTGGGGATACTGGTGGATGAAAAGCTGGACATGAGCCGGCAATGTGGACTCGCAGCCCAGAAAGCCAACTGTATCCTGGGGTCCATCAAAAGAAGCGTGGCCAGCAGGTCAAGGGAGGTGATTCTGCCCCTCTGCTCCGCTCTGGTGAGACCCCACCTGGAGTACTGTCTTCAGCTCTGGAATCCTCAGTACAGGAAAGACATGGACCTGTTGGAGTGGGTCCAGAGGAGGGCCACAAAAATGGTCAGAAGGATGGAGCACCTCTGCTGTGAGGAAAGGTTGAAAGAGTTGCAGTTGTTCATCCTGGAGAAGTGAAGACTCCGAGGACATCTTTTTGCAGCCTTTCAATACTTAAACAGGGCTTATACAAAAGATGGGGATAGACTTTTCAGTAAGGCCTGTTGCAATAGGACAAGGGGTAATGGTTTTCAACTAAAGGAGGGTAGATTCAGACTAGATAGAAGGAAGAAATTTTTATGACGAGGGTGGTGAGACACAGGACCAGGTTGCCCAGAGAGGTGGTAGATGCCCCATCCCTGGAAACATTCCAGGTCAGGTTGGACGGGGCTCTGAGCAACCTGATCTAGCTGAAGATGTCCCTGCTCATTGCAGGAGGGTTGGACTAGATGGCCTTTAAAGGTCCCTTCCAACCCCAAATGTTCTATGATTCTGTGATCCTGTTCTCACCTGCAGGCTACTCAGTTCCAAGGCTTGCTAACTGAGCCCACAGTCACACACTTACAAATGTGACTTTCTGGTGGCCCTGTCCCTCCAGTAGCTGCTCTCAGTCTCACCAGTATCCAGCCACAGGCCTATGGCCTCTACAGGAAGTGGCTCCCAGACCTTATGGTGTGACTCACTGGCTGGTCCAGCTTGCAATTTGGTAGCATCACGCACACATAAATGGATCCCTCCAGGAGCTAGCCTTAGACACTCAACCTATCCAGTAGCTGGCCCCAGGTCCCAGAGTGTCCAGCTGCCAGCCCCCCCTCCTATAAACCCTTTTGATCCACAGTCTCTATCTTCCATAGCAGCCACTTAGACCACTCTTCCGACTTGCCAGCTAGTCCAGCTTCATTCTCACTAGCAGGTCTCACACACACACAGAGCATGCTCACATAGGAAAACACTTAGGAAAAAGATTTAATAAGAAGACTCAACAGACTGTGATGTTCACATGCAGGGCTTAGCCAGTCAAGTGTGCCAGGCTAGTAACTTGTTTACACACTACTTCCTTTGGCCCTTCTCCTAAACATCCCATAATAAACTTCACAATCTCACAAGCTCCCTCAAATATCCCATAATAAGTTTCCTCTTTCTCATGAAACTCAGGATAATTTTCTTTCCCCCTTCTTATCAGTTACAAAATATCTGGATGAATCTCCTCAAGGCTTCGAGTGGTTCCATCCATGGCCTGTCCCAATCAGGCACCTGAGTGCTCTGGTCTTTGATATTGTCTCTGTTACCTATGGCTCGTTAGGGTATGTGCATCTGAGTGTTTAATTTATCACTTCTTCTGTTTCTTTTCCTAGTCTTTTGTGTTGAGTACCTACTAACAAAATATCCTCACAAAACAGGCATCCTTACTTCCACATATTCCACTACATCCATGCACTGCACATATAATGTATTTTATTGTTCAGTTTAATCACAGATTATTTTTTAGGCATACACATCTTCATGAGAACTTAGCAAAGAAATTGTAGCAACAACTATCTTTGCAAAACATCCTGCATTTCAAAGCTTTGTTGGTGAACGAACGTTCCTGTAATGATTCCAGCAAAGGTTCCAGGAACACTGATTATATCCAAGTGTTGTAAATGTCTGAATCAGTTAAAATACCTAACTGGAAGAAGGGTATGGTTCAACATGCTTTAATAGCTATGCAATAAGTAGCAGCTGATTTTCAATGGGTAATTAAAACTCTTCACATGTACTTAGGAAGAGAGATACTTTTCAAACATGTACACTTATAATGAGCCCTTATAGCACCAACTGTGTGAGGCATTTAAGTAGGAGGATTAAGTCCTGTTCAGCAGGGAAATTAAGCTTACATGCCTGTGTATGTTTAAATACTCTCCTAGAGGGAAATGGGCTACTGAGTTTGGGCCCACTTGCCTGAAGTATGTGGTTGTAGTAGAAAGGGACCCAACAGTAAAAAGCCATGATGTGTGATGTACTGAAAACAATGATAATCTCATAGTCACCTAGAATCTTTTAGCAGAATATTTTTTATGAATTGAAATATGATTCATAAAATTGAGGTAAGGCAAATACCTCTTCTAAGATTATTGCATACCAAGCAAAAGTTATTATCATGTTGTTTCAAGTTAATTATGTTAGCAACTCTAGTTCTTTCAGAATGTTTTCTTTTTCCTCACCATATCTACAAACTACTAATTGTAAATTGCTTAATGTATTGTAAACATCACTAAAAGACAGTATCGAATAGCTTAGCAATTTCTCTGGCTTGGGAGATATGCAAAGTAGAACAATTATCAGCAGAAAGACTCTTATTTGTCAACTTCTCTCATCTGCATCTCAGGGGTGTGCTACATACTACATTAGATGAACAAATAAATTTTTAACTAGAGGCAGAGTGGACAGCTGCCTTCATTTACTTTTTCTTACTACTACTACTATGGCTGGAAGGATTGATGTAGAAAATTCAGTCTTGTTTTCTGTACAGGACAGCCTGCCTAACCCTGGGAGTGAAAACTAAGAATTGCTGCAGAATGTGGCTATCTATGAGAGACAGAGAAGATGAAGATAGCCATGGACTCCAGTTTTCAATATCTTGAACTTTTTTCCACTTCTAGGGGTGCCCATGGCGGGGCATGCTGCCAGGTCCATCAAGAGCCCCCAGTGCCGCAAGGTTATATCCGGCAGGGTCATGCCAGCCTTGCTGCTGATCTTTCCTCTCCAAATTCTCTCTTCTCACAGTTAAAACTTTCATATTTCTTATACTTCTTTTTGAGCTGACTCTTCTTGCGCTTCAAAAGTCCCTTGATAATTCTCTTGTCTTATCACCTGACATTTTGGCAAGGTGAGCATCCCTCTGAGTACCCAAAGAGCTGAAATATCTTAAAACTGGTATGAAACCAAATTCAAACCCAGGATTTTTCTCAATCACTCGCATCGTTAAGATTTTTAAAATGGAACATAAAGGAAGAAAGCAAGCTTGGAGAAAGCTCTTATTTATATTGATATTTAGAATAATAATATGCATGTGATACATATACTTAAGGCCTTACAAAATAACCGAATACTTTCTGTATATATATATTTTTTTCTGATCTCTTGCAAGCTATACCATGAAAATATTTTATATTCCTAGTAAGCAAAGTTTAAACTTCAAATTTAAACATTTTATTCAAACAGAATTATGCAGTCAATGAATCTGCTTTTGTGAAGTACATGCAAAAATAATTTTCCTTCATATTCTGCATTACTTTGAGATTTCCTGGAACCTAAAAGTGTCTGGGCCTCTGGAACTTATAATAAATTTAACAGTGACACATTTAGTCTAACTTCCCCTGTTGGAGCCTCCTCAGTTAACAAACATCTTCTAAGTCTTCCTAGAGCATACACCTTTGAGTTTCAAAATGTATATTTTCAGTCCCACTAGAACACAGAACAAAGATCTCCTTTCACTTGGACGCTTGAAAGATGTTTCAGTCCTTCCATCAACACTAGGAGTAGCCAGCACATGTAGCCAAAGAACTTTTTCCTGTGCCTGTTGGCAGCAGGATAGAGATCCTAATGAATCTCCATTATCAGTAAACATAGTCTTTATTTTCAATTTTTTTTCAGGCTGTGGATCATTATGTGAGAAGTCAGTTGTGCATGTGAATGCACTACAGTTCTTGCTCTGAATAGCATAAATTTGTCATAAAAAAGGGATATTTCTCAGCCTGTATTTCAGAGACTAATTTATAAACCGAAGCGTCCATGACAGAAGTAAAGGTTAAAACATTTAAATGACGTTTTTATGTAATTTGTCATTTTAAGTCAACCCTATACAGAAAAGATTCTGTGAGGTAAATGCAGAGTCCAATTCCCACCTAAATGGCTGCAAATTGAAATTTTCACACATCCTTGTGCCGACTTTGGAATCCTTTTCCTATCCTCTATTCCTCATTTTCAGAGGGATGCTTTAGCTTAAGGGTGTATGACTTTATTACAGTCCTGAAGATGGATTTGTGCAATTCTGAATCTGTTAAAATAACTTGAGGTGTTTCAGGCAAATGTAGACACCCCGCAACTAGTTTAGGGAGATATTACAATAAAGCTTTTAGGATCATATGCCCTAGTTTGGTTTTTTTTTTAATGTAGGGTTTCTACAGTCTCAGTTCTTTCACTTCTGAGAAGGTATACACTCTTTTAAAATAATCAGTCAGAGCAATATAAAATATGTTTCCTGCTATGTAAGCTCAATGCTGGAAGATTTAATTGAACAAATAGGCACGAAAAATACTACAGCTAAGTTGCTGACATTTCTAGTTTAGAAAAAGTCATAGAAATCCTGAACTCTGCTTCCAGTGAAGAAAAAAATTCACTGAAGGTTTTGTTTCCTAAAGAGAAGATACTGCAGATACTGTCAATAGAAATCACTCAAAGAAAAACAGTCTTCCACTTCTTTTAAGTGGTTTCTACTCATAAACTAAATATATCTGTAAAAGCCTTCACTTCAGATGTAATGATAAATGACACTGAAAGTGAGTTTCAGGATATATGGGAACTCTAAAGCTATGGAGTTTTTTTCACAATTGTACAACAGTTAAGTAAAAATACTTAAGAAGATGATATTGCATCTGAGGTTAAGTCTGAACAGGATCTATCTTCCTGAATTATATAAAGAAGTCCAATTAGTTTGAATGCTAGCAATCTGTATCGTGCCCTGACATAATAGGATCTGAGGTCTGGGGGATAGAGAGTTATTAGCAATTTAAGTTGATCTAAGATAATTCATGAATCATATTTATCTCCCATTTTTTTTCTCGCCTAGTAACTACATTTTAATTTTTAAAATTGTTCTGCAGAATGAACAAACAGACAGAGAGATGGCAACATGAGAGTAGCTGGTTGAAATTTAAGCTTACTATATACAGCACTGGTTTAAGTAAAGAATTTTATTATTGTGATTTTACATAATCCAAACCAACAGATTAATACAAGTTACTGGAACAATACTTGGTTGCTTAAATAACTTTACCTCATAATACCAGGTGAAAAATTCACACTAGCTATTGGTAATGGTAGATATTGCTTTGTCATTCTAACAAATGTAATCTAAATGCCATCCTGTTTACCTGCCTTCATCATACTGATCTCTTTTGGCAACTAGCTAAACTAGACACCCAAATTAGATAGGACCTATAATAAACAGCCCATTATCAACCTTCCATTCATGTTGTGCAAACCCACTTTGTTTAGAAAAGGGTAGAATTAGAATATAACTCCAAGCTTCATGTTTTATTTTTACTTAAATACAAAACTGTCATAGCATCACCTCATTTAAAGTTGTTTTTTTTTTCTCTTAGCTCAAATGATATTTTGCTATGATGGGGGTCTAAGAACATCTGCCATTAGCTTTAAACTACTTGCTGTCGTATTCCTGCAGATTAACTTTTTCTTTGGTTTGTTTGTTAAACAGACTTCAGGAAATCCAACAACCATGTCAATTTGCTTTGAGTCTGAGAAGAATGGGATAACTCATTTTAATGGGGTCTTAGCTGCCTGTTAAAACTAAAGCTCTTCTGACTCTGGAATGTGGATATGTGAAACACATCAGTGGTGGTTGCTTTCTTCTTGCTGGAGAAAGCCAGGTAAACCAAAGACAGTATAAAACAAAAAGAGGTGAATCACTGTGGTGGGCATCACTAGGCTCCTGCACAACATAAAAAGGCTGATTTACCAGAATTATAGGCAACGCATCTGGGGCACCTGTTCACTTCCTGTTTGTTTTGTGTTTCTGAAGAATCAGTCATTTCAAAACTCCTGCTTTTTTAAAATTAACCTTTAGCAGTATTTGAACATATGGTAGACAGTCCTGTGAGAATGATTGCATTACCATGCACAGTTAAATGACAGGTGACAGTGTAAAGACCTAAGTTAGAGGGAAGTAGAAATTATATTTAAATACTATGCAAATACTGAGGGTCCAGGTGATTCCTTGACCAATATGCTGAGTATTCATACCAATCAAATTCATAAATTACATTATACGTAAATAACTGAAGAATTATTATAATTGAAGAATGTGAGGTTTCGAGGACAGCTAGGGATAATGATACCTTGCAGAAGACGCTGCCCCTAAGGGTGAAAGGGAATAAGCAATAACCAGGCTGTACTGAGAAGAATATTTCAGTTGGCGTCTATCATAGCATCATAGAATAGTTTGAGTTGGAAGGGACCTTTAAAGGCCATCTAGTCCAACCCCCCCTGCAATAAGCAGGGGCATCTTCAACTAGATGAGGTTGCTCAGAGCCCTGCCCAGCCTGACCGTGAATGTTTCCAGGGATGGGGCATCTACCACCTCTCTGGGCAACCTGTTCCTGTGTCTCACCACCTTCATTGTAAAAAATGTCTTCCTTATATCTAGTCTGAATCTAACCTCTTTTAGTTTAAAACCGTTACGCCTTGTCCTATTGCAACAGGCCTTACTAAAAGTCTGTCCCCATCTTTCGTATGAGCCCTGTTTAAGTACTGAAAGGCTGCAAAAAGATGTCCTCTGAGCCTTCCCTTCTCCAGGCTGAACAACCCCAACCCCTTCAGTCTTTCCTCTTTCCAGTTATCATTCAGATAATGGAAGCCACATAATAGATGCTTTTTTTTAATGGCTATACATCTATCCACTAAAGTGTACAAAAGAAAGAACATGTTAAATGCACAAAACCACGGAAACAAATGACGGATAGCACATGAAAGGGAAAATGTTCAAAGGACTGAAAGGTGGACTTCCATTATAGAGCCTGAATTCCTCCCACCCTCTCTCCTGTTAGCGGGCAACTAACTGGAAAATCCCAAGCCAAAATAGGTAGAGAGAGACCACCCCCAGAGGGTGAATCAGAGGAGCTGAATCCCCCTCTAGAAGTGCCTCTCTCTCCCTGACAGTAAAGGGATTTAGGAGTATCTTTCCAACTTAGATGCCTTGGATCAGGTGAATCCTTCCACCTCATTAGGTTCCACATTTAGATACAACGGAAGTATTTTAAAACTCCACCCAGCTGCTAATTATAAATCCTTAATCAGCCCATAATAATATTTCCATCAATTAAGTCTTGCCTTGTCTGCAGAACCTGCTTTAGCAAGTGATACTAGAGCATACCTACCCGAATGACTGAACAGAGAGAAGTAGAGGATTCCTGCATCCCATAATCTAGACCTTAAGACTCTTCCTTGACTTTAGGAACTATTTATAGGGCTTCTGGCTGGAACTAGACATGATGTTTGTAGTGTTAAGAGGAGGGAAAGCGAAAGCAAAAAAAGTTGTACCTTTTCATTGTAAATCATTACATTAGTCAGTGATACTTATGTCTTAGACTTATTTTTATTGAAGTGATTGGCAACAATTTTTATATTTGTTTGTTTGGATTATCCTTTGGAGCTGGATTTATTTAATGTATTTTGGGTGTCAAGTTTAAAGTAGCTATCTAGATTGTTTCCAGAGTTACTGTTTTGAAGTAGACATATCCAGAATGGAGATAAGGGCTTCCCCTATATGGACAGACTTCCTATAGCAAAGAAGAATGCTATTTATTTTAGGTGCTTATTTTGTGATGGAATGGACATTCCTATGTTTTTTCCACTGACCTTAAAAGAAAACTGATCCTCTACAGAGCCTTCCTGACCTGCTTATTCTAGATGGATATTAATGTCAGTTAACATGATATTGTCCCCATATTCCATTTTGCTAAATAGAAAGAAGAGGGAAGATGTGCGTATTGAATCTGTGTAGTACTGGAAGTTCTTAACCAAATTACAGAGTGATTGGGACTTGAAAATAACCTACATTTTTCCCTTTATTCCAATACTGAGAAAAATGATAATATCACATTCTGTTATATGTCCATGTTCATATATTACTTTACAGACTAGATATTTTGGGGACAGGAGGGAACAATTTATGCAAAAAAAATTTCTAATGTTGAATTTAAGATTAAACAACAATGTTTTCATCTATCTTGTTTATGTGTTGTGTCTATTGGCTCGGTTATGTGAGTGATTGTGTCTTTGATTGTCAGTGATTACTCCTTTTAAGGCTAGAGGAACTGCTCACCATTCACGACAAGCAAAGAAATTTGTTGAACATTCTGTAGTGTACCATAAAGGACTGAAAAACAAAAGGTGCCCAGAATCAACTTTAAATTATTTTCCCCTCTGCAGGAAGTTTATGTAAAATGCTCTTTTGGCTTGATTTTTTTTTTTTTTCAGGTGCAGTCTTTATTTCTGTAATGTAATAAGAGCAGAGACTGATTTGAAGAATTGCTGCCTGATGTTGTCTAAATGAGAAAGTCGTATGATATGACCTTGTCTTCCAAACTATTCTGAGAACAAGAGCCACAGTTTGTTTCAAACAAAAGAATCAAAACGCCAAATAAAGACAGGATGCAGTGCTTGCTGTTCCTTGTAATGACAGTTTTATTTTTAAATCAGAAAAAGTAATCTAGTGATCACAAAGACAGAAGTAAAAGAAAGCAGTTCAAACATAGTGCAGCTGTGTATTATCCAAGAGAAGTCATCAGCAATCACTGCTTTGTAGCTGGCACAGTTAAACTTCCAGTGGATAGGGGCTAATTGAGAGAAGTGTTACACTGTGCATGTGGAAAGGGTAGATTGATCCCATCAGGTGAAACAGCAAGTTCTAAATCAGAACATTTATGATACATCAAGGAATCTTCTTAAGTATCATCTGCATTCCTCTGGCAGCTAAACAGGGAGGGGCAGATCCAGAAAGGAAGGAAAATCATGCCAAGGCCATGAAATGTCAAATAAATTCAAACACCTGGGCAATAATCATATAAATATATCTGGTTCCCATCTTAAAAAGCAGAAAAACTACCTTTACCAGATCATAGCTCTGGCTAGAAAGCTGGTACCTATCTGTACAGCAAAGTAATCTAAAGGTCTAAACTACAGGGCTTTGTGGTGTTATAGATTGTTGAGGAAGTTATTTACACTTGCCTTGCCTAAGTAGCCTGACTGGTTGAGTGAAACATGTCCACACATTCAACACAGTGGCAGGTGTCTGCTTAGAAAAGGTGAGAGAAAAGAAACAGAAATTAAGGTCCAACACAACCGGTATGACAAGCATTTCAGGAGAAAGATACAGGTACTCTTTGTGGAAATCAGGCGCACAAGTACCTATCTGCAAAAGAGATCTCAGCCTCTGGGACCCATGTGGTCAGAGACATCTTCTGGAGCCTTGAATCTAGCTAAGGGACAAATGTAAGGCTTTACTTGTGATTGTGTGACCTGAATAGAACATGGGCTGTGAAGGGGAGATTTAGACTCCCTCTTAAGTGGATAAATGGGTCTTGTTGCTCTAAGTATTGGGCTGTTGCATAAAAGAGACACCTGCATATATGGGAGATTAGAACCATTAACCAAGTTTTGGAAATGCTACTAAAACAAGCATGAGAGATGAACTCAACATGGAAACACGTAATTTGTGAATATTCCTGACATATATAGAGAATAATTCACTTCTGTTATGCCATTGGTGGCTTTGCATGTGTACATGTGTACATGTGTAGTACCCAGGATATCTTTACTGGTAAAAGCTTAGGCACCTAAGGAGTTTAGGTCCCTCCAGAGCTAGCTGTCAGCACATAAAGTGCATTATGGGAGTCTGTATTTTAAATGCAAGTGTCTGAGGTGGCATCTGGATATTTAAGCCCTTGTGAGGAGCTAGTTCCTTATGATTTGTCGGGGTTATAATACTTAGTAGTTACATATGCAAATCAATAAATATTTTCAATCCAAATGCTCAGGTAAGGCATCTAAATCCCTACACAGAGAACTGAATAAGCAGCCTTAATGACTGGCACTCAGCTCCTAGTTAATCATTGTGTAGTAGCACCAATTAGTCATTAAGGTACTGTTATTAAAGGAGGGTCATTTAAATAATAACATCACCAGGTGCTAATGGTTAAAGATTTTATCAAATTAACATGATGAAAGAAAAAAATCACAACTTTTATTGATAAAGTTGGTAACTCTGGTCTTGCATTTTAACTTTACTGGATTTTAAATCAGAAACCTGAATGATACAAAACCAACATGGCATGGATTTAAAACTCCATGTCTCAGAATGTCATTCTGAATGGAGAACCATCTACTCTTCTGATTTTACTGGAGCCCTGTGGGGATCTATTCTTGGTTGCACAGTATTTAAAATTTGCCAGTGACATGGACAAAGTCACCAGGACAAAGACATAAAATCATTACTGATAAAATTTGCTGTTGACAAAGATTGAGGGAGTGCTAAATGTAATGAAGCATACAGGTTACTAATGTAGAAAGCTGGATCATCTTGTAAACTGGGCAGAATCCAGATGTTTCTGTCTCACTAAGTGTAAGGTAATACATCTGGGAGCAAAGAATGTAGGCTGGGTTTCCAGTACGAAACCCAGGAAAAAATGTGTCAGAGAGAGGTCATAGAGGAGAGCCAGCTGAACGTGAGCTTCCAGAGTAACATTCTGGTTTACAGTAATTACACGCAGACAGCTGAACACTGAGTAGTAGGAGGAAGCATCTGATACCATTACCAGCTGCTGCTGAGATGGGATGTATGCCCAGCTCTGGTGCATGCCTTTTATAAAAAGAATACTTGTAAATGGGATGTGTTCCAGAGAAGCAATAAAACAATTAAAAACAAAAGTTAAAAGAATATTGAAGCATAGGATATTCAAAGATGAGGCTGGTCATAGGTCAGTGTTTCTTACATTCTCTGCCTCAGGCAACTTTCTTCTTACAGTAATCTCCTTTGAATTACAACAACTTCCTTTAAATCTTCCTTTCTCTTACATCCGTACTCTTCACTGCCTTTTCCTCCCAGCTTTATTTCAGTAGCCATCTAGTTGCTTTCCCAGATTACAAATTATTCAAGCAAAGCCTTTCTGGTAGCCAGGTGAGAAAAGCCCTTTCCCAACATCAAGACCTCAGTTCTAATCCTTAGTCCTGTGTCAGCTCCCATAGTCAGAGGGCACATTTTGCCAACACGCTTTCCTATCTTTTATCTAGAGTGACCTGCAGGACTATCACTTGGGATCTAGTATGAAAAGTAAATATAAAATTAAGATAGTTTTGCCCTAAAAGATCAGAAGACATGTTTCAGAGCACTAATTTAACCTAGTGTGCTTTACTTATGGATCATCAGCATAGTTATTTTTTTCTGGAAATTTTTCAGTTCCTACCGTATTCAAAAAAGTGAGCCAGAATAGCTTTCCCTTGCAAAATAAACCAGATAAGGTCAGAGAGTAGATCCAAAATATCTCCATTGACTTCACAGGAAATATGAATCTCATTTCACCTGTGTATATTGGAGCTACAGCACAGGCCCCCCGAAAGCACTCTGTGACACAGTGGATCTGGCCAAACAGTGTGTGTGTGTGGGAAGCTACAAATAATAAATGGATTAAAAAAATACTAACTTTTTATTTACTGCATTTGTCACAGATATTCAAGTATCTGAATACTGGCTGAAATGTGAAGTCACACACAGTCAGATAAAATGTAGCAAATTCCTGAGAAAGTATCCGCAGCAGATTATTCCACTTGGCCTGAGTTTCATCTGGTATCCTGAAAGTGTACCTCTGCAAAGAAAAAAAATAGGCTACTACAACTATAAATAAATAACAATGATAACCCCCATTTAATGTTTTCCCAGCAAGATTTGGTCTTTTTCTTCCTTTTCAGTCCATCCAAAACCCTTCTTTAATACCCACACAGGAAAAGAGAGAATAATAATATGAAAATCAGTACCACCCGTGGTGGTATATTGCACTGCACCTGGGGACTTGAAGTTAAATCATCCACCTTAGACAAACCAGAGAACAGAAGCTGAGGATGTGCTCCACCCTCCACAGTGTGAGGCTTCAGGCGTAAGAAGACTGGGAGCTCTGCATGCAGCAGTTTGCTTACCCTATACCGAGTACCTGATGCTAGTCCTTTCACCTTTCAGCTTTAAATTAGAGTTGCTGGCTGACTTTCTAGGCTTGGATCATCACTTTCTGTATATTAACCCGTCACTGTTATTTTATTCAATTTCAATCCAGGACTTCATCCAGTTACCCCTTATGCACTTACTGATTTTATTATAATGCTTGTAAGAGAGCACTGATACATAAGGAAAATCTGTCTACCCTAACCTGTTTCTAAAACACAGTTTTCCTGACAGGGAGATATTCTTTTTTCCAGATCCCATGCATGTTTTCCGATTCCATCTTCCTAAACATCTTCTCAAGTTTCTTTGTTTATCTTCTGTTAGAGCAGCAGCTGGTAAAATTTGGAAAAGAGATCTGTAATTAAGGAGAGAGTCAGAGAAAAAGATTCTAAACTGAAAATGACCACATCCCTTCTTCAGCAGTTTTGTGATGAGGAAATTGGGACTTTGAAAAAGAAAACAACCTGGATTAGTCCCAATTTTGGTACACAAACTTACCTACCCAGATACTTAAGCAGTGAATAGAGCATCTTGTTGCATTTGGCTTTGTTGAGTGCTCAAGTAAAGCCATTGTGTCTGAAAAACAAATCTTGTTCTGCTTACGCATCCAGGATGCCGCCTTTTGCATTTTCAAAACAAACCCATGGTAACAGAATGTCTCATGAATAAATTATAGTACTTGAACCATGCTTGTTGCTAAAAGGGGTTGTTTCTCTTCTGGAACTGCAGGCTGGAAAGAGCTTTATTTTCTGTAACTGTGGATGAAATTCTGGACTTAAACTCAGTAGACTTGTCATTGATTTGAGTGAGGTGAGACCTTGACAAGTCATATCATAAAAGAAGGAGTATATATGCTGAATATGAGTATGTAAGAGTATACACTGAAAAGAACTCTGAGATTCCTTTTACAAAGGAAATAAAATGTACAATAAAATCAAATAACCTGAAACTGAAGAGAGTTGCTGTGACTCATAGTTGGAAATATGGATATTGTTTGGCTTTGGCTCAAAGGTAGCAGGCACACATAAACATTTCTTCAAGTCACTTAAAATATAAACATGGAAAAAACATAATCTTTGTGACCGCTGAAAAACTCAGTCTGCACTTATAGGAGGAACTGGCTCTGCTACGGGATCTGTAGTAGTGAAAATTGTGCAGGTAGGAATGAATCGCCTATTTCTCCCATAAGAAGTTGTCTTCTTGGAAGTGGAGACTGAGGGAACAAGCATTTATCAGAAGGAGGGAGAGGCAAGCTTGTTTTGGAAAAGATCAGAACAAATTGCACTTTCATAGATGTATACACTGTACAGAGTGGGATTTGCAGCAAGCATGTTGAGCAGGGAGATGACAAGTATATGCAGTAAGAAATATGAAAAAAAAGGGCTGTAGCTCTCTCTCACCTTCCCCAGACTTGAGTATCTATCTTTTCCTAGTGTTAGGGCAACAGATACGGAACTAGCTGACCTTAGGCTCGAGCTTTTGTTAGCATGGCTATGTCTAACCCAGGCTTTTCACTTCCAAGCAGAGTGCCCTAAACACTAGACCTTCACACACACTTTACACCTTCTCTGCAGAAAGTACGCCGTTCACTAGAGAGTCACGTGTGGAGCCAGTGAGGGTGATGATGAAAACATTCCTACAGGAGAGGGAGAAGGAAATATAAAATTTTAGATTTTCTTGTAAGGCATTTTGTGTTTTTAAATTCCTACCTTTAGCATGCTCTGCCATTCATCTCTCAATATGTGTCTGGTACTGAAGGAGATAAGGCACTTGGGCCCTTTCAGTGTTTTATCCCTGTAAGTTTAGCAGTTACCTGTATACTTCACTTCTTGCCTAGTTCCTTACAGTGTTTTTAGCTGTTGTTATTACAGCTGTGCATTATACCCCAACCCTGTATATCAAAATAAATGAGAAAAGGAAAAGGAAAATTGCACTTATTTGTAGCGGAGAGAAATGCTTTTTGTTGGGGAAGCAGAATGTACCACCTGGTGTATGAAGGGTGGTTACAAATAGCAGCACGTACATATACTCAAACCTTCCCCCACAGAGTCTCACTTCACCCACACATTCTGGCTGCTCAGTAAGTAATTGTGTTTCATTAAATTCAGCTTCAACTGCTTGACTAAATCCTGACGTTCTTCCTCAAACTCCTCCTTGTTTGATAGTAATTCAGCTTTTCTAAGACTGTCAGAATCTGTGCTTGTTTATCATTTAGTAGTACAATGGAAATAACACAACTTCCGTGAATACAGAAAAAGCAACTGGCTGGATGGGGAATTTTCAAAGCCCGTAGTATAAGTATTACTGTGTAAATATAAAATTCATTGTGAGATTATTTAGGAGATCTGTGAGCCCTTTAGCAGTCAAATACGGTAGTGGTGATTGTGTATTGAATATGCTGACAAATTCTATTTTGAACGTCAGGCAAGGTTTCCAGAACAGATCATTCCTTACAAATGAATCATGATGGAAACACAGCCAGATCCACAAGCAGATATAGGTGTGATAGCATGACATGTTACCACACAAAACATTTACATGTCAAGCACCTAAAGAAATTCATTAATTGAAGCTAAGCATTTAAGTTCTTGAGATAATTTCTATTGTGCCTAGTAATGGGGATTCACAGCAGCCAACAGGCTAAGCAAGATGACATCTCAACCAGCCTGTAGGAAATAATGTTGCGATGCTGTAGCAACAGAAATGTAGCAAAGCTTAGCCTGAGGCATTACAGGAAAATGTGATTTAATTTTAAAACAAAACCTATTTCGTTCATTCACGCTCACCCCATCTTGCCCACATACTCAAAACCACTAAAACCTATGTGTCCAAGTAGTCCATCTAGCATCCAAGGCATTTGTATTCAGGTGGTCTGAGCAGGATTGCTTGTGATGACACAGAAGGGAAAGGGAAAGGGAAAGTCTCCCAGCATTGTCTTGTGCTGGTTTTGGATAACCTTTTTGTCCTCTAGGAGCTGACAGTCCTTCCATTCTTTCACATCTGTGGGAGTAATGAGAATTTACTCACCGTCCTTTGTCATTCAGTCTGGCTGTCCGAAGCAGTTGCAAGTAAATATACTGGGAACCTCTTAATCTGGGGGAAACCAGCATATGGCATTCTCACACCAGTTTTTCTGACTGATGTTTGTCCCTCCTAGTGCCTCATACATTCCTGTTCAGAGAGACTGGAGTGTGTGGATAAGTATGTCAGTGTGTGATTATTCGTGAATATCAAGTCAAACTGGTCGATAAGTAGGGTAAGTGGCCTGGGAAACAGGCATTGAAATGGCCAGAAGTGGAAGCTGGATGCTGGAGAGACCAATGAATCTGCCAGTTGGTTACTGGAGGGACCAAGAGGACCAAGCTAGCTGCTGGGCTGACCATGGGGTCTAGGATTCGACCAAGGGACCCATTTCCACATGCGTATGTCAGTGCATGAGACAACAGGAGGTGAGAGGGTCTCAAGACGAGTTACCGGATAGATTGAGTGTCTAAGATCAGTTACTGGGTGCATCCACAGTGTGTGTGTGCATGCATGTTTAGGTCTGTTCCAGCACCTGGAGTGGGGCTGCAGGCCTTGGGGCTCCTATGACCAGATGCTAACAACTGGGAAGAATGGGATCCAGGGGCCAGTTCCAGTGCAGACTGAGTGTCTAGGCCGGTTACTGGAGGGATCCCTATCATACGCATGTACACATTTCCACTAAGAGTTTTTTATCCAGAGGGATTGGAGAGGGGAACTGGAGGAGGCCACTGCTGCCTGCGTTTGCCCGAGTGTTGTGTTTTCTGCCTGTGCTAGCTGGTGTGGCTGGCCATGTGGATATGCATATTGTATATGTGTGTTTTTCTGTGTACCTGTTGGGACAACATGCTCGGCCTTGTTACCGGCTGGAGTAATGAGCTGGGTGGAGCTGCAGCCACAGCACCTCGATCAGGCTGCTGGATTGGGCAGATCCTTTCCTGCTGCTTTTCTCCTCCACTCTTCTTGGCAGCAATGCCAGCGAGATTGCCGTGTGCAAAATGCATGATTGATGTTGCTATTAGTTCAAATTTTCTAGCATGATTATTTACCTCAGTTACCAAATATATGGCATTCTAAAGAACCACCATTTTAGGAAGTGCATAGTACCTGCCATATAAAATTCATAACCTTTTAAGCACTCTTTAGCTGGGCGGATGAACACTGTGGCATACAAAATGATTAATTGTGTTTAAAAATATGCACCAACATTTATATAGTGCAATGGGATGGCATAACAGTTTCTAGGAAAGTGAAAAATGGTTTCTGCCTTGAGGAATTTATAGTCTAAACTTAGATCTGACAAGGTAAGTGATTGCAAACAAGAAAGCATGAGAGTTACAATAACAGGAAAGTTGCAATTGCTATTTTCTCCCTTTCTTGTTTACGCTTGTTTCTGTCTTTGGGAGCAGTTTATAATTGCTTAATTGGCATGAACTTAAAGTTGCTCTGTGGTGAAGCAGTCACGTAGAATAAGTGTGTGGAAATGAGAGGATATGATAAAGAAAGAGACAGGCAGAACAGGACAAGAGGATGGTAAAGAGAATAAAATAACTGGGTAGGTACAGAAACAGTCATGAAGAGCAAGGTGGAAAGGAAGGAGAAAAAAAGTAAGGTAAGGAAACACAGAAGACCTGCTACCGAGCATCCGTAAGATGAGACGAGCAATGACAAAGCGTCTGTTACACATCCAAGACCAAGATGCTGAAAATTGCAATATGGTACATATTTGGAGGCCTCTGGGACAAACGCCTCAGGAAGGTGGCAGGATAAGCCAGAGTGGGGTGTCAGCAGCCCATTGCGGTTACTGTTGCTACCGGAGTACAGAGACCTATAGAGGAAGCTAAAGCTCACTGTCTGACTGGCTTGTGGATTTTGTGCAGTTCTGTAACTACACGGGGGCCCTCTAGGGCAGTGGTCTCCAAACATTTTTGTTTGTACACCCCTGTCAAAAAAATTCTGAGCACACAGTCCCGATATATTTATATTTATTTATTTATACATTATATAACTTTACTACTGTAATATTATATTATGCACACTATAAAACATACAAAACCCTCAGAAATTAAAAAAAGGATGAGGTAAAGATGAAATAAACACTATTTTAATTTTTAAATTTTATCTATTAGTGATACAAAAAATATTTTCTTCCCAAACCCCAATGGATTGCATGCACCCTGTAGTACAGGCACCCCGGTTTGGAGAACACTGCTCTAGGGTACCCTTAACAGGGTGAAAATATATGGCAGTAGTATACATTTCTGGACTAAGTTCAATCTATAGTTCTTTGCTGAAACACATATTTTCTCTTCTGGAAATATGCTTCAGTACTACCCGCAGAACAGAGAAAGACAGTAGAATAGAGAAACTGCTCTATTAAGATGAGAAATGCTAATTCAGTGGGCTCTATTTCCTGGAAAAATTCCCTCATGAATTGAAATGTGTGTCTACAGCAAAAAGTGAGGGATCTGAGATAAGAAAGGCATTCAGAACTAGTGAGTAAAATGGGAGAAGCTTTTTGCTCAAGCTAGGTTGGACCTAAATATCGACAACATTCAGTCTCTACAAATGGTTAGATTCCTAACACGAACTACCCTTTCTTGTTAGTAATTCATGACTCTGCTTGAGCTTCCTGTGACTTATGGTCAAGAAGAATCCACCTATTGTAGAAAGAATGGTATATATTTTGTAATGTAAGTTTTGTAAGTCAGTCAGAAAACGCCACAGACTTAGCTAACTTAGAGACGTATCTAGTTCTTTATCAGTGTTTGAAGAATATGCATAGCTGATCTATAATAATAGGGAAATTTATTTGTGTAAACATTTCTGTGTCCTGGTTATATGCTAAGAGCGTTTATTTTTAAACAGTCTAGACAGAAATGTGAAAAAATGTAATGAGAATGATATTAACATGGCAAAAAAAGTCTGCAAAGTCTCACCATATACATTATCTTCCAAATGAAATCTGACATATATTGTCTGTATGGACAGTATCCAAAATTCCTGTTAATGAACAAAACCATTGTTAACCCAAATTTAAAATCAGGCATGCACAATTTGCTTTTTTTAGATTAAAAAATAATTTTGAACTCTATACACAATTCAGCGTGTTGTGAGAAATACTTTCTATACTTTACATATATATACACATAGCATAACATCCAAACTGTGATAAATCAAAAAGAGAGCATAGCCTTTTACGTGTAGAAGATTAACATTTATTTCTTTCTGCAAAGTATATCCTGGTTTACACAGTGTTACTGTAAAAAGAAAAGAAAAGGCAAATGCAGTTCGCTGGAGCAGTGAAAAAAATACCACTTCAAGAGCAGATCTGCTTGTATGAGTACAGGTTGATTAGAATGTATTAAAAATCAAATTTAATGTATATTTGGGTTACTTTGAAAAGCCAACTTTTAAACTTGCAGTTTAAGACATACAGTTACCATGTAACAATGAATGGCTGGAGACAGTTACAATGTAAAAACTAAACAGTGAAGACTGTGATTCCAGGTTATGAAAAAGCATTTTCTTGGTTTCAATCACTGGCATAGGAATAATACCTGGAATTTAATAGCTGGACTGCTATTAAAAAAAAAGAGGATTTTATTAAACCAGGAGTAAAGTTTTATTCCTGTTACAATAAATGCCAGATACAACATCACACAGATCTCAGTAAAAACAGGACCAATCCTACATACCTTTCCAATACTGGTCTTATAAACTGTTATGCACTATTTCGCAGCCATATAATCTGGAATTTGCTACTTTGCCTTTTAATATATTCTCTAGCAAATCATATGTGACACTAGGAAAATATATTTAGTTGTAAATTTTATTACATTTTAAAAATTGGGCAGCATAAGGCTATTTTTATATGTGCATGTGTGTGTATTGATAGATCCTCTGGTATTCTCTAAAAACCTGTTGTCAACAGGAAAACATCAATATTTTATCTCATCATATTTGGGAGTGATGTCTTATATTACTGTACCTTCTTCTTAACAGATTTTGCAAATTAGTCTATTGTACAACAGGATATGAATATTTCCTTCTTTTCTGTTTTATTAATGACAGATAATTACTGTAGGAAAAAAACATAAAAATCATGCTAATCAACAAGATGGATTTTCATACACTGCACTACAAAATTTGCTATCCTTCATGATGCCAGCATGTAATAAAAATTCCTAGGCAACTCAGTGAAAAAGAACAATAATATCTCTCCCATGAGTATTTTTCTGGTTGTTCTTGTACGAGCAAAAGAACAGCTGTACAGGTACAGAGCAGTCCCTCTAGCCATTGCACGATTCAGAAAAAGTACAAGAAGAGGGTAATGATATAACAGTATTTCTTTGGTAAATCCTCCAAATCCTTAGCAATCAGCAGCACAGGGAATTCTTGAGCTAAGGTCATATCTTCTTGCTTAATATGTCTTGATGGACTTCTTTTTTCTTTGACTTTTCTTTTTCATTCTAAGAAGACTTCCTTGGAATTCCTGAAGTGTCTTAATGATGAACAAAAGAACAGATTTATTGAAACAAATTTGGGAAAAAAAACGTCACAAGAGTAGAGGAAGAGGGCAAGTAGCTCTAGACAATCAAATGGGATCTCTGTGTGGAATAAGATTAGTGAAAGGCTTGTGACTGATCTCTGGCACTAAAGCCAGCTGGCAAAACACAGACCATAGTTTGTTATTACATAGCATTAAACTCTCCTACCATTCAAAACAGGCTGCACAGCATTGCCAATGGGGAATGGATTCTGGCCTATGAAAAACCATGATTCAAATCTAAATATTGTTTGAGAGAGTGTTTTGGCTCAGGCCAAGCTAAGGACCGTACTAGAAATTTTAAAACTATACTAACAATTTAACAGCTGATGAAGCTTCAGTGCCCAAAAGTCTTCCCTGGGAATATATAATTAACTATGAAAGGTAAAACCTGTGTGTTTCTGCTGGTGTTTGAAGTTCTGCAGGGCTGTGTTAGACTAGAATTAAATGATCTTTTTAGCATGTCAGTTGCTATTACTATAAAATTTGTACTTTTGAGACGGAGTCTCAAATTGTAGTAGGAAATTTCTTTATCTTAGGAAAAGCTTTTCTGTCTCTATTAGAAGTCACTTGTGCATACTGAAGAGATGATAGAATAGAACTAAGCCTTAAGGAAAAAATAATTGCCCGTTAGGACACACAGAATGACACGGGAGAAAATTGTTCAGCCGTTCAAACATGGTTACATCTATTTTCATAAGGACCTGCAGAGATGTCAGGGAGGTTTTGTACCAGTGGTACTGAAGGAGGTTGATCCATCCTTGTGAAAGAGCCAGGCTGATCTTTCTCTCTTGTCCAAAGGAGATCATTAACTACAATAATAATCCCGATTGCTTAGGTTAGCTATTCTTCTCTATTTGTTCTTCTCATGTAGAAGACAAGAATTGAGATCCTGATTTCTGCTGAACACAAATGTTCCCAACACAGCATTAATGAAATATTTAGGAAACACAGTGCAATCAAGACACATTCATTGTTCTGAAATAGGCAATGAGGGCTTCCAGCTGATGAGCTTAGTGTAAACTTCCTGACTGATTAGGTCATATAGATGAAAAACTGAAACCTTACTTTTATGTCTTCAGACTGCAGCCCATTACAAAATTACATCTTATGAAGGAAATGATATTACTTGACTACTTTCAGGAATTTTTCCATGCTACAAAACTGTTTTTTTCTAACAGCCAGTTAAAATGACTAAGTTATTACATTCAGGGTTGCCAGGACACTGCAGCTGATAATGATGTTTCTTTATACTACAGCACTGCTAACTTTGATATTTAGTAGATGGTATATAAATAGAAAGGGCAGACAATCCTACCTCCGGTTTCTTAGGAAGTTCAGAGAATTCTCTGTTCAGAGATCACTGCGCCTGAGTGGATCCCAATGCTGCTCCTTGCAAGATCAAGCCTGTATCAAGCCTATTCTTGAAGTCAATGAAGCTTCAAATCAATATATGGCTTTTCTGAGGTGAATCATCTTGAATGATTGGTACATAATATTGTGTATAACTTTGAATGTACAGTTGCAAATAACCTTGTACTGAAAATTACCTTTCAGTGGCTTGCTGCCTGATTACAGTTCATCAAATCCTAATGTATTTAAATTGATATAAGAATGAGAAATCAGTGGAAGGTTTTTGGCATATTCTAGTTTTTTTAAAGTATGTCAATAAGCAGAAAAATAATGTATTACATTTTGAATCAGTAACTCATTATTCGTTGTCTGTTTCTAGTCCCTATATGACTTCTCTTTTTCCTTAAAAATATCCTAATTGATAAAAGTCTAAACCCCTTCAATATCAGAAAAAATTGCTGCTGATGTAAGAGTAAATGTATTCTTTGAGTCCTACTGTCTATCAGCTTTTGCAGACAACTTAATCACTGATGTCATGCATTTCATAACAAGTCTAACTTTTTGCGACTGGCATCTGCAGTACTTGCAACTAACTGAAAGAGAGTTGCAAGTAGCGCTGTGCTTTGATTTGCACTCACATTGCACTTAAAAGCATTGTAAATTGTATTAAGGCGAGGCCCCGGCCTAAGGTTAGGCTAATCAAAACGAGGATGAGAAACTACAGGGCATGGTGTGATTTGCTGGACAAACATGAGAAACAACAGCACAGTAAGGCCATTTAGTTACTGATGCTAGCCAAGGTGACCTAGCCAGGTTCTCCTCTTCGAATAAACATTGCTAAGTCATGGCCTCAGGGAAACAGTATAATGACCTACTAAGGAGCCCGTAAAGGACGGAGGATCCTAAGCTGCCAAGAGGTGAGATGTTTCCAGTTTCTTTGCAACATTTAACTTGCCCAAAAGTAGCAGAATGGGAGAATCTACCTGTCATGGTTTAACCCCAGCCAGAAACTCAGCCCCACGCAGCCGCTCACTCCCTCCCCCCCCCACCCAGTGGGATGGGGGAGAGAAGTGGAAAATAAAGTAAAGCTCGTGGGCTGAGATAAGAACAGTTTAATAGAA
>JAVKLA010000027.1:25451833-25475379 GCA_034782735.1 Sagittarius serpentarius | reverse complement strand
TCGGCCTTGGCCAGTGGCGGGGTCCGTTCTTAAAGCCAGCTGGCATTGGCTATAACGAACACAGGGGAAGCTTCTAGAAACTTTTAAAGAAGCCACCCCTGTGGCCCCCCCACTACCAAAACCTTGCCACATAAACCCATTACACCCTCACACACACACACATACAGGTTTTGATTATCTAACAAAGAGAAGCTTTACATCTACCACCTGTAAGAGGAAAGTATTTTCCTCCTCTTCTGAAACAAAATTCAGAAATGTATTTACAAGCTGGATTTCAGCCTCCTTACTTGTCCTTATTGAAGGAAGACCAGTTCTAAAAGTAAAAATGCAGAGCTAGTTCTGATGTATTTCATGTGAAATGTTGGAGCTGGGATTGAAGTCCTTCCCCTACTGCTATAATTTAGCCAGAAGTCCAGGTTCAATCTCCCCTTTAACAGATTTATCTAAAAGGATAATGTTTAAGACAAAGTTTTGTAAAGTTCCATTAAAATGTTCCTGTTACTAATTTATGAAGAAAATGAAGATAAGGAAGATTTTTGAGGGATTTTTTTTTTTCATTTAAGACATTCTTCAATTTCTAGCACAAACAGTTTATAAGGAGTTCATCTGTAACTAGGTTTCCTAAGGAAATGAGGCTTATTTAATAAGCCTCTGTGTATGTGTGTGTATATGCATGAACCCCTTTATTAGCATTTATAGCCTCTGTCCAGTCTTAATCATATTAAACTGAAGAGCTGAAGACCTTGTTTCTATGAATCATAAAACCAGATTATTGGATAAAGCAGATAAACTGTATTAAGGAAAGCTTACAGTGTGAGAACCTTACATTTCATAGAGAGAATCCAACCCAGGAGCTCACACTCGAGAAATAAATCAGTAAGAAACTGAGCTTGGTTGCTTCTGCTGCTCACAATGTATCACATTTATGGTATTTCACTGTGTAGTAATTATTTTGAGAAAGAGAACCTTTGACTTTTGTGTTCATTAGTAATGACGGTATTGACTTCAATCAGAGAGTCCACAAACCACTTCATACGCTTGGCTTTGTTCATGAAAATCTGAGGGGGGCTCATATATAGCAACTTCCACTGTGCTCTAAAGTTCTGGCATTCTTTTCTCCCATTCTTGTCTCTTTGTCAAAATTAGAATTTCTCCAAACAAGTCAAATTAAAAAAGTAAAAAGAAAGAGCACTATATGTTATGAAACAAAACCTGAGGGAAGACATGTAACAAGGGGCAGGACTGTTGGTTTTAATCTACAAAGGAAAAGCAGTTACAACCATGTCATTCATAAGATCCAGGAGTGACTAGTCCTCTGTAATTTTACATAACTGGAATGCAGGGTCCTATTTGACTAGATCATCTCTTTCCATCCTTTTATGCAAAGATAAGATTAGTTTTCCTTTAAATTTCCCAGGGTTTTCTAGGTTTTACGTAAATCTCTCACTTTTTAGTGTATTTTTTTCCTCTCTCTACCAGCTGTGTAGAAACTTGGTTCAAATGATTTATAAGCATTTTCCATTGCTGTTTTGTAGATAAAACACTAACCCCAGCATATAGCCTGAACTCTTTTGACGTCTCTCCTCATACTGCAACCAGTGGTTGCCACTGATGCCATCAGAACAAAGTTTCTCAAGAGAGGATGTATAGTCTAAGGATTAGACTGTGCAGTTTTCAAGATCTGATTTTGTCTCTCTGCTGTACCACAAATACATTACGTGATACTGAGGCCATACCTAAAGCAGGATTTAGGTTCACAAGATAAGATTTACATGACATTTAGAAACCTAACCATTCACTAGAGCAATCTGCATAACCCAGTAGTTCTGTTTGCTCCAGAAAAAATGCTTGAAATGCTGCACTGGAAAATTTTGCACAGAAATAGAAACTCCATGAACAGAAAATCTATCAAAGAGAGAAAAAAAGTGCTAAATCTTTATTCCCCGAAGTGCTGGGAAGAATAAAGTTTTTAAATCAATGTCCTTTACGAGTGAGCTTTCTTAAAGAAAATTTTACTACATCTGACATTTTGACACTTTTAGAACAATAGGCATTCTGATCACTTAACAAACAACTTTATTACTTTTGCAGCAAGATACACCTCCAGCGTCAAGTAATTTTCCAACAAAGATTTCCAATGTGAGCATCTTAATTGTAGTATTTATCTTGAACTAGTCATACATTTGAACAATAGTCTGTGTAGCTGGCAAATGATTACACACCAGGTCTGAGAAACAGAGGAACTAGAAACCACAGGAGATATAGCCAATAGTAAAACAAAAAAAAAGAAATCTTCAACAAAATAGCCAAAGTAAATCCTGTCACACAACACTGTGCAGCCTTTTTAGAGACTGTTGCTTGTGGTTCCTTCTTTGAAAACTTATTTACCAGTTTGGTCTACGTAGGGCATGTACTGTATACTTTTCTGAGGGAAAATAAAAGAAGGATTTAAAGGGTACCTTCTAATCATAGTTCAGACTAATTCCAGATTTAAGCCTCTTTTTTTTTTACCTTATCTGAAGAAGATGCAGATCCAACAGGATTTGTAACTTATTTATGAATGGTCAAATGTTTTAGGCCTGCTTCAATGTTAAAAATTAATTTATGGTGATTCTCAGGCATAAACGGTTTTAGCCTCAATATTTCAAAGTTCCTGACACTTCTTCCTTCTCATGGAGGCTCTATATTAAGTGAACAGAAATATTAAAGTTGCTCCTAAGATACAGGGATTGGTTAGTATACAAAAAACCACTCCCATCTTAAATGAATGACTTGGAAATCAGAGCTAAATTGGATAGCAATAAGGTGGTCCTTCATTTGCTTCCAAACATAAGAGTATACTGAAAAATGGATATAACTTATAAAAGTCTACAGCAGAATTAGAGGCTTTGGAACAAAAGAGCTTTTGGAGAACAGCTGCCATGGGAACTGGATACAAAGAATTGTCCAATTCATTTTGTCTGGATATCCTCCAAGCTTTGTAAGATGAGGGGAAAAAAAAGAATTAAAAAAAAAAAAAAAAAGAAAACTTTAAGCAGTTTTGAAAGACTACTAGCTATCATACTAAGCAAAAGCTCTTCCAGCCACATAATCTGGAGAGTGCATCAGTACCAGTACTTAGACAGATTATAGAAAAAAAAAAATCTAAACCAAGTGCTACTATTATCTATATTCTTTGGGGCATCAGGCAGGAGAACAATTGTATCTTTAAGGTTGCTAATTATATTTTTAAACACTAAATCTTGGTCATTTTCAGAATGCACTATAACATATTGCAGACCAAGAGCCTTCCAACTAAAAAAATCTGTTTTAAATAACATGAATAATAGCTTTTTCCTTCAACATTCGTTTTTATGTTCTGGACTATTTTTCTTAAAGAAATAAATATATTTATTTACTGCTCCCCTAGAAACTTTTGTTTAGACAGCTTGCTCTTTAACAGAGGATCTTGGATTACTTATAAGGGGAAAAAAATTGTCTGAAGTGTCTTAATGAAATAATTTAAGTATCCCGTAACACTATATATCAATGTATTGTTGTGATATTGCTGTGGGAATCTCATAATCACATTCAATGGAGACAAGAATATATTAGCATTAAATATTAGCTAAATATTTTGAGAGAGGAGAAACACAAAACCAGACTGACCGTTAACATCGGAATGAAGTAAGGGCCTTCACCGAGTTTTCTTGCCATTTATATCAATGTAAGAAGAGAAAACACAACCAGGTCCTAAGTATTTTAAACTTTAGAACTTTGGAGTTACCATAATATTAATATGTGAAGTTTGAAGATTTCAACCCCTTTTTATTTTCAAAATTTCACAATTAAAAAAGTCCAAAAGTTCTACCAAAAACATAGTCAGTAAGGTTTGTAGTTTTAAGTGGTCAAGTCCCACATGCTCATTCTTTCTTGACTTGGGATTGGTTTCTGGTATGTGGAGGGGATTATCTCGCATTCGAAGGCTAAACCTGTTTCACACTGTACAGATTGTCTCTTATAAAGATGTACTTACCCACTGCACAGCTAGACTGAGCATACTGCACATACCTTGTATGCCCAGTTCTCTGCATTATTTTCAAAAGTATGTCTTGAAATAATGTTCTGCTCTATATGCTCTTTGTTAAAGAAACAGTTAATTAAAAAAAAACCTTTCCAAATCACAACTCGTGACCTGAGTGCTAGGGAATAAAAAGTCAGAGCTTTTTAATGCAATCTGATGTTCCTTGTGCTGTTCCAACACATCGCACTGCTTTCTCTCACATAAAACTTACTACACTGACAGTCAGTCCCACACACTCCAGGCTCCTGAACAGGGATCTTTAATCCCTTTAGATGTCTGAAGTAATTTATTCTATTATAGCCCAAAATACTTGAACAACGGAACTTTTAATCAGACTAGCCAATATAGATATATATTTTTTAATATATATGAATAATTTCTATTCAGAACCACAGTTATTCTGAGGTATTAATCCAGTTAAGCTGAGGCTTTCTGTTGTCTCTTGGTTATTGTGTAGGAGAAAAAAAAATTATACAGTACTTAACAAGCCCTAGATCTCCAGTCATGTGGGTGCTACCATAAATCAAATGTAAATAATAAAGGCTCCACCTCCAGGCTGCACAGATTGAGACTGAGGAGAAAAGCCTTCCACTGAATGCATAGGTTTTAGGAAATTGAAACTTCTAACATTCTCTGGCAGTTGCTGGACCACTCGCCTCATGCAGAGTCAGCAGATCTGGAAGAAATACTTCTACTCAATACCTAATAGATGGTGCTGCTTAAGACAAGGCTGACTCAGCACTGGAGCTATAAGTATTCCAAGAGGTCGGAAGATTTTTTTAGTTTTGACTTTCCCAGCTCAGAATGCATTTTGACAAAAACATGGAAGAGAGTGACTTCTGTTTCCTGAATTGGACTGAAGACCATTGATATGGCATCCTTGAAAGAGATTTGTTCCTCTCCTTGTCAATGATCGCCATTTCCTTTCTTACACATTGATGTTTGCATCATTGCCCAACAATATCCTGCAAATAAGAATGATCATGTCCTATGCAAGACTCAATTATTTAAATTTAGCACATAATCAATCCTGATAGCTATTCATGACAACTATGTATAGCAGAGCCACAAAACTGGACTGGCACATTATCATGCTCTATACCCATGAAAGAAATAGTCACCACCTAAGAGAATCCCAGCTGATAAAGAACAGAAACAGAATGGGGTTTAAAGAAGGGTTATACTTTCAAAACAGCACAGGAAGCATCATATTCCACTGGCTATCATCTTAAATTCCAGTCCTACCCTCTTCTCTGCTGCTGACTTAATTGCAGGCAAGTGAAATTACCTCTGTTTCTTTCTCTGCCCTGTGTGTTTTTAGAGAGAAAATTCTACGGGTCTGAGATTGTGTCTCACAGTGAATACACGGTGGAGACCTAATCTGTGTCAGAGATTCTTATATGTTTCTGTAATAAAAATTAATATTAATGAATGATGCAATTAATAACTGACAAATGTTCCTTAAATTATCATTTATTATCATTTTATATTTTAATAACTGGCTTGATAAAGTGCAAGATACACATTAATTATAGTGCTGGCTCACCCTCAACATCATTTTTCCTCATTCCTGCTCTTGCAATGTGGAACATGTCTTACAGAAATCCTGTGCTACAAATCTCTTCTGTGCTTGCAAACTCCTTCGCTTGCAGGCAGATAATACGAGCATGTCTTCTGTCACATTAACACCTTGGTTAAGTTTTTGGTTTATTACAGTGGAATAGAAATAATCCTGGCCTTGGGGACAATGTTGGGAAACATTGTTGAGGCTTTTTTCCTGCATTGTCCCTTGTCTGTATTTGTTTATGTGCTGTCTCTTGCTTGTAAATTCTGGGTTACATGATCCCAGCTTCTTATCCCATAGTTATATGGCATAACAAGCACCTTGCTTAAACTCCTGTTCCCCTAATTTCACTCTCAAAAAGGCATTCATTTTATGATGAATCCTAAAAAACTGAAAAGAGAAGAAAACAGTGTATTATCATTCTAGATCTAAGAGTTATCTTACAATGTGGAAACAAAACACATCTGAAGTATATCAGAGAGAGAGAAATGGTCTTTACAAAAATGGAAAACTGTGGTCACGTGATTAAGACTGCCTCAAATGATGTAATGGTGTATATTATTCTAACTACTAGTGAAAGGTGCGCCTAGGTACTCCTCATGTCACTTCACTAGTCCCCATCTACCCTATAAAAAATTTAATTTCTTATGAAAGATGTCAGATGAGGAAGATAATGTTGGACCCTTCTATGTTTGCTATCAGATAGAATTATTTAACCTTCATAGCAGTAAAGTTATACAGTTATTTCTCAAGTCCTTCCTATACAAAACAATAACATTCCATCCAATGGAATGTTTTTGTTTAGGTTTCAATTCCTTGGCCAGCTTGCAATCAGTAAGATTTCAGAAGATGCCCATTCCCAGTAAATTAATTTAGCGTAGACTAAATGTCAATTATGTGAACCTAAATGTTTGTTTGAAGCAAACAGAGTCGATCACTGCTGGAGTGTGGATTACTCATTTATCTCTTCTTTTGCTGTTGTAAAACTTTTCAAAGGTATAAAATGCAATTCATATCTCAGCATGCAGCAATCTCTTAAACAGAATTTAGATAGAGTGAAAAGAAGCTCAGTGATGACATTTTCATTTCAGACATTCTTTTAAATCTATTCCTAGAGATGACACAGGATGAAAGTCAAAACAGAATTTTAACTTTTAGTGATCATCTTTGACCTGTTAATTGCAAAAAAAACTTTCTTCAAGCAATGTTGGAATTTTATATTATTTAGTATAATATATCACAGTACACAATACCATAAAATTCTGTAGTCTCCACAACTGTTACGTCTATGGAAAAATTGTACATGGAAAGTTATTCATATGTTTAAGCTACTCTTTTAATATTTAAGTACTCTTTCTAAAACAGGGGCAAACCCTGGAGCACGTGAATCTATCTTAAAGGCAATGAGTGTCTGGAGCAGTCAGAGGGACTCAGTTGTGCATTCCCCCACAGGTGCTCTTTCTAGAAGAGGCTGAAGACAATGAATAAGCTTGTATGTAGAAGCTGGCATCCAATGTCTGTTTAGTGGAGTGCATCATGGCTGAGATTTTCAAAAGCGGCTAGGAGGCTGGAGATGTTTTTGGGGAAACATGAATAGATTAACAATTTTGAGAGTCTGGTTGCCCTATACCTTATGGTACTAGAAAAAAGTGTGATATTAAGTTCCAAAGAAAAATGCTTGTGTAATCAACTAGTCACTTTTGAAACTCTTGACCTGATAATTTAAAGCCACAGTCTGATCAGTAGGCTTGGACTTCTTTACCTCTTCTTTTGCTTGTTCATACAGGTGCTTATCTGACAGCACACTGCTGCAGTTACATTCTACATTCAGTAGATGAATAAATGGGAAAAATGATAGCAAAAGAAAAGAAAAAGTTGATGGAGGCTGGCTTAGATGAAGATTCAGAGGGCACATATACAAGGAACATTAAAGAAGGATGGACCAAGTATCAAGGCCTGAAGAATTTTTGAAAGTTTACTCAGAATCTCATTATTCAATAACTTTCTACTGAAAACTATTTAAGATAGTCCTCCATCTACTTATCTTGTATTTTACAGCATGAGAAGCAACTGTAAATCAAAGGCCCATACAAAATTTAACTGTATTATATCTAGACAATTATGTTTAGGAATCAAACATGCATTCTCAGAAAAGAATGAAAAAAACGTATTTTTTTTTGAAAAGTTCTATTTTTCCTAAACCAGATGGTTAGAACTTAGGATAATTTTGATGCCTTATTAAATCACTTTTCTGTTATATCAGTTTTCCTCTCCCCCCCATAAAGTTATACTGATAATCCAAGTGGACTATAGCTACCACAGTTACCTTCTCTGCCCTTTATATTATTGGCACACCACAAGTTCTTCTAGTTTTATAAAATTCCCTTGGTATCCCCTCGTTTGCGAAAACTCAAAGCATCAGCAGGCCAGATTCAGCCAGCTCTTCCAGGACTTTGTGGTTCATGTTATTCAGACAATCAGATTAAATATGTATATCTATAGTAGAAGATTTTTACTGTTCTCTGGGGCTAGTAATGGCCTGAAAAAAACATTTCATTGTCCTCATCTGATACTTATATAGCATTCTGCTTCTTCCTAATTACAGACCATTAACATTTCTTGAACATTCATGCCTTTTCTGCATTATTGTTAACATCTTACCATCTGTGGCTAGTTATGAGCTTTTATCATCAACAGAATTATATTTTCTCCCTTAATATGCTTTACTGCCTTTACTCTATAGCTATGTGCTTTTCCCTAACTGCAGACATGTACTGTGTTTAAAAGGTATACACTACACACAACATTATGTACAGAAGTTATCCAACACTGTTTGGACCCTCAAGTCTTAAATGTATGATTGCCATTGTTATTACTGCAACTGCTAAGAAAGATATTATTATCACACTGTAGTTTCATATTATTTAATTTGGTTTTACTTGTCGTGACTAGAGTGGTTTCAGAAACTAGTAAAATCATCTAGGAATATTTTACATTCCATGTTTAGATCTTCAGTCTGACATTTATATTATACATATACCAGAACATGGTCCTAAGTGTTTTGTCAGTAACACTACAAAGACTTGCTTCCAAGTTTCACCCATCTTTGAATTCACAAGCTCATAGACACTTCAGACCTCATTACCAAATAAACTCTTATGAATTGAAATAGTTAAAGTAACTTAATTTCAGAGATATTCAGCTCTTTTGTTTAAGTTTGTTCTCGTGAGCATGGGATATTTATCACCTTTTCAAATCTAAAGTAAAATGGCAATGTGTCTAGCCTAGGAATGTACAACATCTTCGCTCCTGTAAATCAATCCCTGACCTTTCTGCTTGAGACGGACTCTGTCATCTTCGTGTCTTCTGTAACTGAACTCTCTCAAATCCTCTAAGGTTTGGGTCACACCTCTTTTAATTCCTCACAGGACAGCCTTCTATTCATTATAACTCCAAACAGATCATTAAAGAGCTACAACAAATTGGAAGGGAACTCACTTGGTGTCAGGGCTAAGCGAAGACCAGCTGCTCCTAGAGGCTCAGGGAGCCAGGAGCTGGGGGTGGGCCACTACCAGGGCACTGTACCCCAGGGGCTGAGCAGGGGGGCAGAGCCAGGGGCCAGTAGCAGGGTCAGTCCATCAACAGGGCAATGGGCTGAACCAGGGCCAGGGGCCAAGCAGGGGTCCCATCAGGGTCACAAGAAGACAGGAGACACAGTTGCACAAGCTAAAAATGCTGACTTACGAGTTTATTTTCTTTATCAGCTCTTTCCTGAAAGAAGAGCACTGATAGCAGCCATCGCAGCCACAGACTGCCTCCAAATGCCTAGTCCTAATTATTCTGCTATTTGATTTAACATACATGTGAAAAAACAGATGTTTCTAATAAGTGCCATTTTACAATTGTCTCTTTTATTGTTTCAATCTGAAACAATCAATCAAATTATGCCAGCATTATTCATCACTGCCAGACCACGTTTCTCCCAAAATTGCTTGTTTCAGTCCATGGTTGATAAAGAGGTGCAAAGTCACCACAGGTTGTGCTGAATTTCCTTCTGTTATCAGAAAACATACCTACCTATGAAAGCTTTCATTGCTAGCAGATCCAAAATGGGTTGTGGCCTTCAAGCATTTAAACAAGAGGCATCATGAACCCCCTGCCCCCCAAAACTGGCACCACTTTGCAGTCTTAAGACAAGGAGAGAGAATGTACAGGCTGCCACTGCTCAACCCCAGCTGCAAGGGCAGCCCTCCATCACCACGTGTGCCTAGCAAGGGCATAGACCTGGAACTGAGGGAACAGGGGAATGGTAGGAGGGTTGGGTGGGGAGATGAGGTGGAAGACGAGGCGGATAGGCACTGCTGTCTGTGTGTCTTCTTACACAATCGCCCTCGTAAATTTAGGAATGCAACTGATAGATCACATTTACTTGTCTATGATGCCTGAAATTTTCACAAGGATAACAAAGATTTTTTTTCTTAACCTACATTTAATTTAAGATATTGCTACTGACCAATCTATTATTTCTATGTTATTGTCATTTGCAGAAAGGCTTGTAGGCCTTATAGCTTGTCTCCTTTTCAGCTATATCAGATGGTTTAGTAAAAGATATAAAATCTCTCAACAAACTGCATCCATTTTATTATTTGACAATCAGAGCTGCAACAATACTACTATTACATGTGTTTGTGCGTACTACTACTGATATTTTTAATTTTTTTTTTTTTAAATAAATGCAGCAGGTGTTAACAAGAGCTTTCCAGAGAAAGAGTATGCACTGATTCTGCTCCAAGCAAGCTAGAATCTAGGGTTTGTGGTAGGGTCTGTCTTTCAGTTTAATATCCTGCTTATACAATATAATCAGATCACTGGCAAGATTAACATGGGAAAAGATAAATTTCCCAAGCCAGCTCTCACAGACAAAGTGTGATTGCATTCCATATTACACATACCAAGTTCAGGACAGCTAAGAAAGCCAATGTTTGTGTTCCAACTGTATGAGAAAGTTGGTTTTGGACGTGGTAGCTAAGTGCGTGAAATCCCTCATTATTTAACTAGATTAAGCACCAAGCAAAACAAAATTTACTGTCTGAGTGAAATAGCAAGTTCCAGAAAACTTGTGAAGGATTTCAACTTCAGTAGGCTCAGGGGTCTTGGCATGCATAAAGACACGCTACATAAATTTGATTTATATGGGCTTTTTAGTAAGGAATCCCAAACTTTTAAAAAAAGGCTCCTAGCCTTCTCCACAAATGCATTCCTGTTACTTAAAGGAAAGGCCTCCTGAATTTTATCACTGTTCTTCCTACTGGTATGCAGAAGGAACAGCTTTCTTTAAAAGTTATTGTTTTCAGAGAATAAATGTAAGAACCTGGAATAAGCAGTAACATTTTACCACATGAATCTATGAGATAATTTAAAGTCTACAAACCTAGTGAAAATTGAGTGCATCTTTTTGTTGCTTCAATAAATTATAAAGCAGCTCTAACCAAATAAAAATAGCAGGCTGCTAGAAGAAAAACGCAGATAGTTAATTTATAATTTTTATTTGTCCTGTTTTTTGGTGTGGTGGTTTTTTTTTCTTTTTTTTATTTGGGGGTCTGTGCTATTGTGTGTCTGTGTGAATATTTCTTGATTTTAGCTGCTTATGTAGTTATATATGGATATATGTATGTTGGTGTCCAGAAACCTCTCCCCTAGTCCCCTTCTGTATAAGCAGAAAAAGTCAAGCAGCATATTTCATTTCAGGATGTAGAAGTATATAGACTATGATATTTGGGCTTTCTTTTTTTTGCTGTTATTGTTGTTGTTGTTGAAGTTCTTCAAGGAATGTTGTCAGAGCAGACTTAGATTTAATGGAAGGACATTATTTTTACAAAATATTAATGCATTAATATAGAACTGAATGAAACAACAATCAGACAGAGGATTGAAGGATGTGGTCAAAATTTGTCTCTCAGCCACTCAAATATCGTACCATTGATCCTTCTAGTATCTCTATTTCACTACTTCTTGAGACATGAAAAAATGCCTAATTAAATTTGGAATAACTGAAACAAAGATAATTTCCTCTCCAATTGTTTCATCTTTGCTAAATCCATAGCCCTTTAAAACAAATTTCATAAAATCCAAATGTAAATGAAAAACCTTTTTTTCCCTTTCTTTTAAGGCCACCTTTTTTATTTTTTTTCCTGTTCAAGTTCTGATACTAGACAAATGATGTTGCTGGGCAACATTTAGCTTATCGCAGCATGCAATCTCTTAAACTTTCTTTGAAAAGTTCAGCTCATGACCGCAAAATAATTATGTTTTGCAACTGTGTTCTGATTAGATGTACCCTACAACATTTGTAATAGTTTTGGATGAAAGAGGAATAGAATTTTCTTTAATTAAATACTGACAATTATAAGAAATGAGATAGAACCTCTGTAGGCTGGTTTATGATGTTTTTATTCATTTGAACACTGCTTGACTTTAATGGGAATAGGTAAAGAACAGGACTGGGAGGTAATGAGACTCCTTGTATGCTGGGACAGGGCCAGAGGCTATAACATTTGGTAGCATGTAACTCCCAAGTTACTCTTCATAGTATCAATACAACTGCTCATTTCAAAGGAAGTATTCGGTTAATATATCTCTACCTATGGTTGTGGTGAACACTAATTATGTTTCTGTGTAAGAAATAGAAAGTCTGTGTTTCAACTGATAAACACACTTAGAAAAGGTAAATTTTTTCCAGACAACAGAATACTAAAAGCTTGGCAAAGGAAATGCTCAACTGAAGTATCCTTGTCAACCTTTCCTTCAAATCAAGCCTTCAAATGGTGGCTTCTATCCCAATTCAAATTGATGATACATAATCTAAAGGCCTGCAGTGAATCATTGCAAAGTCTAGATATGCTAAAGTAAAGGTGAATATTCAATTCTCCCATGTCCATGTATGGTTCTTAACCATGCAATCAGAGGCTTTTTTGTTTTTTTGGTTTTGTTTTTTTGCAAAGGCAATGTCACATAATTTCCATAACCTGTAAAAAAAGATCTGTATTCAACATGCCATTTAGTTAATTTTTCCTAGTCTGTATCCCAAATAAGACACTGGCTAAAATAAAAGAAAATAACCCCTTCAAATACATAGAAATACTAATAGTCTAATATATTAATTGGATGAAAGTTGTTAAAACTGAATCAACTAAAATTTACAAGGGTAAATGGAAATATAGACTGCAACAGTAGTAAGATAGTGAAAAAATCTGCCACAATGTGGTGGCAATGTTAAATACTTTCTTATTTTTAAAAAAAGTGTCTTTCAACAATGGAATATATTTAAAAGAGGGAAAGAATGGAGCCTGATGCTTTCAGTATGTGCCTAAATGATTTAGAGGAAGATAAAACTCCATTGCTTTCATTTCTGACTCCAAGTAACACTAAACCTTTTGGACCAGCAAACAGTTAAGAATAAAACGATCAAAGCTGGAGAGATTCGAATGGAACCAATATATAACAAGTTTACACTTATGCAAGTTCTAAAATAAAGAGAATACATTTAATAGTGATATTTTATAGAAGACACAATAGAAAATGAGCCAAAACATCAGCAGCACCAAGTATGTGTCCCATGGAATAGCAAAATATTGGGGTATGCCAAGATGACAAAAAAGTCATTTTGACTTTCAGCAAAGGAGCCAAAAGTTGAAATAAATTTTTCACAAGGCCTGAAGGTGACTATGAAAATACTTCATAAACACCTTAAATAGAATATAAGAACCTCAGATCAGAAGAGCCAGCCCAAAACTCCCCCTCACCCCAATTCTAATCTGTTTAAAAGCCCTAGCTGCTTATGTTTTCTGGCAAGAATTCTTTCAAATGCCTGCAGCTGTATTTATGTACATGACCAGGAGTGCTGCAGTTGGATTGGCACTCCATCTCTGTCTCTCACCTGTGGTTGCTTTTGATACAGAAGCTTGGCAGTTCTGTACCTCTGTTCACTAAACACCCTCTTGAGACTCTGTGTCTAAAATTGCACTGTGTCCAATTCAAAGGCCATGTAATACCAGCCCGATTCAGTAGGCACCTACCTAGAAAATGGAAAACTTCTCTGTCATGTCAGAAGAAAGTGCTATGAACTAATAACCTTCACATTCAAGGAGAATGCCTGTAAGTACCAGGTTGAGAGCTTTTCTAAGTGCTGAAAAGCAAGTGCCACCCTTCCCCACTTCTGAAGGAGAGAGACTTGTGCACTCCGTAGAATGCAAAATGCATGAAGAACAAAGCCCTTAAAATCCTTAACAGCAGTTCACTGAATTTCAAACTTTGTCTAACCCTTCAGGTGCCTAATGCCAATGCTTATCTTATTGCTTAACTTATAGCTTCTGAAAGAACCTAATTTTAGATACATAACCAGATTCAGAAGTTCCTTTTCTGGAGAAGCAGGTACTGATCTCTGTTTATAGCTCTTCTGCACTCCAAATTTAGGCTGACAACCATCTAAATCCTAAAAACACCAAATGTTTAGGCTTACTGAGGTCTACAGTTAATATGGAAGGCATAATATTAATATAAGGGCAGTCCCCATGATTGGCTAGGAAGTGGAAGACCTAGTGTTAAGCACCTTATGCCTTAGCTGCTGTAGATTTGACGTTGCACATCTTATGGCCTGGGAAACTACATGCTCCACTGGGCAAATGATGATTTTCCATTGAGATATGAGTACAACAGTCTCATGGGGACAGAAAACCAAGCAAAAGTGAATTGGAAAGGAACAGAGCCATTTCTTTGTCTCCTGCACTTAGTATTCTGAAGCATCCCTTGGCTGCTCTTCGGTCTCAATAACTTGCATTCCTTGTGTACAGTGGCTTCATTTACAAGACTCAAGAAGTTCTCCATCCTCCTCTTTCATCCGATTCCCAGGTTAGGCTGCCTAGTTAAGCTAAGACTGTTGAGGAGAAGTAGAAGGGAAAGCCAAGTTTTCACCTAGAAAGAGGAGTCCCTGGGTTTTGGTCCTCCCTTCCTTAACTGTCTGTAACTCTCTGATGTTTATACTTAAATACAGTCTCAAGAGCAGTATTGAAGAACTTTCACCACTTAATCTAATGCCATGACACCTAATGTATGCAGACATGTTCAGACAGACCTACTATTGTTCTGCTCAGACTCTGAGCTGGTCAGAACTAGAAACTGCTTAGCCACACTGAGATGGTACTGTGCCAAAGCTAACAAGCCATGGGCTTACTAGGTCAGGCATAGTGCCACAGCAAATCCTCTATGTGGCTTATGGGTCAGAATAGCTTGATGTAGCCAGCCTCAGAGTTAACGCAGAGAAACTTGAGTCTGTTTCTTCATGTGGGTGGAGATATATTCAGGAACACAGCTCCTTGCTGGACCCTTTCTTTTTGTCCGGGCCCAACAATTTTCTGCCAAAGGACACATAATGGTCTAACTCCAAAAGCAGGGATGGTGGATACTTCTTTCCAAGATACTATGGGGGCATGTTACACTGCAGTATCCCACAGCTGCTAAGGGCCTGGCGGGGCCCCATTGCCACCTCTTATGTAGGGGGCTGGCACCTTTAGCCAGAAAGCATGGGTGCCTGAGTCAGCATTGTGAATCTATTCAGGAAACCAGGTGCACTGTGGATTTATGCTGCATCTTTGAGCTTGACTATATCGCATTCTTCTGAATTTTGACTTCATAGTGCTGTTTCAAAACAATTTATAAGCCAATCTAAATCACTTCTGATTTAGGCTAGAGTCCCACACTCCTCATTTCATTCTTTCTCTCTGCATTGACAACAGCTTCAGAGCTGAAGTGAGACAGCCAATGGAGCTAAAACAACAGACGTTTTTTACAAAGCTAGTTTTACATGATGCTAGTAGCCTGAAATGGTTTGCCAATTTCCATGATGCTCCAGTGTCAGGGAAGACCAGGAAAGAGTACAAGTGACTGTGTTCAGGGGGCAAGGTGGTATCACAACAGCTTGGATTGGCTTTAACTGTTTTGGAACACCAAAAGACATGCACTCCCATACTTAATTTCAGACACCTAAATTAAATGGCTAAATTATGAAATCAGCCTCTTCAGACTATGACACAAACAATGCAGAGAAACAGGCACATCCACACAGCTATTCAGAACAGCAGCCAGATATGTAGGCCTTGTCTTTTGGAAAAAACCATCTCCTCATGAAGTCTAAGAAATCAAGACTCCTGATGTAACTACCTAGGCAGGGAGCTTAGAATTGGAGACAGTGAGCGTTTGCGTGGTTGCACTGAATGTCAACTGTCGGTGACTAAAAGTGGGTTATACTTAAGGCCTCTGTCCATGGAGAAGACATGAATGACAGATGGTTAAGAAGGAAGAGGAAATGAGAAAGAAGATATTTAAACTAAATTGTCATTCCAGTAGGCCAGAATCCCCATGCCATTCATCCAGCTTTCATATTTTCTTTCAAAAACATTGGTCTTCAAAGAAAAAAAAATGTCTGAAAACAAAATGCTTCCCCTGGTGAGAAGGAAATCTGAATAGTGATTCACGCTGCTGAGCATACCTATCAACTGGTTGAAGTATGTAATGACGACTGTCTGTGCAGCCATCAAAGAGCATTTATGCACCTGCATTTTGAATTTGACACTGATGGGCAATGCAAGGGGGAATATGTATGTATGAGATTGCTGCATGGCGAATCTTCACTATTTTCTTGATTGACTGATTGGCTGACTCACTACTGAGATTTGCCTCTTACCACTTAAAAGTTTCTCTGCAGTATGATTGTCAGTGAGAAGGGAATTATTTTTTAGCAAAAGCAGTCATTTGCAGCACTCTGGGAAAGAAAAGCAGCCATATAAATAGAGCTAGGAGATATGACCTTAAATATCTTGTTAGTACTTACAAAGTCCTGGAACAGAGTATCTGCAGCACAGTGCAGAGAGTAAGGCCAGGTCTTCCAGATTTTTAATGGCAGCTGAAAGGAAACCTTTTTGTCTTTATTTTATGTGATTTTGTGTTCATCCCAGCTTTAGCTGAAAAAATAAATGCTGTTTACAAGAGTCTTTCCATAGGTGAATAATTGCAAATACATTATCTAGCCACAAATAAAATGTTTTAGCTAGAGCCTTTCTTTAATATGAGAAGTTTGCATAGCCCTGTAACCACTGTGACTGCTATGGTTACCTCTATAGAACAGTAAATAATACAAGGCGGGGATTCATCTCTGGCTCAGTTCACGTCCCCACATTTAAAATCTTCCACTGTCCAAACCAGAAAGGCTTCATTCAAAAGGCCCATCAGGAGTGGTTTCTAGCCCACACTAACCTCTAAACTGTGCTTGGTTACTGCCTGTGAAAGTACTCATTGACATAAGCCAAAACTATGCCAGGGACCATGCTAACAAATTAAAAGTTGTATGGCAATGCCTGTTCCTGTGCCTTTACCCTTATTTTTCATTAACTAGTGTAGACACAGCCTATAAGATTAGGAACTTGCTTGAGAGAGAAAACTAAAATATGCCCAAATCAACACAGCCACATATTCCATCTACTTTTTGGCTATAGCTCAGTGATAGTTTCTCACTTTATTTAGTCAAGGGAGGATATCTGCTGGCAAACAGAGTCGGAGCAGACTCAGCCTTGTCCATATCCTGTAAACCATAGCAGTTTGGGTTTACACTAAGGCAATTATCAGCTTCACTTCTACCCCACTGCACTTTGAAAATATGAGAGAATCAGCCTAAATTTGGGATTGAAAGTGGGTTCATACCTGCATGTAATGATGTTAGAGATAATGTTCAGATTATTCATCTTGAGAAAACTAGAGGCCCATACGGGCACTGATTTCTCTTCTTTCACTAGCTGTGTTGGGAAGGAAGAGGAAAAATGTCTTCTCTAGCTTTTGGCAGTAGATTTCATAGTAACAGAGCACAGGTGCCCTGTGGGAACTTTTAATGTGTTAAGACCAATCAGGATTTGAGTCTGTCCTCCTTAGGGATAATATTGCTGTGTGAACCAACAACTTTCATTATCTGCAGGAAGCTGTTGAGATGCCACGTCTTTGCTGCTAGGGAATATTCTGAGCAAAAATTCTATAAATGCTTATGGAATCTGTTCTGAATTGCAGAATGCCAAACATCAAATACATCTCAGTCTTTGAAAGGAGAGTGCAGGTTTGGATACCATTGAGACCCCTAGAGACAGAGGACATTCTCCCTTAGCCGGTAGCAAACAGCATTTCCAATTGTGTAATGCAAGCAACTTACCAAACCAAACTGTTGAAACCCTTATGGTTATGCTCCGACAAGCCACACTCTGTTACAGTTTGTATGGTTATGCTCCCAGAAGCCACACAATGTGGCTACGCTGACTCCTTAGACCCTTGCTAGCATCAGTTTAAAAATTGCTGGTTCTTGCAGGCAGCTGCTGCATTTACTTCCCCCTGTTTTGTGCCTTCTGCTCTTACTTTTTCAAGCCCTTTTGTTGCTTCCAGGTGTCTTTTAATATCCTTGGTTTAATTGCTGTAATCTTGGTTTAATCCATTTGACAATGGATTTTTCTGTTTGCCTTGCCTTTTCTCATGCTTATATAGATATTTTAACAGGTCTATCTCCTTTCTCCTTGTTCTTTTCTTTTGTCTTCTGTTAGATGCTTTCTGTTTCTTTTCTGTTTGTTACTTTGTCTGCCCTTCTTCCCCAGAAGGACCCATAGATAAACAGAACATAAACAGGACTCTTGTCTCATATTCCTCTGCTAGTGTGAGATATTTATCTGGACTTTGAAAGTCTGTCTAAGGGCTCTTCAAAACTGTTGTCTATAAAGGGATAAGAAAGCAGGTTTTGTCATTTTGGTGTTTTAACTTTAACCATTTCTAGTGCAGCTTTTCACAAAATAAGAGTTGATGACATTCTGTCTCAAACTCTCCCTTTTCTCCCTGCAATATGCATAAAGACTTCTCTATTTTTGCAAGGCTATGGCAGACTAGGACCCATAAAAATGTTTTGTGGACACGTTTTTTGGAAGGTGACAAGTGGGATTTTGGTGTCAGATGAATTCATTTAGTTGTCATTGCATTGTGTTTTATTTATACACATGAAGTATGTAATTTTTAAAGTCTACGTGGTGTGGATACTTAACCACCAGTGCAAAAGACAAAACTTTGACAGTATTTCTTTTCAGGAAACATTTAATCTTTGTTATACTCCTTTGGGAAGAAGAAAGCCGTAAGAGATGATGACAAGATGGATACATATATGATTTGCAAAGACTTGGGGAAGAATATCGAATCACAGAGCATGGTTAAAAAGAAACCTGCAGGAAGGGTTTAGTTCAGCCAACATGTTTCTTTGTGAAAGTGATTCAGAACTGTTTTATAGTGTGACTTAAAAATATCTTTAAGATTTGAGTGTAATAAGATGCTTTTGTGCAGCTGGAGACTAAGCGTAGAACCTCTGGGTCTCAGAATTAGGAGCTGCTGCTGCTCCTGTTTCAGCAAAACCACAGTACAACATGTATATACCCCTCCAGATCTCCTAGTCCTGCATGTGGCAAATTACAGGTAAACATAAGTTTGTTTCTAAAAACCACATCCCTACAGTAAGTAGGCATCAAGCAGGCTTTTATCAGGGCTTATTAGCGCTGAGTTAGTCTTCTGCTATGACTTAAAAATTGGGCAGAATAAGTTTGCACCAACTTACAATTCAGGCAAGGTAAATTCATATCGCCTCTGAGTCTGTGTAGAGCAGGCTTGCATCTGCCTACAGCAGACACACTGTAGACCTGTGTTCAGGGCTCAGGGTGTTAAAAGTTAATAGAGAGTCTCTAAGAATATATGGGGATTGTAAAAGGAAAAATACAGGAATGAAACATAACTTCATGACAAACTAGAGGAAAGGACACCCAGTTGCATTATTTTTTTTTCTAGGAAAGTGGAGGTAGTTGACTGTTCATTCTTTATCATAAATCCTACTTGTATATTCAGAGAAGTTTTTCGAGCCATCTTTCAGATAATGGCTAATTTCTCACAGTGAACTGAGAACGCTCAAACAGAATGGTCCTGTCCTATTGATATTTTGCCATACCTATTTAACTAATAAAATTTAGACCAGTAGCAAGATAGTCCCAGGAGCACCTAACAGAGGCTCCTTAGAACTACAGAAACTGTGGAATACTTTGGGTCAAGTGATGGCAATGGCATGTTAATTCCTAAGTGTGCTGTGACAAGACTGGGCTTACAAGAAGGAAATCTTAAAAATACTTTGAAAATATTTTATAGATAAAAAACACAGCAAGAAGGCAATGACAATAATGCAGCAAAAATAATAGTAAAATACACTCAAATCAAGGGAACTCCTTGAAGTTAGAAGGACTGAACTAAAAAAGGGAAAACTATGAATTTAAAAAAAAGCAGCAATATGTTTTTGTACTAATGGACTTAGGGCAAGATGCAATTTAGGACCAAGTGACCCAGTTTCAGTTCACTAATATTTTCAAAGTGATTTTCTCAGCTTTTACCTAAAAACACAAGTATAAGTAAAGAATGAGAAGCAGAAGCCAAATCTTGCAATCCTGCTGGTTTAGGATACCTAGAGCTATACTGCCATTGATTTCAGTGAAAGTTTTCCTGGGTATAGAGGAGCAGAGGAAGGGGTGAAACAATAACACAAAGCAAAGGTTTGATCTATTCTGCTTTGGCATTCTCTGAAAAAAAAAGAGATAGACCCCTGCTCTCCAGTCCCTCTGCTTCTTTCATTTCTATGCTCATAATTTTACTATCCTGACAAGTCCTATGTAAACAGCCTGTTTTAACCCACTTGGCAACAAAGGGCTCTTATCCCTGTTGTCCTAAAATCCATAAGTCTCTTTTTCAGTCAGGCTTTCTTTGATGCAGGAAATGAGCCATATTCAGATCTTCATTGGATGTTAGAAGAGCTGGGACTGACCCCTGCAGCTCTTCTCATATAATATCGAGCTCAGGCAAGGTAGCCGCACTGGGACATCCCAGATCCCTGCTCTCTTTAGATGGCCCGAGCTGCCAGTGGGTGACCTTTACCAGGGCGAGTTTTCAAGCTGTGACAAGCCATAACCTCTCACTTCAGGACTGCCCTCTTCAATCCTCAATGACACAACTGCGTCCAGGTTGTCTGCAAAGGGCTAGCAAGTGGTATCAGTAAGCTGGTCTCAAGCTTTAAGAGCCTCAGAGAACCTGTGAGGTTTTTGCACGCCCATTATTTTGTTTATTCATTTGGGCTGAGGTTTTATGCCTAGACATAGCAAGGCACAGCAGAGGCAGTCAGGAGAAGTGGCTGGACCCTCCCAGTTCTCTGCTCCAGAGGCCACTACAGTCCTTCACTGCAACTTCGGGAAGCCAGGAACACCTGCAGGTTCTGACGCCAACTTCTTTGAAGCTGCTGAACTGCTTCAGTTCAAAATTCCCTGTAGCAAGAGAGGCACAAGGATTCTCTTCCCAGTCCTAAAGTTTCTCTTGCCATGGCAATCTACTTCAGCCAGGGCCTCTTTCAGGATCTACCAGCAGATGCTAGAGATACCATCCGCCATGTCTCCCCTGGGGGATGTCTTACCCTGGTTCTTGTGCAGACTGATCACATCCTGCACACTGATCAAAAGGCTCAGGCCACGAACTCCTGCCCCACATCCATCCATTTGCACAGCACTACACTCTCCTGCCCACTCCAGAAGCTCGGTCCCCAGATGCAAACATCTGGCCTGATCTCTTAGGCCCTGACCAGTAGCTTAGCACTGAGGGAGCTATGTGGAAAGAAAAGCAGGCAGTCTTGAAAAGATGCCTGTTAAAAAAAAGCCACTTTCTTCTACAAGCACGTTCTGAAATCTGCTTCTCCCTCACTTCATTCAATGCACACTCTCACATCAGTATGTTAGGATTCCCAGGTGGAGGCAGAACAGAGTTGAGAAGTGTGTCAGTATGGTTCCTCAGCAATGTGCCCTGGCCCTGCAAGAGGTAGGATCCTTTCGTAGGTTTTTAATCTTAAATCAGAACAGTTGCCTCAAAACTAAGAGAATTTCTTGTCTTACAATTCGCTAGTCACATCTACAATATCTCCAATCATTCTTTCTTAAAAAAATATGAACACAGCGCTGGCCACCCTCCAGCCCTTCCAGTTGCTTTATTTAGTGTTTTCTTTAGCTGCTTTGCTTTTTAATTGCTTTAGTGCTCTGAATGGATGAAAGCCATCTGGCCCTAGTGATTTACTGCTATTTTACTTCCTGTGCTCAGCTAACAACTCTTGCGTAGCTACTATTTTTTGCTTGTGTTTCACCTTGATTGCCCACAAAAAATAACTTCTGAACAGGAACTTCCTTACCGTTAAGAGTGAAGACTGATATAAAGAATTCATTTAGTTTCCCTACAGTTTATTGTCTTTAATTTTCCTTTTAGCTACTTGGTGATGAAAAAGACCCTCATACTTATATCTGACTTCAGTCTGAAATATTTAGCGAGATTTGGGATATCTTAACATCTTTAACTGTTTCTTTTTCACAACTCCTCTTTACCCCCACCTCCATCAGTAGGTGAGAATTGTGCTATCATTACACTTATTATGTGCAATGTCAAAAGAGGATTTCTGAAAATAAAAATTAAACCTTCATTACACTGAAATAAATAATTTTTTTTCATTTCCAACAAAAAATGTGTTCTTCAGGCAGCAAAAGCTTAACTTTCCAAATATAACTACTATTTATGCCTAGAGAGGGAAAGGAAAGGAAGACTGGCAGCTAGATGGTCCAAGAATAAAAAAGTTGTGACTTCTAGAAATGAAACAAATGCATAAGTTCCCTAAAATCTGTAGATGTTGTATACACAGTACCTAGAAATATTGACTCAGCAATATTTTGTAGTTACTTTGATTTAAGAACTATACACTTCTTACATATAAGGTAGGTGAAACCTATCCAGTACATACCCAGTACAAAAAAGTATTACTCAGGGTTTAATACCAATAGTCTTAAGCACAAGCCTATTTTTACATGTCACCTTCAGCAGGGCTGTGATCTGGATGCTGAGATTTTATACAAAGACAGCTGCTGCAAAAAATCACATAGCATACAGCACATACCAGACACAAATATTTGTGAGGTTACACCTGTCTAACTCTCTTCCGTTCCCATCTGACTCCTTCCCTTGCTTTTCTCCAGGAAAACAGGATCTGGTTTCAATCCAGTTTATCAAATGTGAGCTTTGATGTATTTGATAAGTCCAAGCTTTAGTTGCCATGGTAAAAGTCATCCCAGTTGGTTCTGAGAGTTTTTATTAACCTCAGCTGGCCAAAAGCATTGCATTTCATAATCTGTTTTCTTTCTGAAAAACTAGTTTATTAAAACATGGAGAGATTTTATTAATAAATGGAAACACTGAATTATGTTTGCCTGCTGATGTAAAATAATAAAGTAAGACTTCAGTGGGCACAAATCAAAATCAAACTGGATACTTCCTTTCTGAAAAATATTTGTAGGATTTTGCAGTACCCTGATCACTTGGTGTGCCTGCTGGATGCAATTGTTGCTACTGCAGGAGAATTCAGGTACTATCTTCCCTTGGAGTCTTTATAAGGCAACTAAATGTGACAGAAGTTAATAGTAAAAACAAAACTTTAGACACGATTATAAAAATAGCTACTTGGCTGAATTTTATTGTTGCATAATTGTCTGCATGCAAAGGGGATGTCATAGTTGCCTTGGGTGATGCTGTAAGATGAAAGTGTTGAATGATAATAAATAAAGAAGATAGGTTCACACATGAGCACAGGACTCTTGATGTTCTTGTATAGTTTCTAATATATGGGCCCTCTGCAGAAGGAGATGGGAGACCTGGTTACCTGGGACATGGAGAAGGCTGAGGTACGCAATGATTTGTTTGCCTCAGTCTTCACTAGCAAGTGCTCCAGCCACACCACCCACG
>JAVKLA010000027.1:25434676-25448315 GCA_034782735.1 Sagittarius serpentarius | reverse complement strand
AAATAAGGAGGTGATTGGTGACAGCCAACATGGCTTCACTAAGGGCAAATCGTGCCTGACAAATTTGGTAGCCTTCTACAATGGGGTAACAGCATTGGTAGACAAGGAAAGAGCAATGGACATCATCTGCCTGGTCTTGTGCGAAGCATTTGACGTTGTCTCGCATGACATCCTTGATTCTGGAGAGACCCAGATGTGATGGATGGACAACTTGGTGGATAAGGAATTGTCTGTATGGCACACTCAAAGAGTTGCCATCAATGGCTTGATGTCTACGTGGAGGGCAGTGACGAGCTGCCATTCCTCAGGAGCTGGTATTGGGACTGGCACTGTTTAACTTCTTTGTCGGCCACGTGGATGGTGGTACTGAGTGCACCCCCAGCAAGTTTGCTGACAACATCAAGCTGCGTGGTGCGGTCGATATGCTGGAGGGAAGGGATGCAATCCAGAGGGACCTTGACAGGCTTGAGAGGTGGGCCTGTGCGAACCTCATGAAGTTCAACAAGGCCAAGTGCAAGGTCCTGCACTGGGGTTGGGGCAATCCCTGGTATCAATATAGACTGTGGCATGAAGGGATTGAGAGCAGCCCTGTGGAGAAGGACTTGGGGGTACTGGTGGATGAAAAGCTGGACATGAGCCGGCAGTGTGCACTCACAGCCCAGAAAGCCGACTGTATCCTGGGCTGCATCAGAAGAAGCATGGACAGAAGTGTTTTCTGCTGATTCGACATTTTGCATCAGCTCAGCTGGAGCTGGCCCAGAAGGGCTGATGGAAGGAGACCCTGGCAGACAGCACTGAGACCGGTTTAGGCTGCCACTGGCCAAACCCTTTTATGTCTCCCACAGCTGTGTCTCCACAGTATCTGCACCTATCTCATAAAAGAGCCTTTTCCTTTTAACATCAATAACAAGTGGCTAGTGTGTCAGCATCTACCCACAAACTGAAGGCACACCTGAAGGCTGTCATTAATACTAGCATTGTAGCACATTTCTGCTACTTCAACAACTAGAAATATAATGCATTAGTTTTGCTAGAAGTTGCATTTATCCACTTAATACTGTCCAAGAATAGCAGGATAACAGAGCTCCAGTCACAGTGTAGTAGCAGAACCTATATAATCACCTAAGCGAGATGAATGGGTAGTATGAAGACAACAGCAGCTAGTTTGTAGTGTTACAAGCTTCCATAAAAATGGACATGGGATATCATACATTGCTAACAAAGCCTTCAATACTTCACTTAGCAGTATCATCTTCTGAAGAAGGTTGTCTTTGTCAGGTGAAACGTGTTTGCCGCTCACAGGAGGAGGGGGTGACCTCTAAATGTGGGATAGCAGAAGTCCCATATTAATAGTCCTAAGTGACATTGTTGCAGGGCAGAGCAGTATGTAGCTAGGGAGATTTAGGGTCACTCATTAACTGGTAAAGAACAGCAGGGAGAGGTCTGCAAACTGTGTTGGGGAGAGGTCTGTTGGGATGATGTGATATGATATAAAAGGTACTTGATCATTTATGGGTGGATAAAAAACAGCTCAGGAAACGGGCAATTTAGTACATCTCCCATCTGTTGTTTTTGGATGATACTGTATCTTCCCCCCGTCCCTTTGCTAGGGATAAATAGACATAAAGAAACCTGTTCTGCTCCCACTACTGTCTGTTGTAAGGGCAGTTTGAGAATCCTTTAAAGAAAGCAATTAGAGTGCTAGTGCTTTTCCTGTCTCTCTTTTTCAGCTCTCTATCAAACAGAAATTTATATTTGTTCCTTGTAGGTTTCCTTCACTTAAAATAAAAGTCGCAAAGAGGAAAAATGTTTTGCTCTTGCAACATAGAAAACATAACAGCTGGAAATCCATAACTTATCTAAATGGTCACCTTTAAATTTGCTTTGAAAGAAGGATTAAATGAAGTTGGTTTAATATGTATATTTAAGTCTATCCAGATCCCAAGCCTGTCACTGGTGTTTTTAATGGATGGCTCAAACCCATCTGGCCAAGTGGGGTTTTAAACAACTCAGGTTTTGGAAGAATCAACAACTGTAAACATTTGGCCCAGGTGTCATGAACTACTCTCTATTTTGTTTAGTTGCATCAAGTCTCCCAGAAATTGCAACATTCTTTCATTATTTCCTGAAATTTAGTAATTATAGTTGCACTGCTGATATTTTAAGGCACACAACAATAACCAGGCTGAAGATGTCTGATGAGTCAAGCACTTCTCCAAGCTTATTCTTCACCATTGATTTAAAAATAGCATTTTGTTTTAGACATAAAAACTAAGGGTTTCTTTCTCTGTGTGTTGAACAGTAATTGTGAATCAGAGTATTTTCTGGCTACTCTGTTCTGGAAGAATCTGTAAAGTACCTCTGGGTTCCTGGTTTTAGTTTCTTTTCTAATTTACTTTGTTTTGACATTTTCTTTCCTCCTGTGATTTGAATACAATATTATATAGCTTTTCAGTATGATTTTCATAGCTTCTCATAACAATGAGAGAGAGATTTCCTCCATTGTGCTTGCTCCAAATAGATTTGAGTTGTTTCTTTTGTATAATGTTCTTGCAGAAGCAGGTTATTAAGCCTCCATTGGGAGGAATATAGAGGACGAGTTTCTAGTCCTTTGTTCATGAATTTAGACATGTGATCTTTCAAGACTGTGATACCTACACTGCAGTAAATTGTATTACTTAATAGATATTTGGGGGCAAAACCAGTCCCTTTTCCTTTTTTCTACCCCAATCAGTTAAATTGAAATGATAATAAAAATATTTCTGGCTGGTTTTCTTCTCATTTATACCTGTTTTTATCTATATTACTCCCAGTTTACATCAAAGTAAGCATGGAATGCATTTAATAGTTGTCAATGACTGCCAGGCTCACATTTTAGCTCCAAGAAAAACTGCATAAAGACTTCAGTTTATCACACAACAGAGTGGCTAGAGAATTAATTCAGCCACTTAGAGCTGGATTATAATATACAGCAGTGATGCCTTAGCTGTACTCTATAGGTTCCTTGTTCACCTTCTACATTAGAGAGTTCTAGCACACAGTGGGGGCACTTTTATTGGTAATACAGTTAAACCACATTATCCAAGGATAAGCAGGGGATGAGCCCAAGAAATAGTACTGCAAGAGCATTATAAAGACCTATCATAGAGGCAGCACATTCATAACATACATGGAGAACCACTGTTAATCATTCTATAGATTATTTTCTAGGACAACATAGGAAAGATAATTGAACCAAATAAAACAAAAAGAAATATTCCTCTTTTCCTTAGCACCTGAATACCTAACCAGAATGAGCTGCTATTACTACGCACATAGTGAGTTTGGACTAGTCAGGTGCAATTAAATGAGATTTTAAGGGATATGTTTTATCAACCATTTGATGACATTTATTGGAACAGGTCCATCAGAGAGGCTATGTTTTCTGATGTTTTCTGCTGGAAGCAGAAAATAAGAGTCGGAAAAGGAAGCAGAACACTAAACAGCAGAGAGTCCCTATGATAAAGTAAAAAAGCCTAAATCCAGAAGGTACATCCTTTCTGCATCCCTAATAGATGGTAAGATGATGAAAACAACAGAGGAAGACGATTGGTACTAATGAGGTACCAGCGCAGTAAAAACAGGTAAGTAAGCAGGATTGCTACACAGCTGAGCTCTGAATTCGGATGTTTCCCTCAAGAGCTTCAGATGCTGCACTGAGAATAACCCTGAAATAACTCTGAAAGCCCAGAAGATGCTTCACATTTCTAGGAAATCTTGACCGTTCCAATGAAGTTAATAGCAGGCACGCACATATTTTTCAGAACGGTCGGTTAGTTCAGCAGCTGTTGTGGAGACAATGGACATGCTACTGAAACTGAGTGAGTGCCTGGAGATGAAGAAAGGAGATCTAATGCAGGCTTTACAAATTGGAAAAACATCTAATAAGCCTATAAGAGGCATGCTGTGTCATCTAGCAGGCTCAGAATTAACTACCCCGCTTCCTCCTCCAACAAATATCATCCCTACCTATAGCCCCTGTGAGCTGTAAAAGAGTAGGGAAAAAACTACTTCATTGCCCCTGCATCACTACAAATCCTGTAAGACGACAAGCGGAGATTATTGAAAAGGAGGCGACATACTATTATCCATTATCATCCTGACAATGGTCGTATCAGGAGACAAACAAGGGCTGTACTCTTCCTTCCTTTTCCTGCTACTGAAGGCGAATTGGGTGTCCGTGTCCAGGTGCTGGCCGTGGGGGTCTGTGGGGCGGCCTCTGTGAGGAGAGGCTGGGGCTGCCCTGTGCTGGGCACAGCAGTTACCTGCTGCTCCAACAGACCCACCACAGCACACAGCTGAGCCCATCAGTCAGGTGGGTGGCACCTCTGGGAAGACGTATTTGAGAGAGGGGAAAAACACCCCACAAGCAGAAGAGAGAGGAAAAAAGGTGAGAAAGAGCCCTGGAGCACCAGAGTCAGAGAAGAAGGAGAGGAAGGAGGTGCTCCAGGCACCAGGGCAGTCCCTGCAGCCTGTGGAGAGATCACGGTGGAGGAGGTGGCTATTTCCTGACAGGAACCACAGCCTGTAGCAGTAACCCACTTTGGAGAGGTTTATGAAGGACTGCATCCCATGGGAGGGATCCCATGTTGGAGCAGGGGAAAAGTGTAAGGAGGAAGGAGCAGCAGAGAGGAGCTGTTATGGAGTGACCACAACTCCCATTCCCTACCCGCTTGTGCCACTGGAGGGAGGAGGCAGAGGAGTCTGGAGTGAAGTTGACCCTGCGAAAAAGGATGGTGGGGGGAAGGTGTTGTTTTAGTTTTTTACTCTGTTTCTCCCTACCCAAATCCATCTTAATTGGCAATAAATTAAATTAAACTAATCTTACCCAAGTTGATCCTGTTTTGCTTGTGACGGTAGTTGATGAGTAGGTAAGAAGTTGATCTCCCTGTCTATATCTCCATCCATGGGCTGTTTCACCCTCTGTCCTCCCCCTGCCCTGTTCTGGAGGGAGAGTGAATGAGCTGTTAGATAGGTGTCTGGCTGCTGGCCAAGGTCAACCCACAACAGGCTCAATATTTAAAAGTCCTTCTGAAGCAACAAAGTGCTATTCAAAATGTCAGTTCTATTGTAGCAAGCTTACAGAGGGATAAGTCAAGGCTTGCTCCTATACCAGCAAAGTCAGTGTCTTTCATTGACCTTCACAGGATCATGGGGCCTAGATCCTGTGCTGTGATACTGAAAACACTGATTTATTCTTAGAGATATATTATGCAAATTCAATGAGAATTGTATGTAAACTTGCCCCAAATTTGGCCTAAGAGGCTCACATTTAGCAGGCTGATGAGCTGGAAAATACAAGCCAAAAAGAAATGAGAATTAATGTTCTTTTTTCCTTGTCTCCCAGGAATTTCAGAAAAATTCAGATTGTAAATTGAAATGTTTTATCAGTGGATTTGCCTTTGTTATTTGTATGCATTTATTTTATATAGAACAGAACAGTTCCTTCTGTACTTAATAAAAAGGATGTATTTCTTTGTCTATTCCAAAGGAAAAAAAAAAAAAAAAAGAGAAACCCCTGCTTCCTTTCTACTCTAGCACCTCCTCCTATTTTTACAGAGAAATATACAGAAGAATGGCATTTTTGACAGCTTTTCTATGCAAAGCTAATAATGAAATAGCAGAGAATGGAAGAAGACCTTTCTCTGTATGGAACAGATATAGTAGACTAGAGAGAGAAACAGATGGAAGAGTAAAATAATGCTTGGATTGCTGTCAGCAAAAGTGTTGTAGTTGGCTCCTTTCCTGTCCCCAAGGAAGTCCTAATGCTGGGATAGGCTCCCGCTGCCCAGCAGATGACATCAGTGTGATATGTTCCTGTGATGAACTGTGACTTCTGACTGTCACGCCGAGTCTATCACGGGACAGCAGTACTTTATACGGACACTGGCGAACTTTGGACTTGAAAAGCTGCTTCAGCCAAATTCTGTTATAATTTTTTAGCACAATAATAAGTCATAATTGAAAAAGATATTAACAATTACCCTAATAATTACCGCAAAAATACCACATAGAAATCATTGTTCTTACTTCTCAATGCAAATTGTATCCTGCTTTCTGTTTCTGCAGTTTTCAGTGACTATAAGCAGGAGTTTGACTTTTCTCAGGCTCTCTCTCTCTCAGATGACTGTGATGAATTGTATTCAAATCTTTTCTAGACCTCTATTAAGTTGACAATTAAGAGAAAACAATAAGCTATGGTTTTTTTCAAAAGGTTTAAGATGTCATATATTTATCGTAACGTGGCCCATTGAATCTCAACATTAAGAATGAATCACATATTGCAAGGATAATTACCAGACTGTAAAGATAACGGATTTTGAACACCCAAGGTTAATGATATCGTAAGTCATGCATTTTAGGAATGCTCAAAAATTGTTTCTTTTTAAGTTGGTTGTTTGGGTTTTTTTTTTCCCCAGTCCAGTCAACATTGCAGTTGATAAAAGAAAGTGAAAAATATCTTTTGCTATGCAAAACCTGCAAACTTTAGAAAATGCCTGAAGTTAAAGCTTGTGTGCTTTATATGCCACCTTAATGCCAATGGTCCAGTATTCATAAAAAAATTATTCATGTAATAAATGAATACAGTTCCTGGGCGAGACTCAGGAAAAGGTGATCAATTTCAAGAGTGTTTTTTCCCCTCATAAGATATCAGATTTACAAAAATAAAGATTAAGACATAAATGGGAAGAGCAGAGAAAAAGTGAAAGCAAGAAGATGGCAAATGATGAAAAAATGAAGTAAACATAAAGAGAAACAAATTGCACACTAAAAAAATATTCCCTCTTCTAAGTGGCATGAAGGAAAAGAACACTTTATTTGGTTAGCGTTCCTTGCTGTTATTGAAAAGCTGAAGAGATGGGTATTTTTACAAAAAAATGATAAACTTCTTGGGGAGAGAGGAAATCCTAGGAAGTCTTCCAGACCACCCCCATACCCCTATATTAAAAACTGTTTGCCTAGCTTGATCTTAATTGCACCATTAACGTTTGTAACTTCCCCTAAGCAGCCTCTTCCAGTGCTTCACCACACTTGCCGTGAGGCTTTGTGCAATATCTAAACTGAATCTTCTTTGATATACATCTCTCCTCATTGTATTCCCTCAGCACATACTATGGACACAAAGAATAGATTTCCTTTTCTCTGCAGGAGCCTTTTTGCATCCTTGAGAACAGGAATCATGTTCCTCCCCAGTGTTTCTCTATGCTAAACATTTACATTTTTTTAAAAGTTTTCCTCATGTTTTCCAGACATAGAACATTCTTGCTGCTTTCTGATTGATATATCTCTGATTTGCAATGTTATGCCCCAAACTGAAGAAGCAGTCTGTCTGAGGACTTAAAAATGCTGAGCAGAGAGAAAAGCACTACTTCGGGTGTTTGGCAGCATGAACTCCTTCTTATGTTTCCCAGGGACACCTAATGTATATTATGTAACACTATGTATTTTATTGTATTTGCATTTTCCACATCAAGCCACTGCTGGCTCAAATTCACAGTGTGATAAAATACAAAATCTCAGACTGTGATTGCCTGTTATCCCTTTTTTGTTCCTGATCTTGTATTGTCCTGATGATTCCTGCCTAAGTGCTGTTACTTCTATTGAACAGTATCCTTTTTTCCAGATCATACTTCTGCTTGTCAAAATCATTTTGAACTCATTCCTATCCTCCAGTATACATGCAGTTCTTCCTGTCATCTGCAAATTCAATAAGAATATACTCTGTTCCATCAACCAGATTACTAACAGAAATTTTAACAGCACCAGACTTTGGCTAGATCCCTGCAGAATCCCAGTCAAGACATTTCTCTATTTTGTCAGTAAACCATTACTAGCTACACCGGGAGTGGCTTTTCAGCCAGAAATAATAGTGTAATGTACACTGTTAATTTTGTTTCCTAAACATCATATTTGAAGCTTTCCTTAAATCAAGCTGCATGGCATCTACCACTCCTCTTCAGTTCATGACATGTTACCTGTCAGAGAAGGATATTTAATTGTTTTGAAACAATTTATTCCTGACAAATCCATATTGCTTGATTGCTTGGGTGCATGTGGATAGCTCCTGTTAACCTGGTCAGCCTGGACAAGATGTTAATGAAATACTCATTCATGCTGGAAAAAAAGTTCCTCAAGACAAAAGCTTCACTAGTAATATTTCAGATTTTTTTTTTCCTTCCTAAATTTTGTATTGAACTTCTACTTCTATCTCAAGTGGTGCAAATGGAATTAATTTCCACTGCAAATGGAATGAATTCAAACACATCCTTCTTGTCCTAGTCTTTTTGGGAAACCAAAAACTTGTTCCTTAGTAAATTGGCAAAACAAAGAAATGCAAAACCTGAGTGTCCTGTAATGAATTAAGAACTTTGGACTCATGTAATGTATTTACATTAACGCAGGCCAAATGGAAAGATAATATACAGGATGTGCATTTTCATGCAACATTAATATTGGAGGTGTCAGTCCAACTGAGCTGCTTTTTGTAGATATGATTCACAGCCACACTTTCACCTTAGCTGGTTCCATGTTCTTCTAGTGTATTATTGTAATCTTAACCAAAAAAAAAAGCTGAGATTTTCAAGCTGAGATCATTGCTATTGCAAGTCTTCTTAGCCATGTGAAAAATAATGAAGTGTTTGGAACTGTTGATGTTAATTCAAATGAGGTTATGCTACACCAGATCTTCTTTTCACTTTAGAAACAAGGGCCAAGTAAAACAGATTACACATTCTGAATGAAGAGGATATGATCTGACACATATGTGATGGACACAATGTTTGTACTCTGGAGGGATAAATAAGAAACTAAAATGACTTTATCTATTATACTTCAAGAAAACCAGCATTAATTCCTAAGCACATTAAAGGGTTTTGTTTCAGAATGCTTCTTGGAGACTAAGAGCCCCTATATTGCAGTAGACTTTGCAAAACATAGATCTATTAAGAAAGATAGAAATCACTTAACTAAGTAAGAGATTTATCATAAGCACACTAAATTATCATGCCATGTTCCAGTGAGATTGTCTACACATTGACAGTAAAAACATTCATTATTCTCTCTTTGCAGGTTTTGAAAATCAATGTGTACCTAAAAATACAGCATACAAGCTAACAACAGCTTATTTCAAATTACCATAGCAGAAGCTATTTATAGCATGAAACTGCCCAATTAAAATGATCTTGTTTTGTTGGGCCGAGGATTTTATCTTGTCTGGGTTTTTAAAAACAAAATTGGGCTAACCTTATCATAACAATCTCGTCTCTCTATATTTCAAAGGGTAACTTCAATACCTCTTCATTAACTGGTGGGAAAAAAGGGAAACAGTGAAGTGAAAGGATTAGACTATACAAGGATGGTGGAAGATCAAGAAGAGTAATAGGACTGGTTAACTTGGGTTTAGGATGATTTAATTAATATAGAGAAAAAGCCCAAAACATTATCTTCTACTAATATAAAGTCCATTCTTTTGTGTTTCCCTCTGCCTGCCAGTTGACTATTTAATAGGCATTTTGAAAGAGGGATCTGGCTATTGTATGGTTCTAATGTCCTGTATACTCCACCTATCTGAGGGTTTTATATAATATCCATCACCACTATCATCAAGAGCTTATCATCTCAGGTAAGTTAGATCTGCAAAGTCATACATAAAAATCATATTGTAATAAAAAAAAAAATGCTGCTACTATAATAAAGATGACTGTGAGTCCTGTGCAATTACTTCTTCAATTGTACAGACCTCCTTGCCATTTTGTTTTGACCCTAGCATCACTTAAGAAGACATGGTCTCCACTGAAATTCTCCACTAATGATTAAGTAACCCGGAATGAGAAAATGCTTACATGAAGCAAGGGAGAAAAGAGAAAGAAGGAAAATGGAGGAAATAGAGAGGGAAAAATGTGATAGCTGAATTAAAGACATAAGATTTGTGACAATGTTAACTTACAAAATATTAGCTCTATAAGTAGGACCTTGCATAAAATACGCCAAGAAAAATCCATGAAAGAAGCACCAAGAGGACAGGGACAGGAAAAGAGAAGGCATATTACAGTAGTAAATCAGGAGTATCATACAAGGAATCAATCTGATTATGGTATACAAGATTAGCTCTATGTCTATCAGGAAATAGTCTTGCTGCCTCTATGCAAGTCAGAGAAGTCAGAGTTGTGTAGGTAGGAAATAAACGAATGGCTGCGGGTCACTGACTGCACATTTTTCTGTCACCTAAATGGCTGCAACCATTTCTATGCATCAGTAATGCCTCAGGAGAAAGTGGCTCTCTGTGATGCACTGAAGTTGTCTCAGCCTTTTGAACCCAGTTGTCACAAAAGACGTCTCTCTGCTACCATTCCCCAATTTGTGTTTGCTGGTAAATATCCCCTCTAGCATTCAAATACCCCTAGCAGAAGAGGACCCAAGGGGTATAAAGCAGACCTGGGGCATTATACCAGCAGTCTGAGAAGGAAAAAGGAGATAATTTCAGAAGAAAATCATGGTGACTTTTTCAGCATTAGAAAATGACCTTTTGATGAAGCTTTTCCTAGAATTAGATTATTTAGAGGGCTCATCTAGCAAATGCCAAATAAACATTCTAAAAAGGCATATTCAGAACAAAATGATGTTATATTTAGACTGAACTTTATATAAGCAGTTTAGCCATTAATGAAACAAGGAAAAAGAGGCCTAGCACCATAACTAATTCCATGCACAATGTATTTAAAACCGACTAAATTCAGCTCATTTAAAAGACATATTTCAAATTCATAAATGACATCGGAAGCACTTTAATAAGATGGAGAGATATTTTAATTCTGTACTTGGGGTGCAGAAGAGAGACTAAAGCTTTCTCTAACCTTTTGCAGAAAGTCTGTCACACACCAAAGGACAGTGACTCAACACACTCAACTCCATCTGCATGAGAAACTCTCCACCTCCAGGCATTCTCTTGCCATACAAACAGGAAAAAAACTGTCACACTTACCTCAGGAAGTAGATCGTTATCCAGAAAGCAAGGATGCTCCCATCATCAGGAAGGTATAAAACATGGGAAATGGATGAGTATTTACAAATGATATCCAGTAGCAAAATACCTTTTTCATTCAAGGCCCAGAAATCCAAACGGGCATGCAAGACTTCCACTGTGGTTGTCTAGGGCAAAGGACCTGATATAACTGCAGAATATGGGTTTCCCATCTTGATATAGAAATGGTTGTGGTTTTCGTTCAAGTACTCTGGGCAATTTCAGATTTTATGGGTTCCTTTTCCTCATTTTTTATTTCCTTTCTCATTTTATTGTCTCCTTCTGCTTGATTTTCCTGTCTCTTTTGCTTTCCGATCTCCGTACTATTTCCCCTTTGTGCTTGCTTTCTGTGTTGGTTATGTACATCTTCTTCACTTTACCTTACACACTTACCAAAGAAGTGAATGTTGTAGAATAAAAGCTAAATGAATTCTTTGAACTAGTAATCACTGCAAAAGAGCTGAAGAAGTGTCTTTGTTTTATGGTAAAGAATCTTGGATTTCTTTGTGGATAAATGTATTAGTCCACAGACTGCAAAAACATGAGCTGAATGCTCACAGCTGTCAAAGAGGCAAAATGAATATTAGGAAGTGCACAGAGAATTAAATAGGAAACATCTCAATAGGGACTATTTAAACCCATGGTGCCTCTGTGCACTGAATTTTATGTGCAGCTGCCAATTCCAGCTGAAGAACTGGATGAGGTGGAGCTGATCACAGGTATGGAATAACTTCCTTACAAGAAGAGATTAAAAATATGTGAGTCTACATCCTGGAAAAACAGTTACTGAGGGTAGGTACAGTGCATGGGTATAAATCATGAATTACACGGAAAAGACCATCGGTGAAAGTCTGTTCACTGCTTCTTACAATATAAAATGCTGAAACATAAATGAAGTGATCAAGTTTGGGAAGAAGTACTGTCACAAGCAATATCGAGTACTGGTACCTGCACAATACCAAACCGGTTTACTGTGAAATTTAATGCTGTAGAAGTATGTTAAATTCATAAAAGTAATGTCTGTCAATCTCTGATAGGGGAACTCACTGAACTACATATTACTTCAAGCATGAATGTTACTTCAAGCATGAAGCCAGAGAGGGAGAAGGTAGAGGAAAGGGGATATATTTGGTAAATATGACTGATTTTTTCCTTTTTTAGGCTACTGTGAGAAGTAGGTATTAGTATAGATATTCTTTTTTCCTAGCTCAAAATGCTTCTTATTCACTTTGGTATATTCCTTTTTTTTTTTTTTCTGCCTCTTTTTTCTTTCTATTTTGTTTTTCTCTCTGTCAATGAGCCAGCCTCACAACTTGCTGAAGGTGAGCACAGCTAGTCTTGCTATGCAGCAGTTTTGCTATATGAAAAAGCATTTTGCACCTATCAAGGAAGTACATAATATTTTACTCCTATAACTTGATTGCTTTTTAAAATAGAATTACAAAATCACTAGCTGAAATAAAACAGTGTATGTGAAATTCTTTAGTAAAGCACTTGAAGTGAATAAAGGAAAATTAATTCAAATCACTTTTGATACACAGAAATATTGTTATATTGATTAAAAGCTGTGTAGAACATCATAAACAAAGTGCACTGTTAAAGATAAAAGTATTAGGTTAGGAAGCAATGCCTCACCTTAGATTAAGTCTCTCTTACCGTCTTTGATAATGACCTGGAAAAATGGAATAAACAGCATGTTGGTGACATTCAAGTCTGGGAAGAGAATTAGAAGTACAGTAAGGCCAGAGGAAGGAAACAGAAGTACAGCCAGAAAACAATAAGGAAATCTATTTCAGAAGCAGTCGACTTAGAACGGGTAAATACTAACCCCCCCAAACAGTATAAAATAGTCCATGGAAGGATCGGGGAATTAAATTTTGTTCAATATTCCGGAATTTTGGAGAATAAAATTCTATTTTGCTCTGCTCAATTATTCCAGCAGCTTGAAAAAACACCGGTATTAATTTGACTGACAATGAAGAGTGAAGAATGCCAGGCAGAGTTGTAAACAGGTTCCTCTACACTTGCAATATGCGTGCTTATGACAAATAAGGCATGACGGTGAGAATTTCTTGTGCACAACTGGTGAGATAGAGATTGTCTTCCTCTCCACAGAACTAGGATTCTTTGTTAATTTTAAATTCAAGGGAGAAGCAGGTACTTTGAAACACATGCAATTCATACTCACTTTGGTATATTTCCACAAGGGGCAACCTGGCAGTCAGTAACAATAATAGAAAGTGCTGTGGAGAAGGACTTGGGGGTGTTCGTTGACAAGAAGCTCAACATGAGCCAGCAATGTGCTCTCGCAGCCCAGAAAGCCAACTGTATCCTGGGCTGCATCAAGAGAAGCGTGACCAGCAGGTCGAGGGAGGTGATTCTTCCCCTCTACTCCACTCTGGTGAGACCCCACCTGCAGTGCTGTGTTCAGCTCTGGGGCCCCCAACATAAGAAGGACATGGACCTGCTGGAGCGAGTCCAGAGGAGGGATGTCCATGGAGAAGATCAGGGGGCTGGAGCACCTCTCCTATGAAGACAGGCTGAGAGAGTTGGGGCTGTTCAGCCTGGAGAAGAGAAGGC
>JAVKLA010000027.1:25392518-25415167 GCA_034782735.1 Sagittarius serpentarius | reverse complement strand
ACAGGTTGCCCAGAGAGGCTGTGGCTGGCCCATCCCTGGAAGTGTTCAAGGCCAGGTTGTGATGGGGCTTTGAGCAACCTGGTCTAGTGGAAGGTGACCCTGCCCATGGCGGGGGGGTTGGAACTAGGTGATCTTTAAGGTCCTTTCCAACCCTAACCGTTCTATGATTCTGTATATGGGAGTGAGAACAGAAACTTCTGCAGGCAGAGTAAAATGATGTGTCAACAAGCCTTGCTAAACTGGGATTTCTCCACCTCTTTGAAGTTTGCTTCACCACCAAGGCTGAGAGCTTGTCTCTGTTACTTCATTTAGGTCTTGTGATTCACCACGAGTAAATTAATTCAGAAAAAAGTAGTATTTTCAAATGTTTTTAATTAAAGATTAGCCAAACAAGTATTTACAGCTGTGCTTGTGTATGCTAATATGGTAATATCTGGATCTGATATCCTATGGAAATTTTCATCTGCTTTCATGGGAACTTTGTGTGGCTGGTTTTTAGTGAGGTCTTAACTTGCTCTTTCCAAATGTTCTGTAAGTATTCTATGTTTAAATACTTCATAAACGTGAGCTGCTTAACGTTTGTGAGATTGCAGACAGAAAGGAAGAGTTGTTATCTGAAGACATATATTCCATTATTATAAATATATAAAAATATATTAAATGTAATGGGAAGAATGCATTTTGAAATTAAATGCCAGGAATACAATAGTCCCAGTCCTTCAAAACCTGAAATAATCCACTTAGCAGCAGCAATTTATTAAAGTGGGATGGGTTTGAAAATAATTAGTATTCTTCAGACTCATCTGTGAATTCAGTTCCTTAATGCTTGTACCTTTTGATTTGAATTGAGTACAGCAGTGAAGAAGCCTTGTCATTCATGAATAGCAGTTAGTACTATACTTTGCCCTTTCCCTGGAAAAGCCAATAATCTATCACATTTCTGTTTAGGAAGGTATAAAGGATTTATTCTGACTATTTTATGAGACAGTTGCCTCCAACTAATTTGTATAGACATTGGATTCTCTCACAGGACCAATGCACAGACAATCAATAATTAACTTTGTCAGGTGGCTAGCAGCCAGAACCAATTATGCTGCAATGCAGGCATCTTCAGCCTCTTATAAGTAAAAAGGAAAGTTGCTATAATAAAGGAAAGCTGAAAAACTAAATAGAAGAATTCTTTGCTAACATGATAAATAACCTATTCTGTATTCAACTGACTTTCACCTTCAGCAGTTTTTGTCTTGCTGATTGCAAATAATCAATACTCTGAAGAAAGATAAACAGGACTGAAATGCCTATAGTCTGTCTGATCTGGTTTTCTGTAACACTGATTTTGTCATTCATTCCTTCCCTCCCCCTACCTTTTGTTCACCTTTCATTACCATTGCATGCATCAGCAGTGACACAAGCATTCTCTTTGATGTTAGGGTTAAAATTCCTGACAACTGGCAAAACAAAATTAATTACTTTTGGCTACAGGGTCTAACCCTACCCATGTCACTAATCACTCTGCAACAGACAAAACAACAAGGATCAACAGGGCTTATTACAGATTCTCTATTGCAATTAAAATCATTTGTGTACCAGAGGCGTACTCTTGCCTGCCTGACTCATATGGCATGACTGTCATCTGAGTCGTCATGTGGGTTGCACCGAAGACTCGAGACATTAGAAGTACGAGCTTCCACAGCTCAAGTAAATAAGACTTCATCCTATAGTTACTTTAGTCTAGTGATTCTTGTACTGGCTGATGAGATCGTTACTGAAGATATTAACATATGCGTTCACACTCACTGCAGCAGTCATATTTCCATGGATGATGTTAGACACATGAGAAATGTAATTAATATGTGGCCCCATTTAATCAGTTATATAACAAGGCTGATACAGCTGGACCCAGAGGACCATATTAACAGAGAGCTGTCTTCTGCTGCAGCAGGGCACTTTCTGTGTGTCTGTGTGTGTGTGTCACTCTGCCTAGCACAAATCCCAAGAGCCACAAGGATGCTACAGCTGCTACTCGTGTGCCTGTGTTTTCTCTTGAGAGGAATCAGTCCCCACCCTCCCAGAGCTGTCATGATCTGGCTCATCTCAGACAACCATGGCTGGACTGAGCTCATTTGCTTATATTTTCTTTTCATTGATCTGTCCTTTGATATTTAAGACTGAAATTATCGCCACCCTTGTAAATTATAAATGTTTAGTATCTTTCTTGCCACGGTATGTTATCCTAAGAAGTGAAGTCTGTCTGTTGCCGAGAGACTAAATAAAAAATCTTAACTTGAGACTAAACCAGGCTCTATAAATCGTGCTTCTTGATTGACATAGCTGGACAACAAGAGGTTTCTTTAGTTCCCAGGCTTGATGGATGCTCTTCCTTTTTAAACAAGGAGTGCTTTCCACAGTATCCACTCTAATGTTACATGGCTTCCAAATTAAACGGATTCCACAGGGTAGAAAAAACAGCATTATTTCACAATGCTTCTTGAAAGGAACATACAAGCATCTGAAATTTACGGAATTCATCCATACATAATGCATAAAAGATCCCTGGTGTATGTACTCGGTCTGGTTGAGATGGAGTTAATTTCCCCTATAGCAGCCCTCATAGTGTTGTGCTTTGTATTGGTACCTAGAAAGGTGTTGATGCCACACCAGTGTTTTGGCTACTGCTGAGCAGTGCTCCCACAGCATCAAGGCTGTCTCTTCAACAGTCCCCCCATCCAGTAGGCTGGGAGTGGGCAAGGGGCTGGGAGGGGACACAGCTGGGACAGCTGACCCCGACTGACAAAAGGGATATTCCATACCATATGACATCTGCTCAGCAATAAAAGCTAAGAGAAAGAAGGAGGGGAGGGGGCGTTCATTATTACGTTTGTCTTCTGGAGCACCTGCTATGTGTACTGAAGCCCTGCTTCCCAGGCAGTGGCTGGACATCACCTGCTGATGGGAAGCAGAGAACAAATCTTTTGGTTTCCTTTGCTTCCACGCGTGGCCTTTGCTTTTGCTTTATTAAACTGCCTTTATCTTGATCCATGAGTTTTTTCCATCTTATTTTCTGCCTCCCTGTCCTGCTGAGGAGCGGCATGATAGAACAGCTTGGTGGGCACCTAGTGTCTAGCCAAGGTCAACCCACCACAGTGCACAATCAGAGGAGTCCAGGGGGAAAAAATTCACATGCACTTTCATGCACTCAGCCTTATCATTTTCATCCCCCACCACTTTTGTCTCTGCTTTTGTCATTCCCATTTCTAAAGTGTGTCAGGACTTAGAATTTTCCTATTTTATTTCATATGATGCACTTCTAATTGTATTTTCAGATCTGTTACTATCTCTTGCTATCCCTTAAAGGCAACAGGCCAGATTATCAGTGGTGTAGATGAACCTTGTAAGACCGAAGCTCATTTATTTACCCCACCCAAGGGACTGCCTAACTGAATCTCAGTTTTGGAACCATCATTCCAGGCAGCCTTTATAAATTAATTCTTCCACAATGACTGATAGTTTTACAGGAGACACAAGTGGTGTTTTATATACAACAATGAATGGTACTTTTAAAATGGAAACTTTAGAGATTTTTTTTATCATTGTCCAGATTCGTTGATACTCTGGATGATTTTGCAGCCTTCTAACTCAACTTTTTTTTACTTTCTTTCCTTCTATCACCTTCTTAAAACACTCCATCTATTTGTTTTCTGATGAGCATGAATCCATCATAGTCTGTGTGTTTACTTCATTTCATTTGTCTTTCAAAGTGGTTTATTTATGAGTGTAGGCTGTTCTAGTTGTAGGCTGATTAATATTAATCTTGTCATCTGCTGCATTATTGTATAGTCAAATGATAGCAATATTCTTTCTGACTTTATGTTTTGGATATAAGTGTTCATTACTTCACTTATTTTTCTCCCCTTATCTCCTTCCATATGTTAAAATTCAAACATACATTCATAAGAACAAAACAAAACAAAACAAAGAAACAAAGAATATCTGATGATGACGCAAATATGAAAAGCATTAATGAGGAAAATTTGTCTGAGTTTTACAAAGCAAAAAATAGCAAAATTTAAACAGCATAGATTTAGGCACACCAGGGAGTTTATGTCTTCAGATAACAAATAACAACAGGACTCAACGGATCATGATGGAAAATTAACAAGAAATGATCACAAAAAGATTCAAGTACACAGAAAACCAAAAGTTCACATGGCTGTGCTTGCTTGGTATTACTTTGTGCTTCTACCAAACATGAGAAACTATGTGTACTCTAATGGAAAAGAACTGAATATCCAGCATTTTAGTGTAGATAAGACTCCATTTTTGGTGTAGACTTCACCAAAGGCTTTCATCAGACCTCGGGCTTCACAAAATGACAAAGCCAAACACCAGCAAGGGTATTGCCCTTTTCAGTACTGAGCAAAGTCAGTGCACCACTTTGACTCTCACGAGCTGACAAAACTCTGCTCTAATGGGAAGGCAACCCTGACTATATTAGTGTGGGTAAATATAGCACTATAGCATTTCAGGTGAGACTGTGATCTTGTGTAACATGCTCAAAGAGAGGAGATGTTTCTCTGATCCCTGGCAAGCAATGGGCAGCCGCCCATTGCAGCGTTTCATGTATTATTTTGCTCATGGCCTGTAGATCCTACAACACTAATTAACCCAGTAAGAGGGACAAAAATAACAGAACAAAGAAAAAGCAGACAAGCAATTTTATCACATCCTGTATGCAGACGTGTGACATTCTGAGGTTAGTCTGTTTTCCTCATCCAGATGTGAATTAAGGTTGTGAAAGACCTCAGGAGTAACAAACATTCTCAGGCCAGAGATTCACATGCCTAGCTAACTGTGGCACTGCATGCGTCCTCATAAATGTAAAGAATTATTGCAAGATCAGGCAGAATAAATCCCGTACAGCAGCTCTCAGTGAAAATCTTACTGCATATTCCAGGTTAAGAGTACAGTGTACAAGAACATGTTTTAATGGTCAAATAAATACCAAATCTGCTTACATATTCTTGAGAGCTATTTACCGTACAGTGGTACACTCTCATAATGCACTCTTGTAATAGGTCTGTTCTAAAAAGAGCTTCTAATAGACATAGGCCTGTTTCATGTTATACAAAACTATTTTTCGGTTGTGTGCTGAAAAATAATGCTCAGTGCATGATACTGCCATGAAAGAAGGTGAAACAGTATTATGTAGTTTGTTCTTTGGGGAAAATTAAAAACAGAACAAACGAAAACAAAAAACCCAAAGGAATCTGAAGTCAGGGAACTAAACTGTAGAAAATATACATTCACAGTACCTCTATGAAGTTTCTCTGATACACACCTGATCTGTTTCATTGTCACAGTAAAAAATTAAGTCCTGCCTCACACAAATTATTAATGAAATAATGTTCTTTAGTGGCATAATGCAATGACATGAAGGCTTTGCAATTCTGCTGAAGGAAATGATGAGACAAAATCTTTCCTGGCATAGTAACATGGCTAGTGATGTGACAGGAAAATCAAACGAATTTCACTGGGCCAACTTGATTTCAGCAGTACAGGGCCAAGATCCTCATACAAATTTTGTGTGCGTATTTAAGATACGTAATTCATAGGAAGTAGATTATTTGGAGGTTCTTTTGTGCCTGCTGTTGAAGTGTACCACAGTGTCAAAAAGAAGAGATAAATTGTACATGGCACTCACTGAGTTAAGTGTAAGGGAAGAGAGATGTTAGTCCCCACTTTTATGAATCACAGTCACAACAGTGTATTTCCAATTTGTAGGTATGTTATTTGTAAGAAAATTAGATTTCCTATTTCAGGCTAATTGTTTAGCTATATAATGTGCTCCACTTTAGGTAGCTCTGGTTCCAGTCCATCAATTCCTCCCATCTTATTAATATTTAAATTCAATAACTGTTTTAATAGTATTGATTTGTGAACTTTCCATATTTTAAATTGACTTTCTTGTGAAGATTTAAATTACATCCTTTCTCTTCTCCATTTTTATTCCAGCCTAATACTTCCATGGAAACATATGAGAGAGGAAGTAGAAGCATCAGTTAAAGCACAGAGATGTCTGTCGATGGAATTCCTCTTGAATGCATGGATGAAATACAAAATAATTTCCCCTCATTATTTTTATGCATTATTATCACCATAAAATATCTATTTTTGCACCTTCTCTGACAGACAAAATTTGCTTCAACTGTTTAGGTATTTGAAATCAAATTGAATAAAAATATAAACAAGCCTGTGAAAAACCTGGTAACAGAACAGGGATTCTAGTATATCGAATACTCGTGTTTAAGTCCACCAGCATTCTTAAAAGCCATTATTCAATAATAATGTGATTAACCATACAAATTTCATTGGTTTTTAGTATTATTTTGAGGGTTTAAATCTCTGAGATCTACTTACTCTTCTCCAATTACATAAAATTACATTTAGTTGCAGGGAAATCAAATCAGATTAAATAAACACCAATGAAGCTTTTATCTCGCACTTAAGCTGAACCTCTCCAAAGATGCAAAAAAATTTTCATATTTCTTTCTAAATGCTTTTTGTTTCACGCACTTAATAACTTAAGCTGGCCAACTCAAATGATTTTTTGCTGCAGAACAAGTACAAGTTAAGAACAAAATATTTTTACTTTGATTTTCATATACTGGTGGCTCAAGAAACCATTAATCAGATAGATTACAAATATAAAGTGGCTGCTCATGACAAATTTGTTTACATAGTTTGCAGAAAATAATATGCCATGGTTATTTTTTGTATTCCAAACAAAAGAATATTATCAAAGTTGCAAAGTCAAGTACACCAGCGTTAGAAAATGCAACCTTACTTTTTCCTGCTGGTTCAGTCAGCTTATGCTACAGGCTCTAATTCTGTATCTGCATACTCTTTCTTTGTTGACTCATCCGATGCACCATTATGGCTGTAGCTATAACTGACAAGCACAAGCAGTCGTCATTCCAGCACCTCCTGCCTGTGCGTTAGTACCATGTTCCAGCACCCTAGATCTCAAACTGAAATTCCACATGCATAGATTTTCATTAGAAGTGTGAAAAGGGAATCACATATGCGAGCAAACCCTGTTAGCACCAATCCAGAGAGTCTCCTCCTGCTAGGGATCTCTGTGATACGCAGCTTTTTATGGCTAGGCACAAGAAGTTCTCCTGCACATTCCTATGAAATCTCTGCCACCGTCCATTTTTGAGGAGCAAATGATAGCTCAAGCAGAGCACGGGAGACTTAAGACGTCCTCTAGCTTGCTCAGGAAGATGACCCAAAATGGACTGCAAGCCCACTGAAATGATCTGGCTTGTGACTTTGATACGTAATGAAAGCTAGGTCTCTGCAAGGGCAGATGCAGCGTATGATACCCAGCAGCTGTACAAACAGGGAAGATTTCCTGCTCCCACCAGCGTTTTGTTAGGCCCTCAAGAAGGTCAAAGGTATGGAGGTGACCGGAGTCTGAAAGCCTGATCTGTGCAAGTTTTTGTACTCTCTCAACTGCTGCTTGAAAGAGTCAAGTTACTTTTTTCTTCAATGGCACAGTCACTTTCATCCTAATTGGAGGCAGTGTGAGCGTTTGGTAAATTAAGAAGGCCTGTGCTGTTTAGACAGACTGCTCCAAGCACTTCAGTGAGACTGTGCTGAATTAGTTTTGGCTGGCTGTGGTTCTGAAAGAACATTCAGAGACAGAATCATTTTTTAGCTCCAAGCTACAACATATAATTTATGCTTTTAATTTCAAATTCTAAAATGTGGCAGAAGAGGTGGGGGAAGTTGAAGCAAAGAGTTGGGGTGGGGGGCAATTGCTTGTCAAAAGATCTAAATCAAAGATATTGATCTGGTATTAATTGTGACATTTTTTATATTCTGAAGATGTTAATGTTTGTAAAACGTCAGTTGTTCCTTCAGTTTAAGTGCAAGAGAGAATTCAGTTCAGGTTCTGCTTGTGTCACGTTTTGCTGCTAAAAAATGAGTGAAAGGAGCATTTTTTTTCAAAACACTACACATCCATATGTTAAAACCACATAAGTGACTTTCCATACAGTCTTGTTTTCAGTAGTGACTTAGACACTAAGCTGAAATCCTGACCTCACTGAAGTCAAATGCAAAACTCCCAGTGGAAGGTGACTTACTCCACGTGAAGTGGAAGAGCTTCTAAAGGGAAGGAGCTTCAACCTAGAGTACCTTAGAGTCTAGGGGTTAGAAAGACTTTCAGTTAGATTTAATTCTTCCTGAATGAAGAGAAATTCGGCCCTGCTTTTCACACAAGGTGTATGATCTGTCTCTCATATTGCACAGAATGTCACTAAAATATAGATAGGAAATAAAGATAAATCTTATGCTACATCATTACCTTGCATCCAGTGGATGGATGCACAAGGAAAGGAGAAGTTTCTGGTTATTTTTCATATTATTCATTATCAATTTATTATTTTTATTATAAATTCACTTATACATTTTACAATGAATAAGAAGTGGGTGAAATTATCCACTATGATAATCCCTCTAAATATAAAATATTACAGGTACTTCAGGATGCCTGTATGCACTTAGCACACTCCGTGTATATTCCTCATTCCTTCTTTGGCAGCCTGAATCCCAGATAATATAAGAATAAAATGCTATTCCTTAGTTCCTAATCTTATACATTTCATATATTGAAATTTAATTAGTCCTCCCCATAAAAGCATTGGAGTGCACAGGATTTACAGTTGAGAAGACTGAGGGACAGAAATGGAAAAAAAACCCTCAAAACCAAATGCCTAGATGAGCACAGGAATTCTTGGATTTCGGCATTAGATTGATCCATTAGATCATACTGCATCACGCCTTCTGTTCATGAATATTTCTTCTCCATCCTCTAGGAGGAATTACAAACATAAATCTTCTGTGCACTGATGAGAGGAAAGTCTTTCATCTTAGTGAATACACATCTGGTACCTCCTATTCAAATAGATTGATTCTTACTTTAAAGACTCATTATATTGCATTATACAAGAAAGTGGTTTATGCCTTGAGTTGTATTTGTGTGTGCTAGAGCATGTAACAAATAGTATAAGGATATGAAATATTAATAACAGGAAATTTCTGACATTTTTTCCTCTTTAAAGAAGCATTTTCAACTTTTTCTCATTACTTGTTTATCTCTTAATTCAGAATCAGTCATTTCATGGTGGAGAGATAAAATTCTATTACACAGGGATAGTAATTCATATCCTCTTTGGTTAATGATATTAAATATCTGATCTGATTGGTCCTATTGCACGTTCAACACCAGTTGTTGTTAGTCTACATCCTAACTATTTTTAATACTGTAGTAAATAGTTATAAACTTCACAGAGTCAGGTATGTGGCACAATATTTTAACTTGAAAATCATCTTCCCAAACTCTCAGATTTTTTTTTTCTCTCTGTAGTTCGCATTCATATATTTTTTTTATTTTCTTTACAATGTTTTTGAAAGCTGTCCTACATTCCTTGGTCATTTTATTGGCCCATAGCTGGGCAAGAAATATAAGAACTGCTCCATAAGAAGTCTACTTCAAAGTATAAACTTCCAATCAACTTCTGTTGGCCTGAGATCAGACATTACAGCCATGTTTTCAAGCTGAACACAGAAAAGCAGAAGCTTGTGTTACTGCTGCATTCCCTAAAGTCGGTTGGGTGCCCAGACAAAATAACTTGCAAGATTCTCAGTGCTTGAGTTGGGTTCACTGGCCACAACCTAACAAGATGCTCAGACATGCTTTAATGCATTTAAAATGCTTCGGTGGCTACCCATATACTTAAAATTAACTGTGTGCCTACGTGCGCTCCTGGAACAAGGTCTATCTTTAGTAAGGTAATGACTGTTTCTACATTAGATGTTCAGTTTCCCTTGAGTCTTCAATGGAAAGGAAAAAAGGGCTTCGCCAAAGAGAGATTTAAATCACACACATTAAGATCCTAATTTATCTGACTCTGCTTCTGAAGAAGCATATCTCTGTTCCTCTGTGTGAGTATACATAGGAAGCCTTGGTGGACTAGAATATAGTGCTGATATCTAAGTACATATCTTCTGTCCTAGTATTCAATATCCTGTAAGATCCCTGTTTTAGCAATCTGGCTGAAAAACTGTGTGGGGGTGGAGAGCAAGAAATGGCATCATAGGCACTCTGAGTGTTACAGCTATGTGTGACTGTCTCCAGCTGTGGCTCAATTAGATAATTTTCAGAGATCATGTGACACTTGCCCGTGTGTGTGTGGCCTTCATAATTCAAGCAAACTTCTGTTCCTTTTCTGCCTACACACAGAAAAATGGTTAACTTTTTTCCAAAGTGATGTGTTCTTAATATAGTTGTCATTACTTTAAATGCTTTCATAATAATATTGCATTGTGTGGCAGGAAGCAGAAAGGAGGCCAGAAAAGAACACTGGATGAAAAGCAGATGAATGAAAGCTTCAGTGCTGCCTTTCAAAAGATGGAACAAAGCTTCTTTTTCTCCACAAGTTAAACCAGGATCTCTATTAATTCTACTATATATCCAGAAAAAAAACCCACAACCATAAGCACTGCAAAAAACCCACCTGCTTTACCTTTCAATGCACCTATAATGGCTAAACAAGTGTGTACCGCAAGGAAGTAGTACTGCATTGCTGAGAACCAAGAATTCATGTCCTGAGCATGGGTATGGCACACACTGTCTGTGCTGCTCGGCTGTTTGCATCCTGAAACACCTGGGGCAGGGAAGGCATTCCATGATATATTTCCGTCAGGAATAAAAGTTGAGCTAGGACAGTTCCTTCCTCTTTCCCTGCTGCTTGTTTCCAGCCCCTTTGCTGTAATTCACTGCTCTCAGTTGCACTGATGCAACTGTCTGTGTTGGTCTGTGCCATAAGCCAAATGAGGAATCTGACATGGAAAGCCACCTCCAAAAATACTTGGTTTAACTCAGGGTATTTCACTGATCTGATTTACAGCCCATCCTGCAAGCAGCAAACTGAAATGCAGAGGTGGAAAAGCACAGCCTCCTCAGCGGGAAGGAAGGTGTGGGCAGGAGCCTCCGCAGCCAGCTTCACTCCTGGTGAAAACATAGTGCACAGCTAGTCTTGGAAAGGACATTTCAGTATCACTTAAATATTCCCTGTTACGTGCTGCAAGTATGTGTCTACAGTTGGACTAGATGATCGTTGTAGGTCCCTTCCAACTGAAATAGTCTATTCTACTCTATAAGTCCACATTTACAGAAATAGTACCCTTACTGGGCCTATCAAAAAATATAGTCATTAGATTATCTGTATGAAATTAGCTCTGTGGACAAATTCCTTTCCCTCTTCCCCTGAACCTGAATTAGGAAGAATTTAGCATATTTGGAGACATCCACAATCATAAAATCAGATTCTTATGGGCTTTGGACAGTCAAAAATTTGAAAGGTCTTCCTAAAAGTTACGATACTAAGACTGCTGTTAAGCAGTATAAACTCACCTTTCCCATAATGTATTAATGTATGTTTTGCCTTGAAAAGACAGAAACAATTGAGGGACACAAGTTAATAAAATATTGTTACAAGTCTTCTGATAGGTAATTTATGAATCATGTAATAAACTTAAGTGTTGGTTCCAATAAGCAAGAACACAACTACACTAAAAAAGTAAGTTAATTGAAGTTTACTGCGGAAATATGAAAGCTATAGCACAAAGCTGAAGAAAGTCTTCAAGTGCATTTGCATTATGAGATGTGTCAAATGGATAAACTTGTGAAGGAAAGAGATAATAAGAAATCTGCACATCTACATATTCATCAGATTTTTTTCCATAAATACCCAGCATGCTTTATTCGTATTTTGCTGAGGTACAAAATGAAAAATATGAGTGCTTAGAAAGATGATGGTAAAGGGTAGAACAGTGGGTTGAAGAGCGAATTTTCACACAATATTTTTTGAATGAAGTTGGGGTGTAATTAGAGAGAAGTACCCAAAAAATTGCTCCTTAGAAGAAGAGTCAGAGGGCAAAATTATGCTGGAGGTAAGCCTTCAACTTTGACAACTGAGGGAGGTGACCAGCAGAAGAACCCTATATAATGGCTAAAACCAAACTTACTGCACAGTTGTACCCTATTGATGACTTACTTTTTTTTCCCTTTTTCTGATTTTGATTTCAATTTTTTACCTAGTATCGACCATAAGAATACATATATATACAGACATACAGACAAAGAATTTTCATTCTTAATTTCATCTGATGAGAAGATATTCCAAAGTGAACTGACATGTACTGTACACCTTCATTCCCTAAGGAACAGCAGTTTTATACGCATCGGTGAGCAGGTATCCCTTTTAGGCTCTGCCACCCAAAACGTGTGTTGATGTTTGGTTTCTTCCTCAGTCAGCACGGGTGGATACTAAGGATACTGGTATCAGCTGGTCCATTGATGGGGAAGAAGCTCCTGTGACAGGTGCAAATGTGTGTTTTATGGAGGAGTAAGATGCGTCAAGGAGACGGCCTCTGGCACAGACATGATCCTGACAGCGCATGAGTCGGCTGCGGATATAGGGCAGCTCAGATGGCATGGGCACTAATAGGGTCTCCATACAGTAACCATACTTTCTCACCCAGGGGCTTCATATAGCACTATCATCCGCACACCAAACTTCTGTCAGAACCCACAGACCAGCTTACTTTTTCTGAGAGTTTTTGTTATCTGTTGGGGTTTTTTTGTTGTTCTCTGTATAATTACTAAAAATATAGTTGATTAGTCATGCAGTGATCTCTTCCTTGGAAAATGCAAGCATTTCAGAAATACATTATCGTAGGGTTTTTTGTCAGTGCTATGCAGCATGCATGTGTATTATGGGCTGCACCTTGCTCTTTTATGAGCTTAATGAATAATTTGCCCATTTTTAAATGTGTTTACAGCTTGCCAGTAGTTCCCATCTTTACTTGCCCAGAAAGTGAAGACAGTGAAAAACTCCAATCTAGATTCTACGAAGTGTTTTTCATCAGTCACTTTAATAAAATTAATAGATTGCCTATGTATGCCGGCCAAAAAAAATGTATACAGCTGGATCTTTCATAGCCTAGATTTTGTTTTCTTCAAATTTAGAAAATATTTGTTTCGCCACATGCTAGATGGGATGGTTAGACATTTTTTCCTGACTGGTGTCAGAAATGGTCACCAGAATAGTGCTATATAGTAGGCATCTTTCACGAGAATATGGGGAAAATAGGTGTATTACTGTGTTAGCATTGTGTTTAAAAAGATGTGGTGCCCAAGGTAAACTTCACTTCACACGTAGAGATTGGCTGGAAATATGGAAGATTACAAGAATACAAGTCAAGCAGGTATTCTATCCAGCAGTCTAGGGGATTAGTTTAAGATTGCAATGCTGTCCTCTGGATGTGTGGGTATTGAGAAAAGACAATCAGGTTGCCCATCCTACTTTGGATCCCCTCCTGGGACTCCACCCTAACTCAAACCCCTGCCCCAGTTAACCACATTTCTTCTCTGGGAATTTTCTACAGTTCAGTTCAGAAACGCTGTTTCTCTGTTTTCTTTTCAAAATGTGTCTTTTGCTTGGCTGACAGAACACCTGAATATACTTTCAGGCAAGAGGCATGTGTGTATACTTCTTACTGAATAGCTTTTTTCAGCTGATTTCACCTCTTTCTGTTTATAAACCATCTGTGAACAGATTATGAAAGTCTCAATGGCACTTTTTACATTAAAGTACTGTACCATTCCTTTTCAGGACCATTTCCATGGCTACTGATAATGCCACACCACTTTCTGCCTTGTCAGAACCTGTCACTATCCATACACCCAGCACTCTAAACATCAAAATGATTTGCAGCCAATTTACTGAAAAGCTCAGAATGTCTTCTAAAGTAATCTCTGCCACTGGAAAAATGCCATTTTCGTAAGAGGCAGCTTCATATTTATCAAGCTTTATAACACTCATATATAATAGATTGCACATAAGATTACAATAGCTCACACTCTTAAGATCAGGTGTGGGAATCCTAGAAAGGAGTAAATGATTAAAGCCTTGATGACATCTGCATTAATTGAAACACACAGGTGCTATATTTTGCTCAGCTCAACAAAGCCCCAAATAGTTAATCAGACTAATACGCTTCAGTTGAAATATAGGTATGTAGTCTGTGTGGTGTTATATAGTTGTTTCCTTTAGTTGTTCGTGTGGTGATGTGGCATCAGTATATAATTACTGATCCTGAGTAGCTGGCACTATTTTTGTCTACTCAAGCCTATGAAAGACAACAATTATGTGTAACGGAATACATTTAATCTCTATTGACATTCATAGGAATTCAAGGCAGAAAGGACCACTATAGTAACGATGCAAGAACAACTATAATGGGTTGGACGAACCATTGATCTAGCTCAGTGTCCTGTTTATGTCAATGGTCAATAGCAAGTGCTTGGAGAAAGAATAAAAGGAAGACAAAGGTCAAAGATGCAAGAGATATTTTATCCTCATACACGTTTTTAAATCTCAGCAATCCACTGAGAGCTCCTGTGCAGGAGATTGCAGCTCCTCTCTTCATGACATGCTAATATGACACCCTGCAAAAGGTAAGCTGTTTGAAGCAGTGGTAAAATAGCAGAAATTATTACAGAAAGAAAACACCCACCCCAACTCTGTTTTAAAGTTTCCAGATGTGGAAAAGCTGCCACTGATTTAGTGAGGTGTCAGACACTAGCTAAACTTGCTGTTGTAGAAGCCATGTCTCTCAAATGGATTAGCGTAGCTTCTACTTCCAGTCATTAAACCTTTATGGGCTGCAGCACCATATTATCAAATTTCAGATCCTATAGCTGATACATTCAGATTGTGACTAAATTACCACAATTTTTACTTATTAATTACTCAAGTGGAGCTCCTCAGTGCTCTTACTAGAAAGTTTTTATTTCACTCATTTAAGCATTTGATTGGACTCTCAATATGGTAAATTATCCCTTAAAAAAAAAAAAAAAAAAGAGAGTCAGTGTCTTCTTAGCATCTATGTTCTCCAAATGTGGTTTCCCTTGTTCTAAAATCAATTATTTGTACTTGGTCTTTTAAAATACATCTTGTCCTGAACTTATTAAATGGTCCAATCAATTTGTATTAGTGATCTGTGGTCTACACAATGCCATGCTGCCCAATACCTACATATTTTAACAGTAACAATTTCATTTTTCTACTTTGCCACAGTTTAATATGCTATGACAGGATATTTATTAAAAATTTTTAATGCTGTGGCCCCTTAGTCCCTTTGATGACCAAAGCCAACAGATACAGCGCCCAGACATGGCCTTTATATTTGTTTCAGAAGAGGCGGTATATCCTAGAGCAAGAACGGATTTATGGTCTGACTCAGAGCATAGTCATCTTCACGGACTGATCATTACCCAGATGATTGTCTCTACTGCTTTGCACACTTCACCTTTGTTCTCTGTACCATAGAATCCCAATCATCTTGAACTTTCTCTGTACTCCAAGACAATGTCTGATAGCTCTTCCAAAACTCTTAGATCCAGACTATCCATTCCCAATAATTTTAAAGGCATTCAACTCTTGTGGGTGTTTTTAAGAATTTTTTACTGGAGTAGAAAGGGCGTGATTTCCATTTGCCAAAACCCACTCTATCTGGCCTTTTCCCCCTAATGATATATTTATTATACATTCACTCATCTTTGCTGATTCCTCTGCTTTAATGCTTTATATTCTACACTTTTTCTACTGAGTAATATACTAGCACCAGTTAATGGCTCCTTTTCTTCCTGTGATGTTAAAAAACCTTTTGTGTTGTCCTTAACTTTGGTGTATATGTGTCTTCTGTCCTTTTGCTTCCCTTCTCAGTTTTCTACAGTTTATATTCAGTTTTGGTTTACAATGGCTCACATCAGCCTCCTTTGTTTTCGTCGTTCCTCTTCAGAAATTAAAAACCCCTGTCAGCTTTGGGTTTTTTTCATTCATCATTGCAGTCTCATTTCTTAACCATGTGATTATGGTTTTGGCACATGTATTGAAACATTTGTTAATTTCTCCCAGTTACCATTCACATTTTTTCAATTTATTGTTTCCCAGCTGATTTACCACATAACAATTTAGAATTTTTTAAAGCTATCCTTCCAGGTAACTTAAAAAAAAGAAACAAAAAATTCACTTGTGTGTGTGTATGTACAGGTGCAATGCCTGTGCCAATGTAAAATGTTCTATTTTTACAAAAACTTACATTTCTAAATAAGCACAAGTTCCGTGATCATTTTTCCTTGTGTATCAATATGAGCCTAATGAAGAGTTATTCTCAGATACAACACTTAAGATATGAAAGTAATTTATAATTTTGGCATTTTGACAGTGAGAGGATGAGAGCTTTATCACACACTACTCAGATTTAAAAACGCACCAAATCAAGTCTGTTTGTTCCTTGCACCCCACCCTAATCCTGGGGGCCCATGTTCTTATTATTAACTTATCTTACTCTCTAAACAGAGTGACCACATACAAACTGCCTGTTTCGAGTGGTCCCTGTCCAATGTTAACATCCATAATGTGCCAGGGAATTGTGTGGAAAAGTGCCGGTTGATGCAGGCCAAAACCATGTCAGGGATTGTCCTAAGCTTTTAGTGGTATGGACAATGAAGTCCCAATGCGCAGAAAAGTTCTCCAGCATTGTTTAATTTACTAGTATAGACATAGCCGGACGGTACCATTTTAAACACAATATACCACCATCCTCCTTAAATACTTTGGAACAAGTGATTTAATGTCTAATCTTTCAAGAAAATGTCAGTGATATCACATTAATAAAAATTACTTAATAGTTGACTAGTAATGCAATATTCTTGGTTGTTGCCAAGGCTCTTTAGGCTAGTATAGACAGTTCAGGATTTCTTCGTTTCACTTCCTGTTGTGCTTTGATTAATTTTCTTCTCAATATCTTGATTTGATGCTAAGGATTTGTTATTTTTTACCTCCTTTCCACTCTCTCTCCTTGCTGATAATTTAGCACTCTGCTGATCAGTTTGGCTGGGGAGACTGGTTCTCCTTTGACTGAGATGGAGACCTTCCAGATTTCACAGCTGCTTCTTCTTGTTGAAAGTGGTCCGTTGCTCAGAAATACCAAGCTCTTAATTTTATATTTTTCCAGCAGTTCGTTTCCAGAACCATCTTCTTTGTGCTTTCTGTTATGCAGAAGAAAGGAGGAATCTTGCACTTGTCTGTCTTTTCCTCCTTCTTCGTAATCCTTCACAACTATCTAACTCCCAGAAAGTCAAAGAACCCTTTCTGCTGCTGCTTTTATCATTGAACAATGATTTTTCCAGACTTATTTTAACACCAAACTGTCTTTTCTTCAGACAGTTTAGATGTTCTCTGTGAGCATGTGTAATACTAATGGATTAGGCTGAGACTACATTTTCATTTGATCACCTGGCTTTGAAAGATAGCTTTTGCAGTTTTCCATTAGAAACTTCATTGATATTTAAGAATTTATTTTTCATCTTGATTCCAGAATCAGTGTTTCTTTAGGATGACAAAAGCTTTTTAAAAGGAACTATGTCTCTGCAGTCAGGCTATGCTGTTTCATAACTGTTTAGAAAACAGGGTTTTGAGACTTGTATATGGGTTACATTATTAAATATATGCATTTCTGAATTTTAAGTGACTATAAGGGATTAGGCATTATCACATGAAGGCTACACCTCTCCTCATAGCAAGTATCAATACTGTGTCAGTTTTTTAATAATATTTAAAACTTTCTGGAGTTCTTACATCTTCCCTACAGATGGTCATCAGCATTCCAAGTCATGTAGGGGAATCTACCCTGTACCAAATTTGTTACATGATCCTTCCAGAATCAAGGACAATTGTACACAAAGAGAAGTAAGAGAACTTAGAAATCATTCTCAGTCTTTGTTACAAAGAAAATCCACCTCAAAACTCTTATAGAACAGACAAGTTGGGTTTCAAGCTAAAAAAGTTTGGCATTGTGAGCCATGGCATGGAAATGAGTACAGGTGGCAAGATACACTCAGGACAAATACTCAAGCAGTTAATCCATGTTGAGCTTATTTCTACCTCTTCTAGTAGTTTTGTAAACTGAAAACTGCTGGTGCAGCAAAGTCCGGATCCCTGGCGACCCAGAGGCCCACAGACACAGCAGGTCTGTGCCCACTTACAGTAGTAGAAGCATAAATAAAAACTTTCATGGAACTTGTTGCAGTCTCTCTAGTTGTAATCAGTATCCAATCTAATCTGTCTAAAAGCTTTTCTGATTAGGGGGCATATTCATATGAGAAGCCATAATTAAGAAGAGCAACAGGGGAAACTATTATTGTCTGGCATATGAGGTCCCTTGTGGATAGCAAGAGCATTAGTAAAACAATTTGGGAGCTTTTAGCTAAACACTCGGTGCTGTCACAGCAATGTTTTTCACTAGCAGTCTACATACAATTTTATCAGCTGTAATATTAATGTCTAGTTCTTTCTTTTGCTCTTTTAAAAATACGTAAAGTATGCAATGTACGATTTTTTTACTTGTATTTAAACAAGACCCTTATATATAAACAGTGAATTTAGTATCTATATTATAATAACCTAACCAAAACACTGACAAAAATGGAATAGTAATGAGAGATCTCACCAGCAAATGCATGGGTAAAAAAAATGAAAAGAATGTGTAAGAGGAAGAATTCTGTTGAAGAGACAGGAAGAGAAAAGGACAGGCCATACCACATATATCTGGCAACTACAACTCATCATAAAAGTCAACTTTGATTTAAAAATACCATTTGGAGTCATCTGAGAACCAGTAGTCAATTATGCTATTTATAGGGAAAGACTGGGGCAGCTCAGATACCACTGCCTTACTTTTACCGAGTAAGATGTCGCCTTCTCAGTAGCAACCGCGTATTCAATCATCTTAATGGTTAGGACTAAACCAGAGTTTAACATCAAGACAACAGTTTTGATCCATTTTAGGAATCTAGGATTCCTGCAGGATTTCTGCTTATCTGGTTTCTGACAAGACACCCAGAAGGGCCTCTGCCCTTCCATATTCTGCCAAAGTCCTTTCTCTTAATTCAGTTATTCTTTTGTTAGAAGAAAGAAGGGGGGGGAAGTGAGAGAGACAGAGAGGCACAAATAGCTTCCCTGATGTGACCAGCCACAGAGCGATCAATTAAAGGGAGGTTTCTTTTTCAATCTTAAAGGCTTTGATGTTCTACTAAGGGATTTTCCTATCTCCTACATTTATTACACAGAAAGCTCTCTAAATATCAGAATTTCCACAGGGAAGCACCAAAGTAACGTTCATCCTTTTCTCCCGATCAGGAAATCTTGTGGTATTTTTCATCATCTGTCTCTAATATGCTCTTCAAACAAATAGTAGGAATTATCAGCCTCCTTACTAGATATAGCAAGGCTTTCCTGATATCAATAAGCTTAAGATGACAAAAAAACCAGCCTAAGCAGAGGTGAGACAGTTAGAAAAAACATTAATTCCCTTTGCAATGTATGACTAAAATGGGAGAGAAAACTGTCTCTCAGATAAACTGTACTTTAAGGAAAATGAATGAACACGTCAGACTGCTGAAGAATTTTAAGATTTTCTTTCTCCTAAAAGTTTTCTATTATCAAAGTGTAGGATTTCAAGGTAAAAAGACAGTAATACTTCAGTGAATAAGCCTCCTTGACATCGGATAGACCAACCTGGCAAGCCTGTTTTTTAATAGCAGGTATAGCAGGTGAAGGAGACCACAAGGCTGTACCAGGTCAACCAACAGTGAATAAGGAAAGAACGAAAAGACTTGCTCGGATGTCTAAGCCTCTCAGTACCTTATTTAGAAAGTAATGTCTAATATATATCATGCAAATGATATAGATATTATGATCATGGTATCTTATCATATTGCATGATTTCTTCACTTTTTGTCATATACTATTTTTAGGCTTTTAATATACCTGCTGTGAGGCAGATTGAGAGATCTGTTTAGGGTTCACCTCATTTAGTTTTCTCTCAGTGACAGCACATGGAGCTGCTTACAGTGAAAGGGAATTATGTTTCAAGATCATGAACTTAGTATGCGGTTTCTCTCAGTACCACTTCCAAATGTCACGTTTACAAGAGATATAAAAATATACAAAGTTAGAGACTAGCATTTTTCTCTGCAGACACTGTATTTAACTAACAAGTTCCATGGTTTAATCTCACTTGCCCTCAGAAAAGGCATTTAATTGCTTGCAAAAAGTAAGACAGAAATAGGCAGTCTGAAAAACTTTGATTTTTTTTTAACATTGCAATCTTTACATAGAGAGAGGTAGAGCAGAGGTAGTGAAGGAATGGTGGTAGACTGACAGGAAGCCAATTATGGTTCCCCATTTCTCAGCATTGGGTTCAATTAAAGCTGTCGGGTTGCAGTATTCTAATTTTGTTCCCTGGAGGATGTACCTAAGCAAACTTCAGCCAACTGAGAATAACTCTGCCATACTGGTCAGCCTTAGGACATTGCTAGAGAGTACCACTGTACTTGGGCAGATGCATTAGTCATAGATATTCATAAATAATCACTCCAAGGTTTTTCAGGTACCAGGAAGTCATGTGTTTCATAAGCCATGTATTAAGTGTATTTACTGTCTTCATTATGTATGTCTAAATCAGGTGTGATTCAGCTGAGCTTCCCGGCTTGTTGGTGTGGGTACATATTTTGGCTATGTCCTGACTGCATATCAGGATAAGATCTGAGCACAAATTACTCTTCAGTGTGCCCTGAGTTTCACTGGAGGAAACTCAGCCACCAACACAGGAAGGAAGGAGCAATAATGCCTCCAATACCCTGGCACCCAAGGGACCAGGGCTGTAGGCTGAACTGGTAGAGCTCACCAGTTAAGCAATTTAGACAAAACCAAGAAGGTATAAATGGCACTTAGTTTTTAAGTCAGCTTTTCTCTGAAAGAAAGTGTGAAGAAAGAAAAAAAAAAGTAATTTTTGCTTCTGTCTTTCACTGGTAATAATCTTAGATAGCACTAATATAATATTTGAAAGTAGCTGAAAAGAAAACTGATAGAAGTACTTGCAAAAAATAAAACAAGAAAGTGCAGGTTTTAAGTTGAACATCAGAAAAAGAATCAGCGTGATTACTGATAAAATGAATCCTTTGCTTTTCTGGATGAAGGTCTGGGACTTTTTTCTTAGTCAATTCATCCTTTGGACAACATAACTTTTGCAAGGATCGTGTCTCAGCAAAACCAGGAAAAAAACTTCCCCAAAAATCTAGTGAATGCAAAATAAACAAAACCCATCATAATTCCTCCTTACAATTGGGAAAATTGAGCATATGGAGGTGTGCACTAGAAAAAACATTTTACTTATCTACTTTGTCACATAAGTGTCATCTGTACATTTTAGATCTCAGGAGTACGGTGATTTCCAAAATAACTCCATTTAATGAAGGTACAAAAGTGAACAATTTTGTTTGTACTTCCAGAGGAAGATAAGCAGTTTAGAAGGTTTATTCTGCTTCATAACGATAAATATAACATTCTGAGGGAGGATCTGAAAAAGCTTAAATGTACTGCTTTAAAAAGCTGCATTCCTACAAGGTAGTTACTATGTCTCTATGTGCCGGCTTAAGTATTCTTACCTTAAAGTCAGGCAGGGGCTCTTTCTACTCCTCCTCCAGACCCCACCTAGCCCATTCCTAACCCAGCTGGGAATTGGAGGTCAGCCAGGCAAGAGCTCTCTACGAACCCTTTTTCTGAAACTTGCTGGTTGTTTTATAGACTTTTTGGGTTACTGGCTCATGGTTCTTCTGTGCTTTATGCCTGGAGTTGCCTGTTAGATCTGTGAATTGCAACAATCAAACATGACCTGCCCTTTAGATAACTGCCTCGCCTTAGCCTCATTTCACAGCAATCAGGATTCCCAGACATCTCAGAAATTCGCAAACAGCCAGATATTTGGGAAATCAACCAGGAACTTTATTTGATCTTGGCTTCAAGTGTGGTAAAACAGGCAGATGCCAAGCTCCAGCACAAAGTTAGAGGACAACAAAAAATCATTTCAGCAACGTCAAAAATCTATTGCTCACTGGTCAGAACACTTTTCCCTTAATACAGGTAACTAGGAAAGAGTTTGTAACAGAGTTGTATTCTTACTTTTTGATGATTTAGCAAATCGGTGGAGAAGATGACAAAACAGATTTTTATCTCTTCTACTACAAAGTAGAGCTAAAGCTGATTGTGGCTGGAGCTGCACTTGTAGAGGAGGCCTGTTAGTGGTGCATTTAGTTTCAGTTTCTACGTGGCTTAAGCTCACCAACGCTGCAGGGCTTGGGAAGGACAGATAGAGACAGAGCAATGGTTAGAGCAGACGCTGCCATCAGCAACACTGATTTTGGAGAGATCTTCCTATCACCTTTGTTGACAGAAATATGCCACTGGAAAGTCGGGATAATTTTTGCAGCTGGAATTCTGTCACAGCATTGGTGAGCCATTGGGCAGTTGATAACACAACATTTTTGTAGGCGACACTTACAGATAAAAAAATTCTGGAAGCAACATGTCTTGCTTTCGGCTGGGATAGAGTTAACTGTCTTCCTAGTAGCTGGTACAGCGCTGTGTTTTGGGTTTAGGATGAGAAGAATG
>JAVKLA010000027.1:25355136-25392418 GCA_034782735.1 Sagittarius serpentarius | reverse complement strand
CTTCCTTTCTGTTCTATTAAACTGTTCTTATCTCAACCCACGAGCTTTACCTTTTTTCCGATTCTCTCCCCCATCCCTCTGGGTCGGGGGGAAGTGAGTGAGCGGCTGTGGGGTGCTTAGCTGCTGGCTGGGGTTAAACCACGACAGACATTAAAATACCCTTTCCTCTCTGATAATCAAACCCTTCCTTTTTGTTCCCCCTCATACACAAACCAACCAACAGCATGAAAATATGTACCCTAAGCTAGAATATTTACCCTTAGCTTTGGCCCTTTCATGACATTTATATACTTGAGTGTGAAGTCTGAACTCGATTTTTTTATTAGAATTAAAATTAAATCTCAGTTTTCTTCTTCCTGCTATTCTGTTACAGTTTTTACTAGAAAGGAAGGTAAGAAAGCTTCACAGCACAGTACACTGAAGCCTCTTTTGTTCCTTGTGAGTGAAAAATGAAAATATTAACTTTTTTCCCCTGGAAAAAAACAGATGTGAGCAGCAGGCCCATTGAAACAATTGATTATTCAATTTCTAGAGTGAAAGCACACAGGGCTTATCTCCAAAGCCGTCAAAAAGATTTTGTTTTTTATTAAAAGTCCAAGTAGAAAGGACATTATTTAACGTCTGGAAATACAAGCAGCTATTTTTTTCTTTTCAGAGTACCCTAAACAACAAAAAATGTTAACTTACATTTAAGAAAATCTTCAGACTTACTGGAATTTCAAACTTTAAAAATATCCTGGATCAGAATAGTTTTCACTGACAAATTTTTTAACTCTGACTAGCTAACATTACGTTTCTAAAGGCCTGTTTTGACAATCAGATTTACATGGGATGATTTCCAGGAGCCGTTGAGCATTCATAAACTCTAGTGAATTTAAGGGAAACTGTAAGTGACAACTGCCCTTGCGAATATCGACCATGATATAGGATTTAGTAACTCTGACTTAGTATACCTGGTCTGAATAAACACAGTGTCATCTCTGTTGTAGCTGTTGGCATCAGCACTGAGCTCAGTGTTGGAGCCTGGATAGATAGTACTCAGGGAAAATAAACATGGCAGAACCTGGCCCTTGAAAGGTCAGGCTGATGCTTCAGTCCAAGGAGAAGATGTTGTTATAAACCGTATACAGAGGTTTCTTTTTGCAGGCATAAGTCCCCTTGCTGCCAAGGCAGCTGCACACATGATCCGAAACAAAATATTTCCTTCTGTTCTCCACCTAATATGACATTTTAGCTAAAACCGAAAGTAAGTCTCACAACTGGAGCTACAGTTTTGCAGAGACACTTGCAGATAAACCACTGCAGAGAATTTCATTGTGTGGAAACAGATGAACTGAATATTTCTGTGCAACTGTTCAGTTTAATTTGCCAGTTTTCATGTATTATGTCACTGTTTAAATTTCCCTTTCAATACTTTTCCACTATCTAAAGGCTCACAGCATTTTTTTCACAGTATTGCATTTTTACAGGAGTTTTCAAGGTGTCCTTGAATCTTGTATGATCTGAATCAGCTTACTGTTAACAAGTGTAAATAATGAAAAATAAATTCTCACTACAGAAAAGCTGAGCTGCTAATGGACAGCCATATATTCAGAGATTCATGTGAGCTTCAGTTAACAGACCTCTCCTATTCAGATGCCCCATGTCGTGTACATGGACATATAAAACTTTTGAGCTTGAAAGAGGCCTCCAGGAGATCTTCCATAGAGAAATGACGTATTAGTTTAGTGACGACTTTAATACTTCCCCATCTGTTTAATGATTCTCATGACAAGAAAATACATAGAAGCAGGTCACTATTAAATATTGTTCCAGTTTATCAGGCTATTTGACTAAACTCCTCTTTTACAGCATTTCAAAGAGAATATTAAAAGCTAAAGGGGATCCATAGAAAATGAGATGTGCTTAAAGTCTGTCCAGATGTGGCTTCCAAGGAAGCAAGAAGAAGAAAAAGAAGAGTACTTTCAAGGAGTCATATTAATTACAAACACAAGGAAGGTTTTGGCCACCAACATCAAAGAAAGAAAGATATAAAAGGAAAAGAGAAAATGTATTTCAGAAGCAAATATGTGATTTCAGAATGAGTGATTATTTCACAATGATGCTGATGTTTTTGACTTGGAAACTGCATTAGGCATCAGTTTACGGGGATGTGATCAACTAAAAGAAGAAAGATGAAATCAGGGCCATCACAGCAAACACAAGGCAAAACAACAACTGGCTCTAAGTAACCTTGGTCAAGACAAAAATTATCTGTTCAGAAGGAGAAATCTGAAAAAAATTGCTAACAAACATTGTTGCAGGGAGGCCTGAGAAACATTTCTGCTGTAGAGTACGTATAAACTACATATTTACGTTTTTTCTATAAGCCACAAATTTACATTATATAGGGAAGCTCTCAAGCTACCCCAATATCACAAGTTCTTTCAGGACCATGGTAAAGCCTTTATTGTATTTATGCTTTCCCGCTTGTTCACAGCAGGTACTATAATGGCCACCACTATACGAGGTCCCGCATACTGCAACCTTTTAACGTATTCCTTGATCTTGTTTCATCTTGCATTGTTAAGGAAAAGGGGAAGAAAAAGACTCTAGACTGGTTCATGAGGTCCACTCCAAATGCCCAACTCATACCAAGGGCTTTCCAGTCACAGCCTCAAGCAAAGCTCTCCTCAGTATAAATGTCCCAAAGGCTTAGAACATGTATTAGCAGCATCCATGGGTAGGACCAAATTATGTTCCCACCATGGATTAACAAAGAAATCACTAACTTCTGAATGCAAAATGTAACCTTCAAAGTCTTGCATCAGGATCTGGCACTGATTCTGGATCAGCTGAACACCAAAGTTCCCTTTTATTAGGCCTCTGCTGTGAAAATGCTCACAGTGTCAGTCCTTCTCACACACACCTCTCATCCCACTCAGCTTTCATTTATTTCTCCATCATTGCTCAGCAGCAAGCAACAATTTTTCCAGCCGAAAAAAAAGGGAACAAAGATTTGAGTTCTGTATAGTAGTCAACCTAATGCAAACCAGACATACTCCTCACATTTGCAGAACTGAAGCTTCTAACACCCTTACCACTCTTGTCACTCCTCCCCTGACTGGGAAATGTAAACACAGACTTGTTCTGGCCTGGCTCTTTCCCTCAAAGGTCAGGCAACTAAAAACAGATTCTTCAGCTTTCCGCTTTTGATGTTGTGAGAAAAGCTCTTAGGACTCCACGATTGGCTCCTTCAGCAGATCACTAGGAAACAGAAGCAAATATAATTTGTCCCTTTAGGATGCTGATTACCTGCTGCCACATGGAGGAGTACTGGCTGTTATTCATGGTTTGAAAGGGTCTGACACCTTGAGAGCAGCTGGTAATGTGTCAATGAGCCTATGCAGATTCTCACTGCTGGGTGCTGATCCTAGCTCGGATGGTGGTTTGGACTTGACTAGTGTAGCAAAAATAAGCTTCAGCTGCATGGTTATGCCAGATATTTTCCCACTGTCATTTCCATAGATATCCTTAAGTTGAGAGGCCTCTTTTTTCATCATGTCCTCCCCATGAGTAATGAGGATGAACGATCCAGATATTTCACTAGAAAACATGATAAATGTCTTCGTATAAACTCAACTTGTTGAGATACTTGGCCGTTTCATCACAAACATCCGGTGACAGTTGCCTATGTATCTATCATCTTTAGACTAATTCACTATATGTTCTTGACAGGAAAGAGAGAAGATTCCCCTTCCCAAGGGACATACCAGTGTGAACATCATACCAGCAGCCTCTTCAACGATTCAAGGCTTCTGACGTTACTTTGCTGTTGTGCTCCCCAGTCTTCAGTGATTATCTTTCACTTCCAAAGTGTACTCAAGACCAGGGTCCTAATTTCAAAATTCACTGATGAATAAATGTCTAGTTATATCTACAAAATTTCTGCCTACAACTCAACAAGTGAAATGATTTTTGGAGACCTTGAAATTAAGAAAGCAGAAGATGTGTTTCAGGGAAAAGTGAAGTAAAATATTTTCAGGTGAAGTAGTTCAGATGTTGAAAAAAAATTGTAGAAGATATTTACTGAAGTAGAGTTCTGCTTCCTTATAAGAAAAATAGAATATATACTTCTATTCTTCCCTGTCATAGTCAATTTCTGAACAATGTTTTTGCCAAGCAAAGAAACCTGGAACTGGAAAATAATAACTCATTGATAAGTCTGTTGTATGTGATCATGCAGATGTTCATTACTGGCTGAATTGGCTATTTAATTTTTTGCTGGACTCTGATTTCAGTGGGACAGGAATTCCATCCAGCAATTAAAGAGCACACAGCTTAATCTCAGTACTGTCTGATGGATAAAAATTACTGATTTTTTTTACTTTTGGTTGACTCTTACTCTTTATTAAAACCAAATAGGACATCATTCCTATTTTTCCTTCCTTTGTGATTATTATTGCCTTCTCAAGCTTGTTTAGCAGGACCTGTCATCTGGCTTTTAAGCACATTCTTCAAATTAATATGAAAATATTTTAACATTGAATGGGTGCTAGAAGGACAGAAGGCTGTGGAGCACTAATTATGCAAAAAGATCAGGGTTCCATCCCAAATCCATTTAATCTCAAATAGAGAAATCACATCAGAAAGGCCTCTCACTTGATTGTTTTTATCGTCTAATGATCAAAAAGTCTATCAACACAAGCAGGTACCATTAAAATACCTGGAAACCTAAAGCCGTATTTGGATTTTTTTCAGTTTTTCTTCTTTTGCAGAAAAGTCATTACTGTCTCTAGTTCTGTTGTGAAATCTTGCCAGTGACATTGCTATGCATAAAGTGACTTTTTAGGAATTCAGTTCTTTTATAATAGATGTCAGTGTTAAGATTCAGAGCAGTTGTAAAACTGAAAGTGAAATCCTAGTGGAGCTATTGTAAGTATTTTTAAAGAAATATAAGGTAATTCAATACATATTTCAGTATGTTTTAACATACGAAAATCCTTTATAGATAGACCACAAGCTATCATATAAAAGTGCTTACTGTATTTTTAATATTGAAAAATGGATCCTTTAAAATATGGTATTTTTCTTGATTTAGAAGGATTTTGTACTATGAAAATGCCAAACAACTACTGTTTTTTAATTCTGTCCAGTGCAATTAGATACTAAGTTTGGGCCTCTAATTATAAATATTTCTGTTTACTGCCTTAAAACTTCATTTTGAAGTGTAATTCACAATGGAAGAGGCCACTGAAAAGTTGCTGCTTCTCTCTGGATCTTGTCATATCCAAATTAGTTTTAATCTATGCTATTTACAAAATGTGAGAAGGCATTTGAGTTAGGCTGGGTTGAGTTCATAGACTACCAGCAATATGTGAAACTGCATTAAAGGCAATTTAAGTTGAGTTTCCTTGTTCGGTTCCTGCATTTAATAAAAAATTCAGTTTACAAGATTTTCCCAGTCAATAAATCATGCAAAAAATTAGAGTGAATGTTCAAACAAAACATACCTCCATACTGGAGCTTTTAGCAAAACCAAATATTTTAGCTTTGGGACTACTTCAGAAAGAAAGCAGTTCCAAATATTTTCAGAAGTGGTTGGAATAAAAAATGAGCTCATCTCAATATTAAATAATTTTAAATTTTTTTTCTAAAACATGAGACATGCTATTTCTTCATTTTAGTGTAATGCAGGGTTTTATTTTTGTTAAACTCAATATACATTATTGTAGCAATTATTGTATTGTGAGATAAAGCCCATCTAATTAGAAGTTACATGCCCAGTTTATGAGACCACTTCTTCCAAAACACTTGGTATCCTTTGACCATCCTGGTACAGCAACATTACCCATTTACATGGAGGATTAAAAAACTCTCCGTTTCTACCTGCATCCATAGGTACCAAAACACATGAAGAAATGCAGCTCTTTTCTATTATTTGGCTTCATGCAGGTTGAGAAACAAGCTTTTTGACATGATGGAGAATGATATTTTCATTAGCTCAGTCAGCAATGCTTCTATTGAGAAAAAATTAGTTTAGTATAATACTGTTTGCATAATGAGATCCCTTTGTAGCAGTAAGAGTTTTCAGTCATCTTCAGCTGTGGTCAACAAAGCAGGGTAGCAATGAGGTATTGCTGCAAGTTAATGCTTTTGAGTAAATCCTGTGTCCCAGTTGCCTTCTTTTTACTTAGAAAGTGTCTTCCCTTATGATGTCTGAGATGTATCCCTTTATGAAAAAATAAAGCCAGTTAATGTCATTCGAAGAGCAATCTACCCAAGAAAACCTTGTTCCATGTTTTCTATCTCCTGTACAAATAATGTGTAGAAAAGTCTGTCATCAGAAGTCAGCCAGGTACTGTTGCACCTTTAGGAATATGTAATACACATTATTTCCGAAGGCACACTGCTGGGCTAATTCTTATACGATATGCTTCATTTTTGGCAGATGCTCACTGTGGAAAGAATTGCCTTCTTCAGATGTCAGGATTATTAAAAAATACATCTGTTCTGAGAGGAAAGTCAGAAAACAAGGTGCATGATAGGAAAATGAAAAATAACAAGTAAATAAAGGCAACGCATAGGTGGAAGCGAAAAGATTAATTTAGAAGAGCCAAAATGGTTGGTGAAAAAAGTTTTCTCTTCAACCTCTTTATCATTGAAAATATTAGCTGCCAGCCAAGTTGATGGAGTGAGTTATGCAGAAGACAGATAGCAGTTCTAGCTGTGTCTTGAATGAATACTGACTGCAGTGAGGCAGACTTCATTAGCAGCTCTGCTGACCTTTCTTCAATTGATGTAAATAGGGATTTATAGTATCAGAAAAATGTAGATGAATTGCCCTGAGCCATACGCCAGCTCAGTGTGTTTGTCTTGTAGCCGTCTCCCTTATTTCTGAACCCCAGAAAGAATTTACATAGGAGAAAAAATAATAACCAGTACAACTGAATTTATAAACTTAGTGATGCAGTAAATAGTGGAAATGAGCAGAGGAGAAAAGTGGTTTTAAAAGATAAGAATATTTCACTTAAATGTGAAGTAAACCCAACCTGTTTTCTTACATATTTTTGATAAGCCTAATGACCTGGAAAAACAGTTTAAGTATACCCTATGAAGAGGGCTTTTAATGTTTCCCAAATATACTGCCATTTTAGAGATCCCCCAATTACCGTTCTAAGGCATCTCTGTATGAGATGCACTAAATCACTATAAACCCTATTAAAAATAAATGGAAATCTTCCTGTAATAACCTCCCACAATATGGTATTCAGCTGGGTCCTTTCAGTCAGCTAGAAAAAGAAAGACAGGAAATCATGGATATGCACTATGTACTGCGAGTACAGGAGTGTACAGGTAAGCACAGGCAGACATTGACGGCTGTTGTTACTGTGGCCACTTACCTTGAATGGCTGCTGAAGCCCAGTCCCATAAATTCACGCAAGGCAATTAAACAACACCTCTTAAGGCATCTGAATTAAACATTTAGACACCAAAGGCATTCAGAAAATATCTCTTGCAAGGGGTGAACCACTGAGCAGTTCCCCGGCCGGACACTGCTAGTTAGAAACGTGCGCAGACATTGCCGGGAGGTTGTGCTTGTGCGGTGCCCAGGGCCCTGCGGGATTCACCTGGGTTCACCCCCTTTGCTTGACTTGTGGTGACACCCACATCCCTGCTATTCAGGGCTGCGCTCATCAAAATAACGGTTGTTTGGTTTATTTTTCTGTCGTAAAACGTTGTTTGAAGGAAAAATGAGGGGAAGGGACAAACGTGAATTTGATGAGGGTTAAGTCTAGTGGTCTTAAAGCAATTTGTGACTGCAGTCTGGCAAAAGCCCTCACAGTTCATTAGCCCTTTGTAACAGCTAGCAGGGGAAGGTATAAGAGACCCTTAAGGTTTTTTTTTAAAAAAAAACAAAACCAAAACCCCCATAATTTTATTGGATTTTTTTAATGTGGTTAATGATACTGAAACATACACATATATATATATTTTCATTTTAAAGTGGTTTGTGTTGCTGTAAAGCAAGATTTTCAGAATTTTCCTGCAAGAAAATTAGGAATCAATCAAGTAAGTATCTTAAAGACCACCATGTACACTCCCAGTGCAGGAAAGATACGGTGTGCTCCTTTCACATGTGATTGGCAGGTGAACATCTGGTGTGAAAGCTCAGTGTACCAGGTGCACAGCTTGAAGTTTACTAGTTTTTTTTATTGAAGATGTGGATCACAGAAACACCTTCAGTCTTCAGGAAAAAAAATTGTTGAAATTCAGCTAGTGAAATGAAGAATTAGGTGAAATCTCTTACTCCCAAACCAATACAAACTCGGGGGGGGGGGCAGGGGGAAAGGATTTAAACACTACGAAAATGGCATAATACAGATAACACCTTTTTTCTGATGCAATTTCTATAAAACCTTTGGAAGACAGAAGAGAAATCAATAAAGTTGATTACTGGGTGGCAAACAACTGTCACCCTACTGAAGTAATTTTTTCCCCGAGGTTCACATTGGGTCAAAAAACACTTGAAAGGTATAAGCTAGTCTTCTAAATCACTTTGCGATGCGTGGTACCAATACTTATTATTTTTTATGATTATCATCTGTCTCAGAGAGACCTTGGAATAAGATGTCAACATGGTCAATAGATTAATTGATACAGTAATTCACTTTATTGAAAGATTTTAAGATGAGGTTAAATATTTTTCTAAAAGTGATACAAAATCTTCTTACAGATTCAGAGCGTGATGCAGTTGCTTCCAATAAACAGGTGGCCAGACTAGATGTTCCAAATGGTCTCTTCTATGAACTTCTGATTTACATAAGTAAGTCCCTAGGGTCTGTAAGAAAAGACTAAGAAAGAAGGCATGCTTGAACTAGCTTTATACTTAAAGGGTGGGGGGAAAGTAGGGTATGAATTTTGAGGCTATGGGAAAGTCTGGAGAAATACTGGGAGCCAAGATGTTGAAATCCAAATTCGTAAACTGCCAGTCATCTTAGCTTCCTCAGACCAGCTTTTGCTGATTGTAAGTATAATGTGAGATTATTTTTTTTAAATGATGGATTTTAACTTTTTTTCCCAAACTTCCTCTTTTTTTTTTTTCTTAGATCATAAAAAAAGAAGGAAATTTAGTACCTCCTTTCTCCCTCTACTCCAGAAGCTAATTCTTTTCAAATGTAATCTTGGTAGCTTTCTTTGTTCATAAAAAAAGATGAGTGCAAGTGTAAGGAAAATAATATTACCTGAAGACACGTTTTCCTTGCTTGTAGGGCCAGCCAAGCACTTCATCATCATAGTATATTAAATTCATCCTTATTTTTCATACTTTTTATTTCCTGAAAAATTAAGGCAGTTTGGAATATGTGTGCCCACTTGCCTTTTGGGGCATGAGAGATTAAAATTAAAGCAATATATGCTATACATGCCTTATAAACAATACAAAACTTCATCTACAAAAACTCCTTCACAAATGATTATGGAAATATGTTAGTAAATGCAGTGCAATTTTAAGCAACGTTACAAGGAAGAGGTGTGTTTTCTCCCATGTTTGTCAGCTCAGGACAAAACTTTTCTAAGAACAGTCATTATAAGCCTTGAAAGTTATTCTATAAATGATATCTCTAGTAAGCTATATGTATTGACTTGAATGACCTCAGATGGATTTCTCCAAGTCCTCCTGTATCGATCACACTTATACCTAGATTATCAGTGAACTGATGAAAACACATTGATTTAAATCCAGAATATCAATTGTAGCTGACATGAAAAATTTCTTATCAAAGTTGTCAACCAAGTAGTTCATGAATGCTCAAACTCAAGAGGCAAATACACGCTGAACAAAAATATTTTAGCGTTATGCAGTTCTGCATACTCTCTTAGCATGAACAGTGAGCATCTTACGCACACACCTATCCGACATGGTAGCCTATTGTTTATTTTAAGAAATTGATCCTGCTCTCTTAGTCACAAATTTGAGATGGAAGCCTAGACAAAAATTCACCTGATAAACTCCGTTATCTCCTCATTTCATTAAATTTAAAATCTGAAGAATACTTTTTTTTCTGTTTCTTCCTTCTACCCTATAACTTCTGTGTTGGATTTCCGCTGTGTTTCAAAAGACTGCAGACTTCCTTGCAGGGAAGCTACAGTCAAACGTTGGCTGTACTTCGTCCATCTGTACAGGTACACTACCTAGGACTCAGGCCTGATAAGATGTAACTTTACAGACAGTGATGCAGATATCCTTCTACTGTCAGTTGATGCCAAAGTGAAGAGTGAAAAGTTGTGGCAGTGAATATGATCCTTGGTCTTCGATTTGGCCCTTTTATTAAGGCTTAGGTTTCTTTCAATTAATACAGAAAACAACCTCACAGAAGCCGTATGAACTTTAAGGAATGATTATATTGAATTTGGAAACTCTTAAATGGAAAGTATTATGACAGAGTAATATACTGTTTATTATAATTTCATGTTTTCCCACTTAGGCCTGTGTCAAAAACAGGAGCTACATATGCTTATTTTGGTTTTAATTGTTTTTTATTTTCATGGAAATATTTTGTGCAATCTTTTGCTTAATTAACTTTTGCTTAATTTTATCCACTTCAAAAGATTTGTCTTCCATGTTGGCACCATCTCTGGCACTGTAGCACCAGTGCTATTTGAAAAGTGATGTGCAATATGAAGACCTACTGAAAGAGAAGACATATGTAATAGCTGTCCTCAGAAACTCAAGAAAAGTATGCGTACATTGAAAGATTAAAAGAAAGGTAAGCAATTAAATGAACTGGTTTTTAAATGAACAAATCATCAGTCAAGGAAGGTTCCTGTTTAAAAAAGCAATAGCCTTCACAGAGGTGATACAAGGATTAATGAAAGATCTAATGAGACATAAGAAATTCAAGAAATGAGTAAAGAAGTTTCATGATTTATTTATTTTTTTATCTTTAAACTGTGGCATAGTCTCCAAACTAAATCTGTGCTGTCATTTTGGTTTTGTAGTTTAGTCAAAGTAAACATACAAGTAACTAAAGAGGAAAAACTTTTTTAGCTGCTTTCCAGAAATCTAAAAGTTCATCATCCTGATTGTTAACTGGGATCTGAAGGCTTGCTGGTATCTTTGGGAGAAAAACATTTTGGACTAGCAGTTACAAAAGTACTTCAGTTTTTCCATCGAAGCAACCAAAAAACCAGAAATCAAGAGGAAAAAAAGAAACTGCAAAGAGAATAATCAGCAGTTTCCAGATATCAGATACAAAATTAAATTCGTACTCGGTTTATTTATTAATAAAGACAAGGATGTTGACAAATGAGGGAAAAGGCAAGACAGTTCAGGAGAATGAGAGGAGGGAAATGATCCTATCCAGTACAGCTCAAAAATCCAAAGAATGTGGAGGGGGAAGAACAGAGTGGGAATCCTCCACCCTAGACCTCTGAAAGGGCAGACAAAGGAAATCCCCTTTCCAGCAGCAAAACTTCTTCAGCAAATCTAACAAGTATGGAGGATCCTCTTTACTGGTGAATTCCAAGTGTGTATATGTATATGTGTTAATTTAGGCTTCTACAGGCCAATAAAAGTGATATTCAGTAATATATAAAGCTTTAGAATAAATTGGTGAAAGAAAGAATAAATACGTGAATAATAAACAATGCAAACCAATGTTAGTTTACCAAAAGTCAAACCAACTTAATGCCTTCTCTCATAACTGATTTTTTAGACAAAGCAAATTATATAATTCATTTTTTTTAAATATCAGCAAAGCATTTGTTCTACTGCTTCTAGAGAAAGGCTGTTACTTATGGAAGACAGATGAGAAAAAGAAATGTTGGGAGCTTACTAAAGAGAAAATTGTTATGGAAAGTACTTAAAATGGACATATCTGATACAGGGTGGTTAACTAGTGATGTTGCTGGCATATATAGTGTTTTTTTTTTATTAATAGCCTTGGCATAAAGAATAGAATGTATTGCTGCAATTTGCTAGCATCATTAAGTTGAAGGCCTCACACAGATGAATGATTAGAATATTGCACATTAAGGGCTAAATATATTGAGAGCACAAGTTCTCAAGAATGAAAAGAAAATGAAGAAGGTAAATTTATTTTGCTGTATGTGGGAACTTCTTAGTTGGAATTAAGTGAGAGGAGATGAACAATGCTGTATTAACTGATCACACATTGACCATACCTTACCTGCGTGATTTCAGAGTATAACAAAGTCTGAGGAGTTGATAGTCCATCTTATGCAAATAAAATTAATTGGATTCCTTAATCTTGCAAGACAAAACCTGAAAAGGAAAGCAATTGTTGTCTATTATGTGCATCAAAGGCATAAAATCAAAGGCAGTTAGCTCTTTAAACCAAGGCCAAATATCAGCACAAAAAGAAATGAGTACATACTGATAACAGATACATTAAGGAAGGAAATTAGAAAGTGATAAATGACCATCAGAACAATAGTATTTAGTAATATTAACTGTAACCATTTTTAAGATATAAATGGCTAAGTACAATGCAGTAGATGCCTGAAATAACAGGCACCTCTGTCAATGACAGAGGATAGTACAACCAATGACACAGAAGGTCTCTTTCAGTCCTCCAGTTCTGGAGGTGGGTTACTGTATTCAGCACGTTTGAACTAATATGTAAAGCTATTTAAAAATATAGGGTGTTCAGATCTTTGCATTGAACCAGGTTTCCCAAGCACATGCCAAAATAGAAACCACATCTCGGAGCACAGAAGTATTTTACTTTGCCTTTCTTTAATTTTTCAGTAGGCATTAGCATGTATACATTATCATTTTTATGTAGCTAATATTCTGAAGTACTCAGCTATGTATCATAAATCAAGCAAATTACTTGGAGTGTAGTAACACTGAAATGATTTGATTGACAATCATAGGATGCAAACAATAATTTAATTAGAAAAAAATGACAGAAAAATATTTATTGGCTAATAGGACAAAAGATATTGTGTTCTAAAAGTTAGCATATTACTATAGAATTTTGCAGTCCTAGATAGTGTAGATAGTCCTGAATCTGTCTAGCTATAAACAGAGAATTGTGGTCCTGTAGCTTTCACGCTAACTCAACAAAAGTTAGGGTCAACAGAACTCACACATATGGTATTTATAAAGTAAGTTTATTTTACTGCATGCGATCATATGCTTTTACTTTTGCTTAGACTTCCTATAACTCATGTATTCTTCCTTTTCAATTACTGAAGGTAATTTAATAATTCTGCCTTTAATACAAAGAACAGTTATTGCTCAAAAGCCAAACAATTGCTTTGGCAGCCTTAAAGCAGGGCATAATGGCTGAAGAAGTTAATCTGAAAATTTTACTGTGGGAACCATTTTCTGAACTTCATTTTGTGCCCTGTGGAAGACCAAAAGGTAAACTAAAACTTGTGTTGAATGTGATTAATGCTTAATTCTAGTAAATTTAAAATCCAGGTGCTCAACAGCTTTTGAACTATTGAGTATCCCCAATATTGGTCTTTCTAACTCATATACTAACAAAAGACTGTTTAAATTAATTTCTCAGAATATCGCCTAATACTTTTTCTGTATTAGCAGTAAAACAGATTTTCAGAGGTGTGTGGACTGTTGTGAAATATTAACTCATAAATATTTTGTATGCCAAAATAGCAACAGAAGACTCTTATTTGTTGACCATTCATTTATGGAGCAAGCAGGTTCTACCACGTCATATTAAAAGAGAAGAATCTTTTAGAGAATATTATAAAAAAAATTAAAAAAAAAAGACATACTCAAAATATTTCATGAAGACAGGTGAATGTAGCCAAAATTATGAATCATAAATCACGACTTCCATCATTGTATACAGTAGTTCTGTTTGCAGAATGCTTGAGACATGCACAATGAATGAAACATGTGAACTGAAGCCCCAGATGAGAAGAGATCCTTCACAAAAATTCATTTGCACTGTCATATCTAGGAAATTCACATTCATAGAAAACTTGTTGCACATGAGCAATGTCCTACAGTAACTGAATGCACATGTTAGTTTTCAGCTGTTCCTTTTGCTACCAGAAAGTTTCTGGTTTTGGTTTGTTCCTGCTGTTTTTAGAAATGGAATCCTTAAGGAAGGTCAGACCTTCAAGAACAGAAACCTGTCAAAGCAGGCCATGTGTGAGACAGCCTTGGCAATGCTTCTTAAGAGGATTTTGGCTCTACAAATGTGTGAGAGATTATGCAAAGGCAATGCAACATTTTAGAATTTACCTCAAATCTTCTCTTCAGCAGTTTGTTCCCAGCCATCGTAGCAGGTCACCTTCCATGCTATTCCTGTGTAACCCCTTGCAGTGATTAACTCTGTCTAGAAAATGTGCTCAGTATTTCCAGTGCCCTTGTTTGGAGATATCTGACTTCATGATACTGGAAAATTCCAGTATCACCTGCCAGATATAGCCATGAGATTTATCTCTACTCTAAGAAACAAAATGTTCTGTCTTTTCTTTATGGTGATTCAAAAGCTCATGATTGTTCCTGGTGCTTACTTTTTACTCAAGGGCAAAGAAACCCATCTTTCTTGACTACCTCATCATTCCTGACTTCTTTCTGTCTGATATTTTCACCTATTTTTTATTTTTTGTTATTCCATTGCCATTTAAACACATTGTATATGATTCAACTGCAATTCCATTATAATTTAGGCAATACAAAGTTTCTATGTTGACTTCTAGAAGAATGATTCTCAGTTATTTGCATGGCTGTCATTCGTGTTTTGTATTTTTTTTTTCCCACAGATATTTAGTTACAGCATGTAAACACACTCATAATCTTTTGTGGTGGATGAATTTATCACATGACACCTCATTGTTGAAGCATGTATCACAAACCCTTCCTTTTCTTGTTTATTCATTAAACTATCAGATTAATTATTTTAAATTTCATTCAAAGGGGAAAAAGCATGCTACCCTGTCCCCATGATCCTGAATACAATATATGTTCTGGATCACAATGAATTCAAGAGAGAATCATTCTTTCCAAAAGCGGTTCAGAACCTGTATGTGATTTCAGCAGAAGAGAATTTCTATGTACTAATAGAAACCTTTGTACATCTAATATCATGTATATAATGATGGGATCCATATGGCATAATGACAGCAGAAAGAGGGAAACTTTGAACTGAAGAACTAGCACAAAAAGGATTAGTGTTTCTTAGAATGGAAAAATCACCAAAAAAAAAAATCACAAGAAAATGAAAAGGCAGATGGTGTGGTTATCACTTAAAAAAAAACAAAATCCTGCTCCTAGTAAGAGCATCTAATTTAAAAACAAAAATAAAAAATCCTACCAGAGCCAGCAAACAGTAAACTAAGGCAAAGAATTGTGGGAGTTACGGCACTTGGCATCTCAAAAATAAGTGTCCTACATATGGCAGTGTCTGCAGATCTGCAACACAGACGGGCATGCTGCAAATTATGCAAAGAAAATAAAGTGCATACAGTCCCAGAAATTTAAATTGAAGCTGTAGTTATGGCACCAGAGGAGCCACCTATGCAAACTATGCCCAGTGCCAACACTGAAGATAAAAAGAGAAACTCAGTTACAGGTAAACCTCAGATAGAAAGCCAATGTTCCTGTCAGAAGATGTCTACTGTAATAATCAAGTATAAATCCAGGAAAGGGGGAAGAACAACCAGAACAACAACAGAAATCCAGAAATGCAACTACCAATATTCAGCTTAATTTATCTTTAGAATTGTCAGCCTAGGGATAGGGTGAAAACCTAATTATTTGGAACTGGACAAAATCCTAGACAGTATAACATAGAGGAAAATGATTATGCTGACATAAGAGAGAAATGGATGATCTAATACATATTTCCATCTTAATTTTCCATTTCTAACCCCTGTGATTTTATGCCTCCCAGATAGTGGAAACATTTTTTTCCTTTGTAGTATAGTAGTTGGAGTGAAAACTGTAAAACTCTGTTATTTCTATTAGGAGAGAACCAGAAATAATTTCCATTTTTCTCTTTCTATCAGTAAAGGCCTCTGATGTGGTTATTATTTCACAAGCGCAGGGCACGGCCACTGTCTGAAAGACCCAGGCAGCTGGGAACAAGGTGGAATTATGCTGGCTGTGTAAGCTTTTGGTAGGACTGTGATTTCTGCTTTTCCCTTTGCATATAGGGAAAAGGGAAGACTGGTGTAAAGGAGACTCCAAAATCCCAGCTGTGGCCCCTGTGGAACATGTGAAAGTCAGAAGCCGAGAACAGTCCTTCTGGAGCAGGGGGTTAGAGAGGAGGCAGCTTGAGACAGGGCTAAAATGTCTAACTCTGTGGACATTATAAAAGGTTCGGTCATCCCACAGCACCTATTATGGATGTCACTATAATTACAGCTCCCCCTCAAATTATACCAAGGACAAAAGCAGGAAAAGGCCCAACGGCTTAGCCATGGCTCCTTGCACATTCTCTGCAGACCTGTGAAACTCACCTTCATTCCTTGGAGGAATCTCATCTGCATGCCTTTTCTTCCATTATTTTTATCTCCAGTATTTGTAACATGGGCAAGGATGGTGTTTCACTATGTAGATGTCTCATGTGAAGTACAACTGGGTCCAAATTCTGAGCCAAGACCCCCAGGAAATCTTTATTATCCAAGAAAAATGTAATCTTAACTTCAGCATGTAAAAGAAAAGCACTCTTTTAGATGAAAACAGCCAAAACCAGAGTATTATTGTTTGTGAAATACTAAAGAGAACCTGGAAATCAGAGAATCTTTGTCCCAGAATTTCATCATAAATTTGAGAATTTCCTTTGAAAATTAAAAGGTATATGTCTTCTGCACAGTGGATTTGATAACTCTCTTTGTATTATATAATATTCACTACCCCATTGTTAATCAAGAACGGTTTATTGTTGGGTAATGCCACCTAAAATGCAAGGAAAACTCAGTGACAAATCTTTCACTAACTTATTTATTTTTAACCTTTATTGCAGGAAGTTAAAAACATGACAGATTTTATTCCTTCTTAAGGGGTGTTTAAAAATGTAATCAGTAGAAACTTCCACAGTCTATTATGAACACAAGTATTATAAAAACCCAAGGCATTCTTAGCTTATGATATGCTTTTATACAGCCTGACATACACATTTAATTCAGTTAGAAAATCATGAAAATATAAACATTTGCTCTTAATCTAACCTCCTATTTTGAAATACAATTTGCTGTTCTTCATTGACTCTACTTTTATCCAAATGTAATATTATATTCTAGTGGTGCAAACTTGGACTCAAATACAAATTATTGTTTCTTAATAATCTCTTTCTCTTAACATCTATCATTTTCTCTCGCTTATGTCACAATATATCTGGATTGTTCTTGTATTTGCCTCACAAATAAATGGTCTCTATCCTTTCACATTAAACCCTCCCTCTCAAACATGTTCCACAGTGCTACTGATCCCCTAAACACTTAGTGTTTCTATTCAGTTTCTTTGTGTTTATTCTACAAAGGACTAGGAGTACAAGTGCTGCCTCAATCTATGGACCCGCTATCAAATCTCGGAAATTAGATATACCTAAAGGACTGGACTAAAACCTTCCAAAACTCTGGGGAGGCCTTCTAGAAAAACAAAATTAGTGTCAGTTGCGTGTGGAGTGGAAGAAATGAATGGACTAACTTGCCATCTGAGTCAGTGATGCACAGGAATGCACAGATAGAGAGAGTGGATGTCTCGTGAACTTGAATGATGCTGAAACATGCGCTGCAGGGTCCTTTGTACAGATTGATGGTGACGGTCTGACCAGTCTCACTATTCAAATGCATAGATTAAGTGCATTTCCCCACCCTGTGGCACCCTACATGAGGAAAAACAAGGAATGCTTATTAATTCCACACTAAAGCAATCAGTAAATAAAACATAGAAAGATACCTTGGAAATAGTCCTTTAATAATTCGCCCTTTTTCTGGACCCATAAGTCTTGCATTGTCTGTGCAGTGACATAGCTGCAGTCAGAAGAAAAACAATGAATATCTCTGCTGAACTCATAAGCTGAGAGGTGAAAAGATAGGGACTGGAACCCTTTCAGTATCAGAAAATACTGAACCTGGGTTTCTTACCTTGTGAGAGAGTGCTTTGATACAAAAAGTACCATCGATGCCACACCTTTCTTCCATGATCTGAAATAAAAATAACAATGGAAGTAGAAGATATGTAGCACCCATAGCTATTATGCGTTTGTGGTCAGAGAGTATCTATTAAACTGAGTGCCTGTAGTCTCCACTTAAATATGGAATCCAAATTAGATTCTAATGGGACACAAGCTGTGAGCATATGCATGGACAAGAGCAAAAATGTAGACATGCAGAAAACGTTAAATTAAGATAACTAAATGTAGACCCCTCTAGTTCTGGTAGAAGCTGATTAGAGAATTTCATAAACATAATTTTTGGTTTAGGCCTCTCAGTACTGCTTGTGATCCTTTATTGGTCCCAGCCCTAAGCGTAGGCTTTCAGCAGGCGCTTTTTCTGGAATACCATGGAAAAAGCAACACTGTGTGTCTTGCAGTGTCATGTACCAGATTGAGACATGATGTGGCAATTTTCAATACATTACATTTATTGAAAAAATATGGAAAAAAGTATATGAGATATAAGTAGGAGGTATAAATATGGTAAAATAAGGTACATGTGTTCTCTAGAGGGTACAAATACGTTCCATCTCACTTACCTTTACATATCTAAAATTATACGACTAAATTTGAATTTATTGTAGTTTTCTTTGTAGTCGATGGAGAACAATGAAGGCATCCAGAAAGCCCATCTTTGCTCATGTTTGATATGTATTTTAGGATAAAATGAACCACCCTATGCAAGTGTCTTTTTCTTGCCTGTGATTTTTAAGTATGTTACCAGCTCAGACTTAAGCAATTCAAAGTTAAACTTCTCAGTTTGGGCAGAATAATCCAACCCTATATGTCAACCTGATGAAAGGAAAGGAGCAAAATCCCCCCCAAAGACATTTATTAATTGCTAAAAAAATCTTCAAGATGGTCCCAAACCAGTTCAGAAAAAAACATATTCTTAGCCAGCAGATCTTAGTTTCAAATAGTTCACACATCTGTGGTTTCAATTACATGCATATTGTTCTTTGTGGGATGCAATTTTGTTTAACTGCCAACAGTAACAAAAAAGCTATTTCAGCTGTGTCAGTGTGGAACAGCAATGTCATCTGAAATCTAGTGACCTATTAAATACAGGTGTTTGCACAGAGGTTGTCCGCCTCCCTCCCCGCATACACACTTCTTCTTCCCTGAACACTTTCCTGACTGTGTAACTTATGCAGAAAACATTCAATACAGCAGCTTTTTCTGTTCTGTTTTATTTTTAACTATGCCTTGTATCATTAACAAAGGTTCTGATTTTCTATTTTGTAGCCTTTTCTTAGTTCTTTGGAATATTCCACTGCAGAAATGTTTGGGATACTCACTGTATCCAGAAAATGGCAACAAAAGAGGAAATGGAGAACGTTAATGGATATCGTTTCCAAGGTAACAAAGCATCAGAGAATACAAGAAAGCCAAGCAGGATGTCATTTCTTTTCCCTAAGAAGACAGGGGAGTACAGGGAGTGGAGAAGCTAATGAATAAATGACTTAGGTAAATAACCAGCCACTTAAAAGATTATTTTATCAAAATTCTTGAAATTCTGTCACAGAGGTTGTTTTACCTCATTTTCAACCACCGCCTTAACTTTTTTCTTTTTCTTCTGTAGTGCTTCATATTGTGAAAGGAAAAGTGCCATTCACTGCTTACAATGTCATACTGAGCAATAAATGTTTTTTGTTCAAGACATTATCCATAGACATATTTTTTAATTTTTGAAACTAAATCCTTACTGAATAGGAAGGAGTTCCAGTATATTTAACTGGTGGGTGGTGGTGGTGAGAGAGGAAAAAAAGTCTATTACATCTTTCAGATACCTCTGATTCAAACAGAAGTTGAAATAATGTTTTCAGCCTAGATAAACAGGTTCATACATCAAGATTAATGCAGGTTTTGATGTTTTATTGTCAAATAGATATCATACTATGTCATCATATTACCCAGAAGTTTAGGGCTTAACAATTTCAGCACTCAGGTTTCCAGGTTTTGGAACAATAGTCAGATGTAACATTAGGGACCTGGGCTGGCTTGAGGTGCACAGTTAGGACAATGGTCTGCTCCCAGTCCTGAAGAAGGAAGAAGGAACTGAGATGAACAGTAAGATGCCAGTGAAAGAAGTGAGAAAATGACCAGATTTAAGGAAGTAAACCAAGTTGGAGATACATAAGAAAGTCCTGAATGAAAAAGAGGAGCAACAGTAGGCATGTCTAGGCTGCACTCTCAGTTTTAATGTGGTGTTTGCAAATGCTTTGACTAAAGACAAGTCTGGAGTGACTGACTGAGCAACAGATTAGATTTGACCTTTATAACTGAATTTTTGCCAGAAAGGCAAGTGACAGTTTTTTCTCCAGCCAACCTAAGGTTGGCTGAACAGTAATTTATGAAGTTTTTCTATTGCAGAAGAAAAACAACTGAACTGTATTTTTTGGAGGAAGTTTGAGTCATAAACAAGCTAACGTGGCATGGACCCAGCACAGACTACCGCAGACACTCAGCCTGGGAGCGGAGACCATCCCTTAAGAAATTTGTTTATTGCATTAATTTGTCTCATGGCAAAGGGAATTAGCGTGTGGTACAGTGCTGCTGGCAAACTCTGAACTGCAGGGAAGACAGCAGACAAAGGGCTTCAAAGTTGTATGATGATACTGGAATGACAAATGGGAGACCTTGGAGGGTTTTTTTCTGGAATAGAAATGCTGTGGAAGAGAAAATGGTGATGGAAGCTCTCTGAGATCCTGAACCAAAAGTATCAAACGAAAAAAATAAAGAATTTGGCCATGGCGAGACAAAGAAATGTGACTATCTCCAAAGTGCATCCACATTAACGTTTTAGAGGTACCCTTTTGAAGCCAGTCCCCCAATTGGCCACATCTACTGCATCTTCATTCACATTGCTGTGTGCGGTAGATACTCCATATATTAACAGTGGGAGGCAACATTCTCTGTCCTTTTCCATCTCTATAGAGAAAGAATATATAACTATTTCCCCATTTATACAGTGAATATTACAAAAAGGTTACTGGACAGCAAGTTGTCATTTGTTCATGAAGGTTATTCAACAGAAGTTGTTAACTGGGATTCTTTTTTTGCCTAAATTATTTTAAAATTACAGAAGGTTTTTCACTTTGCCAGTCTTGAATTCATGGAAATGGTAAGGTACATCTCCCCAGATCACCGGGGTTTGCAGTGGAAAAGTTTTAATAACCCCTTCCATTGCAAATACCAGGTTAATTTCATAGTTTAGGTCATCATTCCCCAGTTACACTTTAAAAAAACTTTAAGTTGATAAAGGCAGGAAAGATGAAGGGATGTGTACCTTGGGACAATATAGGAGAAGAAATGTATATTTCTTTCAGAATCTGTTAGACAACATTTTAACACTTCAGTCTTGCTTGTTTATAATGCCTATGTGTGTGTACTGTAACATAGATAAAAGCACATCATGACAGAACAGAAAAATGGGAAGTAAAGATTTTATGTTATTATCAGCGCATGTATTTAACAATGACTCATATACTTTTCATAACATATTTATTGCAGTGGATAAAGTTATCTTAACTCAATATAAGACTTTCTCTGAGAAAGTACGTTCAGTTTTTGGGAAATCATTTGGAAACCATTAACAAAGTGTTGAATACTGAATGGTTGAAACCCAATGAAAAGATGAACATAGATCATTTTATGAAGAATATTAGATATCAAGAGATTCAATAGAGTCAGTATGCATGCTCCAGAAGTTTTACATTAGGAAAAGGTCTAATGTTTTACCTTCAAATGGGAACTTTTTCAATATCTCAAAATTGTGGGATTTATTATGTCTATATATACCATAAGTACAAAGGTGGAGACAATATTTTCCTTATATGAGTAGACTGATGTATGCTATGAAGACTTGGAAAGAAGATTATTATGTTAAAGATGACTTTCAAAATAAAATTTAATTACTTTTAAAAAAAAGTTTTTGTGAGTTTATTTCCATAAAACAAAGAGATATTGGAATTTATTGAAGCCAACAATGAACATCGCTTAAATACACTGAACAGCTGAGGATATTAGAAAAAAACATATTTTATTAAAAATTACAGCAAAGTTGGTTTCTCTAAAATGTCCTGTGAAGCGTTGTTCTTCCCCCTTCCCCCCTTTTTTTTCCTCATGTTCTCATCACGACCCATTCTGCTCAGGGTTACTGACTTTTGATTACATTATCAAGTTCTTAAATAGAAGTCTGTGGAGAGTCAGTTTAAAAAACCTGGTGAATATCCAAACCAGTTACAAGTTATTTAGGGTGATACTAGAGCATCCACTTAACTTTTTTTTCATATTTAAACAAGAATACAAAATCTGACTTAGCAAGCTTGATAGACTTAATCATGTACTTCGATATTACTCTTGAAATGGAGTGTTTGATTTAGTTCTCTAGTAAAGAGAAATTGTCTTTTTGTACTACTGGTTCCAAACGCTGCCGTATTGGACTGGATAGTGAGCAGACTCACATTTCAAAAGATCCCCAGTTTGTACTGAGAGTGTACTGCTTACCCTGCACTCTCGTGTAAGTGTGTGAGACAACTACTGAGAGCGCAGTAATTGCTGTGTGTGTCTGGGTCTTCCATGGAAAGAGGTATGTGCTGCACAGTGCTTGATTCTGGTCTTTTAACCTTTCTCCTTCATTGTAAACATTTATTGTTGTGTAGGGAACAGTGAAAGGAAAGGAGCACTGGTGGGACAGAAGGCAGTGCTGGTTCTTGCTGCCCGTGGGCGTTCAGCAGATTTGGGCTGGCGTATTCGAAGGGGGTGAATTTCATGAGAGTAACTGGAGCAAAGAGTTCAGGTTTACACTAATATTCAGAGTTAACTTGCTTAAATTTACACAACCAATTAGAAGATTTGGGGGGTGGGGGGGAAGCTTTCTTAATTCAAAATACATGTTTAAAATCCGTACTTAAATCTCATAATAACGAGCAGATAGATAAAATAGAGATTGGCAACCCCTAATGGACATAAAGAGACGTAGTGTTTTAATGGGTAAACCAGATGCTAAAACAAGCAAATACAGAAAAAGAAAATTAATGAATTTTTTTTAAAACCATACATTGCTTTGCAGGATATTCTGTTCTGACTCAAACTCAGTGGAACAGCTCTAAATCCTCTCTTCTAAAAAACTGCAATGTTAACAAACAAATGCGTGGGAATAAAACATGATGAAATAAACAACGTACGAGGTCAATCCTTTTCAGTGGATTCACATAATTATTTAAATTGGAACAGTTTCAGATTAAGCCTTTGTAAACCCCAGAAAAACAGCACAGTTTGATAACTGGACTTCATCTTCACATTCAATGCTTTGCTGGCCAGCCTTAGCAAATCAATTTCATGAAACTTTTGTAGAAAGAGGGACTCAGCTATTCGGAGAATTTAAACAAAAACCAATGTTTCACTTTTAATACCTTGCTTCATTCAAGTATTGACATGAAGATTCAATTTAAAATGTCCAGTGGTGAATTTCTAGAAAAATTCTGGGCCTTTCCTACAGTGCCATACATGAAAGAACATTTACTGAAAGCAAATGGAGCTCATTCAAGCAGGACTGTTGTTTATCAGAGCTAAAAAAGCTTACTGGAGTTTCTGATACAAAATAGTTCCATCTCTGTGAATAATATGGTAAGTTTCCAGAATATTTGCAGAACTTCAAACAGTTCCATTTGCAGTAACCTGCTCAAGTTTTCTACATTTAAGCAGGAATAAAGCAAGTAGAAACAAATGCTATTTGTACATTGCCCATTTTTCTAAATAGTTATTTTCTTCTGTCTTTTGAAATGATTTAAATTTATTTTTAAATCTTCTGTTAACATACTACTATGATTATTTTCTGTAATGAGATACCACAAACATATATTGTAATCCTAGCAAATGCTTACATGACAGATACTTTGTTTATCATTAGATGGTTCAATGCTGGAAATACTATTTTGACTTTAACTGTTTTTTACAAAACTGAGATTGGCCAAAATGGCGACTTTCAAATACTGTGTTCATGATGGTATATGTTCACTTCACCTCTCCTTTGGGTGTCCATGTTGGTCTGGTTTTAATTTTTTTCCCCCACAACTGTAATAGACAGTTGTTGATTGTTAAGAAAGTGTTGTTTCAGACTGCAGTTTTATGGTGAATATAAGTAAAATTATAATAATTAGGAACCGTGAAAGTCCTCTTCCCAGGGTATAATTTTTCAGTTGATTTGAGGTATGGCAAATTAGGACCTCTCATTGATCTCGGTGTGACTAGAAATGCACTATGATTTGGGTAAACTTGACCAACTAACATGAGACTATCTTGTGCTTCTCTGAATTTATCCTATGTTGCATAATGTTCCTTGTAATTAATACTGTATCATCTTTCTCTGCTTTAACATCTTTCCTGAATAGAAAACACTATGGTAAGATACTGTAAACAATTAATCCACTCAGTTACTGACAGACATTGATGTCTTATTAGACATCAATTCTTTTTGATAAGAAAAATTTTTAGACTACTTGTCTTGGCTAATTTATATTGCCATTTGATACAATATTGACACCTGTTTGATTGGCACAGTATCTAATTAACTGGAGTTCTGCGATAACTGCCTACAATGCTTTTTATATGGCACATTGGTTAGTGCTCTTCAGACCTCTGATGTGATGACTGCTATGCTTGAAGTAACTAGAGCAGAAATTTAGTAAAAGTTCAATACAGAGCAGAGCAATTTAAAGCCAGATTGCACCGTAAGCTAAAAGAGTGTAAGCTCCCTTTGTGTGCAACTCAGACTGCCTGCTTTGAAGTGGAATCCTATCAAGAAAAGCCCTCGAGGCCTTGTCAACAGAGGAGATCAACTGTGGCCTGGTAGATTATTTAAAGGTCATTATTTTGGAAGGATTTTTCAACAGAATTCACACTGCCCTTTTGAGAGATACGCATTTTAAAGATTACTATTGAATGTTTCAAAACAAAGCAGCTCTTTAGTATTCAAATTTTGAGGTTTTTAATTTTAACTATCAGCTGCGTGACTATATGCAAACTGGGACAAAGAGGATATTGGACGCAATTGTTCAGAATGCCATAAACTGCAATGGGCAGAACACAGCTTGTCTGCAGGACAGCCAAGATGGACCGACTGCCTGCAAAGTTTGAAGAAATGGTACCAAACCCAGCTCTTCTCAAAACTCAAGAAAAAAAATATCTTGCAATTCTGCAGCATTCTCTGGGAATATTAAATTAAAAATGGTAAAAAAATGCCTTTCTGGAACTGGGCAATGAGAAAGTTTCCTGTTGAAAGAGAAATTAGTATGTTTGATGTTTTTTCTCCATAGATTTTTTAAATTGTTAATCAGTGTAAACAGGATTATTATTCTTTTTACATTGACAAAAGGTGGAACAAAACCCAACCTGACAGAAAGTTCTACAGTGATTACTATTCACCAGAGAGCCCAGGCACACAGGCAGCAAAGAGCTTATCAGCCACCTTTGAGTTCTGTCTTTCCCTCAGCAACTGTGTGTTCCTCTGGCATCTTTTCCCCTGGCATCCCACGCCCTAGAATCGTAAAGACATCCCAACTTTCAAAATTTACTAGTCACTTCAAATAGGATAAGCAGCTTTTGTTCAGCTGCTCTGCAACATAAAAAAAATTCTTCAGACAGGTACTGCTATAACCATGGACTACATTGTAGTCTTCTTTGGCATTCTCCATGCAGAAAACATAGAATAATTGATCAAAAAAATATTTTTAATAGCCATCTGTTAAAAGTCATCTGTAACCAACCCTTCAGTGTCCTGTGGGCAAGGATTTCCATGGTTAACCCTTTCCAGGAAGATTTAATGATGAGTTCTTATGTGAATAATGCACAAAATGCTTTTATTGCTCTCTCATAAAGTGCTCTTTTGAAACTACAATAATGTTAAGGAATAATATCTTCTCCAAAGTTATTGTTAATGAATCAGTCTCAATTGTATTTCTTTTTCTAAAATAAGTTTTAAAAGGTCAATAAGTCTTGAAGTCTTCTTGTAACACATTATTTTTAGCATGATACAATAGGAGTTTGGAAGGCAAACACTGAACATACTACTAAGAATACCTCTTTCTACTCTCTTAAAATATGGTGCTTTCAATTGTAGTTTCTGTAACACCTCTCCAGAAAACTGCCTCTCTTATCATAATATCACGATTGATTTATAAATATGATACCACAATTGAATTACAAATACGCAGCATTTTCATTTAAAATTAAAAAAGGTATTTACTGTGAGTATGGGCTGTGTACACAGCAATACGTGGCTGAATTAAAGAACACTGCAATGCTTATATTTGTGCTTCAGTTATACAGAACTCTCTTGGGATGTGGTACTGATCTACCTCTAGAGGTTAAACTGTCTCTGAATGAGATGCTTATTTCAAACTAGTCCAAATATTAACAATTCAGTTATTACTAAAAACTCTCAGAGGGATATTGGTAAATTGTAATCATAAAGAAACCTGTGGGAAAATCTTCGCCTTGAAAGCGAAAGATTGGATAGCACTACACAGTATAAAATACTGAGTGAACAACAGATTTCTTACTTGTTCCTAGCTGTCAAGCGCAACTTCAATCTTTTTAAAGCAAAACCAAACAAACTGCCTTTTGTATATGCCATCTTGCCTTTCAAGATTGATAATTTCTCTAGGACATAGTGGGAACATCATCTTAGAATAATCAATTTTTTGAAGGGAAATGTACTCAAAGTAATACAAACCCAATTTTTTTCGTACACTAGTATGAAAATACTTAATGAGTAGTCACAGGAGTTTGAAATGTTAGAATAAAGGCTGGCCCAATGAGAACAAGATGCTGAAATTCTAAGTTATCCAGTAAAATGAATGTATTTTCATGAACTATTTAAATAAGTATTGCAGTGAAAGCACTGCTTGTGGCTAATTGGATATAAATGGAAAATTGGTAGAAAGCTGGATGCATTGTTTTGAAGACGTTAATATTTTTAATATGATTGAAAAAATTTAATTATGCTAATGCAGCAAACCCTAAACCAGCTATGAATGTTTCTTTTGTCATGTATTCAAATGTGAATTATATTACTCAAATCCTATTCCACATGAGGAGAATGTAAAAATAGCATAACTTTGTTTGTACATAGATCATTGTTCTGTTTACAATTCAATGTCTGAAGCTTTGACATACTTTTCATAGTCAAGTAGCCTTTGTAATTTTATCTAAATATGTTTTTATTAAACTGAAGATTTTCTTTCAGTGAAATGAAGCTCCAGGACTGAACAGCCTGTCCCTCAACACCTGATTTCTTCTCCAGAAAAGATAAAACTGGAGGAATTTGCAGTACAAGGCTACGTCTCAGAGTATTTCGTCCACAACTTTGAATAGTTCATAAGGTAAATGGAGCACAGAAGGGAACACCTGCTTGGCAAAGTAAGTAGCAACATATTCATGCCTGAGCTTCAAGATCTGAACTAGAAAAGAGGCATCTAAGTGAGTCTGAAAATGTTGGTGTTGCTTTTAAAACTCCACACTGTTTAGGGTAATCCACCTGATTTTCTCATTTCCTAAGCCAGCCATATCACAACTGAGATCAACGGGGGCACTCTAGGAGAAGATAAGATGTTATTAGGAGGACTTCACCTATGAAGTCCTCCAATCGCTGTAATGCATGCCCTCCTTGGCCAGAATTCAGTCTAAACCAGCAAGGATTACTTCTGATTCTTATTACCTTTGGGCAGGTAGAAGCAAGGAAACATAGCTACCAGAATTTGATTCTCTGATTTAAAGAAAGACATACTCCTTCCCAGCCTCCCTACCTCCTTTCCCTCTTGTCTGTCCCCTGTTTTGAGATCAGTAGCTAACTCTTTCAAAAAACAGTTAGTAATGCAAAGTCCTGCTCTTGGAGTTTAAAATTTTCAGCTTGGAAAAAAGAAAGCAAGCAAAGATGATTCACAGCAAACAAGGTTTTTATGCTAATAAGAAGCAAAAAGCATACATGTTTACCTTATAAATTTACTATATGTATAACCATACGCATATATATAGTAGATGGACATAATTTTCACATACGTGTATACGTATGTACATATATTTATATATAGATGCACACACACACATATATGCACATGAAGTAATTGTTTACATGCTCCAGGGAAACATCAGTTTCCTTGGAAGATGAAAACAAAACAGTAAGGTTTTTCCTGAGTTAAAAGTATAATTCCAGTTCTGAGTGGCCTAGTTTGCTGATCCTAACTTACATTGATAAATAACAATATTGTGGTGCTGCCTGAAAAGTAATGTTGTGGTTTTAAACTAAGTATGCTTATGTAGACTTGAATGTTTTTTCTAAGTGAAAATAAATATTAAAATATCTGTGCCTGGATCTCTTGGATCTAAGCAATTGATAGAAGATTTTCCATTCCATAAGCTTCAGAGAAAGGAAGTAAAACATAACAAAACATATCAGGTACTCCAACATATAGCAGACTAGCTTCCTGGGAGTGTAGATTAATAAGAGATAATCTAATACATCCAGAAGTCATATATTAAGGTACATTTCCATGATTGACAAGAAAAAAAGTACATGATGTAAACTTTCTGTTTTATTCCCATAAATGCAAAAGAACAATTTGCTAATGTTTAACTGCTTTCTTTCAATAGATTTATTACGTGATAGAAATGTGAAGTAGACTGCAACCAAAATTTTCTATTGTTATATTAAGAATGTTAATAAAAGCAATGGTTTATTCATGGCAATTTCTTCAAGTGAACATTTATTAGAAAGGGTATAAAAAGCAATAGAGAGACAAGTAGAACTGATTAGATAATTGGTAAAAGAAAACTGTTATCCATTATATCCATGGTGGTACAGAAAATAAAGGCAAAAACCCTCAAAGGACTGAACAAAATGGAAGTTCATATACTGCACAAATAAACCAAAGCCCATAACAATCCTTCCATGCAGTTTATTTGGAGTTTTATTCTTTTTTAATTTTTCAAAATCTACTTGAGTTGCAAAAGCTTTGGAGTGCTTTTGCCTCAGAGTCTTTCCCTGGTGCATAGATTTTCAAGGCCAGAAGAGTTTCATCTATTAGGTTCTGCATGAAAGCACCTATACCAGTCTAGCAGCATCTATTTCCAAAAGCAAATCAATGAAAGATTTTGGAGCATTTTTAAATACGGCAGCAGAGTTCTGTCCTTGAAACATGTATGTTTGACATGGATAGTAACTTTCCCCCTGTTATATAACAAGTGTAACAAGCCCTGTTAAGTCGCCTTTTTTTTACTGTTGGATAAGATTTCTAGCGTTATCAGAGTAAAATGAATATCAAGAACATTTGTGTGAATCTAGTTGATGTTCTTAGTCTCAAGGTAAGCTAGCGTTTACTCTATACAACATATCAGAGCCAGTAGTTCTTGTGCCCTGTCTTGGTTTGCCTTTTGACTTCTTCTGATAAATTTATTTTCTTCTTCTATGTTATCTTCTGTGAGATTAACACATGTGGGTGTGAAACTCTCTGGAAATTATGCATCTTCAGACATGACATCAATGAAATCACTTCTATTGTCACAGCATATGGTGTCTTGCTGCTAGATAAATAGCAAGATATAAAACATAAATGTTGAGGTGAAGCCTAGGTGTTGATCCTGTGACAAAACTTCATTACAACAATTATTTTATGTTGGACTGTGATTGACGTTGGTGGGGTTTTCAGATTGAATGCATAGTGCTACAAGGAAATGACAGGCTTGGCAGCGTTATTGCCTTTCTGCTCTCTGGTTGGCTTAGGGAACAGATTAATGACATGCTTTGAGCTACCAGAAAACAATCGGAGATGTTTTGGCAGCTGAAAAGCTAATAATAATGTAATGGAATATTAATAAGATTTTTAATACGCAACAGTGGATTAACTTGCTACCAGGAAAAGTGAGGTTGGAAAATTTTTGTTTTATAAAACCCAGTGAAAGAAATGTAGATGGACAAATAAAAGAGCAGCTTTTCAGAGTTGTGCAGAGTAGCACATACTGTGCTTTTGATATATACTACATGTAAACTAGCTGCTAATAAAATGTTGATGCCACATAGACTCAGATCTGAATTCTTAACTATTTAATGACTGGGAACTTGCAGGGTGCAGAACCCCTACAGATCTGAAAAGAGTTAACAAGGCAAGCACTTTTTCATTTTTACTGAATCATTAATCAATTATTGTTGCTAATGATTTCATTAAAAATAATGGCTTCTAAGTTTTTCCAAATTACAGATGCTAGTGCGGTGAAATACACCATCATTCCTTCTCTTTGTGTCCTCTATTTGCATTTCCTTCTTCCTAGCTTTGACAACTTTGTCAACAAAACAGGCAAATTTTCATAGAGAGATAATTATAAGGCTGAGGGATACTCCTATGTAAGACATAAAACACCAAGCCTGCAGCCTAATTTTTCTATAGCAGTCAACATACGTACAAATGACACTGGCTTATACCTGCTGAGCAGCCATATTTACTTAGACAAAAATCCCAGAGATGTAAGTGTACATTTCCAGAAGACTGCTGCAGAATTTATGATAACCAACACAGACTGGATTAGTACAGCTGTACTTTATGACTGTGGGCTCTGATTGGATATTCACCCTCATTGCATTACCATTGCCTAGGACCTGAGTACAATACAGATTCATATAGATTAAATAACTTTCTGTTACACCTTAGTAGTTGTAAACGACTACAGACTTGCAATTTCCAATACAAATATGAGATGTTTGCAGTTTAATTGGCCAAATTCAATGACTTGCAAGCAATTTGCTAGGATTATGCCAAGAATGACGGAGGGGTAGCAACGTATTCTTAGTCCTAGAACTGAAGACTTAGACAGACTCTCCTAGATAACATGCTTTGTGGTTATTCTGAGTACATTTTGTGTCTTATTGAGAATGGAGCTTACAAAAGCTGACATATTTGGCCACATAATGGAAATGACAGGACAAAAGGGAAATACTGGTTGCATCCCTCTGTAGGGTAGCAATCAATATTTCCGAGCTGTATCTTTGAATTTTACTTTTTTTTTTTTATTTTGTCTTACCAGCTTGCCACTTTTACTATTAGATTGTCATCTTCCATGAATGCAAAATGCTAAAATGGATGAGTTGTTAGATATCTGTGTCAATACTTTTTTTGTTACTAGCATATCTATTGCTTTAGCACAATAACTGACAAATGAGGCATAGGATACTCAAGGCTTGGAAAAGCTATTACTGTGTTAGCATTGTTAGTTGAAGGTTCTGAGTGCCAGTTTTGAACTCTTCATATTGCCTTGAATAACTTTTAGCAAAAATGCTTGTATTATTTGCTTTTTATTTACGTCACTGTTTTCTTTTCACTGTTGTTTAGAGCAACAACTGGGACTACTTCTTGTACCCAATAACTGTTTGAAAAAAAAAAGAACATGCTGTGCATGGTGTACTGCCTACTATGTCCCCAAAACAATTCTAAAAATCAGTTTACTCTTTAATTTCTTATATCCAAATTATATTTGAAAATGTTTAATTCTTATAGTGTAAACCACATAATAACATCTGTTCAATTTATACTGCTGACCTTCTGATTGTAGGAAAAAAAAATTTACCTGTTAGCCTATAAACAAGGCTCGTAAAAGCTGATTGTATATTTTACTGAGGACGAAGCATCAGAGTCCACAAAGGCTTATTAGGTTTTTGTCACACTCATATGACATTACTCATAAAACAATTGTACAGATGGCTTTTGGGTGACATTTGGAGGTTAGGACAGTACAAGAAATAAAAGGAAGATATTTTTTCCTCATGAAACCACACATCTTGTGATTAACTAGTCTGTAGGCAGGCATCCGTGTATCTAATTATTGTGCATACTTCCTATTTAAGTGATCCTTTTTGTCCTGACAATTTTCCTCTCAACAAATTCTTTCCTTGTAGCTTCAGTTCAGCCTGATTAACTTCAGAACCTCGGTTAAAGAGGAAAAAAAATCTCTATTTCCTTTGCCAAAAGTTCAGACAATGTCTACATACATCTTTACCACATAGTAATGCCTTCTATATGCTATGAACTGCTGAAAAAGGAATACTGAAGGGTTAGCTGAATTTTGCTAAGACACATCACCAGTGAAGGGAACATACTAATCAGCGTTACTTCTTGTTGTGTGAATGAATTAAGTATATCGTGACATATCCTGAATGTTCATATAGAGCAGTAAGAAGTGTTAAGACAAGTTGCCCAATATCTGTTTTTTGAATGAAGAGGAGAAAAAAAATCAGTAAAGGATTTATTTCATTCTGATCTCCCACAGCTTTCCAGCACAGTCCAAGGCATGCATCACAGCAGGTATACAATTGGTTCAAGCTACATTTCCTCAACACCAGTGAGAAACCTGAAGTGGAATTGGCAGAGAAGGCGCTATAGACTCTGCAAAGAGTGAATTATTTGCAAGACTCTCCAGAGCATATGAGGCCTGGGAAGAAGCTCTGATTGACTCCAGATGAAATTACAGGGGGAAGGCAGGTATTCTGAGGCAGCTAAACCACACAGTGCAAGGTAAAACTGAAAGAAAAGAAATTATCTTCATATCCTCATATTTTTTTGTTTCTTTTAGTGAACAGAAAGAACTCCAGCTACAGGATACAGCTAGAAAGATAGACAGACAGTAGTTCATGCATTTTAGACACACACGGGCAAGTGTGTCATAACCATTTAGTGTAATTTGGTATACTTAAGAACTGTGCCAGATGTCTAGTTTGTATAGCGAAGACATTCCCATTGGGAGGAAGAAAAATAATTCTGGAACTTCTTAAATCCCATTAAAATTGCCTGTCACAACACTGCTTTTTCTGCCCATCTAGGGCAGGAATGACTTCTTTTTTAAGTTAAATAGCTTTTTAGTCTTGGACACTCTTTCTTAAGATCCTCATTCATGCTGGCCTGACCTTTCCCCAGTAACTTTGGTTACCTCCTTTTTCTCCTGCTTGGACATTAACCTGCCTATGACATGTCCTCTCAGTGTTTCCCTTGAGGTCCCAAACCTATAAGAAAATTTGGTTTATATCTAAGTCTACTTGGATTTGAAGTTATATAACTCCTAATTTCAGTATAGCTATTCAGACATACATTGAAGGTGAAAGAGGAATCACATTAAAATGTCCAAGTTTTTTTTCTTTCTCATTCTTTGTATAAACCCTAACTTTTCCTGTGATTTAAGCTCATGCAGAAGGATGAAGAGGCTACTGATATCTGATACTTACATGGAGTGCACATCCACATCACGCTGCATTTCAAAAATCTGACAGTTTCTTTCTTTACTAAACTTCCATCAGATCTTTTATCTTTTTAATTTCTATAATTTTGATTTCTGTCAGTTCCTTCTAGCTGACTATCTTGACCTGTATTTGCTTCAAGACCTCCTAGAACATAGAAGACACAAGTATTGAAATAATATTTTTGGAAGATCCAGACAATGTACACCCCATCCTAAGGCCTTTATTTCCCCAGCACACAAATTCAACATATTCATTTGCCTTTACTTTTAAGTCCTTTTTTTCATGTGTTCTTAGTCTTGTCTCATCCCTTTCTTGCTTTTTTAAGAGCCCATACTTCTGAATCCCTTTTATTCACAAATTAAACCTATTTGCCTTAACTGCACATAGATGGTAAACATAATTATTTCCCTGTAATGTGATATTTTTCTTTACACTTCCAAAGCAAAAAAGAAAATGTGTGCACATACATTAATATTCCAGTAGTGAAAATGAAGTGGTAATTCATTTTTAATAGATCCCACAGACTTTAGTTTTCAAAATTAAGAGGACCTCCTACCCATAGAAATGCTGGTTGAAAATCTCTTTATGTCATTTCAGCATGTTTGTTTGTTATAAAGCAATAATTCACTCAGGTAAATTACACTCCAGCTTTCACTTGTCATGAATATTAAAAGCGTAAAGCAGCACCAACACTGCAGAAAGCAGTCCCCATACTGATCTCACACTGGACTAAATCAAAGGAATGACTCCATCCTAGTGTAAAACTAGAATGAGAACCAGCCCATTAAAACTAAAGCTTTGTTTTGAATTTAATTTGTATTTAGCTTGAGCTAAGGCATTTAGCTTAGAAACAAATATAAACACCTTTTTTTTAATACTAACATATAAAAGATCTGTCTCCCAATGCAGGGATCCAATTTATAAACAGACAGTGCTTAGATCAATATTTCAAATTTAAATGCACTGAGAGATTCTTTTACAAATTATGGGCTCAGATATTATAAAGCGAACTAGTAAGGAGACACTAGGCTACTTTTATCCACTATTGGAGCAAGTATTAAAGAGCTCAGCTAAATCATTTCACTTTGAATACTAATCTGCTTAATGTTTAACTTGCTCTTTTGCAACCTAGCATATTTATATAACATCCAGGTGCCAGCTTCTGAGCAAACTGCCTATACATTTCAAGGTGATTTTTTAAACTAATTTTTTGTAACTGAGGCTGATGAGTCGAATATCTTTTTCAGCTTTAGCTCCTGAATGGAATGGAAGAAGGCTTTGCATTTACCTTAAGCACTTTATAACTTTGCAAAGGTATTACAGTGACCATCACTTCTGCATGAGCACCTGAATGAATTGTACTTATTATGTTTGCACATTCTAGAGAACATTGAAAATATATGAATTTCCAGCTGACTGGATTTCAAACTAATGGCACATGAGCCACATTCTTTTTACCTGGGACTAAGCTTATGTTATCTGTTCATAACAAGAACAGTACGTAGATTCCATAGACTGTAAAACAATTGAGCCATTCATTTTTATTCGGTTTTGTAAACTAATCTCTGAATTGATGTTTTCAATTGAATGTCTTCTGTTATGCAAAAAATATGCTTCACTTAATTAAGGCAAATGTTCCCCCAAAGTTTTCTTATAGCTATAAAGGGAAGACCAGACAAATAGCGAGAGAGGAGAGAACAGTGCAGCCAGCGGTCTAACCAGTCCACTGCAAGAACTGGTCTTTCATCTGCCTGCATCCAGAGAAGAGCATGACTCAGTTATGATCCAAAGGCTGAATTATCATAGCTGGAAGGTCCTGAGTTCATATGAACAATCCCAGCATTTCAAACTGTGCAATGAGATACTTTCAGGATTTGGATCTACAGAAGCTCAATTCACTCTAAGCCAAGATTGCTTTACATCAGTTCTCTCCCTCATGCCTGTAATGGCACTCACATGGTTCAGTGAACAGATCTAGCCCAAAACTAACATATATATTTTTTTCTGGAGTTAGTTTCCAGTTGAATCAACTTTCTGAACTACCTTCATTGAACAAACACTGCCCCCAAACTTATTAACTGTGCAATGTACAATAAATATTTTTATCTATTTAAAGCAATGTTGCCTTCAAGCTGTCAACAGATGGAGTTCACAAACTTGTTATATTCTCATTCTTTCTTTTCTCACCTAATGGTAGAGTCAGTGGTTGAGTCATTCAGAATAAAGTATAATTTCATGGGACTGAGACAGGCAATTTCTGGCCATTTAATCTTCAGAATATCTTCTCAGGTTGGTTTATTTCAGGGCAAGACTCTTCCTCATGCCTTAGAATTAATAGCTTCTTACTCCACGATTAGACTGACTGAAGTAAATGCTGTGAGTGGGTATGTATCATGTGCCACTGTATGTGTTCAGTATGCATTGGAAATCTACATCAAAAGTGGCATAAGTTTGACAAGTACTAAGAAAGTTACCCAAATTCAGGCTTGTGACTTGATGCTGTTTAACAAAAGCTTCATAATGCTCTGAACTGCCAAATATACTGCAATGGCTTTGGGGTTTATTACAATATATCATGCAGAGAATCTCCATAATCATATCTTTATGTCATGATGTATCATGTCAAAAATCCTAATGCAGTGTTTTCAGAAAATACTAATGACCCATCAAAGTGCATCAAGGTTTTAGTATATTTTGTTCTGTCTGTTCCTGGCTAGAAAAGTGCTACTGGGAAATACTTTCAAATATTTTAAAGAAACCATTTGCTTTTTCTAGATAATTATTAAAAGGAAATAAAGTCGGATTAAAGCCTGTCACCGCAATTAATGCAGCCTGCATAGGAAAACACTGCATATAGGCTAGGATTTTATGGAATACCCTATCCAATCTCCTTTACATTTCAACATTAAGGAGCCAAAATCCTTCTGGTAGGTTAAAAAAATAATCAGACATATTAGAACTCTTAGCTTTTGGGATCAAGAAATCTATGGAATTCTCCATCTTCTAATGTTGATAAAAATAAGTAAAAATATACTAATAAAGAAAACACAGGGAACAAACCCAGATGACTTACATATAAAACAGAAATCAAGAAACCCAGTAAGAGCCTGGAGTCTTTGTACTGGATGTTACATATATGGTTGTTCATCTAAGGACAGGATAAATTGCAGGTAGTTTGTGATGTTCCATGGCAAAATGTTATTTCTTGAAGCCAGTGCATGCAGCAGTAACAATTCTCTCTATAAAAAACCTTATTGTTTCTCAATCTTTTTATTATTATTCTAAAAAGGAATGAGATATTAGAATTTTTCAGATGTTCTTGGAAGTTCTTGCTTCCAATAAAAATTATACAATTTTATGTGATAGATTTGGTGTACTTAGGTTCATACCCAATATCAGAAATGATTTTTAAAATAGCCCAAAATGACCCATTAGATACAGAGATGCCTCAAAGAATTCAAGGGCTAGCATATGACTGAAGTGTAATAAGAGAACACAAAAAAAGTTGAATCATACAGGAGTTTAAAAAAGAAAAAGGAAAAATATAAAGTAGACTAATATGAAGGTATGTTTCGAGCTGAAGTGTAAAGAGGAGGACTTCAAATCAAACCAATAAAATTAAGAGTAATAATAAAAAAACGGGTAAATACCGTATGGTCACTACCTAAATTGTTGAAAGTATTATTTCAGTTCTATATTCATTAAGTGTCTGTCCTGGTTTCGGCTGGGATAAAGTTAATTGTCTTCCTAGTAGCTGGTACAGTGCTGTTTTCAGTTCAGTATGAGAAGAATGTTGATAACACCCTGATGTTTTCAGTTGTTGCTCAGTCGTATTTAGACTCAGTCAAGGACTTTT
>JAVKLA010000027.1:25344043-25355036 GCA_034782735.1 Sagittarius serpentarius | reverse complement strand
CCCACTGGGTGGGGGGGGAGCGAGTGAGCGGCTGCGTGGTGCTGTGTTGCTGGCTGGGGTTAAACCACGACAGTGTCTCATAGTATTAATAATAATCCTGTATACATAAGCATTCTAGTAGGGACATGGTGGAGGGTATTGATCCATCTTCAGTACTGGACAAATTGATTCATGCTGTAATAAAGAAAGAGCAATAATATTAGCAAAAACATGGAAAAATCTGATAAAGTAGAGAGGAATTATTACTATAGATACTGGAGGGGGTGGGGGGGTGGGTGGGACAGGAATCCTTGCACAGTTGTAAGGGTTATTTGGAGAAACTAATGAGCATGTAACTAAGAATGTTTTGGTTAACACAGCATACTTGGATTTAAAAAAATGCTGATAATTAACTGGCCCTGGATTTTTCCTGATTAAAATCAGTTTTAGTGTCTGACCACTAAAACACAGAACAGCAGACTCATTCAATTTGGAAGTGCAAAACTACAGGAAAGCATCAAAGGAAAACATTCACACTCTGCATCGTATCGTTACTATGGCTTGCCGCAATGATGAGTACCTTCGAAACTTATGCATGACATTATAAATCCAGAGTCTAAATTTTGAATGTATGTATTTCTTTATGAATAGTCTAAAAGCACAATTTTGTGACGGGAATGTTATTTTTAGTGAAGCAATTCCATCCATTACATTATGTATCTTTTCTATCTGAAGTACTTAAAATCGAGTGCAGCATTTAATTTGAATTGCTTTTATATAATTCAAATAGTAAGATAAATGTATAATCACTTATTTACTGTATGTTTGTATACATTAAATTTCATTTCATATGTTAGGCAGCAGCACATCTGGTTAGCTTCAGAGCATCTGGTAGAATTGATAAATGTTCAGTTGTACAAGATAGGATGCTCTTGGCTGACTCATTTTGTTTGCTGTTTTGTATTCATTCTGGCTATTCCAAATCTTCCATATGCTTTTCAGTGCAAGACATTAGAAAACAATAATAATTATACAATCAAAGAAAAAAAATCCTTTCTTCTAAGCACAGAATTCCTCAAGGAAATCATATTGGCCCAACAGTTAAACTATGCAATATTCATATTGATCTATGCAATTTAAGCACTGGATACCTAAAAACAGGTAGACACACAAACATGATATTAGAATGTAGTTTGCTGTGTATGCATATATTTCAAAAGGAATTATTGAAATAACATGAAAACAGGAAATCCTTTAAAAGTTTTACCATCTCTTTCTGACAATGTAATGACATTCTAGACAACTTATAGACTGTATTAGGAAGAATAAGATAAAAGCTTCTACCAGTCAGTTCAGAGTAGGGGGAGTCTGGAATATGGAAATGTGTGCAAACCTCCTCTCTCATGCAATTATATAGGCCAAGAGAGGAGGAAAGCTGAGCAACATGTTAAGACTGAACTGTAGTTGCTCATTAAGTTTTTAGCACATTTTTGAATAAGGAAAAGTCAGTGCAAAGAAGAAATTCTTTGTTAGTGCTGATTAGATCACAAATAGTGCATGGAGCACTTATGAAAGCAACAGAAAAAAGAACCTGAAAATATGCAGAAGAAATAGAATGGTCAATTAACTTCAGACAAAAGTTAACAAAAAATGTTAAAAAGTGGTTTCACTTAAAGGAGAATCTTAAATATAAAAACTACATAGAATTTAGGATTTGGCTTCTCTAAAAGCTTTATCTTTTAGCATATTTCAGCTCATTTGGCACCTGATGCTCAAAAAAATTGTCCAGGAACAAAATAGCAGAAAGTATTTCAAAGCAGGTTTGAAGTTCACTGGAATAAGTATTTGGCCAAAAAGCACTTATCAACTGGGCCTGCAGAAAGTCCAGGATAACTGGGCCCACATGCATTGATGTCACTCTAAAACAGTTATTTATTTCTGGTCATGAGCAATGGGATATACCTGACACTTACTAGCAACATGTATAAATACAACACTGTATAAAACGACCACTGCTTCTTGATGTGTAACAAGCTATAACCATAAATTTCAGTATTAATTGTGCATTTAATCTTTATCCCAAAATGCCATTTACTTCTGGGAGCAGTCAGTTTTAGTGCTCTCATTCAGTGCTGTCAGCTAGAGGAATTAAGAGGAAACCTGAATAATTGCCTAAGAGTTTACACATTTTATCATCATTAAGAAACACTTGCTACAGCAAGGAACCCTAATGGCTCTAACTAGCTCCTATGGGGAGGATCAAAGCCAGTTTAAACAGGACAGATCGCACAAAAAGAGACAAAGAGTGCAGAGGAACTCATGGTTGACTAGGAGAATACAAGTTGTTTTATTTCAGATAGAAAGGAAAACTACGTAAAAGTACAAGTACATTTTGTGGGCCTAAGCCAACTGTCCCTTAAGTCACACGAAAGCCATGTAGTTGTAGTCAAGATATTCCTGGATTAAAGGTAAAAACCTTCTCAGAGGCAAGATATGTTAGCTCAGGACCAATACCATGCTAATGCGGCCACATGGACATGTCCCAGAAAAATCAGCACGGGCAGAACAAGCTCACGTTTGCCATCCATGCACAACTCAGAGGTCCCACATTTGCTTGCAGTGAAATATGAGTTTATGAGATTGAATGTGCACGTATGGGAGGTTTTAAAAATACTTTCCACATCCCTCATTTGAACTGCTAAATGAAAGTGCTGATGGACAGCCTCTCAGGTCCCTGAAAGCGAAGCACAGGTGCACAGAAAGCTGCGGGGCTCTACGTGGTTGGTATACACAAGGAAGCACACTTGGGTCTGCTCTGTGAATAGCAGACTGACAGGATATTCCCCTGAGGTGTGTGATGGTAAGGCGGCTCTCCCTGGAGACTGCTGTCTCAGAAATTGTAAAGGATACAGCAGCGCAGCTGTCATGTAACTGTGGCAATGGCTTTCCGGGCAGGAGGCGTCCCTTGGAACACAGCTCCTGCAATTTATTTTTGTCAGCCAAATTACGCTAGAGTGTTGAGCTGCTGGAGTCCGTCCCAGGCTGAGCAAATATGAATGAAAGGTATGAGCACTGCAGCTGCAAAAGATTTTAAAATAATGTGATAAAGCATCACAGTTTCTTATGTCCTGCTGTTTTGAGGGAGACATCCCAGTAAGTCCTGCTAAACACAGTTCTTCATGCATGCACAAAGCTAAATCTTAAGACAGGGATCCATAAAAGCCAGATTGTTAATGGGCAAGATGTTTAAACCAGTTAGTATGAAATGCCAAATAAAAAGATAAGGCCTAAGTCTCCCCCTCCCTAGAAGAGAAATACCTTACCATGGACATTTGTCTCTGCAGAAAAGCTTCTCCTGGACTTTGGCAGTTAAGATAACTTTAAGTCATCCCATCCTCGTAAACTCCTGCAGTAAGAGGACACCGTGTTATTATGGCTAATACCTGCTTCCCCAGGCAAGTCGCCTCTACTGGCCTGCTAGGACTGAGGACAACACAGAGGACCTACACCCACAGCTCTTACTTCCAGATGAGTGCTCTGATCATAGGATAGCCTCACACAGTGTCTTGCTCGTTGTTATTGAAACTATCTCACCACACAGACAGTATAAAATATTCATTAAGCCAGAGAGAAGTGAAAAAAAGGAAGAGACGTGTATATGAGAGGGTGAGGCTTATACTCCAGTTCCCACTTCAGTAAGTATTTCAAAATTTCATGCCAAGTGAAATAGGCTCACTAGAAGAAATTGAAAGAGCTACCCTGAAAATGCCCTGTATCTTGGATACTCCCCAAGAAGCTAAGTGAAGATTTAAGTTCTTTTAGGCAGAGTGAAAAATTAAAATTGGACCTCGTGTTCAAGGTGACTGCTTTAACTGAAAAGCGCCTGCTTAGATGTGGTGATTCATTTTACTTACCCTTCCAGCACTCTGCGTCAGACCCAGAAAGGCTACGTGGAATTTGAAAAGTACCTTTAGGGGAAACAGAAAATTGAAAAACAGAACTGCTGAAAGTTTGAGCAAGTTAAATTTAAACTTCAGTGGTAGTATATACGTGATGACATGGAAGGTTTCAGCATAGCTGATGCATTGTTTCAGTACTTCTGTTTTAACTCTGGGTATTCAATATAAGCCAGAGGGGGGCTTCCTTTTTTTTTCTTGAACTATGGCTTGAAAAAAACCTAGCTGACAAGATTTTGGTCAAAGGTTATCAAGAGCTGCACACACAGACATTTGCTGGATGGTTTTGGTTTATAAACTCCAGATGTTTGGTATTTTAAATAATGTAGAAGTTGTTCTAAAGAGACATCAAAGAAAACTTAAGATAGTAGCATTCTCAGTGGCAGGAAATTGTAAAATAAGACACTGAACAAATACTTTGTGTGTACAATGTCAGAACAAATTAAGGGAATGAATGCATGTATCTGCTGGAATGTTTTATGTAACTGAAAGGTCAGGTCCATACAGTTAAAAATATCCAGAGCCCAGACTTGTGATTCTGTTTGTTGTACTTGTTTATTAATATTTTGTATTGCTTGTTGTTCTTCACAGTGTTTGTTTCACCTTGTAAAAGTATTATTATTTTTGTTATGTAATCATGGGACAGCTCTAGCTATCAGCCATGACTGAATAGAGTGGATCATTTAGGGCTTAAATTTTTAGTCTGGCTTCTCTTCCCCAGGACACTTTACACCACTAAATATTCCTGCTTCATCAGCTGTTTGCATGTAGAAACATCCATGTGCACTCAAATATATTCCATGTATCTCTCCCACTACTAATTCTGTCACAGAAAATATTCAACCTAGAGGGCTGTCTCAAAACTTTTGGGAAGAGCTACAAGCAAGAATTATAAGTAACCAGCAAAATATACCACAGCAAAAGATTCATGTCTTAGATTAGGCAATGTTTAAAAGTTTTGGCTACACAACCAAACCAGTAATAACATCCTAGCAGGGACACAGTTTACACAAGCAAAATAAATAAGTTAGTCCAATGACAAAAATAAGCTCTTTTTTAAAAAAATATCTGTAATATAGCACAAAGATTGGCATTATTCTCAGTACACAAATTTCATGAATTATGAAGTAAACACCAACCGTCTCTCACCAGCACTTCTTCTCAAAGAAAACAGAAAACATTGCTAGCAACATTTAGCCTGGAGCCACTCAAAGCACAGCCTTGCTCCCAGCTTTCCTTTGCTCCCAAGACAGGAAAGGAATTTGCTGTGGATAAATGTAACAGCCCTTCTGCTGTCTCCAAATACCCTGCCGGTGAAAATCCCTTCTCTCAGACCCCATCTCTGTGACTAGGCAGTGGATAATTTTTCCTTCTCACAAGTTAAGGTCCTAAATTCACGTTCTAATTTAAGAACTAATAAGGGAATAAAAACTTTACCAGGAAATTCAAAACTTAAAAGAAACTCTGAATTACCACTCCTTCACCCAAAACCTCTTTGCATTCATGAGGATGCATGCTGAGGTGAAGGGAAGAAAGCACCCACACCTGCTAGGTGTGAATGCTTCCTCTTACTAAAGTGAATCTGAATTCCCGTAAAGGAAAGGACTCGTAGTCCCACCATGGTCTCCTGTAGATGACTAACACAAGGCAGGGTCTTAGCATTAAGGGGCAATTCTCCCTCCATGGAGTGAATGCCTTCCTGAAGTTCAACATCAGACTTTGCCTCCAGGAGCACTTTGATGTTTAGTGCACATCTAGCAAGCCACTAGCCTTATTGCACTCATCAATGCTACTTAACACGCTTAAAATTCAGCACTTGCATTGCTAGGATTACCAACAGTATGTTTAAGGCAGAGCTTCCCTAGAGAAGGACATGTGCTCTGAGGAAACCCACGTTACATGTGAAGCTGAAACGCACTTGGTTTTTTTATTTTATGCACTGTTTTTACATTGCAATGTATTTTGAACATTTTCTTGTTTACATTAAAATAAGACCATGCTAAGGAGGGTTTACAAAACTGACAATAGGGCAAGTTTTTTCCAGTACAAGATTTGAAATAACAAAACTAGAACTTACTGCCAGGGCCCCACGGGCACTACCAGCCCTGACTGCCCCTACCCAGCCCCCCCAGGGCTCCCTGTGCCTTGTCCGTGGCTCAGGACCCCATGTCACCCCCCGGGACCATCAGTCCCTGCCCCAGTGATGCCGCAGCAAGGCCTGTCTCCAGCTCCCCACAGCCCTGCCCTGCTTGGCCATGGGCTCCTCTGAGGCAGGCCCACCCGCAGGCCCACATCCCAGCCCAGTCTCGGCCTGTCCCCATCCCCAGCGAAGTGCTCAAAGCCCAGGTATAGGGCTGCCCCACCTTCCCCCCGTCTGCCCTACTCCTGGCTGGGGTGCTAGGATGGGACAGGCTACCAGGCCCTTCCTTGCCACCCCCACAGGGAACCCCCTGTGCTTCCAGAGACCTCCCAGCAGTCACAGGCTCACGTGTTGACCTGACACCACCATCTCAATGTTGGTAACTGAAAAATATCAAAACTAAAACCTTCCAAGAAGTCTTTGTAATCCTCTACTGCTGCCTCCTCAGGTCAGCTATGGTCAGTGTATCCGCACATGGGTCAAGCTCATGGAAAAGTGGGGCAACTGGAAAATAATGTATTTTATTTACAAAGGACCCACTTCATGTACTAACTAAACTGGCAGTTACACAGACAAAACTGCATGTCTGCTGCTGGAGCCATCTTCAGTTTCCACAGGTGTCAGTGCTAGAATCAAGAAATTTCCACAGAAGACAGCCTTTGACTCATCCCTAAAAGCAAACAAGGCACTTTTACAAATGAGTAAAAGTCTAGGACTTTTAGACAGTCTAGGACTGAGGCATTTATTGCAGAGGATCACGTTTCAACATTGGCATCAACTGTTTCTCTGGACAGTTTCATTCTGCTCACTTCAATCGAGATATAGGTCCGTATATTAAAACCAAATAAGGAAATCCATCTGCTCTCCCACTATCACCAGGAGGCACCTGGAGTGCCAAGACATTCCCAGAGCCCTGAGGCTCCAGTCTTCCCCTCTCCCACCCACCCTACAGCTGCTCAAGTGAGACATGGCCCTTATCTGAGGTTTGCAGATGGCCCCTTTAGGTGTCAGTCTGGCCCTGTGAAGAGTAATTGCAAGAGCTGGAGGAGTATAGCAGAGTAATTACAGCAAGATATGAAGGAGCGAGATTTTAATAATTCATGAGATATACTTAAATTGCCAGATTTTAATTATATCTTTATCAGTTCTTTATTTAAACGTCCAGTGTAGCAGAGCAAGAGAGTAAGCTAACGTTTCCTGCTTTGGTATACTACTGGCAAATTTTTGCAAAATGTAATTCCTGTGTTGACTGTCAAAATGACTTTAAATTTCTGACTGGTACTTTAGAAATATTGTATAGGTGTATATTTACTTAAAGAGTTAAAATGCAAATCTCTGAGATTTTTAGAAAAAAATTATTGTTATAATAGTATTGATTACATTTTTATCTAACATTGTAGTGAATATAATGAAAAAAAGAACAAAGTATTTAAAGGTGAATTGCAAGGTTATTCTTCTAAACAGATTGATAGGCTTTGTATAACTTCCTGAATCATTAATTCAACACTGATACCATTTCTGTATTTTTTGAAGCAAGATTCTTGTACATTAGTTTTTCAGTTACTAACTGTTGGATCCTACAGTCAGGATTCACTTTCTGCACAGACCCAGACTTGACCTCACAGATGGCATGCAGAGTATCTCCCACACCCTGTATTTACATTTTCTGATCAACACAAACCATTGTAAAGATGTACGACTTATGGCAATTAATGATGAATTATTATAAAACTCTTTAATGAAGAACTGTAATTTAATTTATGCAAAAATTGGTGCCTTTGTTCAATGGTCCAGCATCACATTCTTTTCCAAATCAGCTGTATTAACATTTCCTTAAGTGTATCGCTATGACCATACTATTTAAATAACTCAAAGTCTTAAACTAAGGTGCTAAAGAAAGCAGTATGTTATAGGTAGGACTAAAAACTTGTAACAGTAAGGATTGTGGGGCTTTGGGACAGATTTCCTGGGGAGGCACTGAGCTTCACTGGAGACCTTTTTCAGGATGTTACCCAAACTTCTGTCAAGTTTAACATATGTATTCTCGATCCTGCCTTAAGGCAGGAGATTGGACCAGATAATATCCTGAAGTCCCTTCCAGCCATATTTTTTTCTATGATTCTATGTTATTATGCTTGTGATTGGTAATTCATTGTTTGAGATTCTTTTGTTCCAGTTTTGCCAGTTTAAACTTATTCAGATCTGAAACAAAGGGATAAAATTTCTCCTCCAACCTAGTCCAATTTGCTCAAGGCTGGTTCAATAATTTGAATTTTTATTTATTTCCCTGCCAACCGCCTCAGCAAAAACAAATTCCTTAAAGGGGACACACAAATCTTGGGGAATTAAGAAGTTTAGTAAGAATTTTTTGCATGCTTATTTATATCAGCCCTTTCTGCTCCTTTCACTTGTCTCATTTTCTTTCCCCTTTTCTCAGTTCTAGAAAACATGTAACTAGCCATCTCCAGGTATAAAACTTTTCTTCTGTATAGGTAAAACTTACTTCACTGCTTCTGAGACTAGTCTGCAGTCTTGGTTCCTCTGCGCTTAGTGCTGCCAGCTCTAGATCCTTAGTGGAACCTTTAAGGGTATAGCATGACTTCAACAGTGAGGAATCACAATCCAAGAGGTGTTTGGGGTTGGTGTTTGGTTTTTTTTTTCTTTTTTTCCCAAAGAGGTAACAGGGGTAAATTAAAAGAACAGGAATACAAAAAGAAAGGGAATGAAGCATTTCAAACGCGGCACAAACGAATCAATTTTACAGCGCCAGACACTGAAAGATAATAAATTGAGATAGGCTATTGAAAAGGTCAAAATAGGTAGGGCTGGAATATAACATAAAAGCTAGAGTTCCTTGATGGGAATCTGACAGGTTTCTCACTTGGCAAGATGGAGTCCTTGAAGGATTCAAAGTCTACCTGTTTCCTAGCTGCCACAGCAATGAGGGACAGCATTCAACCCCTCTAGTCAGGAGATAATGCAGACAGCACTAACTGAAGCAGCAAAATCTTCCTACTCACATGGTCCTCTTTTGTTACTCCAAATTCCCGAAGTATTTCCTAACTACAAAGGGTCTGTCTAGTCTTTATTAAAGTGTTTTGATGGAATTACACTTGCATGCCTAGCTGATTTTTTTTACATTTATCCTCATGTTCTAGCTTCCAAATGAGGTCCAAACAGCACTTCCAGTCTCCATTTCTAAAGGCACAGCAGAACCATATGTAAGTCCCGCCACACTTACGGGAGCTTTCATCTGGTTAAAAGTGTGTTCCTGAATAAAAGTCTAAGTTTCTTTTACAGGTCTACTCATGTGAATAAAACAGTAATTTCAGTCCATTTTTCTAAAAAACCCCAGTATTTTCTGAGCCAGCTGAAACTGGACAGCTAGATACATGAAGGAACTAAGAAGATGATGAGCAGTGACTTATGAAAAAGAACAACAACTTTTATACACATACAAATTTGAAAAAAGATATTCCAACAGAGTTTGAACACTTCTTGCGGACTGTTTTCTGATTTCTGAACAGAGGTTGTTCTGCTCTTGAATGTAACTCACACATTGAGAACAGAAAAGTTCAGATCTCCTGAATATTATTTGTGTCATGTGGCAGAGTCATAGCTGTGCTGACTGCTCCTCATCCCCGTGTAGCTAGAGGCTATGCCCACCCCAGCATTTAAGATGTGGATACTTAGCATTTTTTCCCAGGCTATATACTCGCTGACAGCCTAACTGGCTATTGTTGCTGAGTCTTTAAAAAAGAACATAAGAGAGGTTTGGGGTTGGTCCCCTGCCTTTTTGTCCTCTTGCAGTTGTCTGCTCCCTGTTTCTGTCAGCTAAGCAGTCCAGCTGTAAGCTTTTGCAATACTAATCACTACCCACACTTTACCCAAAGAACAACATCCCTGTTCCCACCCCTTCCCCGAAATAACAGGCTAAGGAAAAACATCGCAGACAACCAGGCAGTTTTTTTTCTTTTTTGCAAGAATAGGGTTTCTTGTGAGGTTTCCATCATTATGTGGTTTTGGCTGGCTCAGAGAGACCATGCAAAGAGAAGTGCTTCTCTCGCAATTTTAGGTCCAATGCAAGAGACAGCTAAAATACAAAAAGAAAACAAAAAAATGGCAACTGTTTTTCTCCAAAACTCAAATACAAGTTTAAAAGGTTGAACTACACTTTAACTTCATTAGAAACTCCTTTAATTCATTGAATCATAAACTGCAGACAGAACAATTAAAAGAAGGTGACAGAGGATTGATAATACATAGTTTAAAATAATCACCAATATTTGTGTCTGAACACTTTATTCCAGTCGAGCAGGACATTTATTTTTTTGTATATACACATACATTACATGTATTATTATAATTTATTATTATTATTGGTGGTTTACCATAAAAACCAGCAAGACTTGCCCAGTCAATCTGGTGTTAACCCTTTATCTCAATCCCTTGCAGATCTATGCCTTGGCCTCTCTCTTAATGGGTGATATCGATTAACCGTGCTCAAAGGACCTGTGTTCAAAGTCTACCCCACAGACAGTCCTGCATCCAGGCCCTCACACGTCATGAGAGTGGACTTATACCCATCAGTATATCCCATCTGCTCATGGGGAATACCAGAAGCTCCAGAGGGATCTGGACAAGTTTGAGAAGTGGGCCCGTATGAACCTCATGAGGTTCAGCAAGGCCAAGTGCAAGGTCTTGCACCTGGGTTGGGGCAACCCCCGGCATCAATACAGGCTGGGGGATGAAAGCCTTGAGAGCAGCCCTGCAGAGAAGGATGAAAAGCTGGACATGAGCCGGCAATGTGCGCTCGCAGCCCGGAAGGCCAACCAGGTCCGGGGCTGCATCAAGAGAAGCGTGGCCAGCAGGTCGAGGGAGGTGATTCTCCCCCTCTACTCCGCTCTGGTGAGACCCC
>JAVKLA010000027.1:25311424-25329708 GCA_034782735.1 Sagittarius serpentarius | reverse complement strand
ACTGTCTCCCATGGGAGGGACCCCACGCTGGAGCTGGGGAAGAGTGTGAGCTGTCCTGCCCCTGAGGAGGAAGGAGTTGCAGAGACAAGGTGTGATGAACCCCCATTCCCCGTCCCCCTGTGCCGCTCAGGGAGGAGATAGAGAACTCGGGAGTGTAGTTGTGCCCGGGAAGGAGGGAGGGGTGGGGGGAAGATGTTTTAAGATTTATTTTTTATTTTCTCATTATCCTGCTTTGATTTTGATTGGTAATAATTGAAACTGTTTTCCCCAAGTTTGTTTTGCCCTTAACAGTAACTGCTGAGTGATCTCATCTCAACCCATGAGCCTTTCATTATATTTTCTCTCCCCGGTCCAGCTGAGGAGGGGAGTGATAGAGCAGCTTTGGTGGGCACCTGGCATCCAGCCAGGGTCAACCCACCACAGCAGAACAGAATTTTGCCAAGCTCTCTCTTTGAAGTTAGGGAAGATTTTATTCTGTTGTGTTGATACTGACTCAGCTTTCCCCATCTGATGTAACTCTGTCACGTGTGCGGTAAAACGCTCAACACTTGTTTCCATTATAATGTCAAAAAGAAAGTAAGCTTAAAGGAGATTCAAATACAGGCAGACTAGGGTAAACGAGGTGTTTGCATGGTCTGGTTTTGGGCCCCAGAGGATTCTGGTAAGAGTTTTGGCTGTCTTCCACTGTTCAACTCTTTCCTCTCCTCTGGCAGAGCTGCAGCTTGCCCTCTCTTTCCATCCCGTGTGAAAAATGCTGTGGTAGAAAAGCCACCCCTCCACCATTTGACAATAGCAACAGTGGGTGTTACACTTGTGCATTTCTTAAAATTCGTCTTTGCTAAAGCGATATATATATACACATACATATATACAGAAAATTTTGCAATTCTTCACCAATTTTTGCTTTTCAAAATAATGTTTAATTAAAGAAGTTGAAGAAATAAGGTCCATAAATCTTTGTTCCAAAAGCTAGTCCTCACCATCTTCTTCCGCAGTAACTGTTTTTCAGTATTCAGCAGTTCAAGTCAGTGGGGACATCAGCTTCACAGCAAGAATGCTATTAATGACTTGTTTAACAATCATAAAGGAAAGCAGTCTCCCTGCAGGCAGTCTAGTAGATGTTGATTTGAAAAGGACATTATATCTACCTATATTCTATATTAATTTACGTATATTAAGTCTATATCCAATACTGGTAGAAATAGTGGGCAAATTTCATCCAGAATTAGTATATAATTCATACTCACCCCATCTTCAAGAAATGGAAATTAAACATCTACATTAAATGTCCCTTGTGTATGACAGGAGGACAGCAAGGACAGTTTAGAAAGATTAACTCTAGTTTAGTGGGACCTTCTGCTATAACAAGGGGAAAGGGAGAAAGGAGTCTTGCAGGAGGTGATTCAGGACACCTTAAAACACTCTCACTGGCTTGTCATCTTTGAATGGAGGCATAGTAACCTCTCAAGGAAAAAGATATCCTTTAGGGGATATTTTTAAAAGCTTTTTTGGTGGAAAAAAAACAAACAAAAAGCAATAAGAAGGCAAAAGCCTTCAAACTGATACAGATTCCTCTCTTAGAAAGGTGCTAATAGTCAGCTACATGCTTAGGAGAGAAGTGTTTATAGACGATGTATGTATTCCCTACATAGTTTTACAGATTTCTGGACTCAGCTGAAAAACCCAATAGTCTAAATGATGGTGAGCTGGAGAGTCTGTATTACTTTTTTGAGACACCAATTAATTGTTCAACTGAATGAGTTTCCGCCTAAAAGGACAGCTGCCCTAAATTACAGCTCATACTCATTGATGTCTCCTGGTGACAAAACCTAGCATTTGCTGTGTCCTGGTTTCAGCTGGGATAGAGTTAATTGGGGGGGGGGCGTGAGTGAGCGGCTGCATGGTGCTGAATTGCTGGCTGGGGTTAAACCACGACATGCTGTCAAGTTAAAAAAATAAAAAATGCCATCAAACAAACCTTGAACTATCAGAGATACTGTGCCCATACCTGTGGAGGATGTTATATACAGACCAGAGCTATTCCTATTTTCCAAACAACTCATCAGTCTCTTTCTACCTGACAAAACATTTAACCTGTGTTTTTTCACAATAGGTTCTAAAATAGGCAATTAGATGACACAATGTTTTCCTCAGGTTGATGCATTATGTACTAAGACACAATTGACCTTCAAGGCATGAGACATGCCAGAAAACAGTAGCTGTTCTTAAGCTGTTAAAATGCTGGAATGAACTCTGATACCAGAAAGGATGCTTTCAACCAGCTATCTTGTATCCGTAAGTAGATGACTGTGTTCCTTCCCTCCTACACTCGGTGAACTGAAAGTAGATACTTTACATTATGACTAAAGTTAAACTGGACTTCAGGGTCAACATAAGATTTATTTTTGCTGCTGGCAGCCTTTGAGGTGAGAACTGTACTTCTGGCTTTCTATTGAAAGGTTTTTAGATTGTATGCATAATGAAAGATATGGAGTAGAGTGAATGGTTTGGTTTTTTCACCATTGCTGTTATCTATTTTTAACTGTTATGTGGACATTTGCAAGACAGAGATACTGGTCTCTGTAAGGAATAACAACTGGAGGAAAGAGTCTGGTTAGACACATGCATTACAGTAGTCCTCTTAATAGAATATCAGTTTGGGGGAATATATTTTTAGTTTATGTTCCAGGTGATATGTTTTACCTATCATTAAATGGTATACAAGGCTGCTGGCTTTAGTCTCTACCCACTCCTACCTCTTCCTTCTCCCTATGAGTGGAGTGCTGATGGCAGTTTGTTTCACACCTCCAGCCCTTTGTTCGAGGGATGCAAGGATAGAAGTTAAGTAAGTTTGTCACTCCAAGCCTGCCTCTGTCTGTGAGTGTTTCTCACCAGTGTTGTAGCTTAGGACATCTTCTCTCTCTTCTTCCTCTGATGATGTATTAGATATTGAAAGGAAATCTTTAAAATGTGTGTTTGCTAACTAATGGTGGACTCTTTTTTTCCCCCTTCCTCTTAGATTATTCAATCTCCCTTTTATATTTTAGTGTGTGGGGAGGGGAATGTAGGCTTGTCATGAACATAATGCCCATATCAAAGGATTGTTTTCCTCTTCAAATTATTTTCTTTTCCTTGTATTTCATATAGACAAATACATGATTAATTGAACTAATTTGGAAAACAACTTCCTTCTACGTCCTCTAGAATACTACCTGAATTTCACTGTATTTGAGAACTTGAATTTTCTGCTATTTATATAAATGTCTTATTGTACGTTCATACCTCTGTGCATATGTAATTGCCAGAAATCTCCTGGGAGCCCTTTGTAGAAATTAGGCATTATGTCTCTGTATTGATATAATCATTATAGGATGGCACTCCTACTGCATCTCATTACTATGGACATTCCTTGGATGTTATATTGTGCTCATCCAAAGGAAATAAAATATAATCTATCTCAGAGAATCTATTCCATATAATTTTCATCATTTATAAAGAAGTTTAAACTAGATAATTGTATTGTATCAGGAAGGAATAAAGTTATCTTATGTGGAGTTATCAAGTCAGACAAACTTTCTGATCTGGCATTATAAATCAGACTGTGTTTCATTTCGTGGATTGTCATATCCCTGAGAAAATACATCTCATCCTCAAAGAGGTGAAACAAAAAGCTGAAAACTTCTGTGATCCCAATTAATCATTCTCAGCATGCTTCATATATCTATATATTGAACAAGCAGATATATTTTGACAAACAGGGAATGACCTACAATGAACAGCTAAGAGCAAGCTCTTCACATGCTTGTTTCTATAGCCTATTGTTCTGGTCAGTTGACACTATTCAAAACTATGCTGCAAGCTAAGAATCATACTGAAATCCTACACTTGTTTTATGTGCTTGTTTTTATTATCTGACAAAGAAGCATCCTGTTTCTTATTCATATACGCAGAGATACAGCAAAGAAGTGACAGCACCAAAGTGAAGTGCACAGACACTCAATCAGACTGAGTAAACTGCTTTAAAGGAGATAAATTCCTGGATTTGGGTTTTGATTTTTGTATAAACAATTTTCAATTATAAAATAAAGGGCAGAGTAAGTATTACGAGTTTAGAAAGTTATATTTTGAATGGCTAATTTTCTTCAAAATCAGAGACCTGCCAGATAAAAAGGTGTGAATCTTTTTGCATAGAAAACTATGTAATATCAGTGATTATACATAAGATTAGAATCTTTGTCAAATACTTACAAAATTACCTACCTTTTTTATTTCAGAATAGAAAAACAAGGGAGTTTCCATCTGCATAGTTTCTAGACATGTTATCTGTGCTCATATCATTGTTGTTTAACACAGAGATATTCAGATTTGATGACTGCTTTCACTGCATTGACAGTCTAGCACCATCAGTTCAGGTATTATATCCTGTTACTTTTTGCAAGGGATAAGAGTGTTAAAATGTATTATACAATATTTTAATGAATATTTGACTTTGTTGGGTGTAATAAAATAGCTCTGTTGTGGTTTTGTTCATGTTCTTTCTTATGAGTTCTCTGAAGGCATAGTAAAAAAAAGTGCCTTTATTTTCATACCAGGAAGTACAGACTTAAAACTTCAGCTATCTATAACATACCTTTTGTCGGGCCAGGGGCAGGGCAGGATGTGAACAAGATGTTATGAATTGGTGTTTGTAGTTGAAAAACATTAAGGTTCAACAACATAAAAAATGTGGTGATGCTATCTAAAAAATGGCCTGGCAAAAGACTGGATGTGCACAGAACCATCTGTTTTGAGCCCAAAAGGAATAATTTTGTACCAAATGGAGTCTTTATTTAGGCAGAAGTCCCATCAGCTGCAAAGGAATAAATTTAGACATAAGGCCTGATTTTGAAGTAGTTATTTCCAGTTGTACCTATTGCTTTGCAGCTGCATTTAATTACAAACACAGTTTGAAGAATTCTAGTCTAATTATCAGATTTCCAGAAAGAAACCTGATAGACAACAGCATAATACAAAATGGAGGTGCAACTTGTGGGCTGGACTTTCAATCATAAGATAGGTGGAGAGGGTTTTCATAAGCACCTTAAGTAAAAGCTTCTCCTAGGAACAAGTACAAAATGTCCAACCCCTACACTGAAAATCTATGATGACCCCAAGTTGATGTTAAGATCATGCTGAATTTAATGTGAATTAGACAGAACATTGCGCAAAATACAAAGAAAGGAACCATATATCCAGGAGGATTTTGTTTGGTTTGGTTTGTGTTTGTTGTTTGGTTTTTTTCTCAATAAAGGCTTGTTTTAAGGCTGGCATAAGCACTTTTGTTGTCATAACTCTCGTGTTGAACAATTAATCTGTGAAAAACTCATTCAAATGTTAGTTTAGTTTCTTTTAGGCCAACTGTTGGCAGAGCTGCAGAAGGAGGTGGTGGTTCTCACTCAAGAACAGACTCCTTCATTAAGCAGGCACCATACTATTGTGATAATATTGCCTTTTGAAATGCCTCTTCACAGAAAATGTTAGATTCATGATACTGGGAGGAATCCTGGAGCTGGTCCAAATGCACTTCCCTTCTTGACACCCCGCTCCTTTACTCATCTTGAAGCTGTGGAACTATCCTACCATGCATGTCTTTCCTTCAAAGCTGGTTGATTTATAGGCCAGCAGAGCAGGCACCATGCTACGTAGTAACCCAATAATTTCAAAATACAGATCTGTTCCTGAGGTGGGAGTGCCAACTTCAAACTGCTCATAGAGATAGCAGGAGGTCATAGACAAATTCCAGTCCATTTGCTGATAACAAGAATAATGCAATAACCAAGAAATTCTTGCTCATACTCTGACACCAGTCATACTCCTGATCTTCTGAAAAGTGATAACAATTCTTTTTTTTTGCTTGAGTTATAAGATCATTACATAAATCTGCATTCTTTGCGCAGTCATGTAAAGGTAATGTGGAACAACTTCTTTGTGAGGTTTCTCACACTGTTGCAGAGGACAAAATTACATCACTTCTCCACTGAGGTTTTCTGTAATTTCCCAACTCAGGAAGTCTTTGGAAGGATGGCATCATCTCCCTTTGGAAAAGTCAGAAGTAGGCAGTTTATCTGTCCTCTGCACCATCAGATGTACGCATAGAATAATTCTGTACAGTAAGGATGGTGGAGTATTGACCTTGGCCAGCAACCACGCACCCACATAGCCACTTGCGGACTCCCCTTACCCAGGGGCTGAGGGAAGAAAACAAGAAAAAAAGCAAGAAAACTCAAGGGTCAAGTTAAAGACAATTTAATAGATGAAGGAAAGAGGAAAAGGAAGCGAAACAAAGGAAATCACTCACCATCTCCCACAGGCAGACAGATGCCCAGCCATTCTCTGAACACTGCCTGCCTTGGAAGCCAGCCCACCACCCCACCCACCTTCTTCCCCTATCTGTTTTGTTGCTAATCATGACATTACATAGCACGGAATATCCCTTTGGCCAGTGTGGGTCAACTGTCCCAGCTGTGTCCCCTCCCAGTGTCTTGCCCACCCCTAGCCTACTTACTTGGGAGACAGAGTGGGAAAAAGAGAAAGCCCTGATGCTGCGCGAGCGTCGTTCAGCGACAGCCAAACCAAACCAACATTGGTATGTTAACAGCATTTTAGCCACAAATGCAAAACACAGTACCATATGGGCTACTACGAAGAAAGGTAACACAACCCCAGCCATACTCAGGGCAAGGATGCAGTTTCACATTACGTTCACATCATCTGAGCTACCTGACTACATCAGAGGACCGTATCTTATGCTCCCCTCTTTTGCTTTTCCAGGCCTAATGACATTTATTCCCAGCCTCTTCTTCATATCCGATATTCTGGCTGCATAAACCTGATCAGAGTGTGTGTTGTGTGAGTAAATATATATTTGGGTTCTTTCCTTTCGATCAGTTAGGTGACCTGCATATGAGACATGGGAAAAAGTAAGATCATCCCTTTTATTAACAATTGACAGCTGTATTGAATAGAGTGTAGGGTGAAACCACAGCTTATGTTGCCCTTTTTGAGTTGGCTGTCAAGAGTATATGGCTGAAAAGAGGTCGGGTCTGGTTAGGAAGGCTGTGGGGAGTAAGGGAATAAGCTGAAGAAAAATTCTCAAATAGACAGAACTAGAAGCAGTTAAAAACTAAAACATAAAACTGAGTGATCAAAACTATTTTATTCTTAGGAAATCGCTGACAAGACAGTGATTTGCAGGTTCTAAAGAACCTGTCTTCTGTGGTGCGCAGAAGTGTGCTTCATCTGAAAGGGTACCAAACCTGTGTTCTTTACCATTGTATTTAATAAAAGAATGACTTGGCTAATTCAAGTGCTTTGTTAGGAATTCAGAAAATTATTATCCCTGCTGCTTTTAATAATGTATTAGAATTGTTCTCAGGGTAACTAATGTTCAGAAAAAATATACAGATTGACTGTTTTTTTCTTCCACGGGGAAAAAAAAAGAAACCTAAATGGGTCATAGTGCAGGAAATAGAAGGAGTAGGAAGAAAAAGAAGATTGCCAAGCAGAAATAATTAACAGCTGCATGCTGGTTTACAGAAAAAACAGAGTGGGCGAGATGGTGAATCTGGGAGGGCTGCTGTGAGAATAAAGAGAACAGCGCAATGAGATGACTGCTGGCTTTCACTGCAGTCCCAAGCTTCTTACAGAACAATTTAACTTAAATAGCAGCGGTGTGATGTCTGTTCTGTTGATATTTGCCTTCTCTCACTGGTGGATTCCATTCATTTCTCTGTTTCACCAAACCAGGGATAATTTTTCCATAAAACAATACCTCTTGCACTATCCTGTCCTTTAGGAAGTGTCAAAGAAAATTAAAAGATAATTATACAAAATCTAATGTTTAGCTTTGTCTAAACAAGAGTAAAATCTGTGTTGTGTTACACTCTTTTTGATTGAATAAGCTCCAGTAAGCAGTATGGAAACTTGACTCTTCTTCCACTGCTAACGCTGAAGTATATTGGGACTAAGTCTATTGCAAATAGTGATGAAACACTGGTTTATAACTTGCATACTTGGGTGGAGAAGCAGACCTCGGAATTAATGATTTCATTAAGGACTCATACTGTAAGGAGCTCCTGATTTTTTAGAAAATATTTACAGCAAAGTTACTTTTATTCTGAAATTATTAATGTTTCAGATCCTGTACACTGAGAGACCCACTGGTTGATTCCTCTTCACAGGAAACTTTAGAACAAGCTGTTTCTATCCGCCATATTGGCTTGAATACGTCAGAGGGTCTGATGGGTTTCTTTTTTCCTTTTTTTCAGAAATGAATGCCTGAGAAATCCGATTCACCTTTCCTGACAAATTCTGGCCCATTTAACTGCCTTAATAGTATGATTTAGTGACTTAAATGGGCTGATGAAACTGCTGTAATTTAGGCTTTCATTTAACCTCAGTGCTAACCTTTCTCCTCAGTCCTTTTCAGCATCCTCAGTTTTGCTGTAGAAAGGGTTGCTTTGGGCTGAGGACTGACTACATCTCAGCATGCCCAGTTGAGCAAGCCTTCAGACTTCACCTTTTAGTATTGATTTTACCAGTAGGGACAGGAAACTACCTCAGCTTTTAGTATATCACAGTGGGGCTCTTAAACAGATGATGATTCCCAAGTGCAGCACACCCTCCACCATCTTGGTTTCTGACCTTGCAAATTTGGAATACCTTTGTATTCATGCCAATTTTTGTTTCACCACAAAATATGCCATTTGACAGAAGCAATAAAGAATTCTGTAAAGCAGGTTGAAATTCATTGTCTGCTGTAGCTACTTGCATACAACCAAACCAGTTAAATTTTTGTGTGTGTGTTAGGCACTGCAAGCTAATGCTTACCAGAACCAGAACTTTGATATTTGGGTCTTGCAGCCTTTATGGTTTGGGGTTTTTTTGGGGGGAGTGAAGGGTTTTTTTAACCTATTTACTTTTCTATCCACCTATTTTCATCTCTAGGGCATGCTTTCTTACTTTATTCATTTTCCATTATTAACTGAATTTTCCTTCTAGAATGCCTTTGATCTTCCTATTATGCACAGAGAAGGCTTTGTAGGATTGATTGATAATGTGAAGGTAAGAATTAATACAGGTTTCTTTTGAGGTAATGCTTTTCTTGCTCCAGTGTTTGTTATTGTTTTGGCTCCTTTTTGAGAGCATTAATAAATAACAAATCTAATAATAGTCCGTTCAATATCAGCAGGACATTTGATAAAATCTAACACTCTTCATCACAGAGGGGCATCCGGTCACTTTTAAACTGAGCACTGACAACAGTTATCACCAGATTAAACACAATATGTGGTGAGTTTTCACTAGATTTTGCATTGTATATCATACAGCTACAACTTTTATAAATAAAACAGAAGTTTAAGGATAGTTCTGGGGAAAGACAAAAGCATTCAGGTGGTGTAAACACTAATGAGATTTGAGTTTTACATTCAAAATGGAGACGACAGCAGGTTACTACTGACATTACGTCTGTAGGACTGTAATGTGGCAACGACACATTATAGGATAATATATGTATCTATGCAAATGTCAGTGACTGAGATAACTACTGCATAAACAAAATGAAGCTTTCTTCTTTTATCAAAGCTGCCTAAGACACATCCACATATTGATTTTTAATTATGTGAATGTTAAAGTTCTAGGTGTTGACCACTGTGCATTGTCCTAATTGCTGGGTTTATTCATTGCTATAATTAACACTGGTAAACAAACTGATAGCTTATTAGAATTTTTTCCTTTAGAAACAAAGGATATACTGATAATCCTTAGCCTCAGATAAAAATTTACTTGTTATAACTAAAGATCTATATTTACAAAACGTCATAATATTCCTTTTTAATATATTGCAGAACAATGGTAAGATGCTATAAAACAATGCCCTAATAATAAAACATTTTGTAGTACCTTGATACTCTGCCGTTCTCTTTGCCTTCCTCCTTTTATGAATTCATGGTTGACTTCTTCTTGAATGAATACAAAATAATTCTGATTACTCAATCTTTTCTTTGATTATTTAGTCTTTTAAGGTCTAATTTCAGTTACTACCTTATTTCATAATCCCTTCAAGACTGCATGATCTAATTTATATGCTCCTACACAAAATATATCACCACAAACTGTGAGAAATAAAATTTTATCAGATGATGAAACCATGTTAAATAACTATTCTCTATGAATAATTCAATTGATTACCTTGAGAGGCCACAATCAAAACCAGAAATATTTTCCTCCAAGAGCTTGAGACTTAATTTTTCTGTTTTGTTCTATATCTTTTTTAACTGCTAGTAATGGTAAAGCATCACTTTAAAATGCCTCAGCTGTATTTCTAAAACAAGTTGAGTGCAGACTGAATTTAAAAATTCCAGTATGCATATTAAATGAGACCATTAATTTAGTATTAGCCCAAACATTCATCTTGCTAACTCTCTTCTTATTTTGGGGTTCTGGTAATGTAATTGTTTCAGGCTTTGGATAAATTTCAGTACAAAAAGGATGAAATCTATGTCTAAAAGAACATAAAAGAAAAAAAATAAAATTATCAATCAGATATCATTGTAAGAGAATCAAAACAGGAGCTTCCATTGGGACCACTGCAGCATCTAAATCTTCATTCCAGGTAATCCTTGCTTCTTACATGGGGAGGACAATGGCAGCCAGGATGGTAATGTGGCGAACCTGATCCCCGTAAAGTTCACATCAGCTGACAGTAATTTCTTTGGATCTGATATCTGGTGGTGTTTTCAGGCGGCCCCATGGGTAGAGAGGGGAAGGGAGAGGCAAGGCCTCTCTGAAGCTCAAAAACTGTCCTTTTCATTGTACAGATAACCACAGTGGGCAGTAGCCAGAGCTGAGAGATGCAGAAAATACGTGAGTGGGAAGTAGAAGAATAAGGAGAGTGGTTTCAGCACAGGTGAAGTGTGCTAAGAGTCCTACGAACTACCTTTTTAACTCCACTGCAAGGAAAATTAGAGCTTATGCTCAAAAATTTGGTTTTGTGAACTTATCAAAGGCAATGAGAAGTCAGAGTAAAACAGGAATCAAGAATATGGAAACCGCAGGCTTTGGGTCCAACCTACTGTCCCCTTTCTCTTGCTCTAAATGTCAGCTTCCTGCAGCTTATGTCTATGCATGGAAGTAATTTCTATTGGCAATTCTGCTGAGATTTTACCCTTGAGAGGAATGGTTGAACAGTTCAGAAAAGACAACAGAACCTTGGCACACAGCTCAGTAATTGTGTCCTGTCTGAGTCACCAAAGGTTTGATAAGAGTACACTGAACACAGAGTGGCTTTGTGCCAGGCTATAAATATACTTTAGAATCATTTAAAACCATTCAGAATCCACCACTAAGTTTTACAAGGATGGATAGCAGAACAGCCTTTATTATAACATTATTTTCTCCTTGTCATAAAGTGCATAAGACAGAATATTCATATTCTTGCCTCTCAAAAGCATTAGAACGGTACGTTCCAGAAGTGGGTAAAATTACTTTTCCCTCATATGTTGCTACCTAAACTAAAATGCCTGATTAATCACTACTATCTTTCTTCTGGCATTAATTAAAAAAGTGATGAGAGGAAAGTGCAGAGAAAGGAATATTAATTTCAAGTAAAAAAATACTAATTTCAGGTAGAGATGCTGTTAGGGAGAAAAGTGGAAGAATTCTCGAATCCATTAAGTATCTGACATGTTAGTCACTGAAATTCTAAAGGTAATTGCCAGATAAAATTAAAGTGCTACCAGCAGTCTCTTTGAACATTTTCTACACAAAAAAAAAAAGGTGAAGTGTCAGCAGCAAAGATGAATATAAGTTCCTGTGTCAATCACTGGAAAAGATGAAACAGATGAGGAATGTAATTTAGATGGATTATATCCAAAATAGAATACTGAAATAAGTAAAGGCATTCATGTATGTTTGTTAAAATAAAAACAAAAAGAAATTTCCATATGCAAACAGGATAAAAGTACTATGAATACCCTCAAAAATGCTCCAGAGAAGGTCACATTGAAAACAATGATAGAAAGATCTAATATAGTCTTGCTTTTGTGACATTAATGTTGATGTTAACCACTAAAAAAAAGTATTGAGAATTTTTTTGAGCTTATGCTGATCTCACACACTATCTACTTTTTGTTTGTTTACTTTAACTGCTGCATCCCATTCTTATATTCACTGCCTGAACCCTTTTATTCCTTATCTCCTTAGCCTGTTCCCACCATATTGTAACTCCTAGTCACTTCCAAAACCTCCTTGTCAACATTCGAAGTCCTTTCTCTGTGACATGTCTTTGCCAGAGGACACTCTGTCATAATATTTATTAATAAACCACTGTTATATCTTTCTTTCCTCTAAAAGACATGGAATGTGTCAAAGCTTTCCAAGAAGTTTCTAGGTTTCACCATGACATACCCAGCTGAAATGGGAAAGGTTGCCTGTAACTCAGATCTCTTGTGAGACCTATTTATTTTTTCTTCAAGAATACGCATACTTTTTTTAAAATAGTCTAGCCAAATAAAAGGAAGAGACCCACTTGTAGAGATTTAGAGCTATAAAACAAAGATTAATGGCTTGGAAGTTAGAATTTAGATCAGACATCAGGAAGAGGGTTTTAACAGTGAACATCACTGAATAATAGAATAAATTACCTAGAGAGGTGCTGCAGTCTAATGACTTCACTGAGCAGGTGAGATTAAGCATGCTTGTGGGAAAAGAGAACAGGAAAACTCTTTGTAAATGATTTGCTGGATGAAATGTCCAGATTGTTTTCAGCCCAAAAGTTTAAGGCTATGATTCAGTCAAGCTCACTGAAGGTAACACAAGTTTTGCAGAAAATTTAAAAAGAAGTGAGACAAAGTTCATATTTTCTTCATGGATTTTTCACCTTCCTCTTATACCTCTTGCATCTCTTACTAGCAGAATGACATTATTAATGTTTTGTTGGAATGCCATGTACGAAAGAAAAACAAAATGATGTTAACTTAAGAGAAATGGCAGAAAGATTTCCATACTCAAAATGTTATAAAACACTATTTGTCTAACTACTGTGGAAGATACTTTGCAAAGTCTAACCATGGCTCAGGGTTCACTACTAAGCTGAAAAAAGATCCAAAATCTTAGATTTTAAACTCTCTAGATCAGAAAATCACTTTACTTTCTTGCTGTTTTAAATTTGTTCTAACAATAGTTGCAAAGTAGCACATGAAACTCCAGCCACCCATATGAGAGTATTCTTGTAACATACCTATTCATAGGCACTAAAATGATTTACTGTAGAGAAGTTATCTGCTTGTTCACAGTCTTCAACTAAAATGACTGTTCATATTTCAGTAGTCATTGACAGTTAATGGCACTTCTATTATTTGTTTATTTTTGTTTTAATGGTTAACTAAACAAATCTGATTCTATCAATTTCTTGCACACCTTATCATTGCACTCTTTTTCTGTGTTTTATCCCTTTACTTAGATTAAAAGCTAATAGAAGACAGCAAATTTATACCTTTCTGCATAATTATGCAGTACAGAATACAATCTGGTTGTAATCCTGATGTGCTTTTACTTGCTACTGCATTAACATTAGGAGGGTTTTCAAAAGGTTTAATATGTAATTCTGAGGTTGGAAGACCACTTTCTGTCCCTGATACTTTAATGGAAAACTGCAACTTTGCCTCTGAGGTCAGAATCAGGCAGGTTCTTTTTAGATATATCCAGGCTTTAAAACTAAGATGATCTACATTTTCCTAGAAAACTTCTCAGCTCAACACGTCTTTCCAGGAAATATCTGAACTGCTAGAAAACTTATTCTGTTTTCCTTAGCCTAATTGTGTCAGTTTGGAGCCCAAAATAAACATAACCCAGTCATAAACCTCCACTCACACAGCACTCCTGATAATCAACTTGCAAATCTCTAGAGTAAAATGCAGAAAAAAAAATTCAAATCGTTTTACAGATCCGTAGACAGAGAGATCCCTGTTGGCTCCACATCTGAAAAAAATAAAAAAAAGGCAAGTTTGTTCTTCCAAAGTCAATGTTAATATATGCATGTAGAAGAGGAGCCAAGTTTTGTTGTTTGTTTTTTTTTTAAAAGAGAACAGTGTACAAAGAATTCACTGTTTCTGGCGAATCCCTTCACCTCTACAGAAAGATCCACAATCATAAATGTGGAATACAAATCAATGAATCCTTGGATTCTATAGGAAGACTAAATTTCAGGAGACATGAGAAATACAGGGAGCCTGCCAACATTTTAATGTCTTCATATGAAACTTGGAAATATTTTGTTGATCTCTGGGCAATTTAGTTATACAAATGTTAATAGTTAACATTTTTCTTCTCCATTTATGTGATATCAATGAAAGGCTATCTCTGATCTCAACACTATTGATAAAATATTCCTTCTGAAGAAATATATAAATAGGTAAGTATCATTAGCAGCTAAATTTGGTATTCCAATGCAAGTATAATAGTCATTGCAGTCCAGAGGCGACAAATGTGAAAGGTTATCCTTGTTTTCTTCTCTTATCAGAACATACTGCACATTTTCAGAGAGTGTTATCTACTGTCATCAGGGTAGGGCAACATCAGCTGACCCTTTTCCTCTTGCCAGATTGAGCCTAATCAATCCAGTCCAGCTGGTACCATATAAGACTAAAAGATAACAGCAGCAATACCAAAATATGACTTTGCTCCTCTAGTTAACTCTCAGTGGAACTATCCTCTCCACATTCAGTAGTTTGCCCTTGAGAAACACTTCAGTACTGTTAGCAGAAAACAATAATGCTCTCTCTATTAACCACTTACAGTGTTTCCAAGTGGAAAAATAGTAAGTCTAACAAGGAATCATGTAAATGAGCAGTATCTGCTATCCTGGTAAAAGCAACACAAATATAACAAAGAAATTACAAGCCTATGTCATATAGAGGAACTTTTAGCGCATAAAGATGGTCCTCCTTTCTCACAGTACTTTGGGAGAGAACAGTTACCCAAGGGATACTGTGCTATGACAAAGTAAGTTTATTTTCTGTACTTAGCTAAGACTAATATTCTTCTTTCCTTTTTTCCATTGGTTCTTAAACTGTATCTTCAAAGGCCGTTCTTTTCTACCTTTTCTTTTAGCAAGAATTGACTGGAATGCTGGGTACTTAACATTATATCAGATTATGGTGTACTTTTTTTTTGTGTCTGCTGGTGTTCAGCTATGTCCTGTATTTTCTCTTGTACCTTTTGAGAGAATAGAAATTTTAGATCTGCATACTCTGCCTGTATTTTCTGTCTGTAACTGAAATAACATGACAGTTTTCTCAGTGAATCTGAAAGAAACTGTCTAACAAATGATTTCCAGGGTTTTTCTTCTAGGTCAGCAGTTTGCAAACAGTCTTTCAAATTTGATTAAAATGTTTTACTTCCCCAGAGGTCTGTGGATCATAAAAGGAAGAACATCTGTACTTAATGCTTTTTTCCCTTCAGAAAATTCTTCAAGTACATGTGAAAAAACAAGAACCTCTGCTAGTGACCAGGTAGGTCTGGAAGCAAAGCTGGGGGCTGCCTGACTTCTGTAACAGCTCCTACAACATGAGTGGCAGATATCACAAAGTCTATTGAGATCACCATGCCTGCATAAAATATGGTATTGAGATACAAGTTCCCAAACCTCTGCTGAACACAAAAGCAAAGTAACTTAAATTGATGTTTTCTGAGAACAGGTGACCAGAAAAAGAAGCTGTAGTCACAGAAAAAAAAAAAAAAATCTAAATTGATTTGAAGGTAGTATTTAAATGCATCACTTTCATTTTCTTTGCAGCTTGTGGTCTCATTCAGTGTATTTCATCAGTCCCCTGCACTGAGCATCACTCTCTGAAGCAGGAATATAGAAGCATGAAAACAAAGTATAGAAGCATGAATATAGAAGCTATGCCTCAGTATGAAAGACACCTCTGCCCTATGCACTCCATGATCATGTAACTTGGATTATGGCAATCTTTGTTTAATATTCTCTGTAAACCAAAACCATAAGTAACTTACTTCTTCATTTCCAAAGCAAGGAAAGCTTTGGGCAAGGAAAAAACATGGGTTTAAATGTGCATTTTTTGAGGTTTTTTTTTTAGTATTTTAAAGCAGTAACGGAAGGCAGCTTTGCTATGGGACTAAACAGGGTCAATAGAAGATGCTGGGAACACTCCATGTTCTAAAAAAACCTCCATGGTGCAATTCACAATCCATGGACTTTAGAAAAAGACCCAGCATACCCCCAAATATAATGATCCTGAACATGAATAATTCCTTAGGGAATGGTACGGAAACTGAGGCAGGAAAATATAGCTAGGCTTTGTTATATTTTGTTTTTGTTATGTCTGTCTATGTTTTCAGATAAGAAGATAAAAAAAGGTGTTATCAAAACTTTTACAAAGTCTGGGTATTAAATAAGTACAAAATACATTGGATGTCCTTGGAAAAAAAAAAAAAGGTGGTAAACCAGAATAGGGAGATCCTTGAGGACACAGGAGAGCTGAAGTACATGTGGCTGCTGAGGTAAAAGACGATCTAGTTCAGACAGCATAAGTTTTATAGTCAGACAATTGGATTGGTAGTCCCATAGATAAAAGTCCCATAGATAAAAGGAGTGTAAGACACAAGGTTTGTACTTCTAGTGTGATCCTACAGGTCCAGTTTTTTTCATCTTAGAAAGCCAAGGGCACACAAAGGTTGAAGAGCTGGATCTCATCACAGCAATCTGATTAATGTCTAACAGGAAAATCACCCACATCTCCAATGTGGAGAAACATCCTCTTTCACCTTACTTTGCTTTTCAATGCAGCCAGTCACAATGAAAAAAAAAAATCCTACTGACCTGCTGTGAATGTGTTCAAGAAATATTATGGTTTACATACTCTAACAAGAGAACAGGAAAAAAAGAACTGCTTCAAAACTGAGGTGGAACTTCTGCAATTTAGATCCTTACAAACATATTACTTAAAGTCTCTTGTTTTCAGTGTAATCAAGCAGCTGAGCACAAGAACTGCTTTTCAACTTCAATGCTGAATATATAAGCTGTTCACTGAGAAACCTGGAAGTAAGCATGTTTGGTCAAAACCGACTTAAGGAAACTAATTTGTTTCCTTGATGTAGTGTATTGGGGCTTTGCTCCACGGCTGCAATAACCACATGGCAAAACAGCTTATGTCAACAAGCTGAGGTGAACTGCTGTGACCTACATTGAAGACAATATTTCTGATTTCTGCGGAATACATTAATTCAGATTTTATCTGTTCAATCATAATAGGCCTGCCTGAATGACCCCTGCACTACTGGATACAGTAAGAACAGGACTGGACATACAGGGTGGGTATAGTCATAGATCTAAACTAAAATAAATTGAAACATAGTCTTCCCTCTCCCCTTGCCATATTATGATCTGTTCTTAAACATACGGATTTTAATAGAGGTAAGAACTGAATTCCTTTTACTCCTGTCTTTGCTGACATTCTTGTCTGGTAATTGCACCACTAACAAATTAAGCATTTGAACATGTTCTGTACTCCCAGGAGTAATTATTTTAGCCATTCGCATACCCAGACTCAGTACAGTACACAACAAGCACAGCTTTCTGTCAGGTTACTTCTGATGTGGAATGCAATCATTTACGGATGCATAACACGCTTCTTTTCTTGACAAACTGAGCCTGAATAATTAAACTGTATGTATCATTTTACCCTCACATAATGTAGCAACATATTGGTTAGCAGATACCTGAGCACACTGGTAATGTAATACTGTATGTACTTTGACCAAAAGCTTTTTTTTAAATAGCTGAAATCACAGTGGAATAGGTAGTTATTAAGGAGGAGAAATCAATAAATGATGTCTTTAAATGGCATTAAATGTATAGTTTCTGTACATCAGTGGCATTGTTGAAAGCGTAGTTTTTAAGCCTAGCAAACCACGTCTGGAAGATTCATCAGGTTCACCAGGTTCACCAGGTTATCACAGAAAACCGGAAGGATCAGTAAATGGTATTGCACAGAGAAACATAACATCCAGGGCCAGTAGTTTGAAGATGTACAGATCCTGAAGGCTGATTCCTGCAATACCTAAGCTGCGTGGATCTTCCCACTGGACTTACAATACTTTTGTAAGACTGCTCATATCATAGAATCATAGAATTATAGAATTGCCTAGATTGGAAAAGACCTATAAGATCATCTAGTCCAATTGTTAACCTAGCACTGACAAGTCCACCACTAAACCATGTC
>JAVKLA010000027.1:25300348-25310770 GCA_034782735.1 Sagittarius serpentarius | reverse complement strand
GGTTAGTCAAGCAGGACCTGCCTTTTGTAAACCCGTGCTGACTGGGCCCGATCATCCGGTTGTCCTGGGCGTACTGCATGATGGTGCTCAGGATGATCTGCTCCATCAGCTTCTTAACACATTAGTTCAGCCCCCTTGGATTTTTTTTCTTTTTTTTTATCCAGTCCTTGTATAATGTAAAAGTCATAAGAAGTTCTGGAAATGGAGATCTGGACCTCAAAGGTACTTCTATATTAATAATTAAATCTATCTGAGACCACACTCAGGCACCGTTTAATTTACTAGTATATATGTAGCCTAGGAGTCTTCTCCTCGCCAGCTGAACATCCTAAACCCCTAGCTATGGTTTTAGGATTTCTTGCTTGCCTCTGAATGAAACCTTGTATTCCTGTATGCCACACAAACTGTATTCAGGAAGAGAGAAAGCAAACACTCCGATAAAGAATACCTTTTTGCCTGATGACTAAGAGTATTTGCCCAGGACCTGAGCTACTATGCAGTTACACTTATGTTGTACAAAGAATCATGAATACAGTTTCTCTGAAGCTCTGAATCTCATTTAACAGTGGCACCTAACTGAAATAGCTGCTCAGGTCCTGATGAAAGCTAGAATTTAACTCTTTTCTTTCCCAGTTCTATCAGTTGGTTTACATTTCCCATTGCCCAGCATGTTAACAGTCATTAATGCCCTCCACATGAGATTAAGGCACTCAGCATAATCTGAAGACTTTGCAGTTTTGAACATCTCAATAACCATGTTTATTTTTCAGCCTGGTTTCAAGGCCTAAAATGAGGTTAATAGATTCCTCTCTGAAGGATAAGAAACCAAGAAGCAAGACAAATGCCACATGCTACATCAAAGTGTATTTTTATTGATTTCTCATGCAGAGTGAGGATGAATTTACTCTTTGAATCCTAGGTTCACTGGTTTTTCATAGGCAGGCTTTGAAAGACCCCATTACAGCCATATATTAGAAGCTTAAAATGTTACCAGGTGTCTAACTACTTTCAAAACCAGCTGCCAAATTCTGAAAGAGAGAGGACATAAAAAGATGCTCTCGAATATCCTGCTAAATGTATACTGAGGTACCTTCGTTTATCTACAGATCAGTTATCACCTCCTTGAAATCACTCTTGAAAGTGGGATTCAGATGTTTTCATAATTTTATCCACAACATTCCTATATCCTGTGTTACATGGTTTGATCATTATACAATTTTAAAAAGGCATAGGTATTATAACACTAGCATTTGAAAATTCCATAGATCAGTCACATATCAGAACAGGTCAGAATCATAGAATCACAGATCAGAATTTTTCTAATTCCATAGTGACCATATTCTGACACTATCAGTCACTTGAAAATATCTTGAATTTCAAATAGCCACATTGAGCTAACTGTGCTATTCCAGGAGTTCATTCCTATTCAGTATATCAGTGATGACATTTAGACTTCTAAATCTAAAAACAGATGAACAAACAGTGTCTAATTTACTCCTGCAAAGCAGTACTTCAAAAATAGTTGTAATGGTATCAGTGAGGCCACTAATATAGGAATCTCTCCCAAAACAAAATAATGTGCAAGTCCACCAATCTGAAAAAAACACAGATGCTCATTCACTGCTGTGAGATTTCAAACATGAAAAGTCACTGTGGATAGTTACTACTGTAATACAAACCTGTACTCTAAATTTTAAATAGATTATTAATTGATACCTGGTATTAAAACCATGCAAAATCATGAAAATAAAAATGACTGGAAAACAAATATCAGTCTTTGTTTTGGGTTTGTGACTGCCTAGTGCAGTATGAATAGCTTGGCCAGTTTTTCAATTTCTTCCCAGCTGTACAACACTCTTAGACTTCTAAATTAGACCCTTTTTGGCAAATCAATAGCCATTTACATTTGGAAAACAGTAGTCCTCATCAAAAGAGGCCAGGTTGTGGGAAAGTAATTACTCTTAATGTGGAAGAGAACAAGAAACCAAATCATTGAAAGAAAGACGCATTAATGAATTCATTTTCCACAGCTTCGCAGATGAGGGGAAAAATAACTTGGCTTAATATAACATTATAATAACCATTTGTATCATGAAACAGACAGGAACTTAGTTCTTCTAACTTGAACCTAGCACAGGGTTTGACATTATTCTTTAAAAATAAGGATAAACAGTTCAGGCCTGTCGTCCCTGGAAAGACTGAAAGCATTTGGCTTCATTGCTGTCTCTGGAGTCTGGAAAGATCCCTTTTGAATCACTGTCAAATGGGAACAGTAAATGTTTACTGATTTCCAGTTATGGTATAATATTTTGCTTCCAAGTTTTTTCCGCCCAAAATGCTGAATTCTCTAGCACTAACACTTAGTCTTTCAAAAAACATATTTTTTTTGACTAACATTTCAAGACTATAAAATAAGGCATCAACACCTAGGAAAGTCACCAAAATAACACTTAACCATTACAGAGGGTTCTTTTTTCTTTAATAAAAGTACACAGCATTCACATTACCATGTCAAACAATAAATCAATGGAAGCATCTTCTAACATGCTGCATTTTGTTGTTTACCTACAGAAGGGAAGTTTTGAATCAGTAGCAGAAATGATTTTAATCTCTAAAGTCTAATTCTAGATTCAATTACAGCTGTGTATTTACATCTTGAACCTTCAGATGAGTTTGCATGGACAAAACTGTCACAGTCACTCTGATGACTGGTACTTATAGAGGGTTTTCTATCCCTTTTTCCTAGTATGAAAAAGAAAGAAAACTGAAAATGGCTTTTTGGGGGATGGAGTTTCATTTTCTTACCTTCCTTCTTTCTGCAGACATTATCTGGCAGACAACAAATAGCAATTATTTGATATGTTCCAGAATAACTAGCGTATAACAATGAAAACAGGTTGACCTAACCTAATTATTCTCATAAAATGTCCTCCAGCTATATTTTGAGTATGAAAAATCATGTTAAAAACTACACAATGAGTATCTTCAAAAGAGACACTGATTGGGAAATAAATTCAATAAAGCTTCCCAACGGTTTAGATTTACGTGTCTTCTCTTGGGTGATTTACCAAAAAAAAAATCCCCAAGGAAACAGCATTTACGTAAAGTAGTTACAGAACAGTGTATGGGACTTTCATATGCCCTTCTCCATGAGATCAGCATGGTAAACTTCCATTCGCCATTTTACTGACCTCTGGTAGGAAACAGAAACATCTAATGAGGTAGTCAAATTCCATGGTGAGGACATTTTAGTTTATCCATGTTTAATGATCGTAACATATAAAGTAGTATGGTTTTATTAATTTGGTATTTAAAATAAAACTCCCTAGCTTTATAACAATTTTTAGAGTGAAGCAGCAGATCCAAAAATACAAGCACTATGTTTTCATAAGACATTCAGGGGAATTATAGAGAACACAGAAGATGTTTTCGCATCCCTATAAGCCAACATATGTTGTCATTTCCAGCTGTAATTGTTTAATGTGAAAAACAGTAGCTTTCAGTTAACACAGACTTATACAAGATGGCAAAATTATTTCCACTCATCACCTCCGTAATACATGTGTAGGAGTGAGAATGGTTATGATCTGCTTATCTTCTTTTTTTTAAATTATTTAATATAGAAAGTAACTACTGATTGAGTTTTCAGTTCATAGAGGAACTGGAGGGTTTTGAATAAAAAAACCCGACAGAGCATCCAAAATCTGGCATCCCATCCCACTACTCTGAACTGTGCAAACAAAACACAAAAGTCAATTTGAGTGACTAAAAGACTTGTAAATCAAGCTTTTTAAATGAGAAAAATGCAAGACACATGTAAAGCTCTTAACAAAAAGCTTACAAAGTTCTTTCCCTTTCAAATACCCAGAAGAGTCCTCTCAAAAGTGCTTCTCTGGTAGACTGAAATATAATTCTCTAAACTTGAATTTATCTCTTACAATAACTTCCTGTTCTCCTGCTGATCCACATATAGACATTGCATTGCCATGACTTACCCAGTTCCTACATTGATATATTTAGATCAATAGTGACATCTATAACCACTGCACTACTCTGAGACTAGCAAATATAATATCATTTGCTTTGTTATACAGTTAAACTACACCTACTAAATTTATCATTATCTCGAGCTATTGAAGTTGCACCAGATTGCAGTCTGTCTTGTCAGGCATTTCCATGCAGCGTATTCCAGCCATATCTTTTCCTGTCCAGTTTTCCTATCCACTTTTCCCATATATAATTATTGTAGTGAGCAGAAGGTGGCACTGGTGAAGAACCACCATGCTTAGACCACCATTGAAGACCTTGCTCCCATCTAGCTTCTGTGGCCTCATGACTGCACCTCCAGTGCAGCGTAGTGAAAAAGCAAGGGTTTTTTTTTCCCCTAAATATACAGGTTAAGTTTCTCCAGAAATGTCTGCGTATTTCTGCTCTTTTGTTTTTTCAACAGCATCATGCAAATGGAGTACAAAACCATTAATGGCCAAATGAATTCTCCCAACTGTAGACTTTAGTATCTAAGGATGTCAATCAAGAATCTTTCATGAGCTCCGAACTCTCATGCATACAAAGTTTTCTGCTGACAAAAAGCCTATGTCAACAATCTTTGGCAACTGCATAGCTATAGCTGTTAGTAACTTTCCTGTGTTGTACTACCATTTGTGTTAAATAATTTCCATTTCAAAATAGAACTAAATCTCTATACTGTGCTGTTCCTTGTAGCAGGTATAGTATTTTACAAGTAGCATTGTGCCTTGAGATAAATTATTTATAGCTTAAAACAATACTGCTGCCAAATGGTGCTTTCTAACAGTAAGAGAGGATTTTTGGACGTCAGACAGGTATAGTTAATATCTGTTTGTCCTCAGTAAATACTATTGCTCTTAAAAGCTATTGCTAGTATTAATATGCACCACTGAAAAACTTATGTGATTGCCAGTCCTTTTAACTTTAGTACCTTTCACTGGTTTGGTATTTCAGAGAAGTGTGTTTCTATTAAGAACAGTTGAATGGAGAAGTTCTGAAATCTCTTATCATAAGATCTGTTATTTGAAGGACTCTAAGAGTCATCTATTTTGTACTACACCCTGTATAAACACTAGCATATGCTACAGAAAGTGTCCGGTTTTGGGGCCCATTCTTGGACCATACTTTTTGTCTCAGTTCAGACAAATACTTTTTAAAAAACAGAGTATCTTCAAAAAGATGGGTGAGACCTGCTTAACTGGAGCACATTTGATAAAATTTCTCAATTAAGTGACCAGAATAATGAAAACATTTTTTTCTTCTTAACACTAACAACCTTTCTACTGACATCTGTTATTTCCACATTAGTGCAATTTCAAATTCAACAACTTCTTTTGGACATAAAGAGCAACAAACTCATGCACAGAAAAGAAAAGAATTAAAAGCGAAATAGGATGGAACAAGAAAAAACATAGTTGTTTTCAGATTTTCAAGATTCTGTTTTAATGGGTACCTCAGACTGCCTTACCAAAAGCTGTCTCATTAACTAGAATGTCACTCATGACACTAAGTAAAACACTGTAAAAGTAGTTCCCAAATATGTTAAAAGAGTCGCAGATCAGTCATGACTCAGCATATGTAAGTACGCTGTCTCCTCAGCCATAATAAATTAACTTAATTTATCTGACCAAAACAATTCACAAGGCACAGAATTACGATCTTCACTCCAGATCAGGCATCATTGTGAAAGATCCCTGTTAACTGGATATTCAAATTAAGTCTCTCATTCTGTTTGAATCTATTGTATTTCTGAGAGTTCTTGTTTCATTTCACCAGCATGCTTTGTGCTGAAAATGGATTGGATGTTTAAACTGCATTGTGGTGGCATAAATACAGTCACAACATTCATTTTATTGATGAATCTAGTTAATCCCTAGTGTAGGAGCAGTACTGAAAAACAGCCATGCAACCATTTCTGCTGGGTAAAAATAATGGAGACCATCCTTTGCTTTGGCACACCATGTTGAAGCTATATGCATCCACACATATTTTCCAATTTTGCTTTTTCTTTACATAGCTCATAATAATTATCATGACTAAATATGAAAGCTAATATTACAAAGCTGCAACGAAAAATGAAACAAAGAAGGAAATATGTTATCCATAACTGTAGTCTAATGTAATTGATTGTAAGAATGAATTTGGTATACATTTCTCTTTCATCACCTTGGAAAATGTGGAGGGGGGGGGGTTGGGTGACATTCAGTGTTTTGGTAGAAGCTGCTTTGGTTGTGCTCTTATTTCTTCCAGATATATCAAATGGGAGAATTTGCTTGTATAAAACCTTATGACTCGGTTCATCGCCTTCAAAATTCTTTAACACAGAAGCAGGCATGTGATATCAATCTTTATTTTAAAAATCACACTTTTATAAAGTTCTCTTTGTTCTAAGTGTTTTTAAACAATACTTAGCAGTTCACCACAATTAAGGGGAGCAAACATTATCGCCCTCTTTTTATAGATAGGAAAACTGAGGCAGCAGAGCACTGACCTTTATTAAAAGAGGACAGTGACCATGTGTACTGGTTTTGGCTGGGATTGACTTAATTTTCTGTATATTGTGTGGGGCTGTATTTTGGTTTTGTGAGCAAAGTAGTGTTGGTAACACACCGATGGTTTAGCCATGGCTGAGCAGTGCTCACACAGAGCCAAGGTCTTTTCTGCTTCTCACCCCACCCCACCAGCGAGGAGGCTGGGGGGGCACAAGAAGCTGGGAGGGGACACAGCCAGGACAGCTGACCCCAACTGACCAAAGGGATATTCCATATCATATGATGTCACTCTCAACCATAAGAGCTGGGGGAAACAAGGAGGAAGGCGGGACATTCAGGGTCATAGCATTTGTCTTCCCAAGCAATGGTTATGCGTGACGGAGCCCTGCTTTCCTGGAGATGGCTGAACACCTGCCTGCCCGTGGGAAGTGGTGAAAGAACTCCTGAATTTTCTTTGCTTGTGCACACAGTGGGAGTGAGCGGCTGGCCGTGTGGTGCTTAGCTGCCTACTGGAATTAAACCACAACCCCATGTCACTCAGCTCCTGATGACTGAATCTACTGGACAGTACATTTTTTATCTTTCTAAATGCCCTTATTACTTTTCTACTTTTGATATATTTTGTAGAGTAATTTGAAAAAATTAGTTCTTGTTTCAGACCAGGAAAGAATTAAAGTATGTGACTTAAGAACAGCTACATAGTCCAGCTTTGGCAGTGTAGTGTTGTCATCAAAATATTACCAGATAGATTGATGTAATTATTCCAGGGTCTTGAATGGAAAACAAAGATATGTTATTCTTTTCCCAAAGTGATTTTGCATCATTGATAATCATAGAAACACACATAATAATATGAAACATCAGGGTAAGTGCAAGCCAGATGGCAGAATCACACACATAAAATACGGATACTTAGTATTTTGATAGTCTGCATTCAACGCAAATACTCTAGTGTTGCAGGCAGGAGTTATATAGAAAAAGAGACTACATGAGGGGGAAAATCCTACATTATGCAGATGAACTGCAGTAACTGCCTTTTATCAAGGAGTTCTTGATACTGTTCCCCTAACACTCATCAGTCCAGCTGCATGTGTCATCTGAGTGACATTTCTTCTTCACTGGCCTCCTCAGTGCATGTGGCCCTGCCTAGGGGAATGAAAGAATGGAAAATACTCCCTTTTTTGGAAAGCTGACTTCCTTACAGCTTACAGATGTGCATGGTCTACCACTTGTATTTACTGTTGTACCAAGTTGGTACTATATTGTATGACTCACCTCAGTGAAGTCAGCAGATGCCTCCCTGTCTCTGAGGATGGTTCCAGAAGCTGTCCTAGCCTGAATACAGAGAAAGGATTGGATATCCAGTTCTAGGTAGTAACACTTCTATTTTTGTTGCTAGCACTTTATTCTAATTTAGATGCTGCAAAAGATAGGCCTTGCCTTGCATAGCTACTTTTATGACAACTTGAATGATTTTCCCGTAGATTTGTCTAATCAGAAGTTCTTAGGTTAAATATCTACCTGCAAAGCCACCTTGCTCTAGGTTGCCTCTACACCGACTACATGCGGCACTGATCCGGAGAGAGGAAACACTGAATCACTACTCAAATCTTAACAGGTTGAACTGACCTCTAAAAGTGCAACTACATGTCTGGACAGGGAGAGTAGCGCAACTTGGCTGCCAAAACCAGTTTGCATTGCATGTAGCACTCTGGGCTATGACACTGTGAACTGGGAAAATCTGCACACATTTGATGTACTGTCAGCTGTGGCTAGGGAAAGGTGAAGACTGGAAAGACTACTCTCTGCTAAATGATAGAAAAATTTAACTGATTTGTCAAAGACGTGCTGCCAGTCATTACCACAACAGACAATACAAATGCTGTCCTCTGTTGCTACTCTGATTCCATTAAGTACCAGTGCCAATGAATGAACCAAAAAAGGGAAGTCACTTCCTTACCCCAGGAAGTGACATCACTGATTTCATGGAGGTCACGGCTACTTCTCCTAGTCAAGGAGAACAAAAGCTTAAAAAAGAAGAAGTTGTTAGAGCAGAATTAGTTTATAATCATATCAGTGAGAAAGAATTTTTTTTTGTTCAAATAATACTTTTTTAAATAGCAACCAGATTTAAATTTAATAATTTAATAGAAATTAAAAATAAATTTAATCACTATTTAAGTGAATGTCTGGTGATATAATATTTAAACATCATGAAAATAATTGTGAACAACTTTACTTGCTCTTTTGGCACTTTTTTTTTACTTTTTTTCTTTTTTTCTGAAATACTCTTCCTTCCAATGCCTAAAGTGCTGCTTATTGTATTTACAAAAAATGGAAATTTCAAAGGGAGGGAGGGAGGGAGGGGAGTGTTTCAAAGACTTACGTTTATTTTTTTATGACTCCTGATCCAGTCAGACAGGTAAATATTTGTTATAGTTTTGGAGTTACCCAAGTTTTTAATGCAAAACACATGCTTGAATTGTCTGTTGAATCCCAGCCCTACAACAGAACTGTCATCACATCTCATTTGGTAACAAGACAAACACAGCAACTGTTTTGAAGAGCAAATTCTGTACCTTCCTGTACTTAGATGTTACTTACAAATATTTTATTTTATAGGTTTACTGAGTATTTATTGTCTTACAATGTAGTAGACTAATGGTACCTGAGAGTTAAAATTTCTTTTCTTCTTCTTTTCGATAAGTTAGGTCAGGATTAAATCTTCCTTTTTTCCCACTAATATTTTTTCCAGACTTTTAGCCAGAAGTTTCCTCATCCTGAGTGCTTTATTTGCCTTATGGCTTTAGTTCAATTCTTCTGATTACTAAAAGGTCCATTCACGCAACAAAGGGTATTCTCGGCCACCCGCAACAGCTATTTCTGAATCACTGCCCAGTGAGACATTCTCAGCTTATTCTTCACCTGGGCTCATTAGTCCTGTTTATCAGTGTGCTAACACTACTGTCTTCCAGAACTCCAGGAATAACTGCATACAGCAGTACTACTTATTCAAAGCTAGTTGAGTATCTCCTAAACCATTGGTCTCTGATTTTCCTTTTGTTAACTTTCTTCACTCCAAGCATCACTCAATTTGTTCCGGCACTGTCCAACAAATACTTATATCTTTCCACTCATGCTTTCACTGATTTATAAACCATCACTGCTGATTTTTTGTGTGTGCTCTTTGCTTTCTTCTCCTTGTCCTCTCTCCTATTTTTTTCCACTGGTATGATTAATGAATCTATCCATATTTCCCACTCCTTCACATTTAGTTTCTCTCTCAGAAGATATTTCTTCTATTCCTTGACCCTGGCAATATCTGAATATCTACTACTTCTGCTTCTACTCTTGGATAACATCCTGCAACAGTAATATCTCCCTTCCTCTGTCATTTCTTCCCTGCTCTTAGCTAGCACCTCATACATTCCCAATTCTAAGCACCTTTCATGTGGCAGACTAGCTTTCAAGGGCCCTTTTTCCTGCCTCTGTTTCTGTCCCTGCAAAGACCTTACTGATACTTTTCAAGAGTTAAAAAATATAATCTGACTTTCCTGCTTCTCTGGGTTTCTCTTACAATCTCTCTTCTGATGTCTCTTTTTCCCTTATCAATCAAAGCTACAGAAGTTTCTTCTCTGCTCTTCTGTAATACCTGTAATTGTTTCATTTACTCCATCACTTCTCCCAAAACTTCCTTTGCACTCATACTTATCCTATTCCTTGTAAGTCTTTCTAAAACTTTTTTTGTCCTCTGGTTCATTTCAATCAAAATACAAGCATCTCATGATCTCTTCACTTTTAAGAAAGACGCCTTAACTCTATCTGTATGTGTCGTGGTTTAACCCCAGCCAGCAACTCAGCCCCACGCAGCCGCTCACTCACTTCCCCCCCACCCAGTGGGATG
>JAVKLA010000027.1:25280316-25290382 GCA_034782735.1 Sagittarius serpentarius | reverse complement strand
TGAACTGAAAACACAGCGCTGTACCAGCTGCTAGGAAGACAATTAACTCTATCCCAGCCGAAACCAGGACACATCTCTAAATGCTTTTAGGCCTCTTCTTATTAACTCTTGGTAAGCATTTCTTAGACACAGTCCATTGCAGCTAATTCCTGTTATTGATCTCCCCTGCTGCGTTTTTAATCTTTTGCAATGCATTATATTCCTTTTATCTGTACATGTGCAAGACCCCTTTCAATTTGTAGTTGCTGCTGTTGCAATAGCATGTCTGATATTGATGTAAAATGTGCAGTGGTCAAAGAAATCATTGTCAACATACAGGATATTTTAGTATGACTGAGTCTGCTTCTATTTCTAATGATTTCACTAAGAGAATCCTTACTGCTTTATTTCTCACTATTGTCTAAATAACATTTTGATGTTTTAAATTCAAATAAATTATCAATACACATACCTTGTTATCTGCTGCCTACAGAGTATGGATTTTCCTCTTTTTTTTCTCTTTTTAGGAAGAAAATATGTATTTTTCAATACCAACTTAGACATGTAAAGGGCTCAACAGAAAAAATAAGGCAGTTCTCAGGCTAAGCACACCATTTAGAGATTTCAGCTTTAAAGTTGACATGGGTAATAGTTGCAAAATCAACTGAGCTCTTCATATTCACCTATTATCACCAGAACAAAACAACACTATTTAAACTGAGACTGCAGATAACCTCTCTTTGGTTTTCCTGTCCTAGTTTCTAACAGATCCCAACAGAAATAAGGTCCTTTATGTTAGTAAGGAGAAAAAAGTCTATTCTATTCATGAAGGATCCCGAATAGTCAGGACTGTGACCAGTAGGAAATGACAGGCTTCAGTACAACACACATGCTTAACAGAATCTTGCAAAATAAGCTTTCTGAATATAGTTCAGTATTTGGTATCCCGATAAAGCACCAGTGCACTTTAGTATGCAATGCAGTGCAACTCCATTGTTTATAGAAGTATGTTATCATTCAAAGAAAAGGAATTTTTATATTTATAGAAGAAAATATATCTACGAGTACTTTGTGCTATATTTTCATATAGAATGACTTTTTCATTCTTACAGAAGACAATGAAGTTTAGTTTTGATAAGCAGGTAACTAAAACAAATATTTCAGTTCTTCAGTGGCCTCTTTTATTGTGCCTTAATGGTTTCTTTGGAATTACATGTGTCCATTCAAAACTGACCTTTCCTAGCTATGTTTTTAAAGGCTATCTCCCACATTCAGAAACCCCTGTTCAAACATTATCAAGCTCTAAATTTCTTTCATTTTTATCAGGAAAGCTCAGCCCTATTTCCTACCTAGGGTAGCCTAAAGATTGAATCTCAATCTGTTTGATCATTTCTAGCATATTCTGTGGAACCACAAAATTCACACTGCATCTAGTACTTACCGTGGAATTTCTTTTTTTTCTTTTTTTTTCCATAAAATCAGTTTACCACAGTCCAGTAACTCCTGAAATATATGGCTGTTTTCTTTACACTATAATAGCTGTTCACCATCTATTTGGATTTTCCCAGTGTTATTTCATGTACTGCAGCACCCTCTCAGATGTTCTATGATCCCTAGTGCCTAAGGAAAGAAAAGAGCAAAGAAAAGTATTTGCTGGATCACCAGGAAGGTCTGGCTGTACTTTTCAATTTGCTAACACAAGCACTCTCACCTGCATCCTGCCAAAGACTGTCAGCCAAGGAATCTACCATCGTTTTAGGATATGATGTGTGTGACTGCAAGAAAGGAGGAAAGATAATCTCATAAGGAGATCATGCCTTGGAGGAATGTGCCTTGTTGTGCTGGTGGGTGTAGTGGGCCACTGCAGAAGACAGTGTAAGGAGATAGTGTCTTTGAGCAGAATCTGGGCAGAGTATAACCACAGACCTTGGTTGTAGAGACCTGTATGTTAGCGTGAAGAACCACTATATAACCTGCAGTGTGACTGTCTTTGACTCATTCCTATGGCTATGTGTAGGAGCATATGGCCCCCAGCGAACCTCGGTGACTGCTAGATGAACTTGGCTGATTAACTGTGATGGAGAAGCCTGTACTTGGTTCCCAGCCAGTACACGCCGTCTACAAACCTTGTCTTATCCTGAGTTTAAGCAGCATACCTGCACGTAATAGTCCTTTACCTGACAGCAGAAATGATTAATAGATTTGTTTACCTCTAAGAAAATCCTGTAAATTTGTAAGGACCACAATGGTGGTGCACCTCACCATGGACAGGATCTGCGCGGTGTGCTGTGATCAACATGAAAGGGCTCGTCTGATGCTGCAGCAACCAGCGTTCCAAGATCACCAGGGATGTCAGATTGTTAATACCTTTTCTATTGCTTCTATTAACATCAGAAGGAAGGCAAGATTATTATCACCTTTTCTACCACTATATTGCTGTCTCATTTTCTCGTATTTCAATGCTTTGCTCAATGAACTAGTTAATTAGCCTTTTGTGTCCATGCCTTTCTTCTTGAGATCCAAAAAGAACCAGTACTTCCTCAGTGCAAAAGAGGGGGGGCCTATAAACAGACCATATAAGAGAACCCCAACATTGCTAGGACCTCCCTGTCAGAAAGGTCAGTATTGAATCACCCATTTTTCCTGAGTGAAACTAGAATTTTCTCCCCTTTAGATCTGATGCTAATTATTCTTCTTTTCTGTGTAGACAAACTGTCATATACTAATTCCGTAAGTTTGCAGTACAGCACAAATGAGCATTACTAAGTAACAGTGAATAAAAAAAAAAAATCACATTAAGGGAAAAACTCTGTATTTTCACACACTGCTAATAAGACTTTTGACCATGTTCTCTGTGATGTTGGCGGAATAGATCGGATTGATCATTAGTCAATTGCCGAGAAGGCCTCAGGCAAGAACAGTATCAAAAAGACACTTTAACCATGATAAGCTTCTATATGTAAGTTAATGGGAAACAGGAATACACATGAACAAGTTGTAGATCATGCATGGATTTTTACATCTTTTTTCCCCTACAGCTGTAGACGGTTCTGTGGAAAAGTTTCTAGCGTTTACTCATGATAGGGGTTTTGTAGTTTGTTTTTTATTACAATGCTAGCATATAGAGAGAGTTTAATGAACAATTTCATCACAACAGAAATTTTGATATCAGTGTACTTTATCTAAATTTTCACTGCTGTTTAAACTGCAGTATTTCTGGGTTTGGAAATGTATGGTAACTAAAAATGTAGGTTTGCTTCATAAATCACTCTGCCCATTTCAGGAATCATTATAAATTATCTCAAGTAAAATGGAGAGAGAAAGTGGAGATTTGGATCACTGATCTAGAAAACACTTTAGCTGAGTATGGCTTCTTTCTTTTTTCTTGGATCAATGATATTAAAGTGCTGTGGCTGCACACAATGGATGACACGGAAAGTGCGAATGAAATCCAAAGCCTTACCTAAAAAAATCAAATTGGATCATTTACAGTTTTGTTCTACTTTGGGGGCTTAGACATACGGGTAAGTTATGAACCATCTGATCTGCAGTGCGGTTGCTGGCCATGGGTCTAAAAAGATCAGATGTGTTAACTTCAGTTATAACCTCAGTTATCACTGGGGATAACCTTTTCCTTTTTCCCCTGTCTGGAGTATGTGCGAATACAGTTCCTACAGAGCAGGAGGCATATGGAATAAGCTGCCCTGGCGCAACAGGTTCATCCACTGTAGCCCTAAGAAGTGCTTACATAAAAAGAGTAGATCTGTTCTTATTGCGTACACAGAGTGAAACTGACCAATTTATGTCATAAAAATAGCTGTTAGTGCTTTGATCTGTAGCTAGACCTACGGAGTCATGTATCTTGGAAGGAATGAGTCGGATTTCAGTGTTTAACAAATTTGAATCCATTACCACCAGCTCAATCCCATTACCTTCAGGCATTGTGTTAAGGCTCCTCTACACAAGAACTTACTCTGGAATAGCTATTTTTCAGCTGCTTTTCTTGATTAACTCCATGTGTGAAACCCTTGGTTTCTGGAGTAAGAGATAATTGGAATAAGACACTTTCTGGAGTCAGAGAAATTGCAGACAGACTTAATCAAGATGAGTTAAGCCAGTTTAAACTGACACCTTACCTTATTCCAAATAAGCTTTCATGCATAGGAATTGTGAACCTTAAGTCATAGTGTGAAGGTAATGGAGTTACAGTGAACTTGAGTGAATAAGATGTTTCCTTTCTCATAAGAATGCTCAAGAATGTTTTGATTATGTTTGTTAATATTTTTCTCTATTGTAATTATTCCTTTTTCTCATTAAAAAAACAACAACAAAAAACCCCAAATGTTTTCAACTGGAAAATATAAAAATAAAATGCTGACAGAGGAAACTTGTGTTAATGGTCATGGCCTGTAAAATAAAGTAATTTTCAATTAATTGTGTCTTTAAAAAAATCCCATCTGTGTCAAAAGTTAATTGTAATACAGCAGAAGTTCATTGTCTGAGAAGAAAGAAACCTGTTGTCATGCTTATCTCCTACGTTTAGTATTCAAAGCTACTGACTAGAAGAGAATATTTGGGTTTTTTACATACATAACCAAATTATAGATGTTAAATGTTACAAAACCTTTCCTCCAAAGCAGACCACTTATTCCAACCTCACCTGATATATCTATAGAATGCTTTATTCTGTATTAGACCACTTATTCCAGTTTTACCTACCTGGATGATATATTTGTAGGTATTAAAATTGCCCAGTATTGAACATGATGCTAAGTACAAGAACTTGTCCTTTCAAAACACTGGCTATGTTTTCCATCATTAGTTAATTCATATCGTTATACAATCTCAAATAGAGCTGTGTTTCCCTCTTGGTATTGCTGACTAAAGAAACTCTTTAGATTATTGCTTTCCTGTGAAAAATTTCTTTTATCAAAATGCACTGTTTGTGGTTACAGAAAACTGTCTATTTTTAAAAAGAGGCTTGAAAATGAGCCAATTATGTTAAAAATGGACTTTGAAAAAATGTGCAGGCAAAGCTGACTGAGAAGTGAAACTACAATAAACTGGACAGATTATGAAATGGAGATTCAGGCTAGTTCAAAGAACATTTTCTATTCATGTCCATGGTTTTTGGGTCAAGCTTCTTTTATAGATGTCTTTATATATAAGGCAGAATTCTTGTGGATCCACCTTTTCAGATTTGCAAAGCCATAGTTCCCTCCCTCCCACCCCCAATTCTTCTTGAAAAAGATGAAAGTTGAAACTCAGGATGTTTCTGATTTTGTCTTATATGTGAAAGCAGTGGTCAAAGTGTGGGTCTCTGCTATTCCCGACCTTATTCACTTAAGCCTTATATATTTTTTGAAAACAGGCTATATTGCTGTTTAGGGAGGAGGTGAGGAATTGCTCCCTTAACAGCTTACTGCCTTTGGTTGAAGCTTGACTATCTGGTCAATAGTTTGTGGGGACCCAGTTACCTTTTGCGAGTAGCAGGAGCTGAGAGTCTAAGTGAAGTCTCTCACTATGAATTTGTACCACAGTCATTCACAAGACAAAATATTTTATGCAGGCTTTTTTCTCTCATTTCAAGCATCATGTAGAATGGTCAAACCAAGTAATAACTTAGGCAGCTAGCAACTCATAGATGAAGGTAGGATTACCTGGGACAACAGCAAAGGAGAGAGAGCAAAAGAAAGAAAGAAACAAACAAGGAAAGACAGAGAGCAAGAGAGAAAGAAAAGAGAAAAAAGGAAGGTGAAGAGGTAGGGGAAGAAGAGGGAGAAGAGGAAGGAGAAGGGAGAAAAGACAACTAGTCAGGGAGTGTCTTAAGAGAAGCAGCCACAAAACATACAGTAGTTTTTTCAAATTACAGAAAAGCTGTGTTAGAAAGAGAAAAGGAAATAATGTAATGTCCTTAGTCTTATCTATCCTTGATCTATTTTTACAGTCAATTTAGCTGAGCTAGTGCTGACCACAGTTTAACTGTAAGAACTGCCAGTAACAAACCAGGGTCAGCAGTCATTTATTTGTCTGGGGTTAATTCCAGACTAGTTCACCTAAACTGATTTCTTAGGTCTGTTTGCTGAAATAGTGCATTTCAAGTGTGTATATAAATCTTGTTTGATATTTAACAGCAGATTTTCAGAGGAGCTCAACTATCATATGGGATCCTCAAAGGAATTTTGGAGAAATGCTGAATGCTATGAAGCTTTGAAATCTAAACAGTAAGCAGCAAAGCAGAAAATTTCTTTAAAAGAAAGGTACCTTTACATTGAAGAAAATGAAATTCTGAAATTACCATTAATTCATTACTCATATTTGACTCCATCTTTGAAATAGGTAGCTAGAAGGATGCAAGTGAAAAGTCATTTGTTTCTTTTCTGTATGGTAATTTACCTAGTCATTTACTTTGTTCAAAACGTAACAAAACTCTGCTGACTCAGAGTACTAGTGTTCTTAATGGTTTTACTGAATTAGAAATATATATGCTAGGTACAAATCACTAGAGGATTAGGACTCAAATCTCTGATATTGATAAAACAGAGGAATCACAAGAAAACAGTAAAAGTCATTGAACAACACTAAGGAGGAGCCTGACAAATAAAGTGTAACAAGCATTGTGCTGAAAATAGAAATTTCTAGTAATTATACAGTAAATGTAACTTCATCCCTCCTGAAATAAGTGAAAACTCTAGACACCTGCAAACGCTTAGAAGCTGAAATACAACTTCAAAGACCACAACAATGATTTCCTTTTTCTTATACAAGATAAGGGCCATCTGTACAGTTTTATAGTGAATAAAATTTTAGAATACATTTTCAGGCATTATTTGCATGCTCAATTCCATGTACAAGTCTAGGACAAATTCTGACTTTTGCCATACAGAAAGTTAAGAAAAATCTACTAACGGCAACTGCAAAATACTTCAAAAACACATTGTCTCCTGGCTGTCTGCTGTTTGCTGTGGCAAAAGGTTATCCTGGAACCTTAGGAAAGATGCAAATGTTTCTTCATTTTCCAGGCACTGCCTACAGGCACATAATTTTCTATTACAAGTAAAGGTCCTCTGTTTGTCATTGGATAAGGCAGCTGCATTAAATCAGAATCTGTTTTCCCAAAGAGCTCATGAGAACCTGAGAAACGAAAGCCTCTTCTTCATGGAAATGTACACAATAATCTCTCCTTTAAGTATCTCTTTTGAAAATGGTCTTCAAATGGCCTGAAATTACCAAAAACGGTTTTTCCCCCATCTTTGTATTTCATATAGTTAGATAGTTGTACCTGCACAGCTAGGGAACAATAGAACCACATAATGTTACAACAGCATTATGCAGTCAGTGTCATTATCCAGCTTAATAATGATGGCACCTGTGATGGCAACAGAAAAAAAGCGAGCTCTGTATCTCTGTGCAACAGAACCATTCCAGCACCCACTGATTTCAGTGGATAACTATTTGGGACTTACATTGTCAAGGAACATTGCTTTGTTTTCTTTATAAAACAGATCACTTTGGTTTCAAGGCTAAAACTCACATAGGGTTTTATGTAGGTTTATTTGGCAGTAACATTTCGTACTCATTTCTGAGGGGGGAGCTCCAGCTGTTGCAGCTCCTTGATCGCTGTTTCCATAGGAAGCTGCAGTGCTTTGCTCCTCATTGACCAAACTGCCACATTTCCCTCAGCAAATTCTCCACCAGAAGAAAATGTAACTCATCAGCCTTTTTGCAGGTGCGGAAGTATCAGTCTTACATAAAACTTTGCCTGTTGTACGCTGTCTCCCTTGTGCAATTTTAAATGTTGCATAAATAAATACCCAATGCTATTAACTCTACAGTATAACCTTTGAAATAAATGAACAGGAAAGTAGTGGAATAAAAAAAATATCTGAAATTATGCTGCATATCTTTTCAAACAATTAAGCTGCCATCTTAAAATGCAGCGCACTAATTAAAGGTTTTGTAAAAGCCTAATTTCTCTCTTCCAAGGTTATGCAAGGAAACAGTAAAAAACAATGTTAATTCAGGACTTTTAATGAAGTAATAAAACAAGGCCAGTTATTAGTAAGAAGTCCAAGGCCATGAGCAACATTTTGGTGATCTGCAAGTGGTCAGGCCTAATTGCATCCTGCTTTAGTGGCTGGTAACTAAAGATCAGTGTTGTGTGATAACACACACAAAAAAGATTTAATTTTGTCACATGCATGCGATCAGATTTTTCTGGTTATTCTTCTAAGAACAGAGGCTGAAAAGAGATTTTTTTTTTTCCATTCTGAGAAAAGGTTAGTTTATTATACCCTAGAAAATATACAGATTACCTTATATTTAATAATTGCTCATCCAGTTTATCATAGAATCATAGAACCATAGAATTGCCTAGATTGGAAAAGACCTATAAGATCATCTAGTCCAATCGTTAACCTAGCACTGACTAGTCCCCCACTAAACCATGTCCCTAAGCACCGCATCTACATGACTTTTAAAAACATCCAGGGATGGGGACGCCACCACTGCCCTGGGCAACCCGTTCCAATACCTAATGACACTTTCAGTAAAGAAATTCTTCCTAATAGCCGATCTAAACCTCCCCTGGATCAACTTGAGGCCGTTTCTTCTTGTCCTATCGCTTGTTTCTTGGGAGAAGAGACTGACCCCCACCTCTCTACAACCCCCTTTCAGGTAGCTGTAGAGAGAGATAAGGTTACCAACTTCGTTGCCCTAATTATAAAGGAAATAACAGTTTCATATGTGGGTCCCACCATCTTACATGAAAAGCCATTACAAAAATACGAGTCATTACCCTTTGAAGGGTAAATACAGATTCTTTTTGACAAGTTGGTAATTGTGTTCATTATAAGGAAACATCAAGTTGTTAATTTAATTTTCAACAACTGGGAAAAGGTGAGATATCTTTTAAAAGAATGTGTCTCTTACAGTGTAATGATTTCCTTATACCCTCCTATTATTATCTTTATTTGTTTATATTTAATCTTTTCCCCAACTAGTAGTAATTAAATATTGAAATAAAACTGTAGAGTTTGGGAGCATTCTCAGAATGTAAATTAACATGGGGAAAGGTTTTTTTTACATCACAAGTACTGTTGTTAATAAATAGACAAATTGAACTTGTAACATCCCTCTAATATACATGTACCCCCTCTGATAAATGAGAAGGGTGAATTGGCTTCATTGGACATGGAGAAGGCTGAGGTGCTCAACAAGTTCTTTGCCTCGGTCTTCACTGGCAGTCAGGTTTCCCGTGTCTGTCACGTCCCAGAACCTCTGGATGAAGGTTGGGGAAGTAAAATTCCTCCCACTGGAAGAAAAGAACAAGTCCAAGACTGCCTTGTGAGACTGAACATCCACGAGTCTATGGGGCTGGATGACATGCATCCCAGGGTCCTGAAGGAACTGGCTGATGTGGTTGCCAAGCCGCTCTCCATCATATTTGAAAAGTCATGGCTGTCAAGTGACATTCCCGGTGACTGGAAAAAGGGAAACATCACGCCCATTTTCAAGAAAGGGAGAAAGGAAGACCCAGGAAACTACAGGCCGGTGAGTCTCATGTCTGTGCCTGGGAAGATCATGGAACAGATCCTTCTGGAATCTATGTTAAGGCACACGCGAGATGAGGAGATGATCCGAGACAGCCAGCATGGCTTCACCAAGGGCAGGTCTTGCATGACCAATCTGCTGGCCTTCTATGGTGGAGTGATGGCATCAGTGGATAAAGTGAAGGCAATGAATATCATCTATCTGGACTTCTGCAAGGCCTTTGACATGGTCCCACATGACATCCTTATCTCTAAACTGGAGAGATATGGATTTGAAAAGTGGACTATTTGATGGATAAAGAATTGGTTGGATGGTCTCAGCCAGATAGTTGTGGTCAATGGCTCTATGTCCAGGTGGAGGCTGGTGACGAGTGATGTCCCCCAGGGGTCCGTCTTGAAACCAGTGCTCTTCAACATCTTTATCAATGACACAGACAGTGAGATCGAGTGCATCCTCAGCAAGTTTGCTGATGACACTAAGCTGAGTGGTGCAGTTGATACACCGAAAGGAAGGGATGCCATCCAAAGGGACCTGG
>JAVKLA010000027.1:25259408-25273466 GCA_034782735.1 Sagittarius serpentarius | reverse complement strand
TCTCCCCCATCCCACTGGGTGGGGGGGAAGTGAGTGAGCGGCTGCGTGGGGCTGAGTTGCTGGCTGGGGTTAAACCATGACAATGGAGAAAGTCCGCATAAAACTATCTGACATGAGAAAAGCTTACCAGGTGAAGGCCTAACCGTCTTTGGAAATGCTGGCCTATTTCTCATCAACTGCTGCTTTGAGATCTCATTCCAGGACCCCAAACAAATCTGAAATGTCCTACAATGCAGAGAAAACACTGTTGCTGTCTAAAACTCAGAAAAATGTGAAAGCAGGACTGTGTATATTACAGATAAGAAGCATGCAAAGGATGACATGTTGGTTGGGTTTTTTTTTTCTCTTCCCCCCCACCTCCCATAGCCTTGTGAAGAGGAAGGACTAGGTTAAACAATTTGATTAAAGTCAGCTCTGTGGACTGAAAAAAAGTTAGGTCTCTTAAGCTTCTCCCATCTGTGTGAATGAATGGGCATGTCAAGAACGAAAGCTTTACTGCATGCTTAGCATGTCATCAGCATCACTAGCCCTCATTTTGACAGCTGTTGCAGTGACAGTTGTGCATGTGGAAAGAATGTGAAGGAGAACACCATCTTCACCAAAGGATACAAACCTGTGAAGCTGGCCTGCAGCAACCTTTCTCATTCTTCAAACCTGGTTAAGAAACAAAGGTTTCTATGTTTAGCGTAACACTATGGCTGTGCAAAATTAACCCACTCTAAAATAAAAGATTAATATATGTATTCATGTGCACATACACATACACAAAATGTATATTCTGGGGACTTAAGACATTTTACTTGAGATGATTACACTTCTCCAAATGTTGCTGTTCCATTAGAAAATGGGTCACGAATTTCTGTTTTGCTGCCTAAGAAAACTCAAATGCTCAAATGCTCAAATGCTCAAATTTACTTCCAAATTTTGAGTAAAAGTACAAGTAATCCATTTACTTATTATTTTTCTTGGAAATTTAATTTGATGTGTTCAAAAAAGGGCACCAGCCATGCATTAAATTTTCATAGTTTTGCTTTTAATTCAGATTTTTTTGTTTTCCCATTTGACTTTAAGCATTACTTTTCCTGATGATAATTCCTATCAAAATTATTAAAGTAACAGAGCTAATGACTTTGAGAAATGATTGTGTAATTTGGCCTTCTGAAAATTGTGGGATATTGCTACAGTGCTTTTGAGGGGGGATAAACAAAACTAACTTCATTTATGGTGGTTAGCAATATTTGGATGCATCTCTGATGTAATGAACTCAGAGGACAGAAATCAATTTATTAAAAATAAATCTCCTCCCTCAGTTCATACAAGTGCAATGAAGTGCAATTTTTAGAAAGATTACTTTTTTAAAACAAAGTAGCATATTACAGTCCTATGTCCCCATTTCCATTCACTGACAATTTCCTCCACACTCTGATCCACACCTTATTTGTAGGAATGGAACAGAAAAGCAAGAAAAGTTTAAAAGAAAAAGGGTACCTGCAACTGCACAGAAGGCAGAACGGTAGCTGAGAAAGATTCTGTGGCATTACCTCCAAGCAGAGTATATTCCTACTCCACAATTAGGGTTTATGAATCCGACCTGGGCACTGCATAGAGCATCATAAAACTTAAATTTCACATCTAAATTATAGAGCAGAAGTAGCCTATAAAGCTTAGCTTGAATCTGTATTTACTAACTGTCGACTTTGCTTAGCAAGTAGTGCATCCTAAAAGCTGCCTCTGGGTAATCTATACTGATTGACCCAGTAGGAAGGGAAAGGGGGAATATATGGCCTATACTTCAGAATTCCCTCAGTTATATATATATCCAGAATGTGTAGGAACCCCAGAATTCCATCTGACTGTGCTGCCTCAAGGACCATATACCTTGTACCATTTGTTTGTCACGAGGTCACATGGCTGACAATAAAGGGGCAAGAAACTCTGGGGTCCTTCCCAAAAAGTGAAAGACAACAAGGACAGTAAGACATTTAGGCATTCCTAAATCAACTACTTTCTTTTTTTCAAAATATTTTAAAATGTACTTTCTTTTCCTACAATAGTCTTTTTTTTTTAATCCCTATAATTTTGTTCCAAAACAGAACCACTTTTTCACCGAAATGATGACATTTGGTTAGCTGCAATCATGGCCCCTAAACACGTATCATCACTCTTCAGAAGGAACCTGTTCCTCCTACCCACCCTTATCACTCATGCTTGGGTGTTTCCAGATGAGCTGACACATCGGAGGAATTCAGCAGCCACAGACTGCCTCCAGCTCAGCCGAGCTCTTAAATTACTCGCTGTGTTTGTGTGGCATTGCTGATATCCGTGGGGAGATCCTCTAAGCTGGCCCAGCCACTGTGAAGTAAACAGCATTCAGCTTCTCTGCCTGGCTTGCCCTCCCACCTCCAAGCTGCGTCCAGCTACAGAACTGTGCCCTTCTTTTTGGAGATACGTCTTTTTCTTTTTTTTCTGTTATGTAGGTGGAATTCCTTCCGTTGCCATTGTTGCTGCTGTCTTTTCAGGCCTTATTTGTTTTATGAGAAGTGCCGTGGGTGCCAAAACAGCACGCTGGCTATCTGTATGGGCCATATTTCTTTTGCAAATAGCACACTCCTAATAAATACCAGGCTTAGAATTTCAAATACTGGAAAGAGAAGCCAGCAAAACTTGCATGCAAAAGGATAATGAACTATATCAAGCCCTCAACTTCTGTTTGATCTATAGCACAGCTTTCATAAAACTATACAGTCCTGCAATGAAGTTCTTTCATAGCCTGAAATTCACCAGATCTCAGAACATATTGCTCCACTTTAATTACCCTTCTCATTAAAAGCCTGTGTTTCATTTTATCCCTTTTTAGTTTCAGCTTTCAATCTTTGAATCTAGTCTTCCCTGAATGATGACAGGCTAAGGAATTATCTTCAGTCAGGAAGCTGTTCCCCATGCAGGTATTTAATTGGTCAGATGGCTTGATATTTGGATAAACTCAGTAGTTCAAAATTCCTTGCTCCTAATTTAAGGCACACAGGTCAATGTATGAATGTTTGCACATGCTGACTATGCAAACAGGTAATTTCCAGATTACACTGGGGTTTGTTGGTTGGGTTTTTTTCGGGGAGTGGGGGCATGGGAATGGAGGATAATCCTTATAATCTATTGGCAAACTTTTGAAACTACTAATTCCCCAAATGAACACAATGGGACTCACCAATTATTTTTATAAATGTAATGTATTTTAGCTATTTCTGTGACTATTCTTTTGTTCATGCATTCAAAGATTAGATTAGGACACCTGCTAATCATGCTGGGTCCCGATATTTAACTGATTGTCTGTGGTTCTCAAATCCTTTCCACAGTTGTTACTTACCAGAATACATTCTTCCATTTCATGTCCGCAAAGCTATCCTCTTCACAGCAGACACGTTGTCTTCCATTTGGGGCTTATAAAACATCTAAACTTGCCTCATTGCACAATGCAGACTGGTTTGTACTATTGATTTATCCTCTGCATTGTTAATTATTCCTCCAATATAGGTCATCTCAAAATTTTAGCAAGAATATATATTATTTTCTTTCTGGATAGACAATAAATCCCTGGGTAAACTTGCCAGGAAATTTCTGACAAGAGTAGCAAAAAAAAAAACAAGTAAAGTGCTGATTTTTCAAAATGTTATTGAACTTACCCTTTTCCCCAGTGGTAGCTCCACAAGTACCTTGACTTCTCTGTAAATATTACAGGATCCAGAACTAATAAATCCCACAAATGCACTTATTTCACCTAGGTTTATTTGCTGTGCAACAAGAAAATCAACACACACAAAGATGTATATTGTAAGAAGTTCTCTTAAATAAAAAATTATGGAAGAAAGCTTATAACGCATTATGAAAATACATTTCATATATACATTTAAGTTAAATCATTAATTCACTATTAAGCCCCATTCAGCTATACTTCTAACTGCTGGGAAGCTCCAGGATATCTATGGGGATCCATTCAGGTATCACTAATTTTGGCTTGGGATCATAACTTTACCATAATTATACTTAGGGTTGGTACTGTAGTAAAGCTATAACAATGTTACACATAAATATCAATCAGCCTCTGTGAAATTATAATGTGTTTAAGTATAAGCCTCCTCTAAGCAAAGCAAACTGATGTTCCTAAGAAACCAGAATGTTTTCCAACAGTGTTGAGTATTTTTCTCTTGAAGGAGAGACCATTTTATTAAGAATATACAAATCTTGAATTCTAAAGTTTTCCAAATCCTTTCCTGCCTTCCCATCACAACTGTTAATGTCTACAATGACAAAGAAAAGTACTAAAGCTATTCTAATCCCACAGACAAGTCAGATTTTTAAATTGGCATAAACTTGCTTAATTCATTTGCAGTTAATTTACACCTGTGACAGAAAAAGACCTAGTCCAAGACTTATAAGATATTTTAAACTTCCTTTTTATAAACATTGTTTATAAATATTTTCTTATTGATATAATTCTGTTTTGTTCCATCCCATCTTTATGTCATTGGAAAAAGAATTCTCTCGTAATTCTGCTGGAAATCTTTGCAACTCTATTTTTTTACTTACTTATGTTACTGTTCAAACAAAGCTACCACTACTACAATGTTTTTTAGGCCAGTTCTGATAAAACTAGTTGAAGAACCACATAAATAGCTCGAATACATTATGTCATTCCAGTCTCTTTTTTTCAAACCTTAAAGTCATGAAATTAGGCGATGCTCCAGTGCCAAGTAGTGTAGGCCAACCTACACTAGCTATATCCTAAATTGCATGAAACAATCATGTTTCCCCATAGACGGAAGAAACAAAACCAAAAAAATTAGACACAGATCAAAATGAATTGTTGGTATAGTTTTGCTATTCAGTGAGGTAAAGCAGCTGTTAACCCAGTTCAAATAGCCAGCTAACCCAGCTTTGGAGTGCTTTTTCTACAGCCAAAATGGCTTTGCCTCTTTGCCTCTCACAAAATAAGAAAATAAGAATAGATAAGAAACTGTTATCTAAGCCCACAAGTTTCAGAGGATCAGAGATATTTTGGATGGCACCTTTTCTAAAACATCTTGGAAGAGTGGAAAAAAAAAAAGGCAATTTCTTTTCACAGAATGAAAGCCTTTAGCTTCCTTGTAATTCGCTTCCTCTGAAGTTAGGGAGAGTTTATCGTTGTCATTAATGGCAGAAGGGAAAAGAGAAGGCTTAGCAAGTCTGAAAACCCTACCTGCAATCTCCATTGAGGATCTAAATGACATTCTTGTAACTGGTACAGGGAGAAACAACTCGTGCTGAACTAAAAGTGATGATACCAATAAAGAGGAATCATTTTGAGAATCATGTAATCAGTAGAGAAAACACTCCTAAGCATCAGGGGAACCATCAAGAAACTGTAAGTGGTTGGAAAAGATATAAAACTTATGAAAACACAGTCAAGAAAATATAAACTGTCAGAAAAGAAACACGTAAAAGAATGAAGCATGACACATTTGTGAAATGATGCAACGCACAAATTAAAGCAGAAGTTTGATATGATGGAGACCTAAAGAAAGTACATTAAGCTTACATTTCATTAAGTCTTGAATGAAAAAGCTAACAAACACACTGAAGTAAGGTAGAACACAATGTTTGATTCAGCAGTCAGAATGAGTTCATTCAGACGAAGTCATTGATTATGTTTTGATCTCTTGCTGAAGAAGTGTCTCAAAAAAATAGGAATTTCTAAACAAGTTAAGTAAGATTCACCTCACCTAATGTAAGATTCTAATAGTGTAGCTAGTTCATGTTCATTGTTTAAGCCCCACTTATATTCATGAGGTGAGCACTGCAAGGAAGTGATTAATTCATCCCATCTATAACTAGGTAACTAAGAGGGTTCTCATTGTTTGTTCTTGGAAGAAGCCCTCCACTCTGCTGCCTTATAGTGACAAAGATGGCCTAGACAACTATGCCAGTATTGAAAATGTACTTTTACTTGGCTAAGGGTAGATGAGATGAGTCTAGCTCCTTTCCAAATTTGTTGCTTTCAAGAAATTCAGATCAGCTCTCCCAGGTATGGCATTTTAGAAATCAGACAATTAGGCAACTGGAAAGAGGGAATGGAACTTCATGGCCAAAGCTACAGTACAAAAACATGTTTTAAATTAATCCAGGTGTTAAGCAGATATTACTATGGGTAAGTTATCATGCTCCTAGCTCTATAATTTTTAATTTACAAAGATGCTTTATACAAGAATTCACAATTTAACCTGTCTTAGATTTTGTCCGGTTCAGAATGGAACAAAGTTGAATCTCAGGTGAAGATTTCTGAAACAAAAAGTAATTAGTTATCCTAAATGTAAAGTCTTGCCCTAAAAAAAAGAGAAGAAAAAGAGCATTTTATTTTTATTACTTGCTTGCAGGAATTGTATCCATATCTCCATGTAAAGCCACTTCATCTACAAATAAGCATTTCTTTTTATTGTATTTACATATGCATTTTATTTTCTAGGTGATCAAAAATAAAAATATTATCATTTGTAGTTCTTTATGGTTAATTATTCATGCCACTATTTGCCTGGGTGTTTATTCAGTTATAATCAAGGAGTTTTCATTTACTTTTAAAGGATATTAAAAAAAAAATCATAGATGACACGTATTTAACATTAAATTTAACATTAAATATTTGTAATCTATAACTATTTTTATTTCATCTATTGTATAGCTATATTCAGCTCATACAAAATGACTGTGTAATGTGAAAATGGTGCAAGAGGTCTCCTGCCTTCCTATACCACAGATCTTCCTGTAGTAGAGGTTTTATTTTCATTCAACCTAGCATGTAGCTCTAGAGTTGTGGAAGGAAAGAGCAGCATGAAGAAATGCGACCAAGGGATTCATTATTCTTAAATGCACTAACCAAATACCACAAAGAGGACAATATGGGAAATGAAGTATAAATAATTATTACTCTGTATTTCTTACATATCCTGTAGATCTTAACGCAACTTTAGCACACCTCCAAAAAGAACTCACTTCAAAATGTATGACATACAGAATATAAAATATGATCATATGTCTCTTTAGGCCACCTCATATAACTTCCTTTCAAGTCTATGTGGATAAAAACTGAGTATCACAGCTTCGTGAGTTGTATGTATTTATGTACATATACACACACACATATGCACAGCCACAGACATCATAAAAACCTTTATTAGTTCCCAAACCTTTACATAAATGTTCAACTAACATATAAGCCAGTTTTATTTTGCCCATGTGGCTATGACTAAGCTTGACTCATGCCAATGACAAATGTTTCCATAACAACTAACGCACTCTGAAATGGGAAATGATAGAGAACCTATTAAAAAAAAAAGACAGAAGTTTACCCAGTCCAGCAACTTGACAAAATAAATAACAATCTGACCATATGAAACATTCATTTGCTTTATATAATTCATTGAATCCTGACTTGGCAGCTGTTGTCTGCCTAGCAGAAACTGCATACAACAGTCCCCAAGCTTCATTATCAGTGATATTTAAGTAATCAGAGTGGTTTTTTTCATTATTGTCTGGACATCAGTAGGTCTTTCTGACATTACAGCATATTCTGGGCTAAATTGGGCCAGAAGTTAAAATTCAAATAATGGAGCACACTGACTAGTTTTTTTCAAGTCTTTTAGACCTACCAGATAGTTCTTAAAACAAAAGGAAACAAAACAAAAACAGTATATCTAACCTGAATTAGGGTGTGGTTTAGAGAGTGAAGTAAGAGTCCTGGTAACACTTCTGCATACCAAAAGTTTCCTGTGCTTACAGCAGCAGACTTTTCAAGCTGTCAGGCTAAGTCAAAGAGATGCTCTGCCAGAGCCTGCTTTTGGTGCAGCTTTCCAGGATCCCAGCGCCCTGTTTCTCCAGATGAGACTCACGTCTAGAGTGCAGTGCATTCCCTTCTCATGCTACTGCCTTTGCTTCCTTCTCTCTCAAGGAGTGGGAAGAGGATAATGCACACCTAGATCAGATCAACTCCAGTACGGACCACAGCATTCACCTAGATCCGGAAACGTAGCCTACACCACTAGTTTAGGTATAGCCATAAGGACCCTGCTGTCTCCTGTCAGTTTTCCAAGCAGAGGAGGATCTCATTCACTTGGGAATGCAGAGGCCTCTGAGAAGCTGTGTGCATTGGGAAAGAAAGTAGATGACTGGTGAGCCACTAAAAACTTTTTATGTGTATTCATGAATGAGCTGAGACGCGTCTGGAGAGTCTGTGTTGTCCTTCCATCTGGAGGAAAAGGTGGCTATAGTACCAAGTCCTCATTTTGGAAAAGGAGGCACCATGGACATTGCATTTATTTTATATTCAGGTACTTTCAGTAAAAATATTTCTGGAAAAGTAAAGGCTGCCTGACATTTCCTTCATTAATCCTTTCTTAGTCTTTCTCTGTTTCCTATCCAAATATCAAGAGCTGGTATCTGTTCAAGGAAAATTTTGTGGACATGAGAAGGGGGAGTTGAAACAGTTCAGACTGAATGAAATTACAAATATTGAACAAAACACTTCCATCGTCATATATTTCACTGCCACTTTTTGCAAATAGATCTAGCACAGAAGTAGCTGGGGCTAGGAAGCTCCAATCTGGCAGAGACTTGCTGCTTAGAAGGGTGCTTTTCAGCATGCCAGAGAAGAGGCTTTGATTTAGCCAGAAAGAACTATTTAAATGGAAACTGGCATATGCAAAACAGATATTAAAACAGAATTCTGTATATTAACTATTTCTCCTGGATATCAAAGTGAAGATTTGACCCAATAAATGTCAGATACGGCAGGAGCTTATATGTAAGAAGTGTCAGACTGATTGTTGTATGAAACCACATAAAGAAAGCATCTTTCTTAAATCTCCCATGCTCTCTTTCACAATTTTTCCTCTATCCTCATATATAAATAACAGAAGATAACGTTGATTAATATTTTAAGATCTTAACATATTAGAAGAATAAGCTATGGTAAAAATTAAATTTTGTCATGCTAAGGGTGTTTACATGAATGAAGCCACAGTAAAACATCCTTATTTACTGTTATTAACATCTTTCTAAAATACCTACAGCAGATCATCTTTCAAGTAATATAGTAATTCTCCCAGTCTCTATTAGTAGAAAGCATTTTCTGAAGCATAAGTACTGACTCCAGTTTGGATGTTACCAGCAGCTGGTATGTCCCCAGATCCTTTCTTCTCACCATCTGCAGCTATGGATTTCTTGCCATTGCACAATGAGCAATACATACATTGCCTGAGAATTTTGTGAGGAAATAGGAAGTTGATTCCAAAAACAATTAATCACAGAATGGTTGTGATTGGAAGGGGCCTCTGGAGATTGTCTTGCTCACGCCACCTCCTGAAGCAGGATCATTTAGAGCAGGGTGCCCAGGACAGTGTCCAGACAGCTCTTGAATTTCTCCAAGGATGGGAACTCTACAGCCCCTCTAGGCAACATGTGCCAGTCCTCAGTCACCCTCATAGAAAAAAATGTTTAAAATATTAAATACACTTTTATTTTGAAAAGGAAGGAAATTTACTTCTTTATGTTGAAACATTTTTTTCTTTGGGAGGGTTAAAGGACTCATTGATTTTGGAAAGATATCAAGGACAATCTCTAGTTACAGAGACTGACTCAACTGATGACACTTCAAAATACCAGTTTAACAATTACTTCCTGAATTTCTTTCGGATTTATTTTAGTGGTATAATGAAATCACTTGGTTTTAATAGACATATAATGAATATAGGATTTCCATTATAGTTCAGCCTGAATTTAATGCATCATTATTTTAACTCCACTAATAATGATATAATACTAAATTGAATTAACATACTCAGCATATCATTGGTATTAGAACCCAGGGGAAACCTCTCCAAGGAAGCTATAAAGAAACCCAAATTCCCTACCTTGTTCTGTCTGGAGTCTGATCTTCCTACAGGCATTCCCAGACAACAGCTCGTATTTGCTCAAACACAGTTCTTGTTATGCCTTATAATAATTCACAGCCTAAATCTGTAAATGAGTGCTGTGCTCAGCCATTCCAGGGATGGTGACCATTGAAACACCTGCATTACATGGGAAGTTCTTTTATCCCCCATGCTTCATGATAAAAAAATGCAAAATAGACATACTGTACTTGTTTTTACTATGTCTCAAATAATAACATGCTTTTTCAGTCTGCATCATAATGTATACAATGCCATCTTCATAAAAGGACAACATGATATAAATTTTCTAATGAAATGTGTATAACCCAGAAACATCTCATTATTCACAACATCACATCAACTGAAAGCCTATGGTGAAATTCCTACACGTTTCAGTGGGGTTGTGTCCACATCCTTAGCGAATCACTGGATGGTGGACTCTAACAGATTTAACTCTAACCTAGTTAGTTACGTGCCCGTGTTCTGCAACACAAAATACATGTTCAGACTAGTACCTGGCAGATATTAAGTCAACTTCTACTATTGAAAGTCTTGAGAATGTAATTTTTGATCTAGTGAGCACTGGAATTATACTTTCAAATTTAGGTATCATTTATGTATGCAGATATACACAGGCAGCTCTTAGCATGGAGTAAACATATCTTGCTCTGTGCTATATGTATGAGACAGTAAGTGTTAGTTATGAGATAAGTCATTTTCAATTATTAACATATCAGCTTTCTAGTACTTATGTGATAGTCTTCTCTTTAAAGTCAATTTCGTTCCTATGGACATATAAAGTGAGTGTATGTCAAACACAGGCTGCAATGTATTTAATTCAAGCTGACAATAAGTATTACTGTAGATGCTAATCATGCCTCTCAGGGTTGCAACTAAGGATCAACACAGCACGGAGCCTCTGTATGTTAGGTCCTTTGCTTGGAGAAATACATGGGCTTTTTGTCTGAAAGGGCTGTGAGCTAAAACAATTCAAACACAGGAAGGCAAAAGAAAACAAACAGAATAAATTATCTGATGGCTGGCAACAATGTTTTAATTCACATTTTTAATAGGGTGAAAGGTACTTACAGCTAGTTGAAGCTAGACTGAAAGAGGAGGAAAAAGGAAATGAGGGGAAGTTAGGGCAATGAAAAAGGGTAAAAGGGCAATTGTGGAAAAGAAATTCTGAATGACATTGAAGATTAGAGCAAACAGCCAAATCAGGGTAGATGAAAGTCTAGTCAAAACTATGCAGACCTCGAATGAATAAAAGTGCAAACTTTGCTTCTGCAGCTGATATTAATAATATTTCCTACTGATCTTCTCACTGCCCATCAAGATCAGTGATAATACAATATTTTGCTATTTTAAGGCCTGGACAATTTTAAAGCGTCATCTTTATTTATCAGTTTTTCTCCAAACAGTGATTAGACATCTCTGCTTTCATTTAGTTTAAAGGTGTCATGAATTCCAATATAGTAGGGTATTGAAAAATTAAATGAAGATGCCTATAGCTACATTGCACTACGTGGTACATTTTCATTAACAGTAATGGCCTTTCACAGATGAATAACCAGGAATTACCAGGTGAACATTACAGAAGATGTTGTCTTAATTACCTTCCCCTGCCCCCGCCCCCTCCCCCCCCGAATACATGACCGAATGTATTTGTTCTTTTGGGTAACGAAATATGTGATGAATTTTGCAACAGATTAAGTTTTCAATTGTGAAAAAGTTATCACAGACTTGTTTGCTACATCCTTGAATTCTGCATGTTGTGTTGGGAACAAGACTTTACTTGAATAAGCTGAACATTTATTAAAAGAATTTACTCATGCTAGCAGTAGTAGTAGTAGTAGCATTACTTTTTTGTTCTTAAAATACAAGAAATTAGATATTATCTGGACAAACAGACATGTTTGAAATACTACTATCTGAAACACAAACACATCTCTGTCAGAAGGAAAAAAATATATTTCATGGAATACATATGATTTCTGAGAACAGCTGGTCAACAGAGGATAGCTACTGGCTGTTTTTCCCGGGCAGCAGACTTAGGATGCGATTCAGTTCACGCTTACACAAACAGGATCCTTTAGAGCCCATGGCAGAGGTTAATTCTGGAGTGCAGAAGGTCCTGGATTCTGGTACTAGTATTTTGAAGGATTGCTCTGTATTCATTGCAGGACAAACAACTCTTCCTCTAAAATCAGCCTCTTAGCTGGGAAAGATCAAAAGCATGCTCCCTCTCCCCCAAAATCTGTTTTGTTGCTCTTGTGGGATGTTTTAAAAGAGTATTTCCTTTAAATTGCTTCACTATTTATTTACACATTCACTGGTAATATTAAAAGTTTATCCCTTTCTTATCACACTGTGTAATTGTTTCAAGCCTCCCCAAGCCCTTCAGATTCAATCACTGGTTTCAAATAATCTGTAAATATTTTCCAGCTTCTTCAGAAAATAATCGTATGCTCTGTCAAAAGTTTTAGAAGAGGACTATTAAAGAATATATACAGAGGCAAGAGAGAACACTCATTTCCTCAGAATGAAATTGGTTCTGAAAGTTTTCAATCAAACTATTTATATAAGCTGTGTTATGCTGGGAATTTTTTCAAGTTCCTGTAAATTGCTATATACCATAGGGTAGCGAGTTTCTGAAATACTGCTTCAGCAGCACCTGCTGCATAGCTGCCAGATAAACACTCAAACCTCTGTGGCTCTGTGTTCCCAAGGACGCTGATGGCAGAGAACAGCATGAATGGGAGCTTTGCTACAGGAGGCTGACTGGGTGCCGCTGGGGATACGGGAAGGAGTCTGGGAGGGAAAAACATTACCTGTGTATTATTTCTTTGTGTGGGCCATTGGAATAAATTGAAACACTAATTAATACGTACAATGAACAGCCACCAAAAATGTTGAACCAAAATATTATCTTTTAAATACAACTTCATTTGGCTGATGTTTTCTTAGGAGGGCACTGCAACCTTGTGGAATGTATTTTGTTTTGATTCATGAGAAATTGAATCACGCAATGGGTCTGTTTTATTAAATCAGACTGCATTTTTACTGTATTTTGTCTTTTTATATACAGAAGAACATATTACTAGGTTCAGTCCCCAAAAATGCATTCCAGACTTATGTGTACGATTCAATGACTTAACTTAGCCTATTTCAGTACTCAATATACAGAATAAGCTTAAGCTTTCTAGCAATTTTAAGTTCCTTATTTTTGAATACTACTCAAAAAATGTACTATTTTCAGTGTCTTCAACCTCTGTTCTCATTAGTATTCCCTTATGTCTTAAATAAGAGCTAGAGAGGATGCTTAATGGCACACTGAAAAAGTTACAAGGAAAATTAAAACTAACATTTAAGTTTTTAAAATGTAAAAATTTAAAAACTCATTTTAAGAAATTCCAAGGAAAGCCTGTTGAAAATTAGGTCTCCATCTTAAGAAGTTTTTAGACTTCAGAAAGGTTTTCCTGTTATGGATAAAATTAAAAGAAAAAGAACCAGGTGAATTCATTGCAAATATTTCATTTCTCTAGCTCTGAATATTGCATGAACTCATTTTAAAATTTTATATTATAACTAGCCAGAATTTAAAAGTTTCATAGTGACATGAGAATCTTTCCATTGAAATAAGAAATCTGACAAATGTAACCTAACTGGAACATTTTGAAAATTAAATATTTTTTAATTCATAATTCAGTTGGTCAAAACCAGACTTTTTTCCTTTTGGCTAATATCTGTATTGAGTATGCATGGCAAGGTTTTGGTAGAGGAGGGGCTACAGGGGTGGCTTCTGTGAGAAGCTGCTAGAAGCTTCCCCTGTGTTTGACAGGACCAATGCCAGCCGGCTCCAAGACAGACCCGCCGCTGGCCAAGGCCGAGCCCGTCAGCGACGGTGGCAGCGCCTCTGGGGTAACAGATTTAAGAAGGGGAAAAAGCTGCAGTGCAACAGAAACCTGCAGTGGAATAGAGGAGTGAGAACATGAGAACAAGAGAGAATAAGAGAAACATCTCCGCAGGCCCCCAGGTCAGTGCAGAAGGAGGGGGAGGAGGTGCTCCAGGCGCCGGAGCAGAGATTCCCCTGCGGCCC
>JAVKLA010000027.1:25244148-25259179 GCA_034782735.1 Sagittarius serpentarius | reverse complement strand
CACGCTGGAGCAGTTTGTGAAGAACTGCAGCCTGTGGGAAGGACCCACGTTGGAGAAGTTTGTGGAGGACTGTCTCCTATGGGAGGGACCCCACACTGGCACAGTTCGTGAAGAGTGTGAGGAGCCCTGCCCCTGAGGAGGAAGGAGTGGCAGAGACAAGGTGTGATGAACTGACTGTAACCCCCATTCCCCATCCCCCTGTGCCTCTGCGGGGGAGGAGGGAGAGAAAACCGGGAGTGGAGTTGAGCCGGAAAGGAGGGAGAGGTGGGGGGGAGGTGTTTTAAGATTTGGTTTTATTTCTCATTATTGTACTCTGATTTGATTGGCAATAAAATCACCTAATTTGTCCAAGTCAAGTCTATTTTGCCTGTGATGGTAAATTGTGAGTGATCTCTCCCTGTCCTTATCTCGACCCATGAGCCTTTTGTTATATTTTCTCTCCCCTGTCCAGTTGAGGAGGAGGAGTGACAGAGCGGTGTTGGTGGGCACCTGGCATCCAGCCATGGTCAACCCACCACAATATGTTATCAAAAACTTACAGGCAAACTTATCAAAACTTACAAGTCTGGTGATAAGCACCAGAGTTCCCAGTGACACAGACCCAAGATGAATATGCCAAGTACAACTAACAACAAACTCCTTTTCTAGCTGTTTAAAGAGAGAAATATGACATCAAAATCTTCTTGATATAAGAACAGACGGATAAACCTTACTTTCTACCAAGCACCTTTACTTCTGAGATATAGGCAGCAATCCAGTTCTACTGCAGTCCCGTTCATTGTGTATTGTGCACTTCATCTAATCTGCCAATCAAACTTCTCTCCAAGGGACAGCAGAGAATTATCTTTCTAACTGAGCGAGGGCGCACATTCTGAGCTGTAAGGAAACCAATGTAAGTGCTAGTTACTGGATGTGTCATAAAATCCTCCAAAGAAATGTAGGTAATGTTCCCATGGCCTGCTATCAGAGGAAGACTATCAGCAGTATCTTATCAAATAAAGCAGCAAGAGTAATGGAATATTTTGCAAGATGTACAGATTCATGCAAAAAGGTTTACTCAATGGTCCTGTCATCCGCTATCCAAACACTCACAACTAGAACTTCATCTATATCTCTCTGCTCATAAATTTAATTATTTTCTAGATTAAACATTGTATTTTGAAACTATGCACAATCTTGCTTTTGGTATTTTAACACACATGGCACACACCTCTCAATGCTTAAAAGGGGAATATTATGTAACAGTGATTTTCACCCTTCTCTGCTATCCAGAGAAAATCAGCTGAATCTAACCATGAAGAGGCAGGCAAACGTAAATGTAATCTGTGGCTTAATCCTGCATATCCGTCATCTCTAAACAATTTTGCCCTCTTATGTTTTTCTAAAAAGTATGGTCACAATGCTCAAGGTAGTTCAGTCTGGGATCAGTAAGCCTGCTGCCATTTTGTATGAGTTAACTTCAGACTTGTCTGTTAAAGAGGACCATACTCTCACGTAGTTCAAACTCTCATGGAAATGTACCAGTTCATTCTCAGAAAAACAGCCAGATTTCATGGTTCAGCTAGGTCTCTCACTGGTAATATGAACATGGAATAACATTCTTACGGAAAAGCAGAATGGAAAATATACATGTTTCAATGTCCTGGTTTCAGCTGGAATAAAATTAATTTTCTTCCTAGTAGCTGGTATAGTGGCTTTTGTATTTAGAATAAGAATAATGTTGATAACACACTGATGTTTTAATTGTCGCTAGGCTGTGTTTATACTTAATCAAGGACTTTTCAGCTTCTCATACTACCCTGCCAGTGGAGGCTGGGAGTGCACGAGAAGCTGGGAGGGGACACAGCCCAGACAGCTGACCCAAACAAGCCAAAGTGATATTCCATACCACATGATGTCATGCCCAGTATATAAACAGGGGGAGTTGGCCAGGGGAAACCGCAGCTCGGGGATTGGCTGAGCACTGGTCAGCAGGTGGTGAACAATTTCATTGTGCATCACTTGTTTTGTGTATTCTCTTATTAAAATTGTTGTTGTTGTTGTTATTATTTTCCTTTCCTTTGTCTGTCCCATTAAACTGTCTTTATCTCAACCCATGAGTTTTACTTTTTTTTTTTCTGATTCTTTCCCCATCCCGCTGGTGGGGAGAAGTGAGACACCGGCTATGCGGTACTTAGTTGCCAGCTGGGGTTAGACCATGACACTCAGGAAGGGATATCTCACATTCAGGAGTCTGTAGGCTGCTTTCATAATGCATGGGGCACCTCAAAATAGAAAACAGTGTTACCGAAAAGGAGAAAGACATGGGATGTGGGTTTTCCTCTGATAATTATCTCTGATAAAGAATTTTTTTTCTAAGGTCCATATCACATATTTTCAGCCTCTGTCCAGTGTGCATTCAGCAGTTAGATATACAGCTCTAGACCTCACTGGGGTAATTATCTAGAATAAGACCCACACACCCACTCACACTTCAGACTCAATGTCCCAAATATCAAAGTAGCTAATGCAGTAGCTCAGGGTAACTGTGAGTTAAGTAGATAATAGCAAAGAAAAACACATCAGTACTCAGACTTCGTGACAGACCTTGCCATCCTTGCTCTTTGTGTATAGCCATGATTGCAAAAGAAGTGGAACAAAGCTGTACACCAGACACTTCAGCTGAGAAGCATCTTAGGAAGCTGTTTATTTCTCAGCTGTTAGTAACTACCTCTTAAGTGAGAATCAGTCAGTAACAGGCTGTGTTAATGGTACTGCTTTGAGCAGCTCCAGCACAAACCAGCTGCAGAGCCTGTGGGAGGAGTGTTTGCACCATCTGCCACCAGCTTCAGTCCGAAGGAAACAGCCACTGTTTTTCTGTGACCCCTCTGTGGAGACCAGCATCTATGTGAGCCTCCTCTGACTTTCTCCCGCCCTGCTTTGTGCCACAAAGGTGAGAAGAGAATGCACAGCACTGCACAGACCCTACTACCGTGTGCTGGACACCTCCGAGGAGCAGCAACTGCTGGTGCCTGCTGAGTCCCAGTGGGGACAGGTGCCTGGTCGCAGGGGTGCTCCTCCTCTATAGCAGCTTGGGTTGGAATGAGAAATGGGTGGTTTATACTGGTTCAGAGTGAAGGAAAGGTACTCACACGATTAGAAACTGTCTCAATTACCCAGTGCCAGCTAGCAGCTGAGCGGCAGCAAGATACCTCTTAGCTGTAACTGACTGTTTCAAAGCAAAGTCAAGCATGTCGTCTCAAACTACCTCCAGTGACAGTCTGAACTAATGTTTAATTTTGCCATGAAATGGACTGTAAGTGCTCACAGAGCCAGGAAACATTTGAGAAGCAGTTCAAAAAGCTGTTCAAGCCATTCATCCTCTGTGCCTCTCAGCAGCCAGTTACTGTCTGCTGGTTCAGAGGTGGTGTGTGAGCGTTACCCATATAAACGAACTTAATATGGGTAAACATGTCAAGTCAAACGATGACAAGTTTGGGATTAAGCTAATTATATAAGCACTGGAGATCAAGTCAAAGTTTCACTGGAAAATTCCAGTTCACTCAACCCATATATTCTGTCTGAAATAATTTACAATCAGGAAACTTTCACAAAAATCCAGGTGAATGAGATCTGCTGCAGAGCACAGACTAGTAATTCATATTTCACAGAAGTTTTTAACAGTATAGAAAGAGTTGGCGTATCTAGTTCCCCAGACCTATTTTTTTTTAAACTGTTATGTCTGTCCCATTCAGGCCAAAACAAGTTCCAAAAAGCAAATAAATTAACAAATTCCAAAACAAAACCCAAAATGTATTGCCACCAATGTTTCTGAGAACCGAACAACGACTTTGTATAAGTGCTCTGTACAGCAGTAAATGAAACCCTTTGACATAAACGACATAACCGTCTGTGGTGGGTTGACCTTGGCTGGCTGCTAGATGGTTACCAACCTGCTCTTTCTCTCTCCGCCTTCTCAACAGGACAGGAGGAGAAATTAAGATGGAAAAGCTCGTGGGCTGAGATAAAGACAAGGAGATCATTTATCACCAACTACTGTCACAGGCAAAACAGACTTGACTTCTGGAAAAAATAATGTAATTTACTGTCAATTAAAAATAGACTTTGATGGTGAAAACAAAAAACTTAAACATCCTTCCTCCAGTCCCCGTTCCCCTTCCTTCTTTCCAGGCTCAACTTCATTCCTTCACTTCCAACTCCATTAGCTCTACTTGGAGAGGGGATGGGGATTGTGGTCAGTCCGTAACAGTTCTCTGCTGCTCCTTCTTCTTCACACTTTTCCCCTGCTCTAGCATGGGCTGCAGTCCTTCGGGACAAACCTCCTCAGGCGTGGGCTCCACATGGGCCTCAGTCTCTGCAAGAAATACCCACCTGCTCCAGTGCGGGCTCTGCCACAGGCTGTAGTGTAGACACCTGCTTCTCCATGGTGTCTCCATGGGCTGCAGGGGAATCTCTGCTCCAGTGCCTGGAGAACCTTCTCCCCCTGCTTTTTCTCTGGCCTTCATGCTCACAGGGCTGTTACCCACTTTTTTCCTTACTCCTCATTGCTTGTGCGGCGTTTTGGCCTTTCTTAAATATGTTTTCCTAGAGGTGCCACCCGCTTGGCTGAGGGGCTCAGCTGTGTGCTGCGGCAGGTCCGAGCTGGAACCAGCTGTGATGGGCACAGGGCAGCCCTGGTCTCCCCTCACAGAGGCCGCCCTGCAGCCCCCGCTGCCAGCACCTGGGCACCGACACCCAGTTCACCATCACAGCTTATTTATGGTTTCACCCCTACTTTTCACACCTTACTGAACTGTAATGAGCATTCAGGTATGCCATCCAAAGTGGATAATTTAAAGAGAAGTACTGGGTACTTCCACCCCACAAAATACCCAGCTGATTGGGGGATTAAGGTACTTTCACGGCTTCATGGAGTTAATTCTCAGTTCTGAGGCAGAAGAAGGGATTGAATCTGGGACTGCCCGATGTTTGACGTGTTCTGCCAATACATTATCATATTAAGAACATACACAAAAGGTCACCTTCTCCAGTAGCTGTGTCTTTATAAAGGGTCTTCTTTTTAAGTCTGTGTAGCATAATCTGTGTAATTCTGCTGAATATTAAGGTGTTCTAAGAATCAAATATTTTTCAAAGGCAGAAATCAGACATCCATTGCTTAGTCAATGACCAAAAAATGTGGTCCAAATAAATGTAAAAGAGAACAAAGTTTTCAGTCATTCTTGACTTAATTAACCACTATATATAGCAAATGAATTGTATAAATAAATAGTTGCATCTAGGCGTTGGTGAATGTGAAGTGCACAAACATACTTGCAGTGCCTGTGAAAAATGACAGTGACCCTAATAATGGTTCATTTAACCTCAGCACCTCCGTTTTTTCACGTCAAGAAAAGCAGAACCCATCTTCAGCAGACTTTCATCAATGGTAAGACCTCTGGTCTCATTTGTTCTATAAATATAACCTCAGGCAGTGAGATGATTTGTTTACTTATATGTGGTGAACTAAATGTACTTTCAGTAAACATGTATGTGTTTGGTCTGTGAACTTTTGTGAAGCCTCATAGGTTCATAGCATTAGGCCCCCCAACTCTCAAGTGTTCATTAAAAAAAAAAAAAGTCAATAAGGTTTTAGCCATTGAATTGGAGCTTAACAAAATAAAGCTGGAATACATCATGTTGGTGTAAGGGGGAAGCTTGTACTTTTCTTATATGTGCCATTTGAAGGCTGTGAAAGCCTGCCATGCAAATTAACTTGTTTCTAAAGACAGCAGGAGAAAAGCTCTGATGTTTCCATGTCATTTATGGAAGTCTAGCAAGAACAGATAACAAGAGTGTGAGCACTAGCCCTTTCACAGGAAAGAAATGAAGTGCTTTTATTTGAAAAATAACTAGTTTTCAACAAACATTGAACTAACCAATCCAAAAGCAAATATAGTAGATATTCTGTATACATAGTACATATATTATGTATAAGTAAAGAAATAATCAGTGGTTGTGTATAGCTGGTTGTTTTCTAAAATTCATTGCATTACCTGTATTTAGAAGATGAAATATACTTTTTGCTTGGATCAACACTAAATGTCAGTATCAGAAAAATAAAAGGGGAAGAATGAGTTTTTAATGCTTGCTTGTTATTTCATGGAAGCATCATTAATCAGATTTATAAGGTCCTTAACAAAAAGCAGCAGTGCACTACATCATTAATGACAGAAGTTTTTTAAATCCTAGAACAGTGAGAATGCAAAATTCTAATATTGGTCATTTTCCAGTTTTGTGACAACCAACTGAAAACTGTGTTGCCATTTGTTTGATTTCCGTAGCAACCACAACCTGATATATTGTTACAAGTGTATTCCTACTCTCTACTACTTCCAGTAGTGTTACACTAACAGTCTGTTTCAAACCAATGGAAATTATTTGAGTATGGATCTACCAGGCAGCGGTTTAGCTGAAAAGACAAGAAGATGAAATTAAATTTGTGACTTTTTAAATGTAATTAAACTAGAGAGACCAATCTGCCACCAAAACAAACTTGTCAAAGGGTAAGATAAGTGACTTACCACTTTAGAGGAAGACTGAAATCTTTTTACTAGAAAAGTGTGTTTGGTGCAACCACTTGTTCTTGGCCTTGATGCTGGAATACCACAAGAAAATGCTAAGACTGTTCTACATAGGAAGTCAAGACAAACACACTCAAAAGCCTTAAGAAGCTCTCAAACAAAAATTACTTATAGTTGCAGTTTTCATGGTTGAAATTTGCCCACAAATATTCTGTCAGGAAGGTAGATCACCGCATTTACCTTAGGATTTCTGTTGTTATTCACAGAACAAACCACTCTGGCTTTTGCTCTCATAAATGGGTCCACATGTGCAAGCATTTGTGCTATATGGTCTCATGGAAACCAGTGATGCTCCAGGTAAACTTATAAGTTACAGTTCACATAGTGAATATGCAGAATCAGGTGTCTGATGAGGTTTTTTGCTATTCTTCTTTACCAATTAATCACGCTGAAGAGGATTGAGCAGGTGAGATTCATCCTAACTGAAATCAAGAGAGCTATACAAGGCATTAAACTGACCAGGATGTTTAAAATTCTCTAAACTATCTTCTACGGTCCAGTGTGCCCATTCTCTTTAGAATATTGACTAAAGAAATACCAGGTTTCACATACATAACCTGTAACAAGGTTACACATGTATTTTTAAGGAAGATGAAATAGTCAAAAAGCACAATAAAAATTTTCAGCCATTTGTAACTCGAGACCAAATTCAGCAGAAGAGTCACATTTATGCAGTTGTCTGATGCATCAAGACCATCCAAATTTTTATACCAATTCTTGTATGTTCCAGTGTGTTGTACATATACTTCCTATATAGTATCCTAATAGTCAAATCAAACCAACAGAAAAGGAAGTGTTATTGTAATGAGAACATTTACATGATAAAAATGTTGCTAGGGGAAATTATTCTAATTTTTTTAGATATTTAGATGGTAGAGATTCCATGTCTGCTGCTACATATTCCAGTGGTTCCTTTTTTAAAAAGCAGGAGTGAGGACCCCTTCCACAGTCATTCGTATAACAAGGTGACCTGCCAGAGTATCAAAAATATAAAAGCTGTTGAAAGAAAAATCAGTTCAGAAAAGAACAGAAAAAAAGATGAAATACTGGAACTGCTAAAATGTTCTTTAAACTTTTTTCTCCAAGCAAGACAGGCACATTACATTCTAGTTTCCAACCATTACTGAGATAAAACAGGAAAAAAACAAAAGCACCTGACATTTCAAATGGCTGCCCACAGGAAAACGTAAGAAAGCTAAACTGAATTAGAATGGCATTAATAGTGCCCTGGGCACATGCACCCATACAGAGAAGTGAGGGATACTAAGTCACATAAATAATGATCTACATAATAGAAAATTTAGGGAGATTCCACTCTGCTGTTCCTGTGAAGCTAAAAGCTGAGAAAAAGAGACACATCTTTCCTACTGAGGGTTCAAAGCAAATGAAAGCATCTCAGTTCAAAACACAGAGACTCAAAAACCCTCACATACTTAAGACTGAGGTTACCAACAATCCATTTAGACTTCAGTGTTTAAATTTGTGCTCCCAGGCACCTACAGTTGTTGTTTAGCTTTAACATCGCAGTGTAATTAAATGCAAGTTTCAACCCTAAACCTCTTCAATATCTACAAAACTATCATTCCCTTTCATCTACCTTGAGAAGCTTAAATCTAGTAGACAACCTCAAACCACAGTGACTTGACTCCATTCCACATAAAATACCACTGAAGTTGCTTTCTTTCAGCGTTCACTGCTGTCATTGCCCAGTTGATTGCCTATGTAAACAAGGCCTTCTAATTCCATCCAGTTACTCCTGAGCCCAATAAAGTACATCGAATTGCAACTTAGCTCCAAAATAAGAGTCTCCAGACTTGGATAGGAAGAATAAGCAGTGAGAAGAAACATTTTTTTCCCTTGATACGGAGTTTTGCCAGTCATTCTCAGCGTTTAAAAAGAAAAAAAAGAAGTATTTTATTCATCATTACAATTCATCTGTCTTCTGCTTCTAACTCTTTTTCTTTCTTCACTTGACTGGTGCATCTTTTTTTGTTCAGTTCTGATATGGAGATATGAAGGTAGAGAAGTTCATACACTTCTGATCCTTTCTAAAATCAAGGACAAAGAAAGTTACAGGAAGAATGATTCTGCTAGTAAGCAGAGTGAGAATAATTATTTCCTCAGCTGCTAGCTCTCAGTTTGAAACGATCAGAAACCCTGTTTTGTTTTATTTCCCAAATGTTGGTACAAAAACATGAACGAAGACACGAAGAATCACATTATTGATGCCTCCCTAGGGATCACCTCCACGCACACAGAGACGGGTAAAATTGCCCATAGAGAAAAAGAAGTACAAAAAGCAACAAAGAATGGAATGAAAAAAAATCAGAAAAATGCAGGGACAAATATGGATAAATGTATTCCTTTTACAGAGGGAGAATAATTTGAAATACTCACTGACAAGAAGGCCAATCACATCCTTTATATTGAGCAAAATTATTGCTGGCACCAAAAATATAATTTATTGCCAGTAAAATAGAAAAATGCAGGAAAAGAAAGTCTCAACCTATCTAGAACAGAGAAGATATTCAAATGAAATCTACAGATTGCTCATTGATCAAGGCCCCACAAAAATCCACATATTCGGCAATGCTTGTAAGAGATATTTCACTAAACAGCTGTCTTCTAAATTTGTATGCACAAATACCTAGACTCCCTTAAGACCCTGAGACCCATTAATAGTTACTTAAAAAAGAAGGTAAGGAAAAGCACCTGGTAGGTAAGATTCAACTTTGACTGTACCGCACGTGAAAGTGTGGGGTTATGATTCCTGATCAGGAAACAGTAATTTCCTGACCAGAAAAGGGGAAATTTAATTAATAACAAGAGTTGGCTATAGCTATACATGTCTGTTAAGTACCACAGGCATTTTGTATGCTATATGTGCTGAACTGTCTCAATATGCCGGAGAAATGTGTATGCAGTAAAAACAAGGTGGTGGTAAAACTGTCCCCAGGGTAATGAATACAATTCTATTTTACATTTCTTACAAGACCATTTTCATTTAGAAACCTATTATTATCAGACCTTTCAGTATTTAAATTTCATCTTAGCTGCAGAATCATTCTGCAGTAGAGATAATCTCGAACCAAAAGTGCTCAATACTTCAAAATTGTTGACTTGAGGATTTTTCTTAGTTATCTTTATCTGTATTATGAATCTTAATCAGCATCTAAAAAAGGAAACCAGAACATGCCTAAAGAAGTACACGTATTCGTAAATAGAAATTGAGAAGAAATTCTTGTTTCTAATATACGATTTACTGTGTTAATTATAGGAAACCTTATGCCATTATGCATTTCCATCCAAGCTAACATAATAGGACGGGGACCAAATAAATATTGTCTCTTTATGGATCAGACTGATTTTTCTAAAGAGTTCAGGTCTTATAACTGTCATTTAGCTGTCAAATATATGACCATCTTTTCAGGTAAGTCTGTCTCCAACACTTTTTTCTGCTCTCTCATCTAGAAGTTCCCTGTGGGAGCTGTTAAGGAGCTGTGATTTTTGCAAAGAAAACACCCCCCCTTTGCTCATAGCAATAGTCACAATGTGCTCGTTCTTCCACACAGAGGGGTGCTCTTTGCCCTGAGGAGTTCACAGAGCACAGAGCAGTTCACAGGAGTGTCAAGAGCAGACATGTGTCAAGAGTAGACAGAAACTGGGGAAAGGACAGGCTGTGGAGGATGCTTATACCAGCTAATTACAATCACTGGACACTGCAACTGACAATCTAGGGTTAAGGTCACGCTTTACTCAGACTGGGTTTAAGCTTGAAATTTGACTAACTAATGATATCAAAACCTTTATCATCATAATTCTTTACAAACTTAGGGAACAAAAGATAAGTAATCGATGTAAATCACTTGGGTAAGCAACTCTTGACAAGACAACGGCATAAAAGGAACAAACAGACCTAAAACTAGGAACCTGAAGCTTTTGTGGGCTTGTTGCCCAAGAAGTTGCCTATAAGAATGCACCCTTTAGGTGAACTTAACTAATTATAATATGAAAACCACACCTCTAGAAGTTAGGCTACGCACCTTCACCTGAAGACACTCACCCACTGAGCTTGCACAGTAAAATTAAAAGATGCTGCACCTTTAAATGAAGATGAAGACAGTATACACCAATCAGCTTTAAGATATGAAATTATGGGCACCAGTAAAAAGTTGATAAACAACAAGAGCTTCAGCTAGTCCTGCTCTGAGCTGAAAAGCAAACATCAGTAGCTCCTGCCTCCCAGCTGAATTCAGAGCCCAAATTACAGCAACATGCTTTTTCCCCTCCTAAAAAGCAACGCCAATCAGCAGTCATCATAGCATTTACAGGTGTCTGTCACCTTCCATTTAGTAATTAATTCTCATCTCATCCATAAACTGCTAACTAGCATCTAGGAGCACTCAGGAGCTGTTTACTGTGTTGTCCTTCAGGCTACTGATTCACGATACGGTGGCTTTGACGACAAAGCTGTCCAAAACTGCTCATGCCTGAACTGGGATTCATCATCAGACCAGCTGTGTCAATAACAACTACTTATGGGACTCCAGGGATGATGACTAACTTAATCTCTATTAAAAACAACTTCTTCTTTTCCCAGATTTCTTTTAACTTCAATCATTTCAGTAACCTTGCTTACAATGGGGTCTATACACTATTATACTAGCACAACTGAGTGAACAATGAAATGCAGCATGTGGCAAGAGCTTTTCAAATCAGCTTTGTCATCCAGCTAGCACACTGAGAAACTCAGCTGTGACTCATCTTCTTTTTGAACAGCGTATTAATGTTTAGCAGCTTAGCACTTCTGATTGTAAGCCCCAGTACAGATCTGAAGATCTACCTGAGGAGGCATAGTAACAGGCATGTTAAGGGTGGGAGTGCTGTTGGAGTGAGTGAACCTAGGGTCCCTGATGAATTTCAAACAGAAAAGAACAATTAACTTCTTTATATTATACTGATGAGCACATCTGAAATTGCAAGTATGTTAGTTCCATGATCTTTAGTTGGACTTCTCCAGAAAACTGCCTCCCTTATGCCCTATAAAAGGTCTTTCCATTTTTATTTGAGAAAATTGAGAGGCTCAGAAATTATGGGTACAGTCTTGGTCCACACAGCATGATTCATCATTTGTTTAAAGGGTACAGGATTCCACCCTATTTCTTTAAAGTTCATTTTTGTCAAAGTATTATTTAATTACTTGGCATTAGCTACATATGTACATATAGCTGTTCTGCAGAATATATGCTAATATCAACCAATTAAAAAGAGGTCATTACAATCTACTATCACTAGGTTAAATTAGTTACCAGGGAGGTATTTCATAAAAAATCTGTCCCAATTAAGCAGAGTACACTGCAATAATATTTTACATTTATATAGCACCTTACATTTGGCATTTGACCAATTAGACTGAGAGAACAATGTTAAATCACAGCAGGCCCCTTTGAAAAAGGGCAGCAGCTAACTGTCAAGTTGCTCTACTTCACAGTGGGAAACTTTTCACAATAACACTGGGCAAAGTCATAATCTCACAACACGTAACAGAAATTTTTCAAATTTTGGAGAAAACCAACACAACTCAAGAGTGACATTGACACCCTTGCTCTTCAATAGCCTCAGTATTTTAGCCATAGCAATGTTTCTTTTGTCTGAGTACAGTCCAGAGTGCCTACAGTGAGAATGAAAGCCAAACTGTCTGACTCAGATTCGAAGGGACACTAAATATTTTAAACCTGTTTTTTAAACTAGTTACGCATTTCCTCCAACAGAATCCAAAGCTCTTTTGGCTGTACTCTGTGTACAGTTTTATTAAAATCCCTCAAAAAGACTGTCTTTGCAAAAAATATATCCCCTCCCACCTTTCCAGTATTAAAACTTTGGGGCTTTCCCTATTTACTCAATCAAAAATAGTAAATTTTAAGATCTACGTCTCAGGAAAAGTAACCGCTTAATCTCAATCTGTAGATAAGTGTGCTCACTTTATCCCTCTGTGTCTTTATAAAATGGGATAACAATGAGAGTCATAATTTTAAGGATGTGTCACTACACAAAAAATGTTTTATATCTTGTTATACAACTGTTAAACAGTAAAGGCATCTGAGAAATTGTTTTGTCAACAAAGCATGTTGTCTACCAGGAATATATGCAAAAAAAGAATCACCCCATTCTTTTTCCTTTTTTTTTTTTTTCCTAAGTTATACAAGAACTTGATGAACTCAGCTATATTGGAAAGGGTTAATGGCTGTGGTCAGTAAACTGAAGCCACTGGTTTAGTGGTTTAATTGAGAGGCAGATGCACAAAGACAGCAGGTAGAGATGGAAATTAGGTTAGTAAAGGAACAGGGCAAGGTGAATGCAGAATTCTGTAACCTAAATAAAACCATACACATTTAAACTGTGTTTTCCTGTGCTCCATTCTTTGTGAAAGATGTCAGGTGGTTTGTATGATTTTGCAGTACATGTTCTCTAATACATGCAAGCATGCCTCACCAGTTATTCACTTTCTTGCAGAAAAAAATACTTTTTCTTATGAGAATAGGGAGTATGTTCTCATTTCCAAGTTGCTGTTTGACATGCATAAGGGGGTATTTTTACTTGCACCCTAGATGAACTAATGATTTGATAGGCTGCTTGCTGAGCTTCTAGCAGGAAATACATCCTATTGCTCATATACTGTTAAAATTAATCATATAATAGGAAAGGCCAAGTGCTTCAATCACAACTCTTTCTCAGTACAATTTTACAGTGTATGTTTTCAGAGGAAAAAAAAAAATTATGTTAATAGGAAGATCTGCAATCATAACAAGACGGGACGCCTGGGGTTAGGACTATTGTTGCAGCACTGCTGAGCTCTAGTGGTAGGAAGCAGCTTGTACTGGAAGCCAAAAGGCAACCTTTGGCCAAGGTTTTGCAGCATCAGGAAGGTCTGGTTGAAATCAGTGCCCACCCTGCTTAGCCGGCAGGCCTTTAGGAATGCTAATGTGGACCACTAAAAGCATATGTACAAACCGAAAAAAGTATTAAAAATACATGTATACAAAGGAGCCATTTTATCTGCTCAAGTGTGTCCTAGTTCTTTAAACCTGTTTCAGCCCATCTTCAATTTAGGTTAGATGTGTCTAGGCACTCTTTTCCTATATTTTCATAGTTGAACACCCTGCTGTGACTGGCCCGTAGGCTCCATTTAAACCATGGCCCAGAGGCAAAGCTGCGCACTCTAATACGACGTTATGTTTTTGTTTGACCCTGCACATACTGTTAGATCATGTAATAAAAGTCTTGCTCCGCACACAGTAAGGATTCCAGAGGAGGCAAAACAGCATGAGGAGGAAACCCCAGTTACCCAGTCAGCGGAATAACACCTCGCTCCAAATGCTCCCAGATCTGTCAAAGGAGTGTCACCAGCCCCCTGGGCTGGAGATCTTACCCAGCACCATAACAAAACAGGAACAGGTAGCTGGAGCATCTCACAGACCAGGAGGAGTTACTGCCTAGGGTGCATGGGACATGTTATGAGGTGTCAGGAAGAGCATTTTGGGATTAGACAAGAGTTATTACAGGATGTTTAGGGGAGAAAACAAACGTGGGGAAAGGGAGGGATCAAGGCGGTTTGCGGAGGAGCAAGAATTGGAAAATAGAGGGATAAGGGCATAAAAAGACTTGGCGGTGTATAAACAGGTTGCTGCTCAGTATGCTTGTCTGACAATGTTCCGTGCTTGGTCAATGCAGTCTGTTCTATCTTTTCATTAAAATCCATTTCTGACCATCCTCCTGGGTGAGAAGATCTCTATTTTATGAGCTTGTGTGTGTATGAGTGTCTGAGTGCTGCAGTCATGGGTAATAGGGGCCTGTATGTCTGGGGTGCCAGCAGCTGAAGCATGTGATGGCATGTTTGTCAGGCTGTGATTGCGAGTCAATATCCATCCAGACCAGCCACTGAGTAGGACAAGCAGCCTGGGAGCCAGGTGTCGAAGTGGCCGAAGGTCTGGGCAGAATCTGTGTGCGTCTGTGACTGATGCGGACTGCATCATAGAATTGTCTTGCATCATGCATCATCCTTGGGTAGAGAAGAGGGCATGATCTTGAAGGAAGCTTGGAAAAGCGTTGAGATTTGTGGAGAGTCAGGAGAAAAAACAAGGTGTATTAGACTAATGTCATTCACTCCAGCTTGCTTGCAAATTAAAATTTTTTTCTCATTTTTCACCATGATTATTGATAATTTATAACTGATTGTAGTCACAAACCAAAATTAATAACTTCACTTCTCAATATAAAAAGAATACCTGATGGATAGGACCAACACATGAATGCTATTATGAAAGCTTTTCATTCCTAAAAGGTATGTGCAGCCGAGAGTCTGGCAAATAACAAAAGACATCCTTTGCAGACCTTACTTTGTGATATAAAGA
>JAVKLA010000027.1:25221788-25234471 GCA_034782735.1 Sagittarius serpentarius | reverse complement strand
AGTATGGTTGAAAAGTAGTTATACAAATTCTGATGATTAGGAAACTTCTTCTAATCTAGTCTAAAATGACATAGGCCAGTATTTATCACGCATTATTATAACATCATTGTCCCTTGGCTTACATAACTCTACCCCCCCATTTACATTCCCCTTTCTCTTCCCACCATATTTCTAAAAAGGAGTTATGTATCTTACAGCTTTTTTTTTTTGTATGACAATGGAGCCAAACTCTTTTTGCTTTCTCTCATAATTTCTATGAATAATGACAATATTGGTAAAAAGCCTGCTTAGAAGGTAAATGCAAATTCAAGGGGAAAAAGCATTTGTTTTGTTGACCTGGACATAGGGTACGCATATTGGGACACATGATACCCACATCTGGTCAAAGCAGAATCTTCCTGTATTCAAGGTCCCACATTCTTTCTCATAGTTAACTATTTTCCATCCACATAAACAGAAAAAATAAATATGTGTCTTAAAATGGCTAATATCTTAAGTGTCTGCTGCTTTCAGTTGGACTGCAAAAACACTTGACCTCAATCTCTACTTCAAGAGAGGCGAAAGAGGGATTGAAACCAGCCTGCCACATTTCAGATGAGCTGGATGACCCTAATAACCCGACTGCCGGCAGTGAGTGAGTGAGCGCGCTCCCCACACCTCTCCATCAGTCGCGGCTGCCTGCTGTGCTGAATGAATCTGAGTGGGCCCTGTGTGATTTTCTGAAGGTTCTGGACTGGCAAGAATCAAACCAAAAGCTCCGTTGTTTTCTACAGAGCCCTCCTTCTCAAGTCACCTCTTCCCTGCCACCAGCAACCTGCAATAAACTCAGCCAAAACAACTGCTTTCCAAGCAGCTCACAGAAGTTCGTACCGTGGCTTTTCTTTTCTATAGCAACCTCATCAAGCAGTACAACCTTGCCTCTCCAATCTTATTTTTGTTTGTTTCCTGCCCCCCACCCAGCCCCATTTTAACTAGGGTCTGCTGGACAGATCTCCAAAGGAATCAGCTTGAACAAGGCAAAGAGTAACTGCTCCATTATCCCAGCACACTGGCTGAGGAGCAATTACACCCGGTTAGACAGGGGTATAAGAACAGGCTTCCAGAGCTCCTGAAGGAGAGCTCAGAGAAGGAAGAACGAGAAACCTTAAGGTAGAAAAGGTTTATGTTATTCTGAAAACAAAGTAAAATATTATTCTTGATACCATCACAAACATCCTGGTAGTCCCTTGAAGATATCCCTGTGTTTAGTTTCATGCTTGTTCCCTAAGCAGGACAGTGTCCTTCATCTTTAACACTATCAGCAATACTAACCCTTTCCCCAGGATCTCATACAGTGTGACAATGTCTACCTGTGACTATTGTGAAGTATATCCACAGAATATCCATGTTATTTTAAAGTAATCATTAAATTTCAGGATGTTTAGGATCTTTCCTCTTGTAGGAAACGAAATGAAAAAACTACAGGTATTTTGTTTCCCCTTTCCTTTTTCAGAATTTAATATGTACCTTACAGAGTCAGACTGCAAATATGACTGTTGCAGGTTAACCTCAGCTGGCAGCTAAGCACCACACAGTTGCTTGCTCACTGCCCCTTCTCCTAGAGAGAAGAGGGGCAGGGAACAGTAAAAGCAGAAGAAGATAAGTCTTAGGCTGATATAAAGAGAGATTATTAAGTGAAGGAGAGAGAAGAAAAAAGGAAAACAAAATTTAGGCAAAGACACTCACCACCTCCCACAAGCCGACCGATACTCAGTCATCCCAGAGAAATGTCTACCTTCCTCAAAATCACACTTCCTTCAGTTTCTATTGCTCAGCATGTTATTAAAGGGCATGGAATATCCCTTTGGTTAGTTTGGTTCATCTGTCTTGGTTGAGTAGCATCCTAACTTGTTGCACACCCCCAGCCTGCTTGATGGGGGAGCAGAGTTGGAGAAAATGAGAACGCCTTGACGCTGCACAAGTACTGCTCAGCAACAACCAAAACATTGTGTTATCAACACTGTTTTAGTCACAGATCCAAACCACAGCACCATATGGGCTGCTGTGAAGAAAATTAACTACATCGCCGCCAGACCCAGTGCAATCTCCACTCCTTATTCCATACCATTTATGTCATGGTCAAGTCATACAATCCAACACATCCAATACGTCCTCATTAACCCACCCCTTTCCTGTCCTTTGATGTATAGACAGCTATCATTCCTTTATGCTATGGGCCATATCCATAAAATCTCCACTGAGTTAATTCAATCCGTGACTTCAGTTCTATCTGCTATGTTGGTCACTCAGGACAGGAGATAAGACATACTGTGTTGAGTTATTGGGTACCAAAGCCAGTTCAGGTCAGGTCAGTGCTGCACTTGCACAGCTTCTTGCAAGGCTTGTCCTCCATTGATTCAGGTGATTCCTGTTGCAGTACTTCCAAAAACGTATAACTCAGACCATGGGTTATTTTCTCCCAAGGTTAGATCTCCTTGAGGTACACACCAGATTTCTCCATCCTCCCACATTACCCACCAAATGTACTCAGGTCCTTGAGTGAAAGCAATCCCATAAGTGGGTTTGCCTTTTCTGAAGGGAGAAGCAGCCCATGCCATCTTTCCCAGCCAATTCCCTACACACACTATGGGAAACTTATCTCCTTCTATAGTATGTAAGGAGTTTTCTTGGTCAGGACCAGGTCAGTTATTTGATCCTCTGGTATTAACGAGCCAATCATCTTCTGCTAAATTTGCAGCCTAGTGCTTGTATGTCCCAGCACCCATCGCTTTCAGCGTAGTCTTTAACAGCCCGTTGTATTAAGCAAACATACTGAAGGCTGATGCGCAATACTGAAGTGTGATGTACCCAATCAATGCCATGTTTCTTGGCTCAGGTGCTTGTGAGGTTATTTCAGAAATAAGTTCCTTTGGTTCACTTGAGCCTTTCTGAGGTGCCATACCACCACAGGATCTTGCTTTTCAAAACCAAGAATGATGTTTGGGATGGTGGTATGGGCTGCAGGGTGTTTCCAGCCACGCATTGGTCACCTCCACTATGATATATATGTGATGCTTGTTTTGGTGGGTTTGTGGCAGTGTAATATAATCAATCTGCCAGGCCTCCCCATATTGATTTGCAGCCACTGTCCTCTATATCAGATAGGCTTTAGTCACTTGGCTTGCTTGATTATGGCATGTTTTGCATTCATGAACAACTTGTGCAATGGCTTTGGTGGTCAGGTCCACCCCTCGACCGTAAGCCCATATGTACGTTGCATTGCTCTCTGGGTGTCCCAGCGTTACATGGGCCCACTGAGCTATGTGTAGCGCACCTTTATATTCCCAGTGCAGGTCCACCTGAGACACTTTGATTCTGGTATGCCACTCTACTTGCTTATTGTTTCAGTGTTCTTCAGTGGAACAGCTCTTAGGCACACAAGCATCTACGTGATGTACCTTTACAACACGGCTCTCTACCTGGCAGCAATGTCCTACCATAATGCCGCAGACAGATGAGTTTACCTCTGTGCTGCCAGTTGGTTCATTTCCATTGATGTAGCCACCCCTACTGGGCATTTGTCACCATCTATGAGTCAGTATAGAGACAGAGTACTGGCTACTTTTCTCATTTGGCAATCTCCAGGGCCAGCTGCATGGCTTTTACTTCTGCAAACTGACTAGATTCATGTATTCCTTTGACATTTTCAGCAGCTTGTCATGTGAGACTCCACAAAGCATAGAATCATAGAGTAGTTTGGGTTGGAAGGGACCTTTAAAGGCCATCTAGTCCAACCCCCCTGCAGTAAGCAGGGACATCTTCAACTAGATCAAGTTGCTCGGAGCCCCGTCCAACCTGACCTTGGAGCATCTTTCCACCTCCAATGGATCCATCAGTAAACAGAGTATATTGCTTTTCATTCTCTGGTGATTTATTATACAGTGGGGCCTCCTCGGCACAGGTCACTTCTTTGGATGATGCTTGGAAATCTCTGCCTTCTGACCAGTCTATGATCTTTTCCAGGACTCCAGGGCAGTTGCGGTTCCCTATTTGGATCCACTGTGTGATCAGTGCTACCCACTTACTCCACATTGTGTTGATTACTTGATGTGTGAAGGGGATCCTTCCTTTGAACATTCAGCACGGTACAGGCAATTATGGTGCCAAGAGGAGTTACACTTCCATACTAACTACTGCTGAAGTGGCTCAGCCTCCCTTATATGCTGTTAATATCTCTTTTTCATTTGGGGTGTAGAAGACCTTAGATCCTCTGTATCCCCAGCTCCAAAATCCTAGATGTCAACTTCAAGTCTCTGGGTGCTTTCTGCCAGAGGCTCCAGGTAGAGTCATGCTTTCTGTCTGCAGCGCAGAGCACATTTCTCACATCTGATCCTGTCCAGACTGGCCCAAGGGCTACTGCACAAACAGTCTCGTATTTGATCTACTCAAAGGTTTGCCACTGCTGGGGGTGAAAAGTTCTTGTTGTGAGAGGACTCACAATCTGACTGTCATGGATTAATCTCAGTCGGCAGCTGAGCACCACAGCTGCTTGCTCAGTCTGCATTGGCCAGCTGTGTGATACCCAGCTGCCAACCGAGGTTAATCCACAGCAATGACTATTCTCAGCCATATTTATGATGCCTTGTTCTGGAAGCAGTGCCGTTAATTTCACTGAGGCTGCTGAAGGAACTGGATGATATTCAGTATAATTAAAGTCTTAGAGACCATAAGAATAAATGGCAAGCAAATGCCATTGTAATCTACATTGCTGCTTCAGATCAGATATAAATGGTTCAGAATTTTGTATACTATAACAGCTTTAAAAATATTTTTAGCTGTCCTTATATCGCTGAACTTACTAAATCTGAAATGGAATTGTTTTACTCTCATAGACATGTTCTGTACCTCAAGAAAGAAACAGGTGAAAACAGAATGTTGTAGTTCCAATGTACAGAAGTTGAGTTGCCGCATGCATTAACTCCTTAGCCTATTAATACCTAAGGAAATTGTTCCTTAATTTTCCTGATCACAGACATAGGAAGATTGAAGAAACAACGTAAGAAGGCAAGGTTAAAATATATCAGCAGTTTTGGAAAAGTCTGCCCTACATAATGGCTGCAACATAGGTTGATATGCTGAAGGTAACTTTTTCCCCCCATTGGTAAAATATCAAAAGCAAAACCCCAAGGATAAGATTAGCAGCCCAAATCTTGCAAACTTGCTTCAATTTGTAAGTTTTTGCTTCCAAAGGTAGTCTATGCTACCAGTGGTTCTTTGCTGCTAGTATTTAACCTGAGATGAAACTAAGGGCACACACAGCCATATAAGTTGCAATACTATCCTGCTGCTATTGCATATATATCTGAACCCACTGGCAAGAAAAGCCATAAAGAGCATATACTCAGGAGTATGTCACAAGAAACTGCTTCTGCCATGACTTAGGAGCAAGATTTTCCTGGGGTTTTTTCTTCATCTAAGAAACTAAGAGCATGAATTAATTAACGAGCAAGTTTTGATTGTATAACTATGGAAATTAATATAGTCCAAAGCCACAAGACACTAGATACTGTTCATGAATTGTAGCTAGCACATGTACTATCCCAAAAGCAAATTACACAACTATTTTGGGAAGGACAACACAACTCCTACAGCAATCTATTGAGGCTGCTGAGCACATCATTACAAGTATAATTTTATTTCATCAGGGATTTAAGTGTTTTGATAGGAATAATAAAGGTTAGACAGCTCCCATTTGCTTCAGAATGAGTGCTATTCAAGCACAGTTTTCCATAATTAATCACTCTTCTGCATCCCTCTGCTTTGTTTTCTTTGCCTCCCCTTCCTCAACAGTTTCTCACTAAATGAGACTTCTACAGCTGCAATTTCTTTTAAATGGCAGAACCTTCCTCGGAAGTCTAAATCACAGGCAGCAGGTACATATTACTACATGACAGCATCACCTTACTAACAAGGAGCAGTTATGAGAACGAAACAGTTGTCATACATTCATTGATTGATTAAAAAAACACCATTAAACAGTGATCTAATACAAAACCTGCAATATAATAATCTAACATCTGCTGCAAAGTAATTTGATTCAAAGTCCTCAAAGTTTTAACAGAATATTTTGGAAGAAAATGAAGTACAAGTTATGTATCCCTGAAAACTTAATAGAAATTGGTAGTGTTTCTCTTTAACAGACACCAAGTGCTGTTTTAAATTTTACAAAGTTTTATTATCTGTAGATAGGAAAAATAAGTGATCTATAGCTGATTTGGGGGGTTTTGCATTGTAAAATATCACAAAAATATGGTGTAAAAGAAGAAATGAGAGAAATTCCCCCAACAAAAGAGAATCCCTAAAGAACAGCAAAATAGAAGATTCTCTTTTAATAGGATGGGATGGAAACAGGATGTTTGGAAAAATCTTTGAACTGAAATTACTTGGTGATCATAAGTTTTGGGTCTTGCATTGATTTTTCACTGACGTAGTAGTAATAAATTTAAACTGATTAAATATGTGCAAAGGAAATTCTCCCTTTATTGTTTCAGTAAAGGACATCAGTAAACAGATTTAATATATGCCAACAAAATTTCACATTTTCATGTATTTTATAATGGGAGGCAGTAAACAGATTCAATGCACACTAACACTTTCAGTTTCTCTTAAAATACATGTATATGTTCAGTTCCTTGGGTATATTCATCCTACAATGGAGGAATTGCAAAGATTTTCAGAATATTTGGCAATGTATGCTCACCCTTTATAGATTATAGAGGAGTCCTAAACCAAATGGATCCAGATGGTTATTCTGCCTCCTCCACCATGTGGGAACATAGAAACTGGACATGGCAAATAAGCCTGGAAAAGTCACCCTTACAGGCTGTTGTACAGCTATTACCAAACCTACTGAAATAGTCACTCTTGTACTGCTACTTTTTTCTTGTGCACAGAGGGTAGGAAAATATATCCATTTAATCATATAGCCATAGACCTCAGGCACCTATTTCTTAGACTACTCACTTCTGCTCAACATGTTCCTATTCAGCTGTTTCGGGGGAAGATTAAGGATACTTTCTTCTCCACAGGTAGAATAAAAGAGCATGAACATTGTGCAGCTCTTTACACCTATGCATGTAAACTAAAACAAAATCTGTCTTTAGCATCCTGCAATCTAGCAGGAGGAGTAAAAATTGTTCCTGCTGAACAAGAGCAAATGGATCACTTCTCTATCTTTTGGCAGATTTAAAAGGTGGAGGAAAAAAACCCAAACCACAACAACACTACTACCCCTTTGCTTTCGAATAAAGATATTACAAAATATATGGTATCTTCAAATTCAAGCATTGGTAAGTGTGTATGTTTTACCTAGCTTCAGAATACAGAGACAAGGATAAACATGTTATCAGAGCTTACTCAGTGGCAGAACCACTTCTATATAATGCTTTAAGATCTGCTCTCCTAGAGTTACTGAATTTATTGTTAAGTTTTATTGTTGAATTGTCTGTTTAACAGATTTACAGTACTTCACAAAAATTATTTTTTGTTCCTTTCTTCCTGATTTGCTTTATCTTGTAGAACACACATTTAGGCACCATGTAGCTGGTGAGCTTGTCCCACTGTTTAATTCATGTGCATAATAAATCACAAAATGGCACAAGTGGAAAACTGCAGAGTTTGTAATAATGTAATGATTTTGTATCCTATATCCTCCAACGCTGAGAACTAAAATTGACTCTGTTCGTATACCGCTACCTTTGCTTCTGTATATAAACCCCACTTACTTACACACACGCCCCATCAAAACCATCCAGAAGGGAATGTGCCCCTCTTTTTCAAACCTGAAGTAAATTGGGCTTTATGGAGTGGAATTATTACAGTCCCAAGGGACAGAACTCAGCTACCTCCTCTAAGCCATGGGTGTAGAGCTAATTTTATTTCTCCACAGAGACTTTCCTTCCTTCAGGCTAGAGCAGATGTCAGAGCTCCTCCGTCTAACTTCCTGGCTGCCTGAGCCCTCTGACCTTCCGCGGCTCACCCTGCCCAGACCCAGCGTGTCAGGGAAGGTCTGCAGTGTGGCACAAGGCGGGTGAACCACTAAGCTTTTGATGGTCTGGACTTCTCTGAACCCTTGAAGCTAGAATGCATTTTTCCCCCTAATATGGAAATAGTTTTCCAACTGCTCAGCAGGTGCATAAATCGTATTATGGCGTTCAGCCCAGTGCCATAACACAGATGCAGTTTCAGTTTACTGTTTATCTTGGCTGATGTATTAAATTTATGTCCTCAATCACCCTTCATTCACTTCAGTTTCATTCAAGAAGATAAGCTTATAATGTGGTGGTGAAATTACAAATTTATCCACGATGTATGTGTGTGTTGCCAGTGCTGAGTGTGCAGACATCAGAAAGAAGAAATTCATGGTTGGATTTCTGGAGAATTTTGCTTGAAGCACGCAGCCTGCTCAAATTGAAGAGCTCTGAAGAGATACAAAGTTTAATAAACACACATACTGTTTAATTTGTGTTGAATCATTGCTTAAATTTATGAAAAAGAACACGTCATGTGTCTGTCTGCACTTCATGCTATAAGAAATAGAAAAACAAAATATTAGCAGTTAAATAGCTTAAACTTCATCCATGTGATTTCATGAGTAAGAAATTTTTTTCATTGCATATCCTCATTTTAAAATACTCAGAGCTGGAAATAGCTTCAATAGCAACATCTATTTCCAACCAGAAAATCCAAATATTAGCTGTATGTAGTTAAATCTTTTAATCCCAAAATAAAATGCAAAGTCCCTGAAAGAGTGAATAAATTTAAATATCAGAGGAACGATTCTTCCTGATTGTTAGATGTGTGATACATGTGAGCACTAGGAGATTTACATTATTTTTATATTTCCTATATAAATTATATCCAACTATTGGCACATAAATTTAAATCCTTAGAACAATTAGTATTTCTGTAGCAGGGAATTTTCTGTAGATTCAAAAGTAAAATGAGGATCTCTTGTTTATTTTTCATTTCTCTGTATAGAGGATCTTTTGTCTAATCACTGTGTTTGTTTGGAATGTACTCCTAAAAATAGAAGCAAATCAAATGATTTGTCTTCACAGCTCATCAGCTTTTATCTAATCAGAGTGCTTTTGATACTGATTTCTATTCTAGTTCATCTATTTAGATTGCATTTGCTTTGCTTTTTTTTTTTTTCTTTTTTCTTGGCCACATGCTTACTATCAGTGATGGTTTTATTTAAACATAAATTTTCCTTCTCTGGCTCATGGCCTCTTTTTATGGAAGAGCCAAGTACACCACAGAACTGAGAGCCATAAACTATAGAAAAGCAGAAATACAGCCCCCACTGAGTTCCTGAAGACAACTGGAGCTAAGACATCCAGGAGCTGATCAGATAAATTCCTAAAACTACAAAAAGTAATAATGCTAGATTTATGAATCCAAAGACTTTTTTTTTTTTTTTTAACAAATTATAACGCAGAACTCCCCTTTCTCTGCAGGATGTGGAGAATGGGAAGGAGAGAGGTCTCATTCAAACATGAAGTATCTTAAATAACAGTGTATGGAATACAGAAAATGGCAAGGCAAAGAAATTGGTTTTTATACCAATACTGTCTATTTTCAAGCGTATTTCTGTAGAAAGTTGCCCTTTAAGGATTTGTAAGTATTATTTTTACAAGCATCCATTTTCAGGAGGTCATAACATGGATAGAAAAATTTGCTTGAGGCCAAAACACAGTAGACAAGATACTGCCAACATTAGGACTCTATCAGGAGAGAGGATTCTGGTAAGAACATGGAGATACTAGTACCATTAGAGTATAACTGCATGACACAATTATATTCACCTAGCAATTCCAGCTGAAGCAATCTGCAGGAGAAGGGCAGGATTATGAACAGTCCATTTTAAGACACAAGGCTAGAAAAGCTTTATTTGTTTAGTTTAAGGAAAAAAGTGCTGAGAGTGATATGTTTGCTGTTTATAAAGACATTGGGGTAAAAACAAAAGACAAACAAACACTATCTTAGTGTGGTGGGTTGAATCTGGCTGGCCTCCAGGTGCTCACCAAGCCTCCCCTTTCTTAACAGAACAGGAGAAGGAACATGATGAAAAAGCTTGTGGGTAGAGATAAGGACAGGGAGATCACTCACCAGTTACTGTCATGGGCAAAACAATTGACTTGGAAAAATTTAATTTATTGCCAGTCAATGATAGAGTATGATAGTGAGAAACAAGAACAAAACTAAAAACACCTTCCCCCACCTGCATCTCACCCACCTTCTTCCTAAACTCATCTTCACTCCTAACTCTTCTACCTCCTCCCCCCGAGTGGCGCAGAGAGGTGGGGAACGTGGGTTGGGGTCAGTCCGTTAGTCTTAGTCTCTGCTGCTCCTTCCTCCTCACACTCTTCCCCTGCTCCAGCGTGGGGTCCCTCCCACGGGAGACAGTCCTCCATTAACTTCTCCAACGTGGGTCCTCACCACCGGCTGTAGTTCTTCACAAACTGCTCCAGCATAGGTCCTTTCCATGGGGTACTGTCCTTCAGGAACAGACTGCTTCAGCATCTTAGTCAACAAAGAACTGAAATAGATAACCCAAAAATTCCTTTTCTGTCCTATAACCCAGTGTCCATTACTGCCAGCACATAATTAGTACTTTCCATCATCTATCATCTCATAATTTTATTTTTTTAGGTTTTCAGTAGAGGAGTTTCTGATTTTACTTGGCAGCAGTCAAACAAAGTTTCTTCTGAGTAAATGGTGGTAAACCTAAGGGTCAGTCCTAAAATAAATGGGCTCAGAAAATCAACAATCATCATCAGCTAAATAAGCAACACACAACTTATGTTTGCTGGATTGGGTGAATCGCACAACCTTTCACCCAGTGTGACAAAAAAGAAAGGTCAGATCAGGACTATCATCAAACATACAAAGAAAGGTTTTACAAAATAAAAAAAAAAAAAGTCCAAAAAACAACAGATAATTGGAATAGTGCCTGCAATCTGTAAAGAGGATCTAATTTTGAATGGACTGGGTAAAAAGTAAAAGAGAACTAATCTTGCCTCCTTGCCATTCTCCTCAAGGTCAGCTGTTTTATTTTAGTGAGATGGCATCAAGAAATTTCAGTGTCGCCTTTTGTGAGTCACTAAGTCTCAGTCCTAAAGGCATTTAGAATTCATTTATTGTTTGTTTTGATGAGACAAGATATGCGAGTGACAATAATGCTTAAAGTATTTTGAAGGAAAGCTTAACAACATCAATTCCATCAGGCTGATGTAAGCTCCCTGTAAGTGACAAGGCCATCCACACAAAATAAAACAACTTCCCAAACCTCCAAATGTCAGTAAGAGCTATTCAGACTACACCACAACAAGGACAGGCAATTCCAATTTTCACAAATCATCTTTGTATTACCCACCCTGTAACTGCTTGGTGCTCAGCTAATCATCCATGTTTGTGCATACAAACCTTTAACCAGTGGTTAAGTAGGAAGCATATTATTTCTCAGAATTAACAGGCTACAATACAGTAGTAGTAGTATTTGTTAAATGGGAAACAGAGGTTAAGATTAAACATGTAGGCAGATGCTTTATCTAACCCATTATAATAAGTAACTACACAAGTAAATATCATTAACCTTTTTTTTCTATTGAGAATTAAATAGAAAATGCAAAAACAGAAATCTTGAAATTATTAGCTTACATGTCTTGTAAGATACTAGAAGTTTTAATTAAACTGGGAAAAAGTAAAATCTATAAATAATTAACAAAATAAATTTTAATTAAAATAAGCTTTCTGATATTTCTGTCTAAAACAGGTTAACACAAAGACTTCTTAAGGAGCCATTGCCAAGATACAGCAGCTAGATACCTGAGCACTAATTTTAAAGAGTAATGAAAAGCTTTTATATTGAAATTTTGTACCCAGAGATTTCAAAGTCAGCAGTATTATGTCCAATTTTACAGATGGAAAAAAACCTCTTTAAATATGACTGAATAAAATACAAGTTTAAAGTACTTTTGTTATATAAAGCTTTACTGAATTTTTCCACTTTAGAATGGCTGATAAGAAGCATTCACAGATCTCCACCTTACTTTTATAAAGTAGACTATGTGAGGCTGACGTTGCAGACAATTGGAGCGAGTGTATATAATACGACATTATTTCACAATACTCCTTAAAACAATAGCTATTACGTATTTATGTTTGTGGTGGGTTGACCCTGGCTGGACGTCAGATGCTCACCAAAGCCTCGCTGTCATTCCGCTCCTCAGCTGGACAGGGGAGAGAAAATGCAACAAAAGGCTCATGGGTCAAGGACAGGGAGAGATCATTCACCAATTACTGTCATGGGCAAAACAGACTCTACTTGGAGAAGTTAGTTTCATTTAGTACCCATCAAATCAGAGTAGGGTAATGAGAAATAAAACCAAACCTTAAAACACCTTTACCCCACCCCTCACTTCTTCCTGGCTCAATGCCACTCCCAGTTTTCTTTACCTCCTCTCCCCCACAGCAGCGCAGGGGGATGGGGAATCGGGGTTACAGTCAGTTCATCACACCTTGTCTCTGCTGCTCCTTCCTCCTCAGGGGCAGGACTCCTCACACTCTTCACGAACTGCTCCAGCGTGGGTCCCTCCCACGGGCTGCAGTCCTTCAGGCACAGACGGCTCCAGCGCGGGTCC